>JAGIQG010000026.1:3121521-3721521 GCA_024679065.1 Sphyrna mokarran
AACTCAGGGCAGAATATTACTTTAAAAACATCACTGAATGCTCAATCTAACTTTGCATGTCTGCCCGAGGCATATCTTGACTTGGTCTCTTACAAACACTATGTACATGTCCAATGTGCTATATTGTTGATTAAAGTGTTTTAATTATCAATCTCGATGCAGAAGAGATACATGCAGCATAGAGTGGAATATTGGTGTCTTCATTTTGTTGAAAGAAGTTTTCTTTAATTTGTTGATGGGATCTAGGCTTTGATCGCAAGGTAATTCCTAAAATGGAAGATACATCCATTATCAACTTCCTGTTGTACGACAATGGCCTCCATCATCCGAGCCGGACTGGGTGGGCCTCAGTATTAACCCAATGGTCATGTGATAAATGCTACTTTCAGGGACTGCACCCCTATCGCTCCAGGAGCTTGCAGAAGTATTGGTACAATCAGTCATCAACCAACTTGCAAACCAGGTTTTGAAATTAACTACAAGTCATCAAGCAGCTAAAGTTCTTCCAGTTTCAAAGTACATCTGAGAACTTACCTCCTACTACAAGAAGTCCTGCAACATGCTGTGAACCCTTGGTTCACAAGATGCTCATTTCAACTGTAAATCATAAAATTAATTAAAGAAACCATAGGCCTGCCGTTCGGGAGACCAGCAATCATTAATCATTGCGTGAATTAATTGTAATCTGTAAAAGTGCAATATCTTTATCCATACTCAACTTTTGTGTGTATTCAGGTGTAAGACTAGCATGTGATGCTGTGTTAGTTTGAGTTAAGTGTGCAAGAATAAAAAAAAAGTCTTTATTTTAAACTCACAAAGGCCTGCTGCTGATCTATTTAACTTGAACACACAGCACAAGGATAAGAAAAGACACCACTTTTTCCATATAAAATGTACTGATTATGGGCAAGAAGAGAACAAATACATTGGATGGTATTGTACTCTCTCACCCACCATGGGAATCGGAGTGGATGAGGGACAGATCATGGAAAGGTCCATTAACCTCAGGCAGGATTTTATGGTTTTGGAATGAGTGAGATGGGAAAATCCTGCCCATTCTGTGAAGCACCAATAGCATTTCAAAGTGATCCACTGACAACAGAAGGATTACAGATCCCAAGATTCCAGTTTCAAGTTTCTTAGTGCAGGTGTTAATATTTTTAAGTTTGCAATTTTTTTAATAAATATACATTGATTGCTCATCCTGAAACTGTAAAATCCCACCTAGGGTCTATGGACTTTTCCATTGTCCATTCCTCGCCCTCTCTGATTCCCTTGGCGGGTAAGGACGGTATAATTCCAGCTGTTGTGTTACTAACAGGACAGAACCGGGCTCAGACTATATCATCTGCTAAAGTGGACCTGACGGATATAAATATTGACTATAATTCTATCTCATGTGGTACAAGGTCATGCTTTGATCCAAGTCAATGATAATCTCATTTGAATACACCTGATATTCTTATTTTCTGTCCCAATGTTAAAACCCACTAGGAATCTTTTATCAAAGTTTATTTAAGATCACAGTTAAAATATAACAATTAGCATAACTTTTACCAATTACAAGAAATAAATATGACACAGAATAACTGTTACTAGCTAGCTATCTCTGCTGTTCCACTATCCCAAAGACATACACCCTTCTCCGGACTTGGCACAAAGACCAAGTATGCTCGTGTATTCCGGATCTTTAGTTTTTTAAAACCAGCTGCAAATTGGTCCTTTGAATGTTGGGTTAAATCTCTGAGGGTTCCCTTTCTAAAAATGCTTCTGTGAAGAGAGAGAAAGAGAGAGAGAGAGAGAGAGACAGTCTTCTTCCACCAGCTTCCAACAGCAACTTAGAAAATGAAACTAAAGACTAGACTTTTCTATGGGAAAAAACTACCCCCAGGCATATCACCTGACCTGTCAATCATTCCCAAACCAAGCTCGACTCAACAAACCCTGAAAGATTATTAAGTCAGAGATCACTGCATTAGTTCAGATTAAAATTAGCATGACAGCATGGTGTCCACTATATTGCTTCAATAACAATTAGAGGACATTGGTTACAGATATCATGACAACAATAAAATGCTCAGAGCTGCATGAAAAACCTACAAACGAAATGATTAAAATACACTTCTTAAAGGCACAATATCATCGCAACAGCAACTTTCCAGCAATGTAGTGTAATATTGTCAGTGCAGCATCTTACAGTTATACTGCTAAACTATGAAAAACTTCACTTGACATGACCATGTGGCGTTTGACAGGGTCAATAGTAGAGTTCAGTTGCAGTGCCAATCTCATTATGACTTTATACCCATCGGCCAAATAATCTGTAGTTGATTCTCAGACAATTCCCATTATGCAGATAATTTATTTGTCAACCTTCCCTGCATATGCAGCTGTTCAGCAAGGCTCCACCTTGGGACAGGGTTTGCTTTAGAGGCTTCCCACTTGCTAAGACCCCTGTGTGCTGCTGGCTGAATACCGTTGGCACTGAGATGAGGTCCGTAACTGAATATTAATTGTTCCACTGAAGGATCTCAGTTGGCGGCAGGGCTGGAAGGGCATCCACCTGTCTTCCCATCACGTATTTAATTGGAGCTGTGGAAGGATGGCATTGGGTTGCCACCTAAATGACCCAACCCACTCACACCTTCACCATCCATCTCCCCATTCCTTCTATGCCTCATCACCAAGAAGACCACGGGGAGGGAAAGACATTAAATTCTGACTGAATCTTACGGCTGAGAAGGAGGCCATTCAGCCCATGGTGACAGTACCAGCCCTTTGAAAGAGCTATCCAATTAATCCCAACTCACAGATTCATAGAATCTCTGCAGTACAGAAGGAGATCATTTGGCCCATCAAGACTGTACTGAATGCCACCCTATTATTCCCGTAACATCACATATTTACCCTGCCAATCCCCCTGATATCAGGGTCAATTTAGCATGGCCAATCAATCTAACCCACACATCTTTGAACTGTGGGAGGAAACCCACGCAGACAAGGGGAGAAAGTGAAAGCTCCACACAGTGACCGAGGCCGGAATTGAACCTGGATCCCTCACGCTGTGAGGCAGTAGTGCTTACCACTGTGCCACTGTGCACTACTCGATCCCTGTTCCCCTTTCATCATTGCTATGAAAATAGTTTTTATCAAGTACAGATAAAATTATTTTCTAAAAGTTATTACTCAATCAGTTTCCACCATCATTTTAGGCACTACATTGCAGATCATAAACCGCTGTATATGTATATATCTCAAAACTCCTCCTTCTGATTTTTACCAATTATCTCCTTAAATCTGTGTCCTCTTGTTATCAACTTGCCAGTGGTGCTCTGTGCACTCTCTCCAAAGCAATAAGGACATTAACAGATAGTTTTAAAAAAGATAATAATCTCTGGGTATTAATATTGATACATGAACCCACATGTGACAGGAGCGATGAATGTTTTTTATGGTTGCCTGGATTAAAATTCATGCAGTTTCAATAAAGTCACTTCAAATATAACGAGTTAGGATCTTTACCTGCTGATTTCCCAGGGGAACCCTGTATCCTGTGCTAATGTATCAATTGATTATTTCAAAAAAGATACTTCGCCAGACTTTCTTTTCACATTCTTGTTCTTTGTATAAATCAGGTTTTATTTAATAAAGGTTTATTGTAAAGAAGGAGACTTTTTGAGCTTTTGTGCCTGTGTTTTGGAGGAGTGAGTGAATTGGTCCCACTCCCCTGCTCCCTCATCAACATGGTGGCACAATGGTTTGCACTGCTACCTCACAGTGCCAGGGACCTGGGTTTGATTCTGTACTTGGGCCATTGCCTATGCAGAGTTTGCATGTTTTCCCCATGTCTGCGTGGGTTCCGTCCAAGTGCTCTAGTTTCCTGCCACAGTCTGAAAGATGTGTAGTTAGGTGCATTGGCCATGCTAAATTCTTCCTCAATGTACCCAAACAAGCACCAGAGTGTGCCGATTAGGGGATTTTCATAGTAACTTCATTGCAGTGTTAATGTAAGCCTAATTGTGACATTAATGAAAAAAACTAAAAACATACCCTTGCAATTTTGTCCAGTTTCCTTTTCAAAGTTCTTAATGAATCTGCTTCACTGCCAGCTTGTGTCTGATGCTATATAAGTGGGGAGGGTAAGGCAGAAATGGCACTGGTAACCCTCCCAGACTGGACCTGAGTCCATTAGAATCAGCATCAATCTCTCCGTGATCAAAGAAAGCACTCTGGGAGATTTTAGAATGAAGCTTTAAACAAATTGGTCCCATCATTCACCATCAGCAACAATCAAGGAAGAAACCACAGCTCCCATTATCAGGCATTTCCAGTAATTTACACACAGGGCGGGATTTCCTGGTCACATCCACCTCGGAACCCTACCCATGATCAATAGCTCTTCCAATGGTCTCTGAAATTGTCCATTTCACCAGGAATGAGTCCCGCAGTAGGCAGGACCAGAAGATTTATCCCACAGTTTTTGGGCAGAATTTTCCTGTGCCACCTGCCATGGGCAGGACACAGACCTGTTGACCTTGGACAGGTTTTCCTGGTCTTGGGGTCAGCATGGCTGAGAATTCCCACACGTTGAGTTCCATTTGGCTTTGATACTATCAGAACTGGTGAACTCCAATCACCATAACCCATGTAAATAATATCATTATAAAAATGACCGTTACGATGCTGAGGCAGTTTCCTTTTAAAAAGCTACACCGAATCCTCCAAAGAAGAATACCACGTTTCATAATCTGTTAAAAGCATTTGGGAAGGTGTGAATTGTTCTTCATTAACTTTAGAGGATCATTAACAGAAAGATGTGACATTCACTTTAATGGAATAATTAACATGTTATTTATTTAACCAACCAGGGCCTTTAACTGAACAAGTAATATGTCAGTTAAAGTAAGATTCTACTGGAATGATGTTCAAAATAAATTCAAGATCTATTCATTACCAAAAAAAATTAATAACAGAATTTAGTCACTCTCAAAAAAAAAATCAGGTTTTTGTGGCTTTGGAAAACCTTTGAAGTCCTTCTGTCGATTCCTCTGTCTGTAAGCTCTTTCTAATTTGGTATCCTTCGTTAGAGAAATTAAGAGTTCTCTTAAGAGATATTTTAAGTTGGCAAGGAGCTGCTCTTTCTCTCTTTCTGTGTTGAGAGATGGCAGCTCCTCAGTTGAGCTGCAGGCAGGCAGTTAAATTCCTCTTTATAACTGTGATGACCAATCAATTTTCCTACCTCAGGATTGGTCTAATGTTGTCAACAACAGCAAATTCAAAATGATAGGTTCCTGATAGCTGAGTGTCTTCTTTAAACTGATAGACTGCTGAATTTAAAATTCAAAAGCCTGCAAAGCCTGTTACCAAGGTAACACTGATGCTTTGTCCTCATTACAAATATTGCAATCTGTATATCCAATGGGCACCTGCATTTTAAACATCCAAGCACTGACACAAAACCAGCTTTTAAAGGGATCACACTTCACAAACTCAACTTCACAACAGCAATACAGTAGTTAGCACTGCAATCTCACTCACCAAGGACCAGATTCAATTCTAGCTGTGGGTCACTGTCTGTGCAGGATCTGCATGTTCTCTCTCTGGGTTTCCTCTGGGTGTTCCAGTTTCCTATACACTCCAAAGATGTGGGGGTTATGTTGATACTCAATTCCCCTTACGGGACTAGCAGGGCAAATAAATAGGGTTAAGAGGATGGGTGGGATAGTGGTCAGTGCAGACTCGATGGGCCAAATTGAGTTTATTCTATACTGTAGAGATTCTATGATTCTATGATCTTTGGAAATTGGTTCAATTTCTTTTAGCACATATGTTATCCTTACTGGATTCATCCTATAGGGATGTTAATTTATTGGAACAGAGTTTTCCATATCTACATCATGTACAGCTTTTCCCAATTTATCTCCATAGATAGATTTATGTGGTTGCATTAGCTCATTCAACTCACTCTGATTCTTACTTGGAAGGTAACTTAAGAATTTCATTTACCTTTTTAAGTATATTCCCTACTTCAATTGAATATGTGGAGGTTGCCTATAGAATCTTTTGACATTTTTTTTCCTGATTCTTCATCACTACTTATACTTCTTGTGTTTAGCTACTTTCCCGATCAAAATATTTCTTCAGTATATTTATGTGGTTATTCTGTGGGTTTTTCTCCTATTTGGAATTCTTATCAGATAATTGATGTCACTGAGTCTCTTCTCAATTTGATACAGCCTGCTAAACCTGGTTTTTAATGGTTTGCCCAATACTAGCAACAAAACTAATACATTCATACTAATACATTGATGACATGGTGGCACAGTGGTTAGCACTGCTGCCTCACAATGGCAAAGACTTGGGTCCAATTCCTGGCTTGCGTCACAGTCTGTGCAGAGTCTGCACGTTCTCCCTGTGTCTGCGTAGGTTTCCTCCAAGTTTTCTGGTTTCCTCCCACAGTCTGAAAGATGTGCTGATTAGGTGCATTGGCCATGCTAAATTCTCCCTCAGTGTAGCCGAACAGGCACCTGAGTGTGACAACTAGGGGATTTTCACAGTAATTTCATTGTAGTGTTAATGTAAGCCTAATCGTGGCAGTGATAAATAAAAACATTCTCCCCCACTGTTACACTATTACTTTCCTATTTGCTACTGACTCATCACCTGCTATAATATTTTTAAATGCTCTCTTGCTAATTCACATTTAATCTTTCCCTGAACTTTGATACCTCATCCAAAAGTGCGGTTTCAGATTTCTTACTCACTAACTTTTCTTAAATTAGTTTGCCTGGTCTTATCACCTCACAACCATATATCAAGTCAAGAGGACTAAAGTTCATGGAATCATTCGGTGCACCATTAGTAGCAAATATTAAAAACGGAATTCCTTTCTTCCAAGCTTGTTGCTAATTCTGATTGTATGCATGGGTGTTATTGGGGATAGGGCTTGGGTGGGATTGTGGTCAGATGAGCCAAATGGCTTCCTTCTGCACTGTAGGATTCTCTGATATGCTCTCATTACAGTCTTCAAAGTCTTTCTAATGCCCCATATAACTCTTGATCTTGAGATTATTTATGATTTCTTTAAACAACTCAACATGAAATTTGACCCCTGATTTTGTTTTTCCTAAATCATATTTAGTAAAAGAAAATTGGTCAATTCCTCTACAACCCTTTTTGTTTTAATATTTTTCAATGGTATGGCTTTTGGGAATCTGGTAGGCACATTTGTAATCGTCAGCAAGCCCTGATTTCCATTCTTTGTCTCAGGAAGGGGTCCCACGCTATCTTTTAGGCCTCAAGTGAAAGATTCCTCAAATGCTGGAACAGGAATTAAATGTGCCTGTTTTACTACAAGTTTCCTATCACTTGACATGTGCAATACGTCCACCATAAACAATCTTTATGCAATACAGACCAGTTAAACAGTGTCTTAGACTGAGTTTTCCTTATTCCTAAAGACCCTCCAAATGAAACATCATGAGCTACTCACAGAGTTTTTTCCTACACCCAGTTGGTATTCTGATTTAATTATTCCTGCCTATTTCCCATCTGCTTGAACATGAGAAGGTCTCCACTTTCTCATTAATGTATTATCCTTCAAATATTAACATTCTGGAATATACCGTGTTCCTAATTCTGAGTAAGCTGTTTGATATATCTGCTTTATCTTTTGATCTCTTTGCTGCAACTCTGTTAACTTCTTTGAATTAAACTTCAGCTTCCTTATCTTCCAATCTTTCATCTTGAATAATCTTATAGAGATACCATCAATTAATTGTACTTCATTCCCTTTGCCCTGCCTCCTAGCTTCTCCTTCTGTTTCAACTTATGCGCCTGTGATTTTGTTATCAGAAAATAACCCAAGGTTTTCCATTTGCATTGGTTTTCAAAAGGCTGTTTGACTACAGTAGTGATTGGCTACATCCTTCTGCAAGATAAATTAAACCCTGCAGTACGAAATTTACCTTTCAATTTCAAATGTGGAGCTACGCCCTCGATTACGTCTGCTTTCCCCACCCAATGGGTAATTTTAATGCAACATTTCTGCTGATTCCATTAATTTGGCTTTAGTTACTATTTTGCAAACACCCCTTCCCCCCAGGTTATATTTTC
The DNA here is from genome assembly GCA_024679065.1 of Sphyrna mokarran. NCBI lineage: Eukaryota > Metazoa > Chordata > Chondrichthyes > Carcharhiniformes > Carcharhinidae > Sphyrna > Sphyrna mokarran. The sequence continues at coordinate 3,129,637 of JAGIQG010000026.1, forward strand.
CACGCCCAGACAAGTCTTTTTTAATTTATTATTGTTACATGTATTGAAAAGTATTGTTCCTTGTGCATTATACTGGCAATGGATATCATTCATAGAGTACATAGCGTAGAAGGAAAGAAAAGAGTGCAGAATGTAATATTACAGTCATCGTTAGGGTGTAGAGAAAGAGAATCTTAATGTAAAGCAGATCCATTTAGCAGTCTGGTGGCAGCAGTTCTTGAGTCTGTTGGTACCTGATCTCAGACTTTTGTATCTTTTTCCTGAGGGAAGAAAGTAGAAGAGAGAATGTCCAGAGTATGTGGCCATTTTGCAGTCACCCACTTTAAAAATTCACAATGCCATCCCACAAATAATACTCTCTTCACTCTCATTGCCTTTCACCAACTCCAAGGCAATCAGGGGATTATTATTTTAATATCCCGCAAACAGCCCCCAATTTTGTTAAGAACACGGCTGATGATAAATGTTGGGTTATTCCAAATCTCAGGAGGAAAACTTGAACCCTCAACTGCATTTTGCAATTTGATACAATGTGATATAATCATTCTGTGATGATTTTAAATAAAAGAAATGTTTATTGAACAATAAAATCAATGACAACAAAATTAACTGGAAGTACACTTAACTAAGATAATGGCCATGCACGGTATCCTTTCGGATCCAGTTCCAACAGCTTTATCTCACTGTTGTCAGAGCTAATTTTCCTCAAACAATGACATCTTATAGGTTTTTAAAAACTACAAACAAAATCCAGGAACTATTACCAAACTATTACCAAATCTTTTTCGAGGCTGTTCTGATGTAGAAAAATCAACTGCTTTTTCAAAGCAGATTATCTTCAGACACAGCCTGTTTGGAGTTAAAATAGTTCTTTTGCATAGGTTGGATTGTTTCTGATATACAGGAGGCAATCATACCAAAAAAATTCTAAGTGCCAAAATGAATGAAAACAGGAGAGAATTGCAACCTTTTTTGTCAGCGAGCTCTCATACAGAATCTTATGGTAGTTAGTGCAAAGAAAGAGACAAAGTGTGATTCATGCCAGTAGAGGGAGTAGACAGAGTGTATTAACAAAGAACAAAGGACAAAACAGCATGGGAAATAGGCCTTTCGGCCCAATGAGCCTGCGCTGCCACCTCAATGTTCCCACTTCTACCCATGATCCCTGTCTTACCAGAAAACTGGCAGCTCACACTACAGAGTCCCATTATGCATGTGTTGATCTCTCAGTGTTCTATGCAAGTGCTGGAAGTACAATGAGAGATCTCTTACTGCCCATCTCTCCCAGACAGTGGGGCCCTAATTGTTAACCTCCGCCCTCCTCCATCTACTGATTGCTGTCTCAATACCCATCACACTCTTCCAGATCATCGCCTCCCTGGTAATCCCCGCATTGCAGAGTGCACAGGTATCCTTGCCTTCCCCTAGGCCCTTTCTCCTTCAGAGTGCCAGGTTGGCAGTGCCAGGTGCCCAGCTGGAGCTGCCAGGGTCCTAAGTGGCAGTGCCAGGCTAGCAGTGCTCAAAGGACACTGTCTCCTTGCCTCCACCACCCAGGGCTCTCAATGACCTCCAGTCCCATCAGCAAGGCCATCACATCAGGTCCCCATTGATGGAGAGCACATCTGATCCTCCACCGTTGAGGCCATTAAGGCTAGTGAGCCTGGACGATTGCCTCCCGGGCTCACTTGTAATATTTAAATACAAATTTAAATATTGAAATCAGCCTCACACCTTTCCCGGGTGTGAGCCCTTCAGTTTGTCTACCATATGCAATGCATGCCCATCTGAAGTTTATTTATTAGTCACAAGTAAGGCTTACATTAGCACTGCAATGAAGTCACTGTGAAATTCCCCTAGTCACTGCCGTCCAGTGCCTGTTCAGGGTCAATGCACCTAACCAGCACATCTTTCAGATTGTAGGAGGAAACTGGAGCACCCAGAGGAAACCCATGCAGACACGGGGAGTATGTGCAAACTCCACACAGACAATGACCCAAGCTGGGAATTGAACCTGGGACCCTGGCACTGTGAGGCAGCAGTGCTAACCACTGTACTACCGTGCCATCCATTGGGAAACAGGACTTATTCTAGCAGGCTGTGAGGTATCAGCAGTGACTTGCTGCTCAAGTCCAAGTGGTGTACCTCAGGATCTGTTTTGGGGCCCCTGCTGTTTGTAATTTTTATAAATGATCTGGATGAGGATATTGAAGGATGGATTCGTAAATTTGCAGATGACACCAAAGTCGGAGGAGTGGTAGATAGTGAAGAGGGGTGTTATAGTTTGCAGAGAGACTTGGACAAGTTGCAGAGCTGGGCCGAGAGGTGGCAAATGGAGTTTAATGTGGAAAAGTGTGAGGTAATTCACTTTGGCAGGAATAACAAATGTATAGAGTATAGGGCTAATGGTAGGATTCTTAATAGTGTTGATGAACAGAGGGATCTTGGTGTGTATGTGCATAGATCCCTGAAAGTAGGCAGTCAAGTCGAGAAGGTTGTTAAGAAGGCATACGGAGTCTTAGCTTTTATTGGTAGGGGGATTGAATTTCGGAGCCGCAACATCATGTTGCAACTGTACAAAATTCTAGTGTGGCCGCACTTGGAGTATTGTGTGCAGTTCTGGTCCCCGCATTATAAGAAAGATGTGGAGGCATTGGAGAGGGTACAGAGGAGGTTTATCAGGATGTTGCCTGGAATGGAGGGCAGGTCTTATGAAGAGAGGCTGAGGGATTTGAGGTTGTTTTCGTTAGAAAGAAGGCGGCTAAGAGGAGACCTTATTGAAACATGTAAGATGATTAGAGGTTTAGATAGGGTGGACAGTGATAGCCTTTTTCCTAGGATGGAGAAAGCTAGCACGAGGGGACATAGCTTTAAATTAAGGGGTGGTAGTTATAGGACGGATGTCAGAGGTAGGTTCTTTACCCAGAGGGTGGTAAGGGTATGGAATGCCCTGCCTGCTGCAGTTGTAGATGCGCCAAGTTTGGTGGCGTTTAAGAGATTAGTAGATAAGTTTATGGATGAAAAGGGAATGGTTTAGGTTAGAGGGTCATTGCTTTTTGTTAATTGGTCGGTGCAACATCGAAGGCCGAAGGGCCTGGTCTGCGCTGTAATGTTCTATGTTCTATGTTCTAACACTCCTGAGGCACTGGTGCTCAGGTATGTTGGGACAGCTGATTGTCTGCCTGCAGCCTCTGTGTTGGGGTCTTCACCTATTCCCAGCTGGATATCGATGTCCATCTCTTTTGCCCTGTGGAATGGCATGCAGCAGAGATGAAGGCAGCTGCTGGCATTTCTCCTCCTATTGGTGGCAATGAAACTTCTGCTCAGTAAAGGTGAAGCTGGAGCTGCATTAAGTGCTACCAGGTGTTGTCGAAAGCTGGCGGCAGAGAAATGCAGCTGAAGGTCAGTGAAGTGCTCGAGAGGTGAAAAACCTTCCAAGAAGTTGGCGATCACCTAGCAAGCAGTGATGACACTCTGAGAGAAGATGTTCTTTGAACAACAGTATCTCACTCGGCAAGGGTTGGAGCTCTTCAGTGTAACCAATCAAAACCTTTGCATCTTGTCACTTTCAATGAGTGCTTCTCTATCTGTAAGCCACCTTGGTGACCACAGTGAGGTGCGGACAGTTTAGAACATAGAACATAGAACATTACAGTGCAGTACAGGCCCTTCGGCCCTCGATGTTGTGCTGGCCAGTGGACCCTCTAACCTAAACTATTCCAATATCATCCATATGCCTATCCACCGACCATTTGAATGCCCCCAAAGTAGGCGAGTCTACAACTGCTGCAGGCAGGGCATTCCACGCCCTCACCACCCTCTGTGTAAAGAACCTGCCTCTGACATCCGTCCTATAACTACCACCTCTTAATTTAAAGTTATGTCCCCTCGTGTTGGTCATCAGTTTGGAAGATCAACCCCATGACTGAGAAACCCAGGACTCTCAGAAAGAACTGGTTTTAATTGCCTTCTTAACTACTATAACTACATCTTATTAGACATGTATTCAATTTTACTCCTGGGCTCATGTTAGTCAACAAGCCTAATTTCAATCTTGCTGCCCACTGAGATGGAGCAGGGCCAATCGTATGGCCCATTCACCAGCCTGTGTTGTACATCACTGGTTAAAGTCTTGTCTTTGAGTTAAGAAATTGAAGTTTTGAGAACACAGTGGAGGTTCTGTCATTCAAATGATAGATCAATTCGAGGTCCCACCTGATTGTTTGAACCTCGTAGCATGGAAGAAGGTTAATCAGCCCATCGGGTTTTGTTGCTCCTTGAAAGAGATGTTCAATTCATAGAATCATAGAATCTCTACATTGCAGAAGGAGGCCATTCAGCCCATCAAGTCTGTGCCAACTACAATCCCACCCAGGCCTTGTTCCTATAACACCCAATATTTACCCTCACTAACCCCCCATCCCCCTCCCACCCAACAATAAAGAGCAATTTAGCAATGGCCAATTAATCTAACCTATACATCTCTGGATGGTGGGAGGAAACTGGAGCGCCCAGAGGAAACCCAAGCAGACATGGGGAGAACGTGCAAATTCTGCACAGTCACCCAAGGCCTCAATTGAACCCAGGTCCCTGGCGCTGTGAGGCAGCAGTGATAACCACTGTGCCACTGTGCCACCCCAAACTATATTTGGATGTACCTGAAGCCTGCACTTCAGTTTCCAATGTGCCCTGTGTACAATCTCCATTCCCACTCTGGACTTCTGAGGAAGCAGTGCTAATTATCTGAACATTCAGATCTGCTTTTGAGGTTAATACTTTTGCATCTCTACATATCAAGGTACAATACTTTCTCGGGATGTTTTACATCTACTTGAACATTCCAACTGTTCAGGGATATATACAAGATCCCTAGGAGCCATTATACATTGACATGTAGAGATGCAAAAGGATTAAACTCAAAAGCAAGTCTGACTGCACGATGCCAGACTTCACTGGGACTTAATACCCCATGGAATTGTATTCCAGTTTGTGCTGTAAAGACAGATTTGAATAGCACTTGGTTGGACTTTCTAAGGCAGTGATAAGCAACCTGCAGCCTGGGGCCACTTGCAGTCCATCTGGAGACATTTTGCTGACCATTGCCCACGCACAGTATTGACACATGTCGCTGATTTCCATTCCTGTAGTTTTATCTCCTACTGCTTTGACTGAAGTGATTCGCACGTAAAGCAAGGGCAAATGAAGTGAGGTGTGTGCCGATTGCTCACAACACTGACTGTGAGAGCCATGCACCCAAAGTGTAAATATGTCTTTTGTTTTTACCATTTGAATTTGATGATTGTTCTATTAATATATAAATGATTAAGCAATTTCTATAACTGATTATGAAATATTCAGTCTATATTAAATGCACTTAATCATATTCATGAGATCGTGGTTGAATGAATAACTTTGCTGGGTGTATTCTGTAGGCCGCCCAATAGCGACAGGGAACTTGAGGCGCAGATAGGGAAACAGATCCTAGACAGATGTAGAAATAACAGGGTTGTCGTGATGGGAGATTTCAATTTCCCAAACATCAACTGGAATATCCCAAGGGTAAGGGGTTTGGATGGCGAGGAGTTTGTTAGAACATAGAACATAGAACACTACAGCACAGAACAGGCCCTTCGGCCTTCGATGTTGCGCCGACCAATATAAAACGCAATGCCCCTCCAAACTAAACCATTCCCTTCTCTTCCATATACTTATCAACTAACCTCTTAAACGCCACCAAACTTGGCGCATCTACAACTGCTGCAGGCAGGCATTCCACTCCCGAACCACCCTTTGGGTAAAGAACCTGCCTCTGATATCCGTCCTATAACTATCACCCTTTAATTTAAAGCTGTGTCCCCTCGTGCTAGCTTTTTCCATCCTAGGAAAAAGGCTATCACTGTCCACCCTATCTAAACCTCTGATCATCTTATATGTTTCGATCAGGTCCCCTCTTAGCCTCCTCCTTTCTAACGAAAACAACCTCAAATCCCTCAGCCTCTCCTCATAAGACCTGCCCTCCATACAGGCAACATCCTGGTAAACCTCCTCTGTACCCTCTCCAATGCCTCCACATCTTTCTTATAATGTGGGGACCAGAACTGCACACAATACTCCCAAGTGCGGCCGCACTAGAGTTTTGTACAGTTGCAACATGACGTTGCGGCTCCGAAATTCAATCCCCCTACCAATAAAGCTAAGACTCCATATGCCTTCTTAACAACCTTCTCGACTTGACTGCCTACTTTCAGGGATCTATGCACATACACACCAAGATCCCTCTGTTCATCAAGACTACTAAGAATCCTACCATTAGCCCTATACACTACACATTTATTATTTCTGCCATAGTGCATTACCTCACACTTTTCCACATTAAACTCCATTTGCCACCTCTCGGCCCAGCTCTGCAACTTGTCCAAGTCCCTCTGCAAACTATAACACCCCTCTTCACTATCTACCACTCCACCGACTTTAGTGTAATCTGCAAATTTACTAATCCATCCTTCAATACCCTCATCCAGATCATTTATAAAAAATTACAAACAGCAGGGGCCCCAAAACAGACCCCTGAGGTACACCACTTGTCACCGAACTCCAAGATGAATATCTCCCATCAACCACCACCCTCTGTCTTCTCTCTGCTAGCCAATTCCTAACCCAATTAGCTAAATCACCCTCTATCCCATACATCTGCATTTTCTGCAGAAGACTTCCATGGGCCACCTTATCAAACGCCTTACTAAAGTCCATATATACCACATCAACCGCCTTACCCCCATCCACCTCCTTAGTCACCTTTTCAAAAAACTCAATGAGGTTAGTAAGGCACGACCTACCCTTCACAAAACCATGCTGACTATCTCCAATCAATTCATTACTCTCTAAATAACTATAAATCCTATCACTAATTATTCTCTCCAATACTTTGCCCACAACAGAAGTAAGACTCACTGGCCTATAATTCCCTGGAAGGTCTCTCTTACCCTTCTTGAACAACGGGACCACATTCGCTATCCTCCAGTCCTCCGGAACCACACCCGTAACCAACGACGACCTGAAGATCATAGCCAGAGGCTCTGCAATCTCCTCTCTTGCCTCCCAGAGAATCCTAGGGTAAATCCCGTCCGTCCCAGGGGACTTATCCAACTTCAAACCCTCGAGAATATCTAGCACATCCTCCCTATCTACTTCAATGCTTTCCAGTTTGCAACCCTGTACCTCAGTGTTCTCCATAACTACATTTACATCACACTGCGTGAATACCGAAGAGAAATATTTATTCAGTGCCTCTCCAATCTCTTCAGGCTCCACGCACAACTTCCCACTGCTGTCTATGACTGGCCCTAGTCTTGTCCTAATCAATCTTCTATTCTTAACATATCTAAAGAAAGCTTTAGGATTCTCCTTAATCCTATCAGCCAAAGTCTTCTCGTGTCCTCTCTTAGCTCTCCTCAATTCACTCTTTAGCTCCCTCCTGGCTAATCTATAGCTATCCATTGCACTAACCGAGCCTTCAATCCTCATCCTGACATAAGCCTCCTTTTTCCTTTTAACCAGCAAATCAACTTTTTTCGTACACCAAGGTTCTCTTACTCGACCATTTCCTCCTCGCCTGACAGGGACATACTTATCAAGGACTCGCAGCAGCTGCTCCTTGAATAAGCTCCACATTCCAGATGTTCCCAGTCCCTGTAGTTTCCTAGTCCAATCTATGCACCCTAATTCTCTCCTGATGGCCTCCTAATTACCCTTCCCCCAGCTATAACTACTGCCCCCAGCTTCATGCCTATCCCTATCCATCACTAAGGTGAATGTAACTGAATTGTGGTCACTATCACCAAAATGTTCACCAACTTCCAAGCCTAACACCTGGTCTGGCTCATTGCCCAGCACCAAATCCAATGTAGCCTCACCTCTAGTTGGCCTATCTACATACTGAGTCAAAAAACCTTCCTGCACACTTTGTACAAAAACTGACCCCCCTAACGAGCTAGAGCTATAGCTATTCCAATCAATATTAGTAAAATTAAAGTCCCCCATAACAATTACCCTATTACTTTCACTCCTGACCAGAATTGACTTGGCAATCCTTTCCTCAACCTCTCTAGAACTTTTAGGAGGTCTATAAAAGACTCCCAACAGGGTGACCTCTCCTTTCCTGTTTCTAATCTCAGCCCATACTACCTCAACAGACAAGTCCTCATCAAACTTCTTCTCTGTCACTGTGATACAGTCTTTGACTAATAATGCCACTCCTCCCCCCCTTCTACCTCCTTCTCTACTCCGACTAAAGCATTTGAACCCCAGAACCTGCAACATCCATTCTTGTCCCTGCTCTACCCAAGTCTCTGAAATGGCCACAACATCGAAGTTCCAGGTACTGGTGGTCCAAGCTGCAAGTTCCTCCCCCTTATTGCGAATACTCCTTGCATTAAAGTATACGCATTTCAAACCATTTGTTAGGTGTGTTCAGGAAGGTTTCCTGACACAGTACGTGAAAAAGCCTACGAGAAGAGAGGCTGTACTTGACCTGGTGCTTGCTAATGAGCCAGGGCAGGTGTCGGATCTCACGGTAGGTGAGCATCTTGGGAATGGAGATCATAATTTCTATCTCTTTCACGATAGCGATGGAAAGAGATAGGATCAGGCAGGCTAGGAAGGTGTATGTCTGGAGTAAGGGGAAATATGAAAACATTAGGCAGGAAATTGGACGTATAAACTGGAAGGAGGTGTTGTAGGGGAAGAGTACAGAAGGAAAGTGGCGGAATTCAAGGAATGTTTGTCTGGGGCACTGCAAGACAACGTTCCGAGGAGTCAAGGAGGTTCTGGTGGGACGCGGGAACCGTGGTGCACGAAGGTAGTGGTGAACCTAGTTAGGAAGAAAAAAATGGTATATAAAAGGTTCAGAGAGCTAGGGGATCTAGAGGAGTATAAGGTGTGTAGAAGGGAACTTAAAAAGGAAATTAGGAGAACCAGAAGGGGTCATGAGAAGGCCTTGGCAGGTAAGATTAAGGAGAATCCCAAGGCCTTCTACAAATATGTGAAAAGTAAAAGGATGAGAAGAGAAAGGATAGGGCCTATAAAAGGTGAAGGGGGAAAAGTCTGTGTGAATCCGGAAGAAATGGCAGAGGTGCTTAACGAGTACTTTGTCTCGATATTCACGGTGGAAAGTGAACTGGGAGATTGCACTGCAGGTTTGCGGCATACGGAAAAGATTGAGTATGTGGATGTTAGGAAAGAGGATGTGTTAGACCTGTTAAATTCTATCAAGATAGACAAGTTGCCGGGACCAGATGGGATGTACCCCAGGTTATTGTGGGAGGTGAGGGATGTCATTGCAGAGCCCCTGGCGATGATCTTTGCGTCGTCGATGGAGACGGGGGAGGTTCCGGAGGATTGGAGGATTGCGGATGTGGTCCCTATTTTCAAGAAAGGGAACAGGGATAGTCCTGGAAATTACCGACTGGTGAGTCTGACCTCAGTGGTTGGTGAGCTGATGGAGAGGCTTCTGAGGGACAAGATTTACGAGCATTTGGAGAAGTGTAGGTTGATTAGAAATAGTCAACATGGTTTTGTAAAAGGCAGGTCATGCCTTACGAGCTTAATTGAGTTCTTCGAAAATGTAACTGAACACATTGACGAAGGAAGAGCAGTGGACGTGGTGTACATGGACTTCAGCAAGGCATTTGACAAGGTCCCACATGCAAGATTTCTTGAGAAGGTGAGAGGGCATGGGATCCAAGGGGCTTTGGCCTTGTGGATCCAGAAATGGCTTGCCTGCAGAAGGCAGAGGGTGGTTGTGGATGGCTCTTTTTCTGCATGGAGGTCGGTCACCAGTGGAGTGCCCCAGGGATCTGTTCTAGGACCCTTGCTGTTTGTCATTTTCATAAATGACCTGATGAGGAAGTGGAGGGATGGGTGAGTAAGTTCGCCGATGACACGAAGGTCGGTGGTGTTGTGGATGGTCTGGAGGGATGTCAGAAGTTGCAGCATGACATTGACAGGAGGCAAGACTGGGCGGAGAAGTGGCAGATGGACTTCAACGCGGATAAATGTGTTGTGGTCCATTTTGGCAGATCCAACGGGATGAATGAGTACACTATCAAAGGTAGGAGTCTTAGCTGTGTGGAAGAGCAGAGGGATCTTGGGGTCCGGGTCCATAAGACTCTCAAATCGGCCTCACAGGTGGAGGATGTGGTTAAGAAAGCTTACGGTGTACTGGCCTTCATTCATCGAGGGATTGAGTTCAGGAGTCAGGAGGTAATGCTGCAGCTTTATAGGACCCTTGTCAGACCACACTTGGAGTACTGTGCGCAGTTATGGTCGCCTCACTATAGGAAGGACGTGGAAGCTATTGAAAGGGTGCAGAGGAGATTTACAAGGATGTTGCCTGGATTGGGAGGCATGCCTTATGAAGACAGGTTGAGGGAGCTGGGACTGTTCTCCCTGGAGAGACGAAGGTTGAGAGGCGACCTGATAGAGGTTTACAAGATGTTGAGAGGAATAGATAGGGTGGACTCTCAGAGACTATTTCCCCGAGCTGAAATGGTCACTACGAGAGGACACAGATTTAAGGTGCAGGGAAGCAAATACAGAGGGGATGTCAGGGGTAGGTTTTTCACTCAGAGGGTGGTGAGTGAATGGAACTGACTGCCGTCGGAGGTTGTTGAGGCAAACTCACTGGGGTCTTTTAAGAGACTTCTGGATGAGTATATGGAAAAGAATAGGATAGGGGGTTATAGATAGGTCTGTAGATTGGTAAATGTGATTGGCGCAACTCGTGGGCCGAAGGGCCTGTTTGTGCTGTATTGTTCTATGTTCTATGTCCTATGTTAATAAGTCTGATTTCAATCTTGCAACCCACTCATTGGCCTGGTTTGCCTTTCCCTATCCTCAGAGTTTTATAGATAAGATGTCTTTCTCAATGTTTGGTGTGTTTGGACATCCCCAACTCTCTCAAAACATTCAGAGTGTATCTGTCTGGAGAGGAGTTCAGCACAGGCCAGAAATTTATCAATGCACAGCACTCTGCGAGAGGCCAGAGTGTATGACCTGTGGTCAGAATTAGCTTGCAATACAACACAGGAGCTGCTGGTAGTGAATTGTACTCTGTCGCTACACATCCCCAAGAATTGTACAGCTTAAATGTTATTTAAGCTATGCATTAAAGTCCTGTCTGATTTATGTGCTGACATTGCTGACCTCTGATCTTTGACCCCTGTACTCTGGTTCTGACTCTATGAGCGGCTCAGAAGGTATAGGCTTGCAGCATGAATACATAAACTGTGCAGTTACTTAAAGCAATAGGAACAGATAAAAGTTTTAATGTTAGCTCCCATTGCCTTCAAAGTCAAATATAAACACAGCTAGAACTGTAATCCGTACAGAAGAGAACATTTGATTGAGGGGTGATACAGTTAGCACCTGTTGCTTCACAGTGTCAGGAATCCGTGTTCAATTCCAGCCTCAAGTCACTATCTGTGTGGAGTCTGCACATTCTTCCCGTGTCTGCATAAGTTCCCTCCGGGTGCTCTGGTATCCTCCCACAGTAAGAAGTCTGACAACACCTGGTTTAAGTCCAACCGATTTATTTGATAGTAAACTCACAAACTTTCGATGTGCTTCGACCTCTTCATCAGGTGAATGAGGTGTTCAGGTCTCAAACAGCACATATAACAGCACAGACTGTTTACAGATTGCTGATTAGAATGCTAATCTTTACATCTAACCTGCTATTCAATATTGAATGGCCTCGTTCTGCACTGTGGGATTTCAATGATTAAGCTGGATCCTCCTAATTTAGATAAAGAAAGTTAAGTGGGATCTGGTTGAACTGATCAAAATTGTGAATGGGTTTGATCATGTAAATAAGGAACAATTAGTTCCACTGGTCCGTGAGTTGGTAATGAGAGAATGTAAATTATTATTCATTTGTGGGACGTGGGTGTCACTGGCTGGCCAGCATTGATTGCATTTTGGTAAATTGAACGAGGGTAGGACTTCGTCAATTAATAGGAGGACAATGGGGAGAGTTACAGAACAAAGAGATCTATAGGTACAAGTTCATAGCTCCTTGAAAGTGGAATCACCGATGGACAGAATAGTGAAGAAGACATTCAGTATGCTTAGTTTCATTGGTCAAAACATTGAATACAGGAGTTGGGATATCTTGTTGAACTTATACAAGACATTGATAAGGCCACACTTGGAAAACTGTGTACAGTTCTGGTCACCCTATTATAGAAAGGATATTACTAAATTAGAAAGAGTGCAGAAAAGATTTATTAGGATGCTACTGGGACTTGATGGTTTGAGTTATAAGGAGAGGCTGGATAGGCTGAGACTTTTTCCTCTGGAGCGTAGAAGGTTGAGAGGTGAACTTATAGAAGTCTACAAAATAATGAGATCAACTATATAGTAATATCTTTTCCAAAAGATAGGGGAGTCTAAAATTAGAGGGCATAGGTGTAAGGTGAGAAGGGAGAGATACAAAAATGCCCAAAGGGGCAATTTTTTCACACAGAGGGTAGGGAGTGTCTGGAACAAGTTGCCAGAAATAGTAGTAGAAGTCAGTACAATTTTGTCTTTTAAAAAACATCTAGATAGTTACATGAGTAAGATGAGTATCGAGGGATATGGGCCAAACACTGGCAATTGGAATTAGCTTAAGGGTTAAAAATGAAAATAAAAAAGCAGCATGGACAAGTTGGGCCAAAGGTCCTGTTTTATCCTGTAAACCTCTATGATTATAACTCTATGATAGTCCATCCCCAGTGCCTGAAGGCAGTTGAGAGTCAACTACATTGAAGTGGCTCTAAAATCACATATAGCCAGATCGGGTAAGGACAGCAGATTTCCTTTCCAATAGGGCATTAGTGAGCCAGATGGAGTTTTTTTCCAACAATCGACAGTAGTTTCATGGTCAGCAGTAGATTCTTAATTCCAAATTTTAAAGAAAAATTGAACTTAAATTCCACCTCTGCTGTGACTGAATTTGAACCAGCATCCCCAGAAGATTAAGCAGAATAAATAAGTCTAGCAATAACACCACTAAGCCACTAACTCCCTCCTTATGATTAGTAGAAAAGATCACAGGTTTTTTTCAGGCAAAGGACAATGTTAAAATGTGAAATGTTTTATCAGAAGCAGTGGTAAATGCAGACTCCATTACAAGTTTTAAAAGGACAGTTGATAAAATATTAAAAAGCGAAAAGCTTGTTAATGAGTTCAGAGAGGTTACTAAGGGATGAGTTCTCTCAGGGGTCAGTACAGGCAGAATGGGCTAAATGATCTACTTTTGTGCTGGGAAGTTCAATTATTTGGTATCCCTCTGAATGGTCCTTGAACTTCCTTTTGTCAACCTTTAATCCGATTAAATATTGGGAAGCCTGAAGCCATTGATGCCAGTCCTCACTACAAACTCCATTTCTGAGCCACCTACTCCATCCCTGGCAACTGAGGCCGATCCAAACTAGTAAGAACTTTCTTGTTATTATCATACATCAACTTAATCAAATATTTGTGCCACCTTATATTAGGCGGAGCCTAATATTTAAGACCACCTAATCCCATCCATTGTAACATTGTCTGAATCTATCCCTGCCTCAGTTCATCTGCTGCTGAAACCCTCCTTCATGTCATTCTTACCTCTAACCTGATGATTCAAATGCACTCTTGGTCAGCCTCCCTCCTTAAACCCAAGGTCAGCCAAAATTCTACTGCCTCATGGCAAAGTCCCACCATTACTCAGGCAGCATGGTCCCACATGGCTGCCATGGACCAGGATTCGATTCCAACCTTAAGTAACTGTGTGGACTTTGCATGTTCTCCCCATGTCTGCATGACTTTCTTCCGGGTGGGCTCTGGGTTTCCTCCCACAGTGCAAAGATACGGATTGGCTGTGCTAAATTGCCCCTTAATAACCCAAGATGTGTAGTTTAGGTGAATGATCCAGAGTAAAAGCGTGTGGTGATAGAGTTAGGGCAGGGTAAGATGCTCTTTTGGAGAGTCAGTGCAGACTCGATGGGTTGAATGGCCTCCTTCTGCACTGTAGGGATTCTATGGTTCATCACCCTTTGCTCACTGACTCACATTGGTCTGGTTAAGCTAGCACATCACTTTTAAAATTGTCATTTTTTTTACAAGGCACATGGGACACTTGCTTTCATCAGTTGTGGCATAGATTATAAGAGCAAGGAGGTAATGTTGGAGATGTGCAGTGCATTGGTGAGACCACAGCTGGAGTACTAAGTTCCAGTCACCTCATTATAGGAAGGATATCATAGCATTAAAGAGGGTACAGAAGAGGTTCACCAGGATGTTGCCTGAGACAGAGCATTTGATCTATAAGGAGAGACTGGGTAGGCTTGGATTGGTTTCTTTAGAACAGAGAAGGCTAAGAGGGGACAAGATTATCAGGAGCATGGACAGGCTGAATAGGAGCACATGTTCCCTTTGATTGGGGGGGTGTCAAACACAAGGGGGCATGGATTTAGGGTAAAGAGCAGGAGATTCAGAGGGGATTTAGAAAGAACATTTTCACTCAGAGGATTATGGGAATCTGCAATCCATTGCCTGAGAAGGAAGTGGAGGCGAGAAACCTCACACTCTTTCAAAAATATTTGGACGAGTGCTTGAAGTATCATAATATTCAAGGATATGAGACAAGTGCAGGAAAATGGGATTAGTGTGCCTTTAATGGTAAATATTGTCAGTGCAGATTCAATGGGCCGAAGGGGCTTTCTTGCTCTGGGTAACTCTAAGGGCAGCATTTTCCCCTCTTGCTTGTCACGGGAATTGTGACGGGTGGGACATGGATTATTCAAGGATCTGTTAACCTCAGGCGGAATTCTCTGAACTTGAGATGAGGGGGCCAGAAAACCCTACCCTATGACTCTCAGTCCCTTCATGGCCTCAGCCCTCCCAATCTCTGACATTTCCTTTCGCCGGAAATATCGGAGTTTCTCTGGCCTGTTGAATATCTCTGAACTTAATCGCTCCACTATTGATAACTGGGCCTTCAGCTGCGAAGGGTTCATAGGCTGTGGAATTCCCACCATAAACACCTCTCTGTCACTCTCTCCTTGCTTTAAGATCCTGCTTAAATCTTACCTCTCTGACCAAGCTTTAAAGCATCTCTTCTAAAATCTCCATATACAGGTGGATGTTAAAATCTTTGCTTTATAATTCCTGTAAAGTCCCTTGTGATGCTTTAGTAATTAAGTGCACTACACAAAAATACTCTGTATGTTGTCCATTGTATTACCTCTGAGCTTCGGGCTGTACTGTGTCTCTTCTCACAGCCAACATTGTGTTGTTCCATTGATGTTAGTGCTGCCTCTCTGGCACAATCCAGCCACTTGCAGGGTTTGAATAGTTAATCTAAACTGGGATTCCAGTGTACTATTTCGTGAATGAGTGATCCTTCAAATGAATCATTTCACTAAAGCCCTGTCTAACTATTCAGGTGGACATGAAAGACCACCTGGCCCTTTTCAAGAGAAA
This sequence comes from Sphyrna mokarran, assembly GCA_024679065.1. Lineage (NCBI taxonomy): Eukaryota > Metazoa > Chordata > Chondrichthyes > Carcharhiniformes > Carcharhinidae > Sphyrna > Sphyrna mokarran. The sequence continues at coordinate 3,145,138 of JAGIQG010000026.1, forward strand.
GCAAAGCATTCCCCGGTATCCTGGTTACAATACTCGCCCAGCTAAAACCATTAAAATAAATCCTGAATGAACTCATTATTACTCTCATTGCTGTTTTAACCTTCCTAATAAGATGTTATATAACATATTCATGCCTGTATCATCTTAAAGTGCTTCTCTTCCCCCTCCTTCCTGGCACTTGTTAGATTTGGTCATGTGCTAAGCAGGATTAAGCCACTTACCCTGCAAATCACGGTGGCTGCCTCACAACACCAGGGACCCGTCTTGGATGACTGTATGTGCGGAGGCTGTACATTTCCAAGCACTCCAAAGATGTGCGGGTTAGGCTGATTGGCTGTGCTAAGTTGATCCTAGTATTGGGGAATGAGCAGGTGTGGAGTTACAGGGAAAGGGCCTGGGTGGAATGTAGTCAGTGCAGACACGATGGGCCAAATGGGTTCCATGATTCCCTGCTTCTGTGTGGGTTTCCTCCCACAATTCGAAAGACGTTCTGGTTAGGTGCATTGGCCATGCTAAATTCTTCCTCAATGTAGCTGAATAGGTGCAGGAATATGGCAACTGGGAGATTTTCACGTAACTTCACTGCAGTGTTAATGCAGTGACAATAATAATAAATAAACTTTAAAACCTCACCACCCATTAAATTCTCTGGTGCTGTGTCTGCAAAGTAGCTGATGAGTTTTCACCCTCTCACACAGAAATCTGCATCCACCGATGGTAATCATTTGCTATGTAGTCATTGTCACGGACAATCAGGCCCTCTTCATTTGAGCTCTCATTTCCAAGTGTCAGGAGATAACAGTTATAACGGCTGTAATTTAATATATTAATAATGACACTTATGTAATTTCATTTGCTTCGCAATCAGCCACAGCCTGATCAGCATTACTCACGAAGAATGCATTGCAATATCAGGATGTAATTATAGTGTCATTGCCTGATTGCATGGTTTATGCAATCCACAATCATCAGTATGCCAAGTGTACGTGCATGCATTCAGCATAATGTATATACCTTTGTGTGCCTGTCTGTGGCTGTATGCGCAATATTTATCCATCTATATATGGGTTCCCTGTCTTCTCGGAAGTATCACTGCAGACAGAGACATTACAATCTAAATGGCATGACTCCCTGAACGAATAAATCAGTATCACAGCGAGACATCTGAGAACGAATCTCCAGTCTGAAAGGAAGGCAGACGATTGCCTTTTGCCGCAGTCAGGGTGTTTGTTGAAGCTGTTCTGCGCCGAGGAAGGCTGGCTTCGACCGCTATTAATAATTAAAAAGGCGAAGCATGTTTTTACCATTGTCTGCTCCACAGGTGGCATATGCTAATGAGGGACAAGGGGTAGCAGCGATTTGCAAAGTCCCCAGCTGGAAGTCTGAATTCAAAGCCAGCCAGACAGTCAGCATGCAAATGCTGCTAAATGTTCCTTACACAAATTTCAAGTGTGGATTGTAAATAGGCTACTCATTAAAATGTCTCCAGGCAGCTTTTTTTTTGTAGCTCGGTGCTTCTGCTGAAGCTAAATTAGGAAATAATTAGCAGCTGAATAATTAGAAAGCAGATGAATAGAATGTGAATTTATTTTTTCTCTTTATCATTCAGGAAGCTTTGAGGCTGAGGAGAGGGTTCCAGCACTCTTTCTGAAGTGTGCACTTTGGCCATTGTTTGCTCAGACCTCGGAAAACACACTTGTGAATTGGAATTACCTGATGTCTTGGGCCTTTATATTAGTCAGCTCGATTTGCCAGCCATATGTGCAACATTAAAAGAAACCTGGAACCTCTAATGGTCAGAGCACAATCGCGGAAGTCATTTCCAAATGGGATGTGAGCCAACGCGAAATTATTCACTTTAATATTCAGTCAGGTCAGCTGAATTCAGAGCTGAGGTGAGGGAAGATTGTAGATCGCCCACAAAAATAGAAATCAAATCTAAAGTCTGGATTTCATAGAATCATAGAATGCCTACAAGGTGGTCACACTAAATTACCCCTTAGCGGAGTTCACCTCTGTTATCCTGAATGCAGTTTACACTGGGACTTTAAGATGGACTAAATATACATCACCACAAATAGCCTTGAGATGAAACATCCTGAAGCCTTGTTCATTGTGCTGGGTATTTCAAGATCAAGAACACCTTACCAAGATCCCACTGATATGTCTCCTGTTCCAGCAAAGGCCCAAACATCCTAGACCACTGCTGCACAAATATCAGTAAGAAGTCTCACAACACCAGGTTAAAGTCCAGTAGTTTATTTGGAATCACAAGCTTTCCGAGCGCTGTTCCTTCACTCGCCTTAATGACTATTGTCCGGTGGTTCTGATATCCATCATTATAAAATGCATTAAAAGCAAATGACTTCTGCACCCATCCTCACCGCACTACCCACCCCCCAATCCTCTCCCCCCCCCCCCCCCCCCACCTTGCCTGGATCTATTACAGTTCATCTACTGCCACAACAGGTCCACAACAGACACCATCTCCCTGATCCTGCATTTAATCCTGAAACACCTCGATAACAAAGACATTTATGTCAGACTCATGTTTACTGATTACAGCTCAGCCTTCAATGCCATTAGTCCTACGAAATTTATCTCCAAACTTCGTGACCTGCGGTTTGGCTCCTCACTCTGCAACTGGATCCTAAATTTCCGAACCCACAGATGACAGTCAGTAAGGATCGGCAGCAACACCTCCTCCATGATCATCCTCAAAAGCGGCGCCTCACAAGGCTGTGTCCTCAGGCCCTTACTCTTTATATATCTATGACTGTGTGGCCAAATTCCCCTCCAACTCAATTTTCAAGTTTGTTGATGACACCATCATAGTGGAGCCAGATCTCAAACAATGACGAGACCAACTACAGGAAAGAGACAGAAAATCTGATGAACTGGTGGGACAACAATAATCTCTCTCTCAATGTCAACAAAATGAAGGATATGGTCATCAACTTCAGGAAACATAGTGGAGGACATTTCCCTGTCTGCATCAATGGGGACGAAGTAAAAAGCATTGAAAGCTTCAAGTTTTTAAGTGTCCAGATTACCAACAATCTGTCCTGCTCCCCCCACGCCAACATTACAGTTAAGAAAGCCCACTAATGCACCCACTTTCTCAGGAGACTAAGGAAATTTGGCATATCTGCAAGAATCTCACCAACTTTACAGATGTACCATAAAAAGCATTCTTTTTGGTTGTATTACAGCATGATACGATTCCTGCTTTATCCAAGACTGCAAAAAACTATAAAGAGTCATGAATGAAGCCCACTCCACCACTCAAAGCAGCCTCCCATCCATTGATTCTGTCTACACTTTCCGCTGCTTCAAAAAAACAGCCGGCATAATCAAGGACCCCACACACCCTGGACATTCTCTCTTCCACTTTCTTCCATTGGGAAATAGATACAAAAGTCTGAGATCACGTATTAACTGACTCAAGAACAGCTTTTTCCCTGCTGCTATCAGACTTTTGAATGGACCTATCTCATTTAAATTGATCTTTCTCTACACGTTAGCTATGACTATAACATTGCATTCTGCACTCTCTCCTTTCCTTCTCTATGTATGGTACGCTTTGTCTACATAGCGTGCAATAAACAATATTTCTCATTGTATACTAATTTATGTGACAATAATAAATCAAATCAAAGAGTTGTGGGACCCATCAATGATGATACTTTAGCATAAATGGGGCATTAACATAGCTTCTGATAAGCCAAATGTATCCAATATTCAATCTGAACTTAGTGGTTTAAAAGTAGGCTTAAAATTATTTGAATAAAAGACAGCAAATCCCCAATTAAACCACCATGGGCTGTTACATTAAACATTAAAGACACCCTCAGTACTTGGCAGAAAGAATGCACACTGGTATAATGTATGCATGAGTCCCATTAGGTTCAATTACCATACACACCTGACAACTCCCAACTGCGGAAATTTTAGAGACAATGTTTTAGTGTTGCTCTGTTGTTCTTGAGCTTGTGTGGTGAAAAGCCTATAAAAATAAATTGCTGAAGACAGATTTTCTCAGCATATGTGAAAAAATTTTAAATTGCTTTGTGTATAAGAATTAAGTGACCAATGTTATTTCAGAAGGAATTTTTCAAATGCTGACAGTAAAAATAGAACAAAACTCACTCCAGCTTATAAATCAAGGAAAGAATTTAATAAAGAAACATTATTACTCCAAACTTGGGGCCTTGCCCTGGGCCAATCCAAGCTTTCTACAATTCCACACAAGTTCTTATTTATTTTGATCAGCTGACTGTAACATCATTCTGTAATTGGTTCCATGGTTAACTGGGTCAGCTGACCCTTACATCTTGTTATCATTAGTCACACTACAAAGTTGTCACTGGTTGCATTCTAACAATCATATTCTGAAATTCAGATCCGTGCTTGGCTCCATAAGAGAGTTAAACCCAAGGGGCGGAATATTCCCATTCCGCCTACCATGAGAATCATCAGGGGTGGGGGGAGGGAGGGTGGTGTGGACCAAGCAAAAACAAAGCTCTGTTAACCTCCAGTGGAATTTTCCGATCTTGGGGTAAGCGTGGCTGGGAAATCCTGTCCAAGGTGTTTGAGATGTCAAGAAGGAAATTCTGGATGCCCCAAAATAACCTGGAGTCAACTTTTAATCTGTGGTCACTGCAGTAAAGTTGGAATTGTAGCGTTGTGATGGGAGTTTCGAGGAGAGCAGTTTCTTGGCCAGTCTAGAGCTAGGCAAATGAACAATGGAGATAATGACTGGATAAGACATCTGAGTGTTATTAGTTGAAGAATAAATTTGGCCAGAATATGAAGAATAGCTCCCTGGTCTTTTTTTAAAAATTCAGTAAGAATTTAGCAACACCAATTTTTAATCCAACCGATTTATTTGATAGTAAAATTGCGAGCTTTCAACACTCCATGTCTTCCTCAGGCAAATGCAGTGAACACCACTTACCACCCCAATCCAACACCGGCATCTTTACATCATGACTTTTTTTAAAAATGCCAGAGGATCTTTTATGGCCTCCCTGAGAGGCCTTTAGTTTAACACCCCATCCAAAATAATTGCACCATTGGCAATGCAGCACTCTTTCAGTGTTGCAGTATACCTTGATTTTGTGCTCAATTCTCTCCATTGAACCTATTATGTTCTGACACAGAATCATGAGTTATAGAAACTGGCGTGGGACAAGGATGGGAATGTGGAGCTTGAAATGTAGAAATCTAGGAAATTGAGCAGAAAGAAGCTATTCGGCCCTTCGAGCCTTCTCCACCATTTATTATGATCATGGCTGATCATCCTACGCAACAGCCTCCTCTTCCCCCCATATCCTTTGAACCCATTTGCCCTGAGTGCTATATCTAACTCCCTCTTGAAAACATACAATGTTTAGGCCTCAACTACTTCCTGTGGTAAATAATTATACAGGCTACCATTCTCCGGCTGAAGAAATTTCTTCTCATCTCTGTCCTAAACAGTCCACCCTCAGACTGTGACTCCTGGTTCTGGACACCCCTGCCATCTGGAACTTCTTCCTGTGTCTACCCTGTCTAGCCCTGTTAGAATTTTATAGGTTTCTATGAGATCGATCCCATTCTTCTGAACTCCAGCAAAAACAATCCTAACCAACTCAACCTCTTGTCATATGTCAGTTCTACCATCCCAGGAATCCATCTGGTAAAACTTTTCTGCACTCCCTCGATAGCAACAACATTGTTCCTTAGATAAGGAGACCAAACATGCACACAATATTCCAGGTGTGGCCTTACCAAAATCCTGTATAACACTAGCAAGACATCCCTGCTTCTGCACTCAAATCCTCTCACTATGAAGACCAACATAACATTTGTATTTTTGCACCTGCTGCACCTGCACACTTACCTTCAGTGAGTAGTTTATAGACAATAATTTAGCATTAGTCTATTGTCTTCATTGTGAATACACAAGCAATTACAAACTGCTTTGTGTATAAAAATTAAGTAACCGTATGGGTGGTAAGGTGGTACAGTGGTTAGCACTGCTGCCTCACAATGCCAGGGACCTGGGTTCAATTCCGGCCTCAGGTCACTGTGTAGAGTTTGCACATTCTCGTGTATCTGCATAGATTTCCTCTGGGTGCTCCGGTTTCCTCCCACACGCCAACAATATGTGGGTTAGATGGATTGGTCATGCTGAATTGACCCTAGTGTCAGGATTTGCTGGGTAAATATATGGAGTTATAGAAATAGGCCTGGGTGGGATTGTGGTCAGTGTGGATTCAATGGGCCAAATGGCTTCCTTCTGCACTGTAGGGATTCTATGAAATATGCTGAAATTAGGATTGTCTGCCTGATATCCAGGTTTGGGTGCGCAGTTCCCTTTTCAAATTCATGGCATTCAGATAATAATCTGCCTTCCTGTTTTTGCCATCAAAGTGGATAATCTCACATTTATCTGCATCATACAGCATCTGCCATTCATTTGTCCACTCACACTGAAGTCACACCGAAACATTTCTGCATCCTCCTCACAACCTCCTCTCCCATCTAGTTTTGTGTCATCTGCAAATCTGGAGATATTACAATTAGTTTCCTCAGCTAAATCTTTAATATTTATAGTGAATAGCTGGGCTCCCAGCACTCATCCTGATGGTATCCCATTAGTCACTGTCTGTCATTTGGGAAAAGACCTGTTTATTTCTAATCTTTGTTTCCTGTCTGTTAATCAGTTTTCTATCTATCACCATATACTATCTCCAACACGCTAATCTCTTATGTGGGACTTTCTCAAAAGCCTTCTGAAAATCCAAATAAATCACGTCCACTGGCTCCCCTTCATCAACTCTATTAGTTACATTCTCGAAGAATTCCAGTAGATTTGTCAAGCGTGATTTTCATTTCATAAATCCATGTTGACCCTGCCTGGTCCTTTCTCTGTTTTCCAAGCGTCTTGTTATAAAGTCGTTGATAATGGATTATAGAACTTTCTTCATACTGGTGTCAGGCTCACTGACCTACAATCCCCTGTTTTGTCTCCACTTCTTTTGGACCTATAACAATAAAGGGTGTCGCAGTTGTTAGCACTGCTGCCTCACAGTGCCAGGGAACCCGGGTTCAATTCCAGCCCCAGGTCACTGTCTGTGTGGAGTTTGCACATTCTTCCCATTTCTGTGTGAGTTTCCTCCGGGTGTTCCGGTTTCCTCCCACTGTCCAAAGACGTGCAGGTTAGGTTGATTAGCCAATCTAAATTGGCCCTTAGAGTCAGGGGTATTAACAGGGTAAATATGCAAGGTTACAAGAATAGAGCCTGGGTGAGACTGTGGTCAGTACAGACTCAATGGGCTGATTGGCCTCTTTCTGCACTGTAGGAATTCTATGATTCTGATTCAGGGAGAAAGCTACAAACTGAGGCAAGCTCACACCTGCAATGTTGAAAATTACTCCAGACAGAGATCTCTCTGAAGTGAAGTGTTTCCACTAAATGAAGAAAAGGAGTTAAAACACTTTCTCTGGTGTTTACATTACTTCTGTGAAGTGGAATAAATTCACTTCAGGTACATCTGCTCTGTGCTCTGAGCCCACATTATGTCTAATTAGTGATCATGGTGAGGAAGTGGTTTCCATTCTGTACTGCGCAGGGGTTGCAAGTAATGAAATCCTTCAGGGGACCTCTTGTCCATATCTCTCTGTAAGGCAGTGACACTAGTCAAAGATAACTCCATCAAAATTGGAGCAATTAATATTCAGCAACAGAGGGGTAGCATGGTGGCGCTGTGGTTAGCATTACTGACTCACAGAGACCTGGGTTCAATTCGGTCACTGTCGGTGCAGAATTTGCACATTCTCCCCATGTCTGCGTGGGTTTCCTCTGGGTGCTCCAGTTTCCTCCCACAGTCCAAAGATGTGCGGGTTAGGCTGATTGGCCATGTTAAATTGACTCCAGTGTTGGGGGATAAGCAGGGTATTTTGTGGAGTTACGGGGATAGGGCCTGGGTGGGATTGTGTCGGAACAGACTCGATGGACTGAATGGCTTTCTTCTCAACTGTAGAGGTTCTATGATTCTATCAAATGATATGTTTACAAACCGAATTTGAACAAGAGAATATAGTATCTCCAGAGATCTTGGCACCAGTCTGAAAATCTATTATTTTGAAGTAGATCATTGAAAAGGATCCTAGAATCCATACAGCACAGAAGGAGGCCATTTGGCCCAATGAGCCTGCATTGACAACAATTCCCATTTCAATTTGACACTGTCAAACCCCCTGACACTAAGGGGCAATTCAGCATAGCCAGTCAACCTAACTCACGCATCTTTGGAGTGCAGGAGGAAATTGGAGCAGACATGAAGAGGAAAACATGTGTATTCCACAAAGATAGTTACCTAAGGCTGGAATTGAACCTGAGTTCATAGCGCTGTCAGGCAGCAGAGCTAACCACTGCTACCATGATACCCCAGGATAAGGCTTGGTGTTACAAATCTACAGAGGGAGAATAAAAGTCCAATCAAGTATGGTGGGAGAGTTTGAATACTTGCCAGCAATTAATTACATAGAAACATAAGAACATTAGAAATAGGAGCAGGAGTCAGCTATCTATGTTCTATGTTCTATGTTCTATCCAGCCCCTCGATCCTGCCCCACCATTCAATAAGATCATGGCTGATCTGTAGTGGTTCAGTACCACTTTCCCGCTTTCTCCCCATAACCCTTAATTCCCTTATCAATCAAAAACCTATCCACTCTTGACTTGAACATACTCAGCGAGGAAGCCTCCACCACTTTATCAGGCAGAAAGTTCCAAAGGTTTACCACCCTTTGCGTGAAGAAATTCCTCCTCAACTCCGAACTGAACCGCCCCCCTCCTATTCTTGAGGCTGTGCCCTCTAGTCCTGCTATCTTTGTTAAGCGGGAAGAGTCTCTCAATCTCTATCCTATCCATCCCCTTCATTATCTTATACGTCTCTATAAGATCCTCTCTCAGCCTTCTAAACTCCAATGAGTACAAACCTAGCCTATTTAATCTCTCGTAATCCAATGCCGGTATCAGCCTAGTGAAACATAGAAAGTGGAAGCAGGAGTAAGCCATTCAGCCCTTCGAATCTGCTCTACCATTCATTTTGTTCATAGCTGATCATTTAATTCAATATTCTGATCCGTATTTCCCCCTTATACCTGATGGTCTATGAGGTTACTTTAATACTTTATTCCTTCCCTTGATGTCCATCCCATTGCCTCCCTCCTCTCCTAAAGACATTGGGACAAATGTTCCTGTTCTGCCTGCCACGGGAATTAGAGTGGGTGAGGGATGCACCATGGAATGGCCTGTTGACCTCGGGTGGGACCTTCCGGTTTCGAGAGCGAGCATAGCTGGAAAATCTTGCTCACTGACTCTTGCTAATATACAGCTCCATGTATGCTGACTGGCCAACAGAACCCCATTCATTATGGACATCACTCTTAGTGTGCAAGTCTGGACAGTGAGTGTCAGCAGGCTTCTGGATCATTGAGACATCATAGCAGAACCTGAGCTTCACATGCACAATGATCTGGGGTGAAAAAAATCTCAGGTGACTTTTCTGCTGTTTTGCCAAGTTCCAATTTGACCCTAAAGTCTTCCTTTATAAGATGGAATTATCACAGATGAGGGGGCACGGTGGCACAGTGGTTAGCACTGCTGCCTCACAGTGCCAGGGACCTGGGTTCAATTGTCAGTCTTGGGTCACTGTCTAAGTGGAGTTGGCACATTTTCCCCATGTCTGCATGGGGTTCCTCTGGGTGCTTGGGTTTCCTCCCACACTCCAAAGATGTGTGGATTGGCCATGATAAATTGCCCCTTGCTGTCGGGGGACTAGCAGAGTAAATATGTGGGATTGCAGGGATGTTGCCTGTGTGGGATCATTGTCAATGCAAGCTCGATGGGCCGAGCGGCTTTCTTCTGCACTGTCAGGTTTCTATGATTCTGTGAGGTGAAGTATCGAAGCTGTAACTTGGTAGCATTTAGCAATATTATGGTTGGTTCTCTCACCTACTCAGTCAATGGACACTTGTGTATTTTTAAAATAAATACCCAATGTCTACATTGGCTGAGGTGTTTGGAAATTCACATGTGAGAAAGTATTTTAGGCATCGACTCCAGAACTCTTTCAGTGACCTTGCTTTTTTTTGGCTACAAACTTGAGGCGAGGTAAATTTCGGACTAATATAAGGAAATTCTTGACTGGAAGGGTGACAGAGATGGGGAAAGGAATTCCAAATAGCGGACTGGAGACTGATCATAGAATAGGATATCATCATCGAATCCCTACAGTGCAGAAGGAGGCCTTTCGGCCTATCGAGTCTGCACTGAAAATAATCTCACACAGGCCCTATCCCCTGATGATGGAGGCATGGCAGGATTTTAAGAATGAATGAGTTAAGATGGTCTTCTTTATCTTCACTGATGTTGAAAAAAAATTGTGGTTATGTTCAGAGAGAAATATGACCTGTTCTTTACTCACGAGATTACGCACTCCATCTCACTCATGGAGAAAGGCCCATTCTCCTTGGAACAAGGCCATAGACAGCTGTCAGCCGATTTAACTCATGCATTGGTGCCAAAATACCACATTTAAGCCAATACACTTCAGCGTTTTGCAATATTTGTAATTCATCACCTCCAATTGCTTGACTGCTTCTGCCTCCATGAAAGGCCATTAGCCACTATTACTCCCCCACGTGTTACAAAGCTGGAAATGTGCTCTCCAAAAACTACTCAAATTTGGAAGACGCAAATTCTCCAACTGCATTGCTCGGCTTGATTGGGCAGACTATGAAAATCTCTCAAATCCACCATAATGCTTTACAGAAAACCCAGTGACAGCGCGGCTAGCGGTCTCATGTCTAATGCATAAGACTTCTCACATAGGCATTCTATTAAGATAGATGACAGTTCTGCCACAGAAATCATTCCCTATCGTTACATTCTGTGTCAGCTGGAGGGCTCTGCACATCAAACCGCAAGCTACCACTTTCATTGAAAGGCAAACTGAAGCCATTTCATTGAAACCTCATTGCTGATTGGTTGTCACTCAACCATTACTATTACACTCCCACGGTTGTGAAGCAGAAAGTAATGAGAAAATTAAAAAAGGGGACCATCCATATATAAACACACACATACTCACCAACACACACACACACAGTCACCAATATACACATACTCGTGCACACCAACATACACACTCACCAACACACACACACACACTCAACAATGCACACACACTCACCAATATACACATACTCACGCACACCAACATACACACTCACCAACGCATACACATTCACCAACATAACACAAATCAACACACATATACACACTCACCAACATACTTACACTCACCAACACACACACACTCACTAACACACAAACACCAACACACATACACACACACACCAGCACACACACACTCACCAACACACACACACACACATTCAGCAGGCACATACTCATACAGGCACACATATACAACATACACACACACACTCACACTGGCACACACATACACAAATGTTTACCCATGCACACAATCAGACACACACATCTACATATGCACTGACACACAAACACACAAATGCTCACAGATACACACACACACACACGCAGACAAACACACAAACCAGCTGGATAATCTCATACCAAACATTTGCTAATGTCAGTGACCACATGGAAGCAACACAAAGTTCACTCCCATGACATATCTCTCATGCAACCAATATTCCAGAGCAATAAATAAAACTGATCTTTTAAGACTAGTATATTTTAAACCAGGTCTTCTTAACTATTATTAGGAGCAGTAAAAGTGCCCTCTTCGTAGAGCATTTGCAGGTACCAACAACACACTGCATTTTATCAATGAGCAATTTCAATGTGTTTGTTTTGGGGATGATTGGAGATTAGCAGGATCATCAACTTGCTGAAGACAATCACGGTCACCTCTTCCACGGTCACTAAATCCTAGAGTGTGGTTTGAACACTGACTTTTAGATTCAGAGGCAGGGATGCTACTAAATGTTACCCACAAGACCTCCAGGATCTTTGGCAATTGTAGTAAAATCACAATATCTGCACATTATACATGCATTTAAACCAAACTAGCACACCAAGTGAAAAGTGATAAGCCAACAGTCCAGGCTGCTGCAGGAAGATTAACTGGACAATTACAATAACTTAGCTATAAGGGGACAGTGCTTTATTGCACAAAATAAAGTAAAGCAAAAACTACAAGTCTGTGGTGAACACAAACAGGTCCCAATCAGGACAATACAACCATGGAGCCACTCAGGGGCCTGCTTTATAAAGGGTTCAGTACATGACCTCCACCTGGTAAGGTAATTACCAATCACCAAGGAGCTTGTATTCTGTGAGTCCTACAGGGAGGTCAATCAGTGATTCCCCCGAGTTCTGGGGGTTCTCACAACTATCTACTGCCAAGTGCAAGAGACTAATGCAATTACTTAGCTCTTCCAAAGCCCAGCCCAGTATAAATGCATTTAAATCATTATGTATGCTTCTGGTATTTATCCTTTACACTTAGCCCGCAGCCCCAAATCTTTTATCCCTTTCATATTTACCTTCGCATACATCTCCTCCAACAACCCCGCCCCCTGCCATTGTCACAGACTTCACAGGGTTAGCCTCTGAGGTATCTTGACCAATCTCCTTGATTTCATTCTGATCTTTTAACATAGAAGATGGAACATAGAAAATAGAAAAACTGCAGCACAAACAGGTGTTTGGCCCACAAGTTGCACTGAACACATCTCTACCTACTAGGCTTATCTATAACCCTCTATCTTACCAAGTCCTTATCCAAAAGTCTCTTAAAAGACCGTATTGAATCCGCCCCCATCACCACTGCCGGCAGCCAATTCCACGCACTCACCACCCTAGGAGATTTTAAGCATGAAGATATTCTGTACTCCTTTTCTGTTGGTGTGAGTTGTTCTTCTCCTGTGTAGTAAGTATTTCTTCTTCATCTGGATCTGAGATCTGAGTTATATTCCTAAATTTCTATTGGCTTTCTCTCCAAGGATACTAAGGCACTGTAGTTTCTCCTTAAGATACCCTGGTCCATCTCAATCCTGTATGTTCTTTGTTGTGGAGTGTTTTTTTAATGATTATGCCTGTTTTCTGTTGGTCTCAGACTCATACTGTCTCCCTGGGATTCAGCGCTGAATTACCCATGTGCTCTTTATCTGTGATTGAAGTTCTGAGCTTCTCTGCACTTCCTCATGTTGTTTTACCCTCTCATACTCAGTTGTAGCGAAGGTGTTTGAATTATTGATCTAGAACGGGAAACTGTTCTCAATCTCCTCCCCATTGGTAACTCGGATGATAAGAAACTGTTTTATTGTATTGAGGCTCGATAACTGAGAAACACCAAGTTATGGTTTTCATTTTTCTCCAGTAAATCTTCTCTTGGTCTTTCCATTCATTTGCAGATACTGTGGTGAACTGGTTACATGACAAAACCATATTCTTTGCAAAATTGTGGAATGGCTCATTAGCAAATTGTGACGCATTGTCAGACATTACAACATCTGGAATACCCAGTGTTACATAAATTCTCTTAAGGGATTAAATTTTAAGTTTTATTGATTTCTCTCAAGGAGGCATACATTAATGAAATAACCGAAAATCCCCTAGCCCCCACACTCCAGCACCTGTTCGGATACACTGAAGGTGAATTTAGCATAGCCAACGCACCTAACTAGCACGTCTTTCAAACTATGGAAGGAAACCAGAACATCTGGAGGAAACCCATGAAGACATAGGAAGAACGTCCAGATTCCGCACAAAAAGTGACCCAACTAGCACACCTTTCAGATTAAATGACTGCTTCTCTATGATACTATGCAATCTGTTTACTTCAATCTATTGTGAATAGTAATCAATGACCTGATGGAAAAGTAGAAGATATTAGTGGTTCTTTTCATTTTTGACTGTTTACAGCATAAATAAAGCAATTTGAATTTGCACTTTCAATGCCTTCCCTTCAAGACTGCATGCCCCAGGAATGAAATTCCGTGCAACTTATAAGGGCAGGTTTGCATATAATCCATATAAAAACTTTACAGAAAAGTGGTTAGCTTACGATATCAGATGTCAAGTGACTGATGGTAGCCATCTTTGGTCATTGCCTTTTCTTATATTTTTTAATAAACAGACTTCCAGATCTCATAGTACTTTAGGAGCCTCTACTTTTATCTCCAAAGTGATCATTATCTCACAGCAGAGTGGGGCCTTTTGTTTAAATTTATTCTGCTTGTTTTCAAATTGTTGGATTGTGCTAAAGTGTCACACATGGATAAGGCCTTGGTCTTATTTGGAGTTAAATTCTCAGAAAGTAATACGTTTCAGAACAGATGTTTAAAGCTTTCAAAAAACAATTGGTGAAATCTTCATTTCCAGCCACTTTCATCGCACAAGTGAGGCCTTTAGCAGTAACTCAAAAGATGGAAGACTCAATGCTCGCACCATTTTAACACCATACATAATTGGGGTTCAAGTTTCAATACAAAAGATCACCCACAAACAAAAGGAATAAAGATAGACACCCTTTCAGCAGTTCTAACAGATTATAGGAATTGAAAGGTTAGTCATTGCAAAAATCAATTCCAGCTTCACGGATTGCTTGGATCCACTATAGTTTGCCTATCCCTGCAACAGGCCCACAGCAACCGCATGTCTCTGGCCCTGCACTCAACCCTGGAATATCTAGATAACAAAGACACCTACATCAGGCTCCTATTTATTGACTATAGCTCAGCCTTCAACACCATTACTCCTACAAAACTCATCTCCAAACTCCATGGCCTGGGGCTCAGCTCTTCCTTCTGCGACTAAATCCAGAACTTCCTAACCCATAGACCACAATCAGTAGGATAGGCAACAATACCTCCTCCATGATCATCCTTAGCATCTGTACCGCACAAGGCTGTGTTCTCAGCTCCCTACTATACTCCTTATATACCTATGATTGTGTGGCCAAATTTCCGTACAGTTCAACTTTCAAGTTTGCTGATGACACTACTGTAGTGAGTCAGATCTCAAACAATGATGAGACAGAGTACAGGAATAAAATTAAGAATCTGGTGAACAGGCGTAACCACAATAATCTTTCCCTTAATGTCAACAAAATGGAAGAGATTGTCATCGAATTCAGGCAGTGTAATGGAGATCATGCCCCTGTCTCCATTAATGAGGTGAAGTAAAAATGGTCAAAAGCTTAGTTTTTAGGTATCCGGATCATGAACAACCTGTCCTGGTCCTCCCCATGCCCATGCAATTGCTAAGAAAGCGTAGCATGGCCAGTCCATCTAATCAACATGTCTTTGGGATTGTGGGAAGAAACCACTGCACCCAGAGGAAACCCATGAAGACATTGGGAGAATGTGCAAACTCCACACAGACAGTGACCCAAGTTAGGAATCCCAAACCATTGCACTGTGCAGTGCTAACCACTGTGCCATTGAGGAGTTGGGGAAAGTGCCAAGCTGAACGCTGTCCTTTTTGTGTTGTCCTTGTGAACCTTCAGAGTTGGTTCTAAAGAGTGACCAGGAGTAGGAATCCTTGCTAGCCCTTCACTCCATAATGGAGGAGAGTTTAGGCCATTGTCAATCTCCCTGACATATCCTGACTGTAGCCAGGTTATACAGCAGTGATCAGCATTCGAACAATGGACTTCCCGTGCGGTAGGAGAGAAAACTGGTGAGCAATAAAAAATGGGCATTTGTTGTATTTTTATAATATGGAAATAAAAACAAGACAATGTGATTCAGACCCGTGTACTCACTTTAACCTTTTTCCTGTAACAGTATGTGTGAGCTGATATCACTTATGCAACATCCCACGTTCCTGAATTCTTTTGACATATCATTGTGTAACATACATCCTTGGCAACCTTACAAGCATGTTTCTGGCACATTCCTTGAGTGTCTGTCTTCACCAAATGTTGTCATTTGACCTATATGCCCTAGAGCCTAGAGTGTGGCATCATTGTAGAATGCATAACATGCACATACACCGCTGGCTTCAGTATCTGTGTTACACAAAGAAGACGGTGATGCATCGAAGCAGAAATTTTGGCCTGTGCTCACGCCCATCCGTCATTTTTGTGGATATTCAATTCACTTTAATTTGCTCAACTTTCACATAAAGCAGACAAGCAAGCATTTCCACTTCAAATTAGGTTGAGAGTG
Organism: Sphyrna mokarran; assembly: GCA_024679065.1. Classification (NCBI taxonomy): domain Eukaryota; kingdom Metazoa; phylum Chordata; class Chondrichthyes; order Carcharhiniformes; family Carcharhinidae; genus Sphyrna; species Sphyrna mokarran. The sequence goes on from JAGIQG010000026.1 coordinate 3,161,362, forward strand.
TTTGTTGCTTCCTGAGACATCTGTTCGTGGAGCTTTTGACACTGTGACATTCACATGCGCGCTAACACCATCAATCACTTCCTGGACTCTTAAAGGGACAACACCTTTGAGCCTGGGGAGAGAGAGAAGGCCCATATGTCAGTTTTACTGGAATGACATTCTTGCAATTTAATGAAATACTTCAACATGATTTTTGTCAACGTGTTGTATTGCTTTGGAAATGGGATAAAAGTTTCCAGATTTTTAAAAGAACTAAATATAGATTCCCTTTAAGGGTGCAGTGTGCAACCATGGGAATTCAGTCTGGAGGCGCTGTTGATTAATTTCCAAGGGGAAAAATATTTTTAAAACAAAAATGGGCAGATCACCCAATCAGCTGAATGCTCATAAATGCAATCCACAATTTGGCACTTATCAATTATCTAAAACTTCATTTATTAGCATCTCAAGTACGCTTATACTAACACTGCAATGAAGTTACTGTGAAAATCCTCTAGCCGTCACACTCCGATGACTGTTCTTGATTTGATTTGATTTATTATTATCACATGTATTAACATACAGTGAAATGTATTTTTTTTTGTGCACTATACAGACAAAATATACCGTTCAGATGCCCCAAGGGAGAATTTAGCATGGTCAATGCACTTAACCAGCATGTCTTTTGGACTGTGGGAGGAAACCCATGCAGACACGAGGAGAACATGCGGACTCCACATAGCCAGTGACCACTGTGCCACATACATTCAACTTGACCTGCTCATGTATGCATAGAGAGTTTGTGGAGACTGGAAAAGCTCATCTTAAGTGCTTTACAATCCTGCCCCAATTCTCAGCCTTCAATTGTAACACATAGAAGTCAGAGAACAGATCTAGTGGAAATCCAGATCGAACTTCAGCACGGCGAAAATATTTGTGGCAAAACACATCTGTGAGTTCAAATACATTCCAGCAGCAATTTATGGACTGACAGCAGCCAATGGAAGAAAAATGCTTAATGAAATGCTGGGGCTGGAGGTGAGATTCTAACCTGCTGAGGCAATCTTTTATCTCCTGTTGTGCACTTCAAGGTAATGGTCATGGCAGCAGGAAGGAGAGAAGCAGGCACAGAGTAAATCCCGACAGGTAAATTGCTTCATTTTCTGTGAGAGATGTGCAAGAAGTGAACATCTGTTTGCAGCTGACAGGTGTGAGGTGGGGAGAAATCTCCATGAGGTCTGCGGCAGCCACTAATGAGGGAAGAACAACACTCACCAAAACACGAAATGTGAGAATCTACAGAATGTAGTTGTGTATATATTGTTTGTAATGTATATAAATGATCGGGAGGAAAATGTAAGTGGTCTGATTAGTAACTTTGCAGATATCATGAAAATTAGTGGAGTTGCAGAAAGTAACAAGGATTCTCAAAGGCTCCAGCAGAATATAGATAAATTGTAGACCTGGGCAGAGAAGTGGCAGATGGAGTTTAATTCAGACAAATGCGAAGTGATGCATTTTGGAAGATCAAATTTACATGTGAATTATACAGTAAATGGCAGAATCCTGAGGAGCATTGACATAGAGAGGGATCTGGGTGTACAGGTCCATAGATCCCTCAGAGACCTTATAATGCACGTGGATAAGGTGGACAAGAAGGCATATAGCATGCTTGCCTTCATCAGCTATGGCATTAAATATAAAAGTTGGCAAGTTATGTTACCACTGTATAACACTTTAGTTAGGGCTCATTTAGAATATTGCGTGCAGTCTTGTTCGCCACACAACAGAAGGACATGCTTACTTTGGAGAGGGTGTAAAGGTTTACCAGGAAGTTGCCTGGTCTGGAGATATGAGGAGAGGTTAGATAAACTCAGATTGTTTTCACCAGATAGGTGGAGGCTGAGGGGTGACCTGATAAAGCCTACAAAATTATATGAGGTCTAGATAGGGTGGACAGTCAGAGGCTTTTTTGTAGGGTGGACGTTCGATTATAAGAGACACAGGTTAAAGGTGAGAGGTGATAAGTTTAGGGGAGACATGAGGGGAAAGTTTTTCACATAGAGAATGATGGGTGCCTGAACACACTGCCAGTGAAGGTTATGGAAGCAGGTATATTCACAATGTTCAAGGTAGAAGGCAAACAGAGGGATAGAAACCGCTTGGTGGGCCAAAGGGCCTGTTCCTGAGCTGTATTGTTCTTCATTCTAAGGAAGTTTTTATGTAGTTTTTTTTGAGTTAGGAAGTATGGTGAATAATTCCATTAACCCACAGACCTGTGCTGAAATGTTCTGTGATTTTATTTCTTATTTGGTTTATTCGGTTTAACTTTTGAATGCCTGGAGATTTGGAGAAAGTTATTCTTCACTCTATTGTCTCCCAAGACAATGGTGACTATCTTTCAGGAGTATTCTGTTGCCTTGGAAACACATTCAGATTTGCTGAGGTCACAGAATTGAATCATAGAATCTTGCAGCAGGGTAAAGGAGTCCATTCAGCCCATTGAGCCCTTACCAGCACTTTTGAAGAGCATTCCAAATTTGTCCAATATGTGACTTTTCTCCCCCAAATTAGTTCCATTCAAATACAAATCTAATTGCTTTTTGAAAGTTTAGGAGTATTTGATTCCTTTGGGTGAGAGCGTTTATTAAACAAATACAAGTTCTCTCTTTCACTCCTTCATCGTTAGATAAATCCTAGGTCAAAATACCAACGTCTCACAGCATCAATAGTTTGAGGTAAATGTGAATTGACTGGAATATTGATTCCAGTCTTATATGCAGCACACGAGACTCCATGGAATACACCTGAGTGACTGACAGAGATAAAAAGCTTGGACATTTTTGCAGTAGGGAATGCATGTCAAGTTTTGCTGGGGTTGAATATTGATCCTAAATATGTTCCCAACCAGAGGCCACACACGTGATAACGTATCAAACGAGGCAACATGCCAACAGTGATAAAGCCTTTCAATTCCTTCACATGCCACATGAACTCATTGCCAACTTTACAACAGTGACTACATTCAAAAGATTTGGGACATTTTGAGGTTGTGAAAGGCAAACTTTTTTTAATCAGAGAATCCTTACAGTCAGAAAGAGGCCATTCTTCCAAGTCAACCTGCACTGATAATAATCCCAGCCAGTCCCTATCACCATAACACCATGCATTTACCCTGCAAATCCTCTTGATAATACGGGGCAATTGAGCATGGCCAATCTACCTAACCCACATGGGAGGAAACTGGAGGAAACTCACACAGACACGCGGCGAATGTGCAAACTTCACACAGACACACTCAAGAACAGCTTCTTCCTGCTGCCATCAGACTTTTGAATGGACTTACATCCCATTAACAAAGGATCATCTGGACTTGAAGCGTTAGCTCTTTTCTTCCTTCCAGATGCTGCCAGACCTGCTGAGATTTTCCAGCATTTTCTCTTTTGGTTTCTACCTCCCATTAACTTGGTCTTTCTTTATAGTCTAGCTATTACTTAGCACTCTCCTTTCCTTCTCTATAAATGATATGCTTTGTCTGCATAGTATGTAAGAAACAATGTTTTTCACTGTATATTAATACATCTGACAATTATAAATCAAATCAAATTAAAAAGCCAAGACTGGATTTGAACCTATGTCTCTGGTACTGTAAGGAGTCAGTGCAAACTGCTGTGCCACGAGGAAGCTCTCACAGTATTTTATAAGTTGGGAAGATTTTAGCAAACAGGGCATAAAGGATTAAGGGATGTGACCAAACACCAAACTCTTGAAGGAAGGGAGGATCCATACCAAGGTAAAGGGACCCTGAGAGAGAGTTCCAAAGAGCAGGAGCTTCTATCTGGTTCAATAATTGAGCACCTAACTACCCAACCAAACCCCGGCACATTCACTGGTTACACCAACAGTTACCAGCATTCTGTAGGATAATGCTTTTTAAATTGATTTTAGTGACAACCTTCTTCCTGTGCCCATACAGGTTTCCTTCAGGTGCTCTGGTTTCCTCGCACTATCCAGAGATGTGCGGGCTAATTTGATTGGTCATGCTAAGTTGCCTCTTAGTATTCCAATATCTGTAGGGTTAAATATGTGGCGTTACGGGAATAGGGCCTGGGTGAGATGTTCTGTCAGAGAATCTGTACAGATCCAATGGGCCAAATGGCCTCTTTCTGCACTGTAGAATTCTATAGGTTTGAGCCAGCGTTGGACTGGAGTAAACACAGTCAGAAATCTCACAACACCAGGTTACTACAGGATTGGACTCTAACTCGGTATTGAGAGACCTATATTACACATCCAGGTCCCAAGGAAATGTGTTCTTCTGGGGTGGAAAGGGTTACGTCCTGCATGAGCCAACACTAATACATTTCCCACCTGCTCTCTGCTGTCACTTGAAAACACTAGCTGCACAGAAACTGTGGCACAGGTGACAAAGGGATGCCCCCAACAGCTGAATAAAATCATAACAGGACATGTGGAAGGCTTGAAAAGGTCACTCCATTGACAAGGAAACAACTGTGCACTAAAAGCAGAAGAAAAATAAAATGCTCGCCGGAGATAATGCAGAAGGCTTGACATTATGGCAATTCCCTGTTAAACTGGAACACACTCTCAAGCACTTCACCAGAGTGGGAAGCTATATTTTCCATTAAAGCTTGTCGGCTGGCAGGAATGAGAGAAAAGGGAAAATTCAGGCATTTTCCAAATGATTAATAAGTGACTGGGACAGCATGTACTTTCAAACCTGGCACCCATTTCAAAATCCAAAGTCTGCAGAAACAGATGTTTCCATTGCAAAAATGACCATTTACAGTCAGACAAAGCATTCTACAACATTAAGTTAAATAATTGATTGATATATCTTTCTGGACAGGCTGTATTTCCTTCCCAGTTAACACCAGAATCAAATATCAAGTAAGAGATTCTGAAAGAAGGAAAAGTTCTTTATTGAGCACCTATTCTTGTCTCTTGAAAGAAAGTCTCAAAAAATGTTTGATGTTTAATGTGGAGTTACTGTCTTTATGTCAAAAGTTGCCATTTTTCAAGGTTTACCCATATGTGCATAAATCAGATAACATCTAATGTGATTTTGTAATTGGGCAGCATGTGCTGAACAATCCTGAGAATGCTAAGAATTGAACTAACAATTAATTTATGATTGTCAGTTTGGCTCACAATGTAGCTCACATATGCCTGCTAGAAGCCACACAGCTTCAGATTTACGACCCTATCATCTGCAGGAAGATAGAGCATGTCCAGCCATTGCACCACTTTTGATTAAAGAAGAGCATGGGGAACAATAGCTCACTGATGCATTCTCCATGACAACGTATCAACCATTCAGAGCTGACTGACCAACCAATCAGCACCCTTCTGTCATGCAGCATAAATTGTTCCTTCCTTTGAAATTTGGCACTCTTGGTTCGTCCTGATGAGTGCAAAGTGAAAAACTTCAACGGCACATCTCTTTGTTCAGCAATAAAAGTTTAAGGTTAAAGTTTATTTAGTAGTCACAAGTAGTCTTACATTAACACTGCAATGAAATCCCCTAGTTGCTGTACTCTGGTGCCTGTTTGGGTAGACTGAGGGAGAATTTGGCATGTCTAATTCACCTAACCAGCACATCTTTGAACTGTGGTAGGAAATTGGAGCACCCAGAGGAATTCACGCAGACATGGAAGAATATGCAAACTCCACACAAAGAGTGACCCAAACTATAGAAACCTAAAAATTTACAGCTCAGAAACAGGCCTTTTGGCCCTTCTTGTCTGTGCTGAACCATTTTTTGCCTAGACCCACTGACCTACACTTGGACCATATCCCCCCAACCCCTCTCATCCATGAACCTGTGCAAGCTTTTCTTAAATGTTAAAAGTGACCCTGAATTTACCATTTTATCCGGCATTCCACACTCCCATCACTCTCTGTGTGAAGACCCCCAATACTCCCTTTAAACTTTTTTCCTTTTGTCCTTAACCCATACCCTCTTGTTTTTTACTCCCCTAGCTTCAGTGGAAAAAGCCTGCTTGCATTCACTCCTATCTATACCCATCAAAATCGTATACACCTCTATCAAATCTCCTCCCATTCTTCTCTGTTCCAGGGAATAAAGTCCTAACCTATTCAATCTCTTCTGTAACTCAGCTTCGCAAGTCCCACCAACATCCTTGTGAACCTTCTCTGCACTCTTTCAACCTTATTTATATCCTTCCTGTAACTAGGTGACCAAGACTATAAACAATACTCTAAATTCGGCCTCACCAATGCCTTATACAACCTTACTGTAACACTCCAACTTTTTATACTCGATACTCCGATTTATAAAGGTCAATGTACCAAAAGCACTCTTTACAACCCTATCCACCTGTGATGTCACTTTTAGGGAAATCTGCACCTGTATTCCCAGAGCCCTCAGATCAACTGCACTCTTCAGAGTCCTACCATTTACCCTGTACGTTCTACTTTGGTTTGTCCTTCCTTTGCTGGAAATCAGACCTGGGACCCTGGCATTGTGAGGAGCAGTGATAACCACAGTGCCACTGTGAACTCAAGTTCTGTACTACCAGGCAATGATATGTTTTATGTGAGTCATCGGAAAGGCATTTTTTGTTGTTCCAACCACATCTGTAAATCCTCTATGATCACCACCTTGTCATTTTCAAAGTCTGTTTTGTTTCTGTAGGTTGATTGTTTTAGAAAGGAAGTTCTGCTCTGCTCATATGGGATGGGAGCTCATAGCTGCTATCTCCTAGGCAGAGAGCTTCTAAATTCAAGCTCAGAGAACTCAACCAAGGCTCTGAACCTTTCCAGTGAGGAGGGAGGATCAATTTGGGGTGTCCAGACTGCTGCCAATTCTTCATCTGCAGCTACTGAACACCCAGGCTAAGGCACCGTGCTCATTAATCCCCAGAGTTGAAGTAGGGAGAATAGTAAATATTGTGATTAAAAATAACAGAAGCATATTGAGGGAAAGTGACAGAGACAAAATAAAAATCATTAATTAGAATTAATGATTCCAATGGTGCACAAGATGGGGAAATTCTCACCTGTAATTCTAATTAATTATTAGGCCTGACCATGCAAGGTCTGTTGACCTTGGTTTGGATTTTCTCGTTTTGGGGCAAGTATGGCCAAAACTTCCTGCCTATTGAATCCCTACAGTGCAGAAGGAGGCCATTCAGCCCATCAACTTTGCACAAATAACAATCACACCCAGGCTATATCCCCGGAACCGCATGTATTTACCCTGATAATCCACCTGACACTATGCAATTTAGCATGGCCAATGCACCTAACCAGCACATCTTTGAACTGTGGGGGGAAACCGATGCAGACACAGGGAAAATCTATAGATGCCGCACAGATAGTAACCCAAAGAATAATTAAACCTGGATCCCTGGTGCTGTTAGGCAGCAGTGCTAACCACCATGCCACCATGACACCCTATTTGTGAGATTTAAGGTTAACAAAATAGATTATAAATGTCAATTTTTTTTGGGACAGGTACCAGGACAGGATGGTAACCAGGAGTAGTGAAGATGAAGTCGTCTTTACATACATAAAGTATGTAAAGTTTTACATGCTTTAAACATATTTATTAGTGTTACAAGTTGGCTTACATTAATAACATTGCAATGAAGTTACTTACTGTGAAAACTCCTAGTTGCCACACTCTGGTGCCTATTCGGGTACATGGAGGGAGAACTAGCATAGCCAATGCACCTAACCAGCATGGCTTTCAATCTGAGAGAGGAAGCTGGAGCACCCAGAGAAAACCCACACAGACATGGGGACAATTTGTAGACTCCATGCAATGACCCAAGTCAGGAATCAAACTCAGGTCTGTGGCACTGTGAGCCAGCAGTGCTAACCACTGCGCCACTCGTGCTACCCTGTGGAAGCTTTCACAAATGGGCAGTGTCAGCCATAAGTGCCGAAGTCGCGTTTTCCTGATCCCTAGCCCTAAAGTCTGGGATGCACTGGGATCAATGTCAGAGTGCTTCAAGGTTCTTGACTCACATGGGATATAGTGTTTTGCGCTGCTCTTTAATCCCACGTGCAGCAAGTAATGCAACCAGACATCAATGTTGAGCGACCTGACAGATGCAGTAAGGGTCCTGGAAAGTGGGTTCCTCCCCAGTGCCACATGCACAACACTTCATTTTGTTGCCAAGACAACATGACTCCCACGCACACAAAATGCTAGGTAGCCAATTCGCCAGCATGTCACAGTTGATCTCTTGCTCTGGTCGGGTCATCAGTGTCACAGATCTAACCAGCAACAGTTCAAAACGTATCATGTCTTTTATTTCTCCCCAAAAAAGCAGGTTTTATAGAAACAGAAGTCGTTTCAGGGTCGTACTGAATATAACTTTTAACCCACGTAATATTTGACCTATATCCAATGCACGTGTGAACTCCCATCACTCACACTTTGTTTAATTGATTCTCTGATGCAGTAAAACCTTTCTGTCAACAAGCTCTTCTCAAAATGCATTCCTTTATAAAAAAGGGATAAAGGAATCAATTATCTTCTCTTCAGTGTTATCTTTTTGCCTCCCTTTACTCTGTGCTACCATCGTCCAAATTAAGAGAAAACTTTATTGTTTTGCAAATTTTGCAAATAATATTCATAGAGGTGCGTTCGACTGGAATTTATTTGCCTACTATTTCCGTGGGTCTGTTTATTTGTGGCTGTAATCAGAGAATGATTACATACAAATGCTTCAATAAAATAGCTACTTATATGACACAGTGTGATTCTCATTGCTAAATCTCTTACAGATTTTCTCCCAAGCACATCAGAGGGAAGAACCAAAAAAATCATCATTCATTTTTTGAGATTGTTCCCCACTCAGCAAAGTGAGACATCACCTGCAGACGGGGAGAAGCCGGGAGAGTTTGCAGGTTAATTCCCTGACTTATAATTTAAAAATTGACCTTTTTTTTGAAAGGTGGCGACAGTGAGGGGGGAGGGAGCGTTGGGAAAGAAATCGAATCAGGAAGTCACATTGGTCAGTGCGGCACCTTAATAACTGATATAACCCCCTTCCCCCTCCCAACCCAGTACCACGATAAAGATCAAATTAATCCACCCCCGGCTATGTGACGGTTTCAGAGGCACAATCGTGTTTGGTACCTGACAGTTTTTGCCAAGGGGTGATTACATTCGATTAAGCTGACTGTTGCCATGTCATTGCGGGAGCAAAGGAAAGCCTGTGAGAGTCTTTGACAGGAGATTGAAGGTGGCAGCAATTTAGTCAGGCAGAAAGCCAGTCAGTAGGCACGCCAGGCTCTCTAATCTCTTCAATGTTTCTTGCATTACTCCAAAAGGCCAGCCAAAGCATTGAAATAGTGACAGTTAGTCTGACCTCTTGGCAACTTAAAACGTTACCTACTTTCACAGCTTAGTAAAAATGTTTCTTCACTGATACATAAAGAAATCATACTGGATAACAGCGCGGAAAAAAAATAAAACCCTGTCACATGATGGCTGTCACAGTTAATCAGAACATGTTTCAAACCTTATTTGCTTCCTTGGTCAACCAGTTCAAGGTTGCTAATTGATTTAAGTATTCAGCGTGTGTGCATTGTGTGTGCGTGTCCTTCCGCTTCACTTCACACATTCACCGCTCTATCAGAGCAGACAATACAATAAGGCTGCGACAATGGACAATTGGCAGAATAATTCAAAAAGAAATCCAATGAGGCTCCTCTTTAGTAACCTTGAATGATGTAAAGAGAACTACAATGGAGAAAAATGCTGGCGGGCAGAAACTGCGCAGCACCCAGGGAGACTGCAGCTCACTGATACTGCACACCTACACTGTTAAATTTATCGCTTCATTTCAAAGCTTCAGAAAAAGCGGCTGGATAGCTATTGGCATCAATACTGAATTGTGGATGGGCTGTGGGGATTGTTTTCCACATGTGAGAGATCGTCAGCAAAGTGACAAAACTATATCTGTTGAGTAGTTACAAGGACATTACAAACTGTTAAAGTGCAGTGTGGAATCCAAGCACCCATTTCACCCCCCCCCCCACAAAAACAACCATAAGATTAATAAAGTCAGCTGACTGCTGGTACACTCCTTATTTTACCAGTAGAGTCTTAAAGGGTGGTCTTAACAAATATGTTCTAAGTGCCAAACGAATGTGAAAACAGGAGAGAATCGCCTGCATTTTCTTTAGTGTTTTCAGACACAGTCTTATAGCACTTGGTGCAAAAAAAAGCAGTGTGATTCACACCAAAAGAGGAAGTGGATGGCGTCTATTCATGTCTGAAAGCCGGCTACTCATACTAGACACTGCTATTGCACATGCAGAGATCTCTCTGTTCTGTGCCAACTATCACCCCGTTCCCCTAGATATCACCCTAATACTCTCCCTCTACTTGCAGTCAAATTCCCCCCACCTTCCCCACCCACCACCAGCCTAGAAAATCACTGCCTCAGCCAATTGGGAATGTAGAGATCAAACCAGCTATCCAGGGCCGGTAAGATTACGAGAAACCAGGTGTGAAACCAGTAAGGTGGCTCCCACAGTGTTTCACATCACAAAAAAAAGGTCATTTGGTCCATTTTGTTCATAGATAGGAAGTACCCCTACAGGCCAGATAAATTCATGATGAGTGTTTCAATCCATGTAAATCCACAGGAATGCCCCTATAGTGACCAATTCTGGTCTCTTGGACATCCTCTATTTCCATCTATCTTAATTTCTCTTTGGGTGGGATTTTACAGCCTTGCTCATCCCTGGGAAACCCTGCACGAGGTCCTTTGATTAAGAAGGGTAGCAAGAATAATCCAGTGAGCCTTACGTCAGTGGTAGGAAAATTATTGGAGAGGATTTTTTGAGACAGGATTTATTGCCACTTGGAAATAATGAGAGGCAACATGATTTTGTGAAGGGAGGTCATGTTTCATGAACTTGATCAAGTTTTTCAAGGAAGTGACAAAGATGATTGATGAAGGTAGGGCAATGGATATTGTCTACATGGACTTCAGTAAGGCCTTTGACAAAATCCCTCATGGCAGACTGGTGCAGAAGCTGAAGTTACATAGGATCAGAGGTGAGCTGGCAAGGTGGATACAAAACTGGCTCGGTCAAAGAAGACAGAGAATGGCAGTGGAAGGGTGTGTTTCTGAATGGAGGGCTGTGACAAGTGGTGTTCCTCAGGGATCAGTGCTGGGACCTTTGCTGTTTGTAATATATATAAATGATTTGGAGGAAAATGTAACTGGATTGATTAGTAAGTTTGCGGATGACACAAATGTTGGTGGATTTGCGGACAACGATGAGGATATAGATTAGTTGGAGACTTGGGCAGGCAGATGGCAGATGGAGTTTAATCCAGACAATTGTGAGGTAATGCATTTTGGAAGGTCTAATACAGATAGGAAACATACAGTAAATGGCAGAACCCTTAAGAATATTGATCGGCAGAGGGATCTGGATGTACAGGTAAACAGATCACTGAAAGTGGCAATGCAGATGGAGAAGATAGTCAAGAAGGCATACAGCATGCTTGCCTTCATGAGTCGGGATATTGAGTTTAAAAATTTGAACATCATATTGCAGATTTATAGAAGTTTAGTTAGGCTGCACTTGGAATATAATGTTCAATTCTAGTTGCCACACAACCAGAAGCATGTGGAGGCTTTGGAGAGGGTACAGAAAAGATTTACCAGGATGTTGCGTGGTATGGAGGGTATTAGCTATGAGGAGAGGTTGGAGAAACTGGAATGATGTAGGTTGAGGGATGACCTAATAGAAGTCCACAAGATTATGAGAGGGATGGACAGAGTGGATAGTCAGAAGCATTTTCCCATGGTGGAAGAGTCAATTACGAGAGGGCACAGGTTTAAGATGCAAGAGACAAAGTTTAATGGAGATGCGCGAGGCAGATATTTTACACAGAGTGTAGTGGGTGCCTGGAACTTGTTGCTGGGGAAGGTAGTGAAAGGAATACAGTAGTGACTTTTAAGAGGCGTCTTGACAAATACATGAATAGGATGGGAATACAGGGATATGGTCCCAGGAAGGTCAGGGGGTTTTTGTTCAGTTGGGCAGCATGGTCAGTGGAGGCATGGAGGGTAATGTAATTTTCTTTAGTTTTCTTTGTTCTTTGGACCTTTCCATTGTCTGCCCCTCGATTGCTGTAGTGGACAGGATGGGGCAGTAAAATTCCAGCCTTTAGGTCATTTTTTGTCAATATTTATCTGATAACATCCCTTTGGATATTTCACTATTTTTAAGGCACTATGTTAATATAAGCTGTGTTTGCCCATGTCATACTGTGCCCTGGCTGGGATATGCCTGGAGCACAGTATAGAGTCTTTGTTGTTGAGAGATGCAAGGGGTATCCAGACCATAAAGGAAGTTGAAAGTCAAGGTGACTGAAGAAAAATCAATGAAAATGACTCAATAAGTTACGACTCTTCAGCCCTGGAAAACAGCATGTGAGTGGGCTTCACTGAGGTTTATAAATTTCTCAGTGGGAGAGAGAAAATAATCCAATGCTTTCATATAAACCATACAAGGGAATGCAAGAGTCTGAGGACAGGATTATAAACAGCAAATTAACGACAAACACCAAGAAGTACTTCTTCACAAGAAGTTGCTGGCTAGCTGGATCCAGTTGCCACGACAGGTGCTGTTGAATATTGTAATGAGGAGACTGGAAAATAGTAAAGAAGCTCTTCAGTGTTTGTACTGCCATCCACAACGTGAGACATTCCAAAGCACTTTACGGCCAATGATGTACCTTTGAGGTTCAAATATTGTTGTAATGTAGGAAACACAGCAGCCAACTTGCTCATAGCAAACTCCCACAAAGACATTTGTGATAAATGGACAAATGATCCTTTCTTTATTCTTACAGCAGGCAATAAAGAACGCAAATGGTATGTTGGCCATCAAAGTGAGAGGATTTGTGTAAAGCAATAGGGATATTTTGCTGCATTTGTATACAACATTGGTGAGGCTATACCTAGAGCATTGTATGCAGTTTTGGTGTTCTTATCTGAGGAACAATGCCCTCACTATAGAGGGAGCACAGTGAAGGTTTACCAGACTAATTCCTGGGATGGCAGGTTTGTCATTTGAGGAGATACTAAGTCGGTTAGAATTATATTCACTGGAGTTCAGAAGAGTGAGAGGGGATTTCATAGAAAATTATAAAATTCTAACAGGGTTAGACAGGATAAATTCAGAAAGAATGTTCCCAATGTTGGGGAAGTCCAGGACTAGGGGGTTATACTTGAAGATAAGGGTAAACCTTTTAGAACTGAGGTGAGGAGAAATTTTTTCACCCAGAAGGTGGTGAATGTGTGGAATTCACTACTGCAGAAAGCCAAAACGTTGTCTGATTTCAAGAAGAAATTAAATATTGCTCTTGGGGCTAAAGAGATCAAGGGATATGGCGGGAAGGGGGGATCAGGATATTGAATTCAATGATCAGACATGATCATGATGAATGGTGGAACGGGCTCGAAGGCCAAATGGTCTTTTCCTTCTTCTGGTTGCTTTGTTTTTATGTTTACTGGATGTGGGTACCACTGGCTTTCCCCACATTTATTGCCCATCTCTAATTACCCCTGAGAAGGTGGAGTTGAGCTGCCTTCTTAAACGGCTGCAGTCTATGTAGGTACACTCACAGGGCTGTTAGGGAGGCAAGTTATAATAATGCCGTGTGATAAGTATTGACCAGGTTACTGGTTTAGAACTCCTACCCACCTCCCCCCATCCCACCCAGTCTCTTCTTCTTTGGGCAGCACAATGGCATAATGGTTAGCACTGCTCTCTCACAGCATTAGAGACCCAGGTTCAATTCTTGGCTTGGGTTACTGTCTGTGTGGAGTCTGCATGTTCTCCTCACGTATGCATGGGTTTCTTCTGAGTGCTCCAGTTTCTCCCCACAGTCCAAAAGAATTTAGGTTGGCCATGTTAAATTCTCCCTCAGTGTTCCCAATCAGGCACTGGAGTATGGCAACTTGGGGATTTTCACAACAACTTCATTGCAGTGTTAACAATAACATCTATTTGTGACACTAATAAATAAACAGTGAATAGAGCCATGCATTTTTTTACATCTGTCTGATAGAGGAGATGACAGTTTAGGTTCACATCTCCTCTGAAAGACTGCCCCTCTGACAGAGCAGCACTCCCTCAGAAATATCAGCAAGATATCTGTGCTTCAGTCTGAAAGCATATAATTTAAGCTCACAATCTTCTGACTTAAAGGCAAGAGTTTGAGCATCTCAGCCACAGCTGATACCCTTTTGTGCTCTTGTTCAAATAACATAGTGAGTATTAAACCCTTAATCAGCATGGAATTGCCTGATTTCTCATGTGCGAACTGATAACTCCAACAAAGTCATAATCCACTAGAAGAAATTCTGTGGACTCAGGGTGATATAAAGAAAATGGAACTGTTCAGTGCAACTCAAGACTTTCATTCCTAGCATCCCATTTGCATGTTCAGATAAAATAGAGGCTTGAATTCTAAAAAATGCTGGACATTGATCCAGAGGGAAAGTTAGGACAAGATAATCAATTAAGAGGCTATCTCTGGGTGCCCCATCCAATTAAGGATAGCATGTGGTTTCCTTGCAAGGCTGGAGGCTCAATGGCAAACAGCCCCCTCCCCAAGGGCTGAATGATTAGCAATTCCACCCTCTGAGTTGTGTACCACTGATGTAGGTTGGGAAATGGGAGAGTATCTTAAGGAATTAAAAAGTAGTCCCAGCTGCCTACTAGCATTGCAGAGAGGGAAGCCCATGGCTGCTGGTTGTGGCCCTCTGGGTTTGCCACTTGTCGAAGGAGGTTAAATTGAATAATGCACCAATAGCTCCATAGTCTGCAATCACAATTCCTCGACTCAATCTGAGCAGGGGTCCGAATATCATCCGGAAATTTCCAGGCAGCTCCAATCAATAGCCTCATTGGGTGATTTAATTGGACATGTTTGTTATTGCCCCATTCAGTTGGATAGCAGTCAACATCACTCAAATCCCTAATGCAATCACACTCAAAGATGCCTGGAGGAAGGACTGTGGTGGGAGTATTGGGAAATTGTGGCCTCGTTCATCTCAATCCCCAGCTCCACAGTCCAATGAAAATCCAGACAAACTTTGCCTGTTTCAAGTCATGAGGTGTAACAGATAAGCTTCAGTCAGGACAATTAGGAAGCTCTGATAAAGGATCATCCTGACTCAAAACATTGGCTCTATTCTCTTTCCACAGATGCTGTCTGGCCTGCTGAATTTCTCCAGCATTTTCTGTTTCTGAATTAGAAAGTATGGTGGCAATGCTGCCTCACAGTGCCAGGGACTCGGGTTCAATCCTGACCTCAGGTCACTATCTGTGTGGATTCTGCATGTTCTTCCTGTGTCTGCATGGGTTTCGTCCCACAGTTTGTAAGACGTGCTGGTTCGATGCATTGGCCATGCTAAATCTCCCTCAGTTTATTTGAACAGGCGCCGGCCAGAGTGTGGCAACCAGGGGATTTTCACAGTAACTTCATTGCAGTGTTAATGTCAGCCTACTTGTGACACTAACAATAAATAAAATTCAAACTTAAGCTTATTGGTTTTGTTAGATGCTCAGGCCCAACTGCAGAACAGGCTGGAGTCATTGCTCATCCTCTTAATAAACAAAAAGAACATGATCCAGAAGCTGGCGTGGATGACACCTCAAGTGTGGCAAATTACCTTGTGTGTCAGACAGATACACAATGGCCCAATGTCAAAAGCCTGGACCCTAAGGGCAGTGAGAAAACATCTGACCTACTTTGTTTATGTAGATGACTGAGCTGCTCGTGAAGGTACAGTTGGCATCTCACCCAGAAGACTGAAATGAGGCCTGTGGCATGACACCAGGCTGGATTTGGGGGCCGTCGGGGTGGGACAGGCAGTGTCTATGCAGGCAGCAAATCTGGTTCAAAAACGAGCTCAGGTGAATTTCTTCCTGAGTGTGTTACAGACCGAACATTTCCAACTAAAGGGTATGAAAATGATTGGCAAGAAATCCACTTAGAGATATCAAAAGAGAAATAAGAGATTTTTTTTCCTGAAAATAATGAATTATGATTTCCTTAATATAAAGAAGTGTATATTAATGAAAGATGTTCCAATTTCTTGCTACTTTTGAAGTCAACAGCATGTAAAGAAGTAATAAGAAATCAAATATCTTTCAGATTATCTTCTCTTTTTCTTCCCAAAGCAAGTAACTAATTATTGTTTAACATTTCAAAAAAATTGCATTCATGCTTTCCCATTACACCTGTCAGCCAATGAAGCACTTTTGAAGTGTAATCTCTATTGTAATGTATGGAACACAATAGACCAAACATCCATAAACAGGAATTAGAACATTTATAGAATCATATAATCAGTACAGTGCAAGGAGGCCATTCAGTGCATTGAGCCTGCACTGGTAACAATCCTACCCAGGCCTTATCCTGCTACGCCTGACATAAACCCTGCTAATGCCCCAAAAACAAAGGGTCAATTTGGAATAACCAATCCACTTATCCCACACATCTTTGGAGAGTGGGAGAAAACTAGAACACCCAGAGAAAACCCAAGCAGATACGGGGAGAATGTAGAAACTCCATACAGATAATCACCCAAGACTAGAATCGAACCGGGGGATCCCTGGCACTATGAGGCAGGAATACTAACCTAAGGCACGGCACATTGGCAAAGGGGTTAGTGCGGCTGCCTCACAGTGGGCTTCAGTTCCAGCTTTGGGTCATTATCTGTGCAGAGTGTGCATATGCTCTCTGTGGTTGCATGGATTTCCTTTGGGTGCTCTGGTTTCCTCTCACAGTTCAAAAGATGTGTTGGTTAGGTGCATTGACCATGCTAAATTCTCTCTCAGTGTGCCGGAGTGAGTAACTACAGGATTTTCACAGTAACTTAAGTGTAGGGTTAATGTAAACCTACTTGTGACTCTAATAAATAAACTTAACCTATGAGTCATCTCTATTTGTTGGCAATGATGTGAAATATCTCCATGCAGAAGGAGAATTTGCCTATTGCCAGTTAATTGGTTATAAATGTTGCATGGTGAGAAATACCAAATCAGGTTAATGTCACAGTTGCTTTTTTAAATCAAGTGTATCATATTATGAAATCCAAGTTGTAATTTTAAAAAGAGCAATTGTTAATTTAATTAGCCATTGCACACCGGTTATTGTACCAGAGTGAGAGATAATCAGCCCCTGAAATTAAATGTCTCATATTTAAGCAAAATGGTGTATCTGTTAATGGGCTTTAGTATAAGTAGTGAACGGCACCTCATAGTATCTGTCCGAAAAGCTAGGCTGATATTTATCTCCCTTATTCAAGTGAGCTGCAACCTCTAATAATCGCCTTAATTGGGTGCGTTAGTCAACTTGACTTATTCTATTAAATTGTGATTAGTGTTTTGTAAGTTATGTGGAATAGCTGCAATTATCCTCAGTGCCATATTACCACCGGTATTAGTGTTCTTCATTCAGTAGTACACATGGAATAGCGACACAACTAGCAGGATGATCCAGTCAGACATGATATGGAGGGATTTTGAGATATTCCCCAAGGATCACAGCTCCAAGTATGCTAATATCTGCCAGTTGGCATGCAAATATTTCATTTAAATGGCAGAACTGTTGGTCGATATTCTTTTTCTTGTTTAGACGCGACGGGTATTTATTTTAAGATTTGATGTCCTTTTCTCTCCAGAGCCATTCAGTTCAGCTGAATCCATGCCCAGCTCCTACCAATGTGAATTGGGGCTCATAGACTCACCAGACTAGGGTGCCAAAGTGAGAGCTAACTAACAGTGAATACCACAACTATCCTGAGAACAAAAAGTACAATGTATGAAGGGCGTTTTTGATCAATAAAGGAATCAAGGGTTGTAGGGGAAAGGTAGGAGAATGGGAATGAGAAAAATACCCGCCACGATTGAATGGTGGAGCAGACTCGACGGGCCGAGTGGCCTAATTCTACTCTATGTCTTATAGTCTTAGGCTTCTGAGTCTGTACATGTTGGAGTTTAGAAGAATGGGGGAAGTGGGGGGAATTTCATTGAAACTTACAGAATAATGAAAGGCCTGGATAGAGTGGATGTGGGGAAGATGTTTCCATTGGTAGAAGAGAATAGGAATGAGAGCATGGCCTCAGTGTAATGGGATGATGTTTTAAAGCCAAGATGAGGAGGAATTTCCTCAACCGGAGAACTGTGAATCTATAGTATTCATTGCTACAGAAGGTTGTGGAAGCCAGATCGTTGAATGTATTTAAGACAGAGATAGATAGGTTCATGATTGATAAGGTTTAGCCATGATTGAATGGTTTTTAGCATGCCGTATCCACCTAACCTACAAATCTTTAGAGTGCGGAAGGAAACCGGAGCATCCAGAGGAAAGCTCTGTAGACACAGGAAGAAAGTGCAAACTCCTCACAGAGAGTGACCCGAGCCAGGAATTGAACTCAGCAGAGACAGCACTGTTAACCACTGTGCCACTGTGCATACAAAACATGAAAACACAACTTGTTGTGCAGTTAATCTGATAATTACAACATGTGCAAGTTCCGACTAATTTGATAGCCAACACAGTACTGATAGAGAAAAGTGGCATATTATCCTTCATTCTAATTAATAATAAAATAGTTCACAGTTATGCAGGGGAAATAGATGAAAGGAACCTTGGAATTAAAAATCTATCAGTGCTCAAATCGATGTTTGGATGTGGCATATAATTAGCCTTGTACTCGCAATTCTGACTTGACACAGCTCAGGTGCAGAGCTACACTCTCTTGACAGTGTCCTGATGATACACTTCAAATCTGCTCTGAGAGATATATCCCCATGTGAAATTATACATTTCACTTACAAAAATATTTACTCCCAGAGGTTAAGTGAAGCCAATTTAGTTCTCTTAAATTAACAGTGATTGGCTAACATTTTTCCTACAAAAATTCCTGACAGCTAGATACTGGATTAAAAACTTCTAAACTGATTTCAATAACAACACAATAGC
The DNA here is from genome assembly GCA_024679065.1 of Sphyrna mokarran. Taxonomy (NCBI): domain Eukaryota; kingdom Metazoa; phylum Chordata; class Chondrichthyes; order Carcharhiniformes; family Carcharhinidae; genus Sphyrna; species Sphyrna mokarran. The sequence goes on from JAGIQG010000026.1 coordinate 3,180,371, forward strand.
TAGTATTTATTTAGCTACTTAAAAATAGTTACATGTCCCAAGGCACTTCACAGGAGCATAATTAAATAAAATGTCATACTGAGACATGTGAGATTAGAAGACAGATGACTAAAAACTTTAACAGATGCATTGTAGAAAGCATTCTCTTTCTGAATATATCACAACTTGTATGGCTTCTGCTCTGACCAAGACTGCAATAAACTACAACAGGTCATGAATGAAACCTAGACTATTCTGCAAACCAGCCTCCCATCCGTTGACTTTGTCTATGTGCCCCACTGCTTTGGAAAAGCAGTCAGCATAATCAAGGACCCCACACACTCCCGGACATATTCACTTCCACCTTCTTCCATCGGGAAAAAGCTACAAAAGTCTGAGGTCACATACACACCGACTCAAGAACAGCTTCTTCTCTGCTGCTGTCAGACTTTTGAATGGACCTACCTCATATTAAGTAGATCCTTAATAGTGTTGAAGATTAGAGGGATTTTGGTGTATATGTGCATAGATCCCTGAAAGTTGGCAATCAAGTCGATAAGGTTGTTAAGAAGGCATATGGAGTCTTAGCTTTTATTGGTAGGGGGATTGAATTTCGGAGCCGCAACGTCATGTTGCAACTGTACAAAGCTCTAGTGTGGCTGCACTTGGAGTATTGTGTACAGTTCTGGTCCCCACATTATAAGAAAGATGTGGAGGCATTGGAGAGGGTACAGAGGAGGTTTACCAGGATGTTGCCTGGTATGGAGGGCAGGTCTTATGAAGAGAGGCTGAGGGATTTGAGATTGTTTTCGTTAGAAAGGAGGCGGCTAAGAGGAGACCTTATTGAAACATATAAGATGATTAGAGTTTAGATAGGGTGGACAGTGATAGCCTTTTTCCTAGGATGGAGAAAGCTAGCACGAGGGGACATAGCTTTAAATTAAGGGGTGGTAGTTATAGGATGGATGTCAGAGGTAGGTTCTTTACCCAGAGGGTGGTAAGGGTATGGAATGCCCTGCCTGCTGCAGTTGTAGATGCGCCAAGTTTGGTGGTGTTTAAGAGGTTAGTAGATAAGTTTATGGACAAAAAGGGAATGGTTTAGATTAGAGGGTCATTGCTTTTTCCTAATTGGTCGGCGCAACATCGAAGGCTGAAGGGCCTGTTCTGCGCTGTAATGTTCTATGTTCTATGTTCTCTATATCCCACTTATGACTGCAACACTACATTCTGCATCCTTGTCTTTCCTTCACTATGAATAGGATATTTTGTCTGTATCACACACAAGAAACAACACTTTTCATTGTATTCCAATACATGTGATAATAATAAATTAAATCAAATTTAAAAAACACAGTCAATGAGGTTGATTTTAAGAAATGTCTTAAAGGAGGAGAGAGTGAGATTTAGAAAGGCCATACTATATTATAATAAGGATATTATTAAACTAGAAAGAGTGGAGAAAAGATTTATTAGGATGCTACAAAGAAATTATGGTTTTGAGTTATAAGGAGAGGTGGAATAGACTGGGACTTTTTTCCCTGGAGTGTAGGAAACTTGGGGGTGGTCTTATATAGGTCTATAAAGTAATGAGGGGCACAGATCAGCTAGATAGACACCCAAAGGTAAGGGGGTCTAAAACTATAGGGCGTAGGTTCAAGGTGAGAGGGAAGAGATGCAAAAAGGTCCAGATGGACAATTTTTTCACACAGAGGGTGGTGAATGTCTGGAACAAACAGCCAAAAGTAGTAGTAGAGGTCTTTAACAAGCATTTAGATAGTTATATGGATAAATGAGTATAGAGGGTTATGAGTCAAATGGGCAATTGGGATTAGCTTAGGGGTTTTAAAAAAGGGATGGCATGGACAAATTTAGCTGAAGGCCTGTATCCATGCTGTAAACCTCTATGACTCGATGACTATGGCGCTATGACTCAAAGACTTAAATAGCTGGAAAGCACAATCATCAATGGTGGAGCAACTAAAATCGAGAATGTTTAAGGAACAACCTATCATTTTTATGGCTTTGTTTATAATTTTACTTCATAATAACTTTTGTCAAAATATGAAAGAAAAATGTTCATACTGTGTTCACTGAAGAAGTCTTTCAATGTTCGATGGATAACTTCCCTTGAAGATTATTTTTGTGGTATTATTAGACTGCTGTAATACTTAATCAGCCATTAGGGATTGGGTAAGTACTTTGTGGGTTCATTTATAAAGACTAGGTACATGATAACAGTTATACATAGATATAAACCTTAGACATCAGAGCTGTGTGTCTGTGCTCTGCTCAAAGCAAAAATGAAACTAAGACTTGATCACATGACATACTTTCTTTCTATCAATGTCATGCTGCCATCTCTTAAAGACATATTGTAAAATTGGAATTGAACTTATGATTCACTGAAAGAGCACTATTCCCATATCACTTGCATCACCGAACCCTCCTCCCCACCCCTGAATATCACATGCCTCACTTGTGAAATGTGAAGTGGCTCGAATCATGATGTACGATCATATTCACTGATGATTACACACTAAAGAAGCCATTTTTCTCACTGATGTTGGTGCATAAGGGTGTGGAAAGGATAGTTTCTGAGTGAGAATAATTAGTGGAAGTTGTTTCCAATCTTAGTGTTTCATTAAAAAGCTTTTTGATATGATTTGATTGGATTTGATATATTCTTATCACATTTATTGATGTATGGTAAAAATTTTGTTTTTTGCATGCTATACAGACAATGCTTACTGTTCATAGAGTATATAGGGGAGAAGGAAAGAATGGGGTGCAGAATATAAGAGATTGAAATTGAGCATTGTTAGAGAGTTTAAAAGAGTTAGAGTACAGTTTTAAAATCATAGAACAAGAATAAAAGAATTGGAGAGTATGCTGGAGATAACTTACAAGAAGTTGCCACACTCCAGCGCCATCTTGAACCCTATCTCTTGTGGTTCTCAAAAGTTGAAAATGATCTCAATTTTAAATACAAAATACTGGAGCTTTCTTTGAATCTACTTCACAGATTGCAGACTGGTACACCTCTGCCTGACACCTGACTGCAGTGCTGCAGTGAATGTGGCACCCCGCACAAACATGCGCATAACAATTAGTCCCTATCCCTGCAAATAACATAACAATATAACAGCTTCCCATGAATTCCTTCACACTTGGTGAGTTTCCTCACAGTCTACGCAGTGGGTCCCCACTGGCCTCATTCGCATGTGTCAAACTGAGAACTTGTCACATTGGAGCTGTTAGTTTCCTGGGATTGCGTAGCTGACGCACTCAGGATAAGTGAGATTGAGTTAGGAGGAACAGCAGCTGATGGGATCAGCTGATCAAGATAGGGTTGAGGAGTTTTTGAACTTGGAGCTTGAAAAGTTTAAACACTGATTTATGCAGTTTCGAAACACCTTTCATGTCCATTTCTTACGGATTTATCAAAGATCTGTTTCAGATTAATTTCAAAGTGTCAAGGGAGGCGATGGCCCAGTGGTATCAGCACTAGTCTCGTAATCCAGAAACTCAGCTGATGTTCTGGGAAGTCAGGTTCAAATCCCAACACAGCAGATGATGGAATCTGAATTCAATAAAAAAATCTGGAATTAAGAACCTATCAATGATCATGTAACCATTCTCAATTGTCAGAAAAAAATTCATCAAACTCACTAATATCCTTTAGGGAAGGAAAACCACCGTCCTTACTTGGTCTGGCGCACATGTGATATTAGAGCCACAGCAATGTGTTGACTCTCTGCCCTCTGAAATTGCCTAGAAAGCCATTCAGTTCAAGGGAAATTAGGGATGGGCAATAAATTCTGGCCAGTCAGCGACGCCCATATCCCAAGCATAAATTAAAAAAAGTTCACCAGAAGATTTTCAGATCCTTTCCCCGCAGTCAGAACATCTCAGCAGCAAGTAGATATTCCTTCTATTCCATTATCAAAGATAAGGGGGATGAGCAGCATATAATAGAGTTCCTTCGGAATTGATATCCTTATTTAGGGAAGAATATAAAGAATATAAATGTATTAGAAGCAGTTCAGACGGTTCATTTGACTGCTAAATGAAATAGGGAGTTATGTTATGAAGAGAGATAGAAAAGGCAGACAGGGTTTGTACCCACTGGAGTTCAGAAGAATATGAAGTAACCTATTGAAACATTTGATTTGATTTATTTGATTCATTATTGTCGCATGTATTGGTATACAGTGAAAAGTATTGTTTCTTGTATGCAATTGAGACAAAGCATACCAATCATAGAGTACATAGGGGAGAAGGAAAGATGAGCATGCAGAAAGTCATGTTACAGTCGTAGGATATAGAGAAAGATAAACTTGATGTGAGGCAAGTCCATTCAAAAGTCTGACAGCAGCAGGGAAGAAGCTGTTCTTGAGTCAGTTGGTATGTGACCTCAGACTTTGTATCTTTTTTCTGACAAAAGAAGGTGAAAGAGAGAATGTTTGGGTGCATGGGGTCATTGACTATGCTGGCTATTTTGCCGAGACAGTGAGAAGTGTAGACAGTACTAATACATGGGAGGCTTGTTTGTGTGATGGATTGGGCGACATTCACGACCTTTTGTAGTTTATTGCAGTCTTGGACAGAACAGGATGCACGCCAGACCAAGTAAGGATGACAGATTTCTTTCCTAAAGGACATTAGCGAACCAAATTTCCAACAATTGGCAATGGTTTCATGGTCATCAGCAGATTCTTAATTCCAAACGTTTCACTGAATTCAAATTCCAACATCTGCCGTGGTGGGATTTGAACCCAGATTCCCAGAACATTAGTTGTGATTAAGAGTCTAGCGAGAATGCTACTCAGCCACATCACCTCTCTCTGGTGGCCTTTCTTTGGCAAATATTGAACATCAATGTGTCCTGTGTGTTTCTAGAAAAAAATGGGAATCAGGTTGGTTTGGAGGGGAGGATTATTATGTTTCATAAAAGAGGTAAATAACAATAACAATGTGTATTGAAATAGTGCCTTTGTAGGGATGGACAATAAATGTGGCCTGACCAATGAAGCCCACATTCCTTGAATGAATAAAAAATGTACAAGACTGCTCAGAAGACAGAGTTATTATAAGGATTCAACAGCTATTGATTACAGGAATACAACTGTAATTCCTTCATATTGTACGATCCAAGCTAAACTGGAAGTTACTCTGAACGATGTCTTCCAATCACGTGATTTACATCCTGGCTACTTAACTCATTAACATATTATCTCTTACATATTTTTCTTATTATATCACAGCAATGACAGTGGTAGAATTTTTCTACTGCCAGGTTTGCGCCTGAGCATAACTGCATTTCACAGGGTATTGTAAAACAAAATACAGATAAAGCTGTTAGCGTGGAGAAAGGGCTTTGGGTTGTGTATGGTGTGTAGACATAATGCTTTATTCTAAGTTAGAAACATCCTTAAGCAGAATTCAATCAGGAGAGGAGGGAGAGCTTCAAAAGGTTGTGCAGGATGATCAACAAACAAAAAGAGAAAGCCTTCAGTGTATTATCATGCCAACCAGGTTGAAATTTCACCAAGATCGCTCTGCAGTCTGGGAATTTGGAGTTTTAAAAGTTTATTTATTAGGTACAAGTGAGCTCACATTAACACTTTTAGTGTGAAAATCCCCTAGTCACCATATTCAGGCACTGAGGGAGAATTTAGCACGGCCAATACATTTAACCATAGCTCGCCTTTGGGACTGTGTGAGGAAACCAGAGCACCCAGAGGAAACTCACGTAGACGTGGGAAAACATACAAACTCCACCCAGACAGTGACCCAAGCCAGGAATTGAACCTGAGTCCCTGGCACAGGAAACTGGAGCATCCAAAGTAGACCTACACAGACACGGGGAGAATGCAAAACTCCACACAGACAGTGACCCAAGCCAGGGACTGAACCCGGATCCCTGGTAGTGTGAGGCAGCAGTGCTAACCACTGTGCCCCCCAGCACTGATTGCTGGAACTATGTCTCTCTGGTGGCAAAATTTGTATTGCTGGTAAGCTAGGTGACACATATATAGGAGTCTAAATCTGCTGCCTCAATCTCTTTAAAAAGTTCTGAAAAGTTTGCATCTGTGGGTGTTTGTGTTCTGATCTCACTGCCCCATAAGTATATATAGTCTTTGAAAGTTCAGAAACAGGTAGGAGGATAAAAACAACTCTGTAGCACAATGTTCTTTGCAATAAAAAAGTGTTTTTATTGTGAATAAAATACTTAATGCCTGTTACCTGTGACTACAGTTTCAGACAATCCTGTTACAATGGCTAATCTTTGTGAAGTACTGAACAAGATTTAGAATCATAGAATCCCTACAATGCAGAAAAACGCCATTCAGCCCATCGAGTCTGCACTGACCACAATCACACCCAGGCCCTATTCTTGTAATCCCACATATTTACCCTGCTAATTCCCTGACACTAAGGTCAATTTAGCATGGGCAATCAACCTAATCTGCACATCTTTGGACTGTGGGAGGAAACTGGAGCATCCAAAGGAAACCTACACAGACATGGGGAGAATGTACAAACTCCAATAGACAGTGACCGAAGGCTGGAACCAAGCCCTCTCCCTGGCAGCAGTGCTAACCACTGTATTACTGTGCTGCCCTAATACTAATAGTGATGTATTTTGTTTCCTGATTCAAATGGATGTTCAGACATTGTAAGATATGCTATCTTGCCATTGGTTTCTTCTAAGTTCGCAGGCACGGCTCCAGAAACCTTTGGAGAATCACTAGTTCTTCCAGTATTTCTGTGCACTCTGGCTGTCAGTCTGCACATTCTCACAAATAAAAACATAGACACCCAAGGGAGAGGTTTTGATCTTCAAAGTCAGGCACACTCAGGTACATGATGTGATGGAAGGTTAGTCAAAGGGGTGCATCAGATATATTCCCATGATCCTTCAGCACCTTCCACATCTGGAATAAAATCAAATTCTATCATCATTAGACAGAAATGGCTCTACAGATTAATATTTCATCTTCACCTGTCAGATGGGAAACTGTTGGATGGATTATTATCAGACCAACCTAAAGCTTCTGCTTTCATGTGATTTTGATGAAACTGAAAATAAAATGCATTCCTTCATGGATCGTTGACAAAACATACTGTTCATAGAGAAGGAAATGAGGGAGTGCAGAATGTAGAGTCACAGTCATAGTTAGGTGGAGCGAAAGATCAACTTAATGCAAGGAAGTCCATTCAAAAGTCTGACAGCAGCAGGGAAGAAGCTGTTCTTGAGTCGGTTGGTATCTGATCTCAGACTTTTGTATCTTTTTCTCGACGGAAGAAGGTGGAAAAGAGAATGTCTTGGGTGTGTGGGTTCCTTAATTATGCTGGCTGCTTTGCCAAGGCAGCGGGAAGTGTGGGCGGAGTCAATAGATGGAGCTACCTCATTGGCATATTTGTACAATTAATAAATCTTTATTATCAAATTGTACTGTATATAAGTTTCGTAGGTGGCATGGTGGCACAGTGATTAGCACAGCTGCCTCACACCGTTACTAAGAATCCTAGAGTTAGCATCTGTCAGGGCATTTTGAGAGCTCTATGGCGACAGGGAGAGGTGGGGTGGGAGGTGGCAGGTACGGGATGGACATTTCTTGGGAGAGAGAGTTAGGAATGGAGCCAGGAGTGGATCATTTGCTGGAAGTTAGCATTTGTACAGTTGGATATTACCAGTCAATGGATATTTGTCATTGGTTGAAGGATTGCCATAAGAATCCAGCATGAGGTTTGATTAGTGACTGAACAGTAGCTGCCATTGCTTTGATGATTTCTGTGAGAGTCCAGTATTAGAGAGTCCAATAAAGCCAGGATTCCCAGGGCAAAAGTTGCCTAAAGAGAGAGCGAATAGAAAACTTATAACCCCTTAGCTGTCAGTTCCAGTCGAACTTGAGAAATCAGTAAAGTGCAGTCTTAGTCATTTTGGGCTAGCTACAGTTTGTGTTAGAGTGATACTTCCACCAGAGTGAGAGAGTGAGCAATCAGCATGCAGTTATGAAGTGTTTTGCTTCAGCAATTAAGATGGGCTGAATGCTGCGAGTGAGAAAAACTTCGACTAGAGTTAAAGTCTTAAAGCTGTAAAGGGATTTGTGTGCATGTTAGAGATGGGTTGGGCTGGTGGGATCAGAATCTTAAGGGACATCTTGAATCAAGAGATCAGTCTTGGTGGCACAGTGGGTAGCATTGCTGCCTCACAATACTAGCGACGCAAGGTTAAGGACCAACAGGTTTATTTGGAATCACGAGCTTTCAGAACACTGCTCCTTCATCAGGTGGGTGGAGAGGTGGGTTGCACAAACACGGCGTATATCAACAGAATCAATTGCAAGATAATGGTTGGAATGCAAGTCTCAAACTTGAGACAATTCACACCTCTTTAATCTGTGCTTAACCTTCTCTCCACTCACACTGTCTGTACTTGTAAGATTTGATTACCTGAAAAGTAATGGTTGCATTCCAACCATTATCTTGCAATTGTACTTCTGCATAACCCATCTCTTCACTCACCTGATGAAGGGATGACGTTCCGAACCTTTGTGATTCCAAATAAACCTTTTGGACTTAAACCTGGTGTTGTGAGATATCTTACTGTGCCCATCCCAGTTCAACACTGGTATCTCCATGACTTTATGTGGCAGTGGTCTTGGCAGTGGTCTTAGGTTTGGAAAATTCTTTTGAAGTAGGATTGGTAAGTTGTCGCAGTGTACCTTGTAGATGGTACATACTGTGCAATACTGATGGAGGTCTCAAATTTTTAAAGTGGTGGGTGAGGTGCAATTTCTTTCTTTATAGGGTCAAGCTTCTTGAGGATTGAGAGATTGTCTCTGAATTTTCATTGAGACCATTAGCTTTATCTATGAGAAGTAAAATGATGATGAATGATATGAGACTATGTAGATAATGGAAGGCTAAATAAGGAGTGAAGTCAAAGCATTTTCTTAACATAGTCCTGTCACAAAATCCTCAATGCATTTTGCTATCTTTGATTGTACACTCATGATGTACATTGGAAAGCTACATCTGAATGTTCAAGGCCAATATAACTCCACTGAGTAATCTTCCTTTTAGTCCAATGTGATTAGGAAGGCAGCCTAGATCAAATTTCAGACAGTCACACACAAGAGCTAGAGAATATAACATTGTTTAAAATCATCACAGATAAAATCATTTCTTTCTTGTTAGCGGATAAAGTGATAAATCATGATAGCACAGGATTGTGCATGGCACAATCAGCAATGATGTACAGATGCCGGCGTTGGATTGGGGTGGTAAGAACTCAGTAAGAATTTAGCAACACCAATTTATAATCCAACCGATTTATTTGATAGTAAAAAAGCGAGCTTTCGACTCCTGTGTCTTCTTCAGGCAAATGCAATCAGCAATCACAGCATTTACTAAAAGTCTTTTTCAAATACCTTTAAGGAAAAACACATCCCTTTTTAAATAATAATTGCAGTGGCTCCTTCTCTATCACACCTTGATGTTGTTCCTCCCAACAGTTTTACAAAAATTCACCTTGTTGCATTACTGTTTGTTTTGAATTGCAAGTGATAACATGGGCAGGATTTTACAGCCTTGATCATTCCAGAGCTGTAAAATCCTGCCTGAGGTCACAGACCTTCCTGTAGTCCATCCCTGACCATCTCCGATTATTCCGGAGCGATAAGATTCCAGCCTCTTTGTTTTCCTTAAATGGATTCGTAGTTTTGTTAAAATGGGGTAGAAGGCTTCAACATGAACAAATTAATATTTTTTATTGTAACATTATCAATGATTATGTTTATATTAATTCATTATTCATTGCCCATGAACAGGATCGTGAATGACAGGGATAAACACAAACCATTCTCTACATCCTTTCCTCCTCCTAACCTGGGCAGGATAATACTTATTGTTTTGGCACAAGTTGTAATATTTAGAAGTTTAGGTGAATGTTCTCATTCACTTTTGAGCCTTTCAGTTTGGCAGGATCTTTTCCTGCCCCATCAGTGACCTTGGGGGTAATTTTAGCCAACTTCAAAAGAATCCCTACAATGCAGAAGGAAGCCATTCAGCCCATCAAGTCACAGAATACAATCCCACCCAGATCCTATTCCCATAATCCCACATATTTACCCTGCTAATCCCCTATCTTGGTAAATCCACCTAAGCCACACATCTTTGGAGTATGGGAGGAAACTGGAGCACCCAAAAGAAATCCACATAGACAATGGGGAGGATGTACAAACTTCACACAGTGACCAAGGCTGGAATTGAACCCGGGTCCTCGACACTGTGAGGCAGCAGTGCTTCACAGTGCCACCCCGACTTACTGGAATTCCACAGGATTGGATGAAATTCAAAGGAGGGTGAAGTTGGGTGGGGTATAAAATTACTTTTGCATTGACCACATCAGTTGACAGGATGTGAGGTTAAAGTTGACATTTTCCTTTTTCTTTATCACTAAATCTTCTTTTTAACTTGGTTCATTTGGCAAGTAAACACTTCAATGGATTGTCTATGAAAAAATAATATTCAAAATTAATCTAATCTAAATTCAGCTGGCAAAATATGTTCATAAGTTCATAAGATATAGGAGCAGAAATAGACCATTTGACCCATCGAGTCTGCTCCATCATTCGATCGTGGCTAAGTGCTCCTTATTCCCATTTTCCTTCCTTCTCCACCAACCCTTTCAACTCATTACCAATTAAAAATCTGTCCAACTCCTTCTTAAATTTACTCATTTAGTAAATTTAGTGGCATCTGCCACGCTTTGAAATAACCAAATTCCACAGATTCACCCTTTAGGAGAAGTAGTTACTTCTCAATTCAGTTTTAAATTTACTACACCTTACCTTAAGACTATGATCTTTTGTCCTACAAGCATCCTCTCCATGTCTACTTTATCCATACATTTTATCATCTTAATTTGATCTCCCCTCATTCTTCTAAATTCCAGAGAGTATCAGCTTAAACAGTTTAATCCCTTAACAATGTCTTACAAAGCTAAAAAAAGTAAGGAATGCCCCCATCAATTCTTGATGATAGGAATAATGTGCACAATAAATAGCTTAAAGATGTGTTAAAGCAAAAGACATTCCAATGGCGTGACAACAGAAAATTCTGGTCATTATCACATTGCTATTATTGAAATCTTGCCGTGTGCAATTCACTTACCATTTTTCTGATTTTACCACAATAAGTACACTTGCAAAAAGTAAGTCATTGGCTGTAAAACATTTTTGGATGTCTTGAGTTAGTGATATGGGTGGCACAGTGGCACTGCTGCAGTGCCAGGGACCCGGGTTCAATTTCTGGCCTTAGGTCACTGTCTGTGAGGAGTCTGCAGGTTCTCCCTGTATATGCGTGGGTTTCCTCTCATTAATGTGTTTATTATTGATGTTACACAGCATGTTTTCATGCTGGCTGTTCTTTCCATCAATGCATCTTTCATCTTACTGATGTTAGCAACAGTAACTGCACTTCAGAAGAAGCTCATTGTACATGAAGTGTTTTGGGAGATGCTGAGAGATTGTATAAAATTCTTTACCAACTTTACTTCTAACTCTCATGCTTAGTCAAGTTCAAATTTTATCAAGGGAAGTACAATCAGAGGGCTGGATTTTACTGCCTTGCTCATCCTGAATCCTTAAACTCCAATCTGAGCTCAACTGCATGCTCCATCCCTCACCCACTCTGATTGCTATAGTCGGTTGGACGATAAAATATTGGCCATAGAATCTTACAACTCAAAGTGGCCATTGACTCCATATTGTCCATGCTATCTCAAAGAAGTATGAGAGGTTGTGGGAATAGGGCTCGGATGGGATTGTGGTCAGTACAGACTCAATGAGCTGAATGGCCTCCTTTTGCACTGCAGCAATTCTACGAAGGGAAGGAAGAAGGAAAAAAATGACACTTTTAAAAGTTTATTTATTAGTGTCACAAGTAGGCTTACATCAATACTACAATGAAGCTACTGTGAAAATCCCCTAGTTGCCACAGTACGGCACTTGTTGGGGTCCATTGAAGGAGAATTTAGCATGGCCAATGCATCGAACCAGCACATCTTCTGGAAGGAAACTGGAGCACCGGAGAAAATTCACACAGACATGGAGCGAACGCACAGATTCATCACAGACAATGACTCAAGCCGGGAATCAAAACCAGATTGTTGGCGCTGTGAGGAAGCTGTGCTAACCACTGTAGCACCAGGCTCCTCATATCACTAACTCAAGACAGCCAAAAATGTTTTACAGCCAATTACTTACCTTTTTCAAGGGTAATTATTATTGTAAGATTGGAAACATGGCAACTGATTTTCACACAGTAAAGTTTCAAGAGGAGCAATGTGATAATAACCCGGATTTTTTTATTGCAATGATTTATGAGGGATAAATATTGGTGAGTACACCAGGAAGAACGCTCCTGATCTTCTTCAAATCAATGCCATGGATTTTTTATTTCCACCTGGGAAGGCAAACAGTATCTCAGCTTAACATCTCATTTGCAAGGCGGCACCGGTGACCGCAGCACTCCTGTGATACTGCACTGGGAATACCAGTCAATATCTTGAGCTGGAGTGAGACTTAGACACACAGACTCAGAGGTGAATAGGCTACCAGCTCAACCACAGCCGGCACTACTCGGGGAGCAGATGATTTCCTTCCTTATCATGATTAATAAAGGTTCAAATGTAAATGAATTATTAAAGGACATGACACAGGTTGGTGGATACATATTGAGCAAGGGAAAGAAGGAAGACAATGGTGGTGATAGTATTCCTTTCACTTCAAGTCCATTGTTATCACTGTCTATAAAACTACCTCTCTGCTGGTCACCACGGAAAGAAAGGAAGAACTTGCTTACTATAGCAGGAAGCTGGAATTAGAATGTTATCTGTTATTATACAGATATCCAGTGCATTTGTACAGAATTCCTTTGTCTCTGTTTAATTGCGTCGTGAACTTGTTTACTTTCGATGGGGTTAATGCCTCCATTTAAATAGTGGACAGATGGGTTTCATACGAGAGCAGCAGAGCATCCCTATGCTAATTAAAGTGCAGCGTACAACGTTTTGTGATCTGGGCATGAGTCCACATTGCCACATGGGGCATGTGCAACTCCGACTCAAGCACAAAGAATGGGCTTCCTGGCAAAGGAAATGCACTACATCAAACATCAGCTGGATGTAGAAAGGGGAGAAAATAAAAAAAGACCATATGCAGTTGCCTGGTATGGAGTCTGGGAAAATGGAGAGCATTTGTGAAAATAGTGATAATCAACATTTGTTGAAAATCGCTGTCAGGGACAGAGTGTGGAGGGAAGCATTCTGAGTGCTTTCTGTAAACTGGTTAGGTGTACCCTCGTTACCCCACACCAGTGCCGTCACAAACCTGCTTTCAGAGTCATTTCATTGGGAGGAACTTTCATTTCCCAAATGTCACTCATTAAGTGGGTTTACTTACAAGCCAAACAATGGTGTCTCACTCGCTCCCCAACTGATCATTTTAGACTTGGAGGTGTGAGCAAATCCAACAAATCCCTTTACATGAAAATGATCCCAAGGACCTGCCGGTGCCAGGCTCCACACTGCGGTGCTGTATGGTTTAATCCTAGTTACAGCTTAATTGATTTTACAAACTCAGCTGCCCAATGCCTATATAAGCATTCCACCTCTCACCACCACAGCATCCCCCCCCCCCCCCCCCCCCCCCCCAACCCCGCAACACTCCCCACCACCCGCTCATCAAAGTGTGTGGACTCCTGCTTGTATTTTATGGAGACCATTCATTGTGCGTTCTTTCAAAGGCTGGGTGCTTGAATGCCACCTTATTTCATTTCTAACTAACTCTTACTGGTGTAAGCTGCCATCATGTTAGGAATACCTGCAATGAATAAATTCTATCAAACAGGGTCTGCGTTCCTGTACTTCCCTTCTTGGGCCAGTGATGGGGGAGTGGGGTGTCATTTTTAAAATTTTTCATCAATAGTGTCACAAGTAGGCTTACATTAACACTGCAGTGAAGTTACCGTGAAAATTCCCTAGTCGCCACACTCCTGGCGCTTGTTCGGGTACACTGAGGGAGAATTTAGCATGGCCAATGCACCTAACCAGCACATCTTTTGGACTGTGGTGAGAAACCAGAGCACCCAGAGGAAACCCACGTAGAGGTGGGGAGAGCATACAGACTCCGTACAGACAATGACCCAAGCCAGGAATTGAACCCGGGTCCTGGTGCTATGAGGTGCAATGTGGCAGCAGTGCTAACCACTGTACAGTCATGATAAATCCTGCCTTGGTATGGGCAGCTAACATGTTGACATGCTTGGGTTAATAGCTGGTTACTTTAAATTGGTTGGTGTTTTCCTTAAAATATCAGAAGAATTTCATGCAAACACATTAGCGACTTTATTACTGATACCACTCACTGAGACCTCAAGATATTTATTTTATTTTGCACCTAGTTGGCGAACAAGATCGAACAACAGACATTGCACCTCCTCACATCTAAGCAGCATGAATTTCAGAGTAGACTTTGCACAGTTTCCCATTCAAAGTCAAAGAACTCTGAGTTCAATTATTCAGTTATAGTGCAAATCCACTGCTGCTTGAGATCATTTCCAGAGTGGAACAGAACCAAAGCAATGCGGAAGAGGGATATGATTGTATCTTCTTGAATTGTACAGCTTGAATTCAGTCACAAAGTATCCTGAGTTTAGCCAAGGCTAAGACAAATCTTCCAAACTCAATTAAGTGTAATAGTACGTCTGGATCAGCAAATAACATGGAGGCGTCAGGTACAATATTGCTGGAGGAAATGGATTTACGGTCAATTCTACAAAACATCAGCTACTAACACACTTTTTCCAATATACTGACGGAAAATAAAAGCAGCACCTTTTCACTCCATCCGCATCTTGTTAAGTTGGTATGCTAGTTTAGTATTATGGAATCATGGAATGGAATCATACAGTGCAAAAGGAGGCCATTCGGCCCATCACATCTGCATCGACCACAATCCCAACCAAGCCCTATCCCCATAACCCTAGGCATTTATCCTAGCTAACCCCCGACACTAAGGGGCAATTCAGAATGGCCAATCCACCTAATCCACACATCTTTGGACTTAAGAGGAAAACAAAGCACATGGAGGAAACCCACATAGACACAGGGAAAATGTGCAGATTCCGTACAGACACTGACCCAAGCCAGGAATTGAATCTGGATCCCTGGTGTTGTTGGACAGCAATGCTAACCACTGTGCCATCATGCTGCCCATGTTACTGAACGAGTGATACAGAGGCCTGAACAGGTCTTGAAAGTTTGGAGACCAAATCAAAAACTCAAAGATATATTATGAACATAGCTTTTCCTTTTGCTTTTTAGCATAAGAGTGAGCGTAAGATTCTTTTCAAGCTTATTTATTTTTGTCAAAAGTAGGCTTATTTTAACATGGCAACGAAGTTACTGTGAAAATCTCCTAGTCACCACAAACCGGTGCCTGTTGAGGACGCTGAGGGAGAATTTAGCATGGCCAATGCACCAAAACTACACATCTTTGGAGTGTAGGAGGAGACCAAAACACCCAGAGGAAACCCACGCAGACACGGGGAGAATGTGAAATCTCCACACTGACAGTGATCCAAGCTGGGATTGAACCCAAGACAGCAATGCTAATCATCATGGCAAAATGTTTCATTCCAGCTATGACTGAATGGACTCACTAGAAGCTTTTATAATAATAAACTTTATTTAAGAACACAGTTAAACTATAACAAAAAGAAATAGCATAACTTATCAATTAAAATACTTAAACATGACCAAGCATAATTCTTAACAGCAATCTCTGTCATTCCAATTGAAAATTTTGACAGCAAAAATGGACAGGTTGATGCTAGACTTCCAGCCTTTTAATAACTTTGGACAAAGATCCAGACAAGCACCTGACTTCTGACCCTCATAACCCATCTCCAGAGAAATATCCACCCCCAACAAACAGAATCTCACAGCAAGAAACTTATTTCCTGGCTGATTCCAGTCCCCAAACATCTAAAATTGATTTCTCTGTGTAAGCCTAGCTCCATCCAGTCACCTGATTTTCTTGTTAAGCAACCCAGTCAAGCTGTTCTCTGAAAAATTCCAGGGGAAATCACTAAAAACAGTAGAACAGCGTTAGTCCAGATTAAAACAAAAGTTATAGCAATTAGGAGCAATTATGCTGCTGTAGTAACAAAACAAGAATGTTAGAACAGACCATTAAAAAGAAATCCTGCACAGTAGCAGTGAATTCAAACACATTTCTTAAAGGCACAGTATCATCACAAAAGCACTGCATAAGTGTAAAAGATTCTGAAATATCCAGAGAAAATCAGTTTAACAAACATCTGGGAAAAAAATAAGTATCAGTAAGTGTGACCGTGAACCTGTTGGACTCTCACAAAATAAAACTAATGTCTTCCAGGGAAGGATGGCTGCATTCCAACCTAGTCTGGCCTATACTTACTCCAGTCTCATACCAACATGCCAGATCCTTAACTGCCCCCTGAAGTGACCTTGCAAACAATTGAACCATATCAAGGAATGAACAATATATGCAGCCTCGTCAAACATGACTGATTGAATAGAAAAACAAATAGGGACACCATCATTTAGATATCTCAAGGATCATGTGAGAAACTGGGTATATTCCTGTCACAACGCATCTCAACTGAGTGAACCAAATACTAATTCATTCCAAGATTGCCTAACCAGAGAGCAAAAACATTTCCTTTTCTCCTTTGCAGTTGTATGAAATCCAGTCTTTTACTAAAACTGAGCTAAAAAAACACGTTTTAATATCATGGTTAAAGACTAAGAGGACAATGTATCAAACTGGGTATGTTGATTCTTCTTAGAATATCTGTGCAAAGGAGAAACAAGGATGCTATTCATGGTAAAATGCATATTTGCAATGCAATTAAATTCATTTAACATGTGTATAGATTAATATAGAGTTATGGAGTCAGAGAGGTTTACAGCATGGAAACAGGCCCTTTGGCCCAACTTGTCCATGCCACCCTTTCTTTCAAGCCCCTAAGTTAATCCCAATTGCTCATATTTGGCCCATATCCCTCTATATCCATCTTTACCGTGTAACTATCTAAATGCTTTTTAAAGAACAAAATTGTACTTGATTACTCATCAAGCAATTTATGAGAAAACAAGTTATTTGCAAACAGATATACATAAATATCCTTATCATAATTCTTTATACGGCAATAGGAAAGCTTTCTTTCTATTTTGTGTCATGATATTGTAGACAGGATCAGTAAGTGTTGATGGTAGGTAAATCGGAGATGCCAGTGCTATTGAAGGTTATTGGTGGGTGATGGGGAGCGGATGGGTGCCTGGGTGCTTAAAGATGTTCATTACTGGGCAGCTATGAGGCCAGATGTAACCTAACAAGAGCTTGGATGATGTCCAGGTGTGGTGGTCAGCTGATAAGGGCTGTTTCATTCTTGGAGGAATTGCGAATGGAACCAAGATGATGCAGAACCATCAGTGAGCAACTTGTGCCCTGGCCTGTAGTTGGAAATGTCTCTGTAAACCGTCCATTTTCACGCACAAGGCCCTGTTTTAGGGACCCCCCTGGATCTGTGTCAGCCTGTTTCATGGAAGAGAAGGCTATTCAGCCCATCAAGTCGATATTGACCACAGTCCCATCCAGGCCCTATTCCTATATCCCTATGCATTTACCCTAGCCAGTTCATTGACACTAAGGAGCAATTAAGCATGGCCAACCCACCAAGCCTGCGCATCTTTGGACTGTTGGAAGAAACTGGAACATTTGGAGGAAACCCACGCAAACACAGGGAGAATGTGCACGCTCCACACAGACAGTGAGCGAGAATCAAACCGGGTCCAAGCCAGGAATTGGACAAGGTCCCTGGCATTGTTAGGCAGCAGTGCTAACCACTGTGCCACTATGCTGTCCTGAATGAAAAGATCATGAGAGTACCAACCAGTTTAAGGCACACGGAGGAAATTGCTGTAGAAATTTCATAGAATCATAGAATTGTTCATAGAAACCTTACAATGCAGAAAAAGACCATTTGGTCCATCGAATCTGTAACAATCATCCAACAAAGTATCTTATCCAGACCCTAATGCTGGAACCCCATGTATTTACCTTGCTAGTCCCTCTAACCTACATAGCTGAGACACTAAGGGTCAATTTAGCATGGCCAAATTCATCTAAACTGCACATCTTTGGACTGTGGGAGGAAACTGAAGCACCCAGAGGAAACCCATGCAGACACAGGGAGATCATGCAAACTGTGCACAAACTCCATTGATCTGACCTCTGTGGGTACCTATCCTTCATTTCATATTTGGCTCATTCAGCTGAATCTAAGAATGCCTTAACCTCCCTTACTAACCACAACCAATGCAATGTAACATTCTACACAATGGACGTAGTTGCGAAGCCACATGGTTACATTACTTTGATTAGTATCAAATTCGAAATGGGAAACAGGTGCCCAGTCACATCTCCACAGCCACAATTGATAAAGCGATGGAACTTCATCAAATTCACTGCGGAATGCTGGCCGTTATTTTTTTGTTCTCATCTGCATTGGGCAGGTTCAATGACAGGAGAGAAAATATCTCAAAAACAGCAAAGCTACGTCTTACAGTAGCGTAATGTATAGCACGATTATCCCCTCCCTGAGAGTGATGTTAACATCGGGAATATCATTTGAATACATTGTCATATCATTATCAGGTCCCCAGGCTTGAATTACCACCCCCCACCCCTATCAGATAATCCATCCACAATGACATGATGGCAAACTGGCAGGAATCATGACTGGTCTCCCATGGTGCGTACCTGACAAGCAGACCCCCCAGGACAGATCAGATGAGTGTAGAACTTGGGGAGTGGGTGATGCCTGGGTACTGCCCAGGCCCTCTCTGGTAGTACTCAAGCACCCCCCTGGGCACTGTTCCCCAGTACTGCCTGGATACTGTTCCCTGGCACTGCCTATGTAGTACCTTGGGGCAGTGCCAGGGTCAGTGTCGAGGAAGTGCAGGGCAGTATTGCGGGGGCAGGAGGGGGGGGGGCAGTGCTGTGGGCGATGCTAGGGAGAGTGCCAGAGGATGGAGTCCGGTGAGTTTCCTGGATGAAATGCTTTGCCCTCTCTGCACTGGAGCAGCCTTTAAAGATAGCAGCCCGATCATGAGTCATCCAAGTTGCAGCAGAGTGGGTGAACCAGGGGCAGGCTCACCAGTGACACAGCAGGGGACCCAATTTCATTTCAAAGAGCGGGACAACATGGCGGAGAAAGCTGCCATTGCTATCGGTGGCTTCAGCATCTCTTTCCCTGCTTGCCATCGATCTTTGTTTCTTTTTTTCTTCCCTGAGAAGCGTGGTTAGCCCGTCTGTGAAAGTGGAAAGTACGTCACTGCCAGAACCACTGCAAGGAAAGCAATTCCATTTAAACAACTTCACTAAGAAGGAGTTCCTCATCACACAATAGATGAGCTGGAAATTTGGCACTGTGACTAACTGTCCCGAGTGTATGGTCTGTGAAACTGCTGATTATCATTCCAGTTTGGATTGTTCTGAAAGAGAGCAAGTTCAGCATGCCTCAGGCTACAGCACAAGAAAATCATTACAGTGTCACCCCTCAGCTCCACAGACCAAACAAGAAGCTTAAAGTCTCCTGTTTGACATAACATTGGTCAAACTGTACTGAGAGACACCTGGGGTTGTGTGTAAAG
Source organism: Sphyrna mokarran (assembly GCA_024679065.1). Classification (NCBI taxonomy): domain Eukaryota; kingdom Metazoa; phylum Chordata; class Chondrichthyes; order Carcharhiniformes; family Carcharhinidae; genus Sphyrna; species Sphyrna mokarran. The sequence continues at coordinate 3,200,124 of JAGIQG010000026.1, forward strand.
ATGGTAAAAGCACTTGAGAAGGCTGTTTTATTAAAAAAAGCAGATCCTTGGTTTTAATGATAATAGATGAATTGAATGGAAAAAGAAGAAGTCAGGGTTAACCTTTATAAATACTGGTTTCAGTCTCTAAGGGAGTATTGCAACTAATTTTAGACATTACACTTCAAGGATTACTGGCACAAAGGAATCTACTACAATGGAACCACTTTACATTTTAAGGAGTGACTGGAGAAGCTCCCCTTGTACCAAAGAAGGTTGGGAGATTTTTTATTGGTACCTTTTGGTATTTTATTTCTAATCAAAAAAGCCAATTCAAATTATGTCCAATTGTGGGTCCCACATGAGGGACACAAGAACTAGGAGCAGGAGTCGGCCATCTGAGCCCTCGAGCCTGCTCCACCATTCAATAGCATCATGGCTTTATCTTTTTGTAGACTCAGCTTCACTTACGCACTGGCTCACCATAACCCTTAATTTCTTTACTGTTCAAAAATTTATCTATCCTTGCCTTAAAAACATTCAGTGACAAAACAGATCCAAACTGACAAGACAAGGCATTGCATCCCATCTTGGGCTCGATCAAACAAGATCCAACTGATAGGATGAGACATTCCACTCCTTATTGGGCTGGATCTAACACTTTATCTTAGTCAAATGTCCCAGATGGCTTTAGAAAATTGTATTAGGTAAAGCCTTAATTTAACCTCATTGGCTACGCCTGATCCTTTACTCTAGCTTAGGCAAACCACAATCACAAGCATCAGCACACCCCCAGAACTGCCCATATCTCCTGCCAGATTATGGTTTCACCCATAAATCATGCACTATTTTGATGAATAAATAAGGGACAAACTATTTCAATGGATTAGGTAATGAGATCAAACAAATTTAAGGCAATTGGCAAAAGAACCAGACAGCTGATGAGGAGATTTTATTTTGTATTATAGTGAGGTGCTGTAACTTGGAATGCATTGCTGGAAAGGGAAGCTGATTCAGCAGCAACGTCCACAAGGATCTGGAATACTCTCAGGGAAATGAGTTACCAGACTATGAGGCTTGAGCAAAGGAATGGAATTAATTTGATTGCTCTATCAAAGTGCCAACACAGGCATAATGGACTGAATGGCCTCTTACTGTGCTACAGCATTCTATTGTTCTATGATATGGGATATCCTGAGACTCATAAGAGCTTTGAGTAAAAATGAGGCCATTCAGCCCATTATATTCATGCTCGCATTGCTAGAGCAATAGTGGTTATCTCTGCTGCCTCACAGCCATGATATGGAGATACCAGCATTGGACTCAGGTAAGAACAGAAAGAAGTCTCACAACTCCAGGTTAAAGTCCAACAGGTTTATTTGATGGCACAAGCCACTAGCTTTTGGAGCTTCAAGCTCCTTCTTCAGATGAGTGAGGACATGTGTTCACAAACAGGGCATATAAAGACACCAACTCAATTTACAAGATAAATGTTACAGGAATAGGGTGGAATGGAAGGAAAGGCCTAGGTGGGATGAGCTTTCAGAGAGTCAGTACAGCCTTGATGGGCTAAATGGCCTCTTTCTCTACTGTAAGTATTCTATTCCATGGTACTAATTGCTGCTCCCTTTCAGTCATTCTGTTCAAGTATTTATCTGGTTCTCTGTTAGAGAATGCAATTAACACTACCTCAAACATTCTGTGGGATTATGCCCCTACACTCCCAACAAAATTCTGTATAAAGAATTTCTCCAAATGGTTTTTCTTGCGTTCTTAGTGATAACCCCTTCTCCATCTAGAGAATTTACTCTTTCTCAACCAGCCTATCATAACCCTTTGCAATCTGAAAGTAAATTTGATTAAATCCCCCCATTCACACAAACAGTGCTTGTGGAGATTGCACAAACTGACAATTTTCTCAGACAGGAAGTTGGGAAGAATAAGGATGACTGTTGAATTGAAGTGAGAATTGCCAAGATCATTTGAGCCTGGTGGCAAACATTTTATCTAGGATGTCACTGGGACCTGATGTCTTGAGTGAGAAGGAGAGGCTAAATAGACTGGAGCTTTTTTCTCTAAGCCTCTTTAGGAGGCTTTGGGCTGATCTTACAGAGGTCTATAAAATAATGAGGGGCATAAATCAGTTAGACAGTCAACATTTTTACCCAAAGGTAGGTGTGTCTAAAACTAGAAAGCATAGGTTTAAGGTGAAGGGGAGAGATACAAAAGGGTCCAAAGGGGTAATTCTTTCAGAGAATGATGAGCGCAATGAGCTGCCAGAGGTGATAGTAGAGGCAGGTATAATTTTGTTTTTTTAGAAAGCATTTAGACAGTTATATAGATAAGATGGGTATAGAGGCATATAGGTTAAACATGGGAATTGGGACTAGCTTAGTTGTTGAAAAAAAATGGCATGGACAAGTTGGGCCAAAGGGCCTGTTTCCATGCTACAAACCTCTATGACTCTATAACTCTTGTCTTCCTTTCTTGATGCTTAAAACTTGCATGATGCAAATTTTTGCTAAATTAGTATTTAAATGTTTATATGAGTGCGTTGAGTTAACCGTCCAGTTACAATGTGAATGTGGTACTGTACAAGTCTCCTATCTGAAATTGGGCCAATTCCAACAAGTAATAACGCATACTATTAAAATGTTGAAAAAGTGGTTGATTCAAAATATAACAGGTGCAACATTTCATGGTGTCAAGAGGTTCACCGTATTCAAAACAAGAGGACGAGTTTCTGAAACATTGGAATTATCTAACCTTGAGACTGATGGAGACTGAGTTGTTGAATATATTCAAGGCTGAGATAAAGAGATTCTTGAACTATAGCAGAGTTGAGACCAAGGGAAACAGGCAGGAAAGTGTAGCTAAAGACAAGGTCAGCTCAGTCCTGATCATATTGAATAGTGGAGCAAGCTTGAGGGGTTGGAAGGCCTACTCTTGCTCCTGGGGAGATGTTGGCCTGGTGGTATTATTATTAGACTATTAATCCAGAAACTCGGGTAATGTTCTGGCAATCCAGGTTTGAATCCTAACACAGCAGATGGTGAAATTTGAATTCAATAAAAGATATCTGGAATTAAGAATCTACTGATGACAACAAAACCATGGTCGATTGTTGGAAAAACCCAAATGGTTCACTAATGCTCCCTGGGGAAAGAAATCTGCCATGCTCACCTGGTCTGGCCTACGTGTGATTCCAGAGTTACAGCCAATTGGTTGATTCTCAACTGCCCTCTGAATTGGCCTAGCAAGCCATTCAGTTCAAGGGCAACTAGGATGGGCAATAAATGCTGGCCAATCAATGGCACCCACGTCCCACAAATAAATTGTTTAAAAATTCAAATGTTCGTTCAGAAAAGTGTCCAAGCATTTTACTTATTTCCAACCAAAAACTGAACACTTACGAAAGAAACAAAGCAGGACCCCTTGAAAAATGTAGCAAGTTTGTTGAGTTGTAGAACACTAGAAATAGAAAGTGGATGGCTTGGTCCCTTTGCCCTGTGATAATTTAGTTGGAGCAGTAATTTGGGTGCATGATTGGCACCCTCAGTCTTACGGCAATTTGACAGCAAACATTTCTTGGAAGAGAGAGCGTGCACGGAAGAGAAATGATGACACGCTTTTAACACATTGCAATGATGTATTTTTGGTGCAACGTGTGTCATGTCATTGAGCATTTGTTAAACCTGCAGAGGTTTTACTAAACACTTCCTTCAAGAAAAAAATAGTGCTTCTTAAAATTCATCACCAACTCAGCGTAATTCAAGATGTGTGAAATAATGCAAGTGCCACAATTCTACACTAGTCCAAGGTGAACAAATGTCACCTTTGTTAATTCAGCAGGCTAGGTGCGCAAGCGTGCACTAAACAAGACTTGATCATACGCACATAGTTCAGAATTGTGAGCCAGATAATCTGATTGATCTTTCTGGTAAATATGCAGATATTAAATGAGGCAGATGAGAAGGAACTTGAGGCAGACTTACAGAGCAAGAGTATTTGAGACTGGACAAAGCCACACTGCTCAAGGATCTTTATCACTTCATTCAAAAGCTCTCTGTGAAAAAACTTTATTTTTAGAAGCTAAAGGAAAGATGATACCTTATTTCCCTCCAACGGGAAGTTATGTTTGTCTTTGGAACTATCAGTTAGTCGCTTGCATGACAGGAACTGCAGACAGCTGTGTGTAGGGATAAAATACGGGGGCTTCCATTTGTGAATCTGTTGTGTCTACCACTGTCATGGTGTCATAGGGCAAGAATCTGGCCCAATACCCATCGCTTCCTTTGGATAAGGATTATGAAGCTGTTTTATTATTGCTTGACATGAAGGTGTTACTTTCCATCATGTCTTTCTCGCAGAACATTGATATTTGGTTTGCTCGAAGGAGTTATATAAATGCAAGCTATTGCTGGGGGGGCGCGGTAGGATGTGGCATGGTGGAACAGAGGCTAGCACTGCTGCCTCACAGCGCTAGGGATCCAGGTTCGATTCCCAGCTTGGGTTACTGTCTGTCCCGTGTTTGTGCAGGTTTCCTCCAGGTGCTACAAGTTCCATCCACAGTCCGAAAGATGTGCTGGTTAAGTGCGTTGGCCATGCTAAATTCTCCCTCGGTGTCAGAACATGGTGGCTAGAGGATTTTCACAGTAACTTCATTGCAGTGTTAATGTCAGCCTACTTGTGACACTAATGAGTAAATTTAGATTATTACTCTGAGAACATAACATAGAACATAGAACATAGAACATAGAACATTACAGCACAGAACAGGCCCTTCGGCCTTCGATGTTGCGCCGACCAATATAAAAAGCAATGCCCCTCCAAACTAAACCATTCCCTTCTCTTCCATATACTTATCAACTAACCTCTTAAACGCCACCAAACTTGGCGCATCTACAACTGCTGCAGGCAGGGCATTCCACTCCCGAACCACCCTTTGGGTAAAGAACCTACCTCTGATATCCGTCCTATAACTATCACCCCTTAATTTAAAGCTGTGTCCCCTCGTGCTAGCTTTTTCCATCCTAGGAAAAAGGCTATCACTGTCCACCCTATCTAAACCTCTAATCATCTTATATGTTTCGATCAGGTCCCCTCTTAGCCTCCTCCTTTCTAATGAAAACAACCTCAAATCCCTCAGCCTCTCCTCATAACATACATTCCAAGCGCTGGAAAATGGGATTAAAATGAGTAGGTGCTTGATAGTCAATGTTGATACATTGGGCCAAAGGGTCCCATTTAGTGCTGTAAAACTCAATGACTATGATGTTATTAGCGAATCCACTGGCATATGTGTGTTATGCAACTCAACAGCTTGTGAAATATAACAGTGAACCCTTTTTCTCAGTGATAGACATCAAAGTTATTTCAGGTTGCCAGCATGCTTCCTCTGAATCACAAGGGTTTGGGTTCAAGTCCTGCTCCAGGATCTAAGTACAACAATCAAAGCTGACGCTCCAGTGCAATCTTGATAGTGGGCATCAAAGATTCAAAGGTATTCTGGCTAATACCTATAGCCAATCAGTGTCACAATTCACATTGCTGTTTGCGAAAGTTTGCTGAACAAAATTTGTTCGTTGCGTCTTCCATATTTAAATAGTGTCTGCACTTCAAAAAATACTTCAAAAGTTGCAATGTGCTTTGAGGGACCACAATAGGTGTGATATAAAGAAAGGGCTTTCTTATGTTATAACATCTTGAATGCCCACCCAAACAGCGCCTGGGACTCCGGTTCAATTTCAGGCCTCAGGTCACTATCTGACTGTCTGTGTGGAATTTGTAAGTTCTTCCCATGTCTGTGTGGGTTTCCTCTGAGTTTCCTCCCACAGTTTGAAAGACATGCTGCTTAGGTGCATCGGCCATGCTAAATTCTCCCTCGGTGTACCTGAACAGGCTCCAGAGTGTGGCAACTAGAGGATTTTCACACTAACTTCATTATAGTGTAAACCTACTCGTGATGAATAAATAAATCTTTTTTAAAAAATGAGTTAGAGAACATAGAACATAGAACATTACAGCGCAGAACAGGCCCTTCGGCCTTCGATGTTGCGCCGACCAATTATGAAAAAAAAGCAATGACCCTCCAAACTAAACCATTCCCTTCTCTTCCATAAACTTATCAACTAACCTCTTAAACGCCACCAAACTTGGCGCATCTACAACTGCTGCAGGCAGGGCATTCCACTCCCGAAACACCCTTTGGGTAAAGAACCTACCTCTGATATCCGTCCTATAACTATCACCCCTTAATTTAAAGCTGTGTCCCCTCGTGCTAGCTTTCTCCATCCTAGGAAAAAGGCTATCACTGTCCACCCTATCTAAACCTCTAATCATCTTATATGTTTCGATTAGGTCCCCTCTTAGCCGCCTCCTTTCTAACGAAAACAACCTCAAATCCCTCAGCCTCTCTTCATAAGACCTGCCCTCCATACCAGGCAACATCCTGGTAAACCTCCTCTGTACCCTCTCCAATGCCTCCACATCTTTCTTATAATGTGGGGACCAGAACTGCACACAATACTCCAAGTGTGGCCGCACTAGAGTTTTGTACAGTTGCAACATGACGTTGCGGCTCCGAAATTCAATCCCCCTACCAATAAAAGCTAAGACTCCATATGCCTTCTTAACAACCTTATCGACTTGACTGCCTACTTTCAGGGATCTATGCACATATACACCAAGATCCCTCTGTTCATCAACACTATTAAGAATCCTACCATTAGCCCTATACTCTACACATTTATTATTCCTGCCAAAGTGCATTACCTCACACTTTTCCACATTAAACTCCATTTGCCACCTCTCGGCCCAGCTCTGCAACTTGTCCAAGTCTCAAATGAATAATATGCTATACCATAATTATCACTGTGAAATTTTGCGTATTGCCCAATGGAACATAGGAACATTGGGATAGGAATAGGCCATTCGGCCTCTCGAGTTCACTCCGCCATTCAATAAGATCATGGCTGACTGTGACCTAACTACCATTTCTCTGCCTGAGGCCCATATCCCTGGTATTGTGAGACTTCTGACTGTGCGCAAGGTAATAAAGACCTAATCTCGCCTTGTAATTTTTCCCCTGAAGTCCAGATTAATGGATTATTCAATTGGTAAGGTGAAACTCTGGCCTGCCCCTGTGAGGCTGTAAGATTGAAATGTTATAAATAAACCCATTCTCAGGTTGCTGAACGGTTGATTATTGTTGCTCGGGGAGATGGGCAGATTAGCAGATGCTTGCAAATTCTCAATTTCAGATCAGATGGAGAAATGTCAGCATTAAATTTTTTTTCAGAAAGTATTTCAGACATTTTGAAAAGTGACATTTGAAATGTGACCAGTGTGCAGAATCATAGAATCATAGAACCCTACAGTGCAGAAGGAGACCATTCAGCCCATTGACAACAATCCCCAGACCCTATCCCCATCAATTCCACGTATTTACCCTGCTAATCCCCCTTACAGACAATGGGAGAACTTAGCACAGCTAATCCACCTAACCTGCTCATCTTTTACACTGTGGGAGGAAGCCGGAGCATCCGAAGGGAACCCACACAGACATGGGGGAGAACGAGCAACCTCCACACAGACTGTTACCCAAGCTGGGTCCCAAGCACTGTGAGGCAGCAGTGCTAACCACTGTGCCAATGCCAGAGATTGCCCCATGGGTGCAAACATGAAAACACATCTTCAAATACAAATTACTGTTCCCTCGCTGTGTGTCTTGTCTAATAAAGGGTGACTTTACTATTTTACTATCCAATTTCAATGGTAAGAACTCATGAAAGGAACCAAGCTCTGATTACATCCAAAATTCATCCACAAACATGGTCCAGAAATAAAAGCAGAAATTAATAAAAACTCACGCCAAAACTAAGCTATGTTCATGCTGATCGGTGCATTATATAAGGTATCTAGAAATTCTACTTTTTGGTTCCTAATTGCTTTATTATGAGTCAGATTAAATATTATCTGTTCTGTTGATAAAGGCCAAATAGCTCACATTTAAAATCAATTTTCATTCTGGGTTCCAATATCTATTTCTTTTCCTTTATTCTTTTCATGGGATGTTGGGAAGGTCAGCATTTGTTGCCCCTCCCTAATTGCCCTCGGGATGATTGGTTTGCAAGGCCATTTCAGAGGGCAAATAAGAGTCAACCGTATTACTGTGGGTGTGGAGTCACTTTTTTTTATTAACATCATAAGTAGGCTTGCATTAACACTGCAATGAATTTACTGTGAAATTCCACTAATCGCCACATTCTGGTATCTGCTCAGAATGTGAGCAGATTCACATTCTGAGGGAGAATTTAGCATGGCCAATGCATCTAACCAGCATGTCTTTCAGACTGTGGGAATAAACCGGAGCATCTAGAGGAAATGCGTGCAGGGGGGAGAACATGCAGACTCCGCACAGAGAGTGACCCACCTAACCAGCATGTCTTTCAGAATGTGGGAGAAAACTGTCGTGTAGGTCAGATCAAGCAGGAATGGTAGATTTCCCTCCCTAATGGCCATTTGGAACAGTGGTTTCATGATCATTACTGAGATTAGCTATTTATTTCCAAATGTTATTAATTGGAGTTTAAAATCCACCAGCTGCCTGTCTGCAGAGTGTTACCTTGATCTTTAGTTCGATAGTCCAACATGAGCCCTCACTGTAAGATTGATTTGCTCCGAAGTAAATAGTGACTGTAGATTTGCATGAGGCTTACTAGGCAATCCTGGGAAGCAACAAATGACAAGTAAAGGCTCTAAAATATACTGCCTTGAATGGGTTTTGTAATGTAACCAGTGGTAGCCTTACAAGATCGTGTTGGAGTGAGGCAACTTCTTGGGAGTTATCCCTGGTGTACCCTTTAATTTTATTTTTTACTCTCACTTGGAACTTGTTGCCGGGAGAGGTTGTGGAAGTGACTTTTAAGGGGCGTCGTGACAAGCATGTGAACAAGATGGGAATAGAGCGATATGGTCCACGGAAGAGTGGGGGGTTTTAGTTCAGTCGTGTAGCATGCAGGTTTACAGGGATGAAGGGCCTGTTCCTGTACTGTAATTTTCTTTGTGCTTTGTTCTTTACGCTTTTAAAACTGTTCTCTAACTCTTTTAAACTCTCTAATGATGTTCACTATATTCTGCACCCTTGTCTTTCCTTCTCCACTATGTACTCAATGAATGGTATGCTTTGTCTGTATAGTGCGTAAGAAACAATACTTTTCACTGTACCCCAGTACATGTAACAATAATAAATCAAATCAAATCAAATCAAATGCTGTGAGGGTCAGTTGCCCAGCTGACCTGATATAAATAAAAAGTAAATGAAGCTTGTGGTCCAGGGTTTGGCCCAAGTGGTGATGGTGTCATGAAATTTCTTTTTTAAACTTTTACTTTGATTCGTTTTTGTGAAGTTGGCTCCTTTGCTGCTTGACACTGGATTATCCTTACTACCAGATGAACAATGAGGAACTGGGATGAGCACCCCTTATTCCCACTTCTCACTGGCATGACAACCACTCCTGGATGGAATTCTCCCATCCTGCCTGCCACGGGAATTGTAGCGAGCAGGGGTAGACCAAGCAATTAGAATTCCTACCGTGCAGAAAGCTCCAATTCAACCCATCAAGTCTGCACTAACAACAATCCCATCCAGGCTTTATTCCCTAATCCCATATATTTACCCTGCTAATCCCTCTAACAGTAAGGGACAATTTAGCATGGCCAATCAACCTAACCTTTAGACTGTGGGAGGAAACTGGAGCACCTGGAAGAAACCCACGCAGACACGAAGAGAATGTGCAAACTCCACATAGACAGTTAACTGAGGCAGGAATTGAACCTGTGCCTCTGACACTGTGAGGCAGCAGTGCTAACCACCAAGCCACTGTGTTGCTGACCTCGGGCAGAGTTTTCCAGCCTTGGGGCAAGCACAGCCGGAATATCCCAGCCCTGATGTCACAACAGCCCAATCTTCAATCCGGCTTTGCCAGTGAGCTGTCTATTACTGTCCACAACTCGCTGGTCTAATAACAATTGCCTCAAGGCCGAGTATGAAGCGTGTCTCAGGCCTCACCAATCACGCACAGAAATTAATGCAACAAGGGGCTATGCTCAGAATTTCCACATCACTGTCTCCAATTGTTGCTAACGGAAGCTTGCAGCAACAGGATTGAATGCCTCTGGAGAGAGGATAGAGCCAACATTTTCAGTCTGGATGATCCTTTACCAGAAGTGAAATGCTGGCTCTATTCTCTCTCCACAGATGCTGTCAGACCTGCTGAGATTTTCCAGCATTTTCTGTTTTTGTTTTAGATTCCATTATCTGCAATATTTTGCCTTTATCTTTGGGTTGAATGTATTCTGTCCCAGGCATTGGGTGTTCATCACATCTTAATGATGTACATGTAGCACTCTGTCCACCCTGGTCTGCTCATCAATATATTTTCAAAATCTTTACAGAAAGGGAGTTCAAAAGGGTGTCGCCATCTTGCAAGAGAAGTATGTGTTTCGATGATGGAGCAGAACAGCCCCTCAGCAGAGACTGCAGTTTGACTTCAATCCAAAAATCTTCTTTGGCAGAAGTCTTTCCTCCTATCGCTATTTCTGATGCTTTTATATCCTGCAATGTTAATACACTAACCAGATAATCATTATGCTCCGGACTGCAAAATAAGTGTCTAAGATTCTTCATGATGACTGACATCTTGGATGAAGCCAGCTGGCCAATTTGTTCATATTTCTAAACTTAATCAAGTCACCCTGACAACAACCACAACTGAGTTGATCTTTAGCATTGCAATCAATGTCACAGTGTTGATTGTTTCGGCTCCCTCACAATTTTATGCCTCACAATATTTGGAGATTCTTGAATTTGAAGCTGATTTTATTTTTTTGTTCATTCATGGAAAATGCATGTCATTGCCCATCTCTAGTTACCCTTGAGAAGGTGGTGGTGAGCTGCCTTCTTGAATCGCTGTAGTCCCTGATATGTAGATACATGCATAATGCTATTAGAAAGAGAATTCCAGGATTTTGACCCAGCAACTGAAAAGGAACGGCAACATATTTCCATGTCTGAATGAGCAGCTTGGAGGGGAACTTGCAGGTAGTGGTGTTCCCATTTATCTGCTATCCTTTCCTTCTAGATGGAAGTAGTTGTGGGTTTGCAAGCTGCTGTCTAAGAATCTTTGGTGAATTGCTGCAGTGCATCTTGTAGATAGTCCACATTGCTGCTACTGAGCATCAGTGGTGGAGGCTAATGTTAAGTTCCAAATTACCCAGCATCCAGTATGTGAACTCTTCCTGATCATCTTGGTTTCGATTTAATTTTCTTGTTTAGATATTTTTAGTCAACTTCATATTGTTGTGATAAGAATTGGCTCCTTTTTAATTTATTCATAGGACATGGATGTAGCTGGCTGACCAGCACTTATTATTCATTCCTAGTTGCCCTTATTCAGAGAGTAGTTGAGAGTCAACCACATCGCTGTGGCTCTGGAGTTATATGTAGGCCAGACTGAGTAAGGATGATGCACTTCCTTCCCTAAAGGACAATAATGAACTAGATGGGTTTTTCCGATGATCAACAATGGTTTCATGGTTATCAGTAGATTATTAATTCTGGATTTTTTTATTGAATTCAAATTCAACCATCTGCCGTGGGGGATTCCAACGTTGATCCTCAGAACATTTGCTGAGTTTCTGGATTAATAGCCCAGTGATAAAACTACGGCCATCGCCTTCCCATGGAGTGACACCAATTGGATCATTCCCCTTGTAGGTTTTCCTGTTTAAACAGATCTTCTTTCAATGCTGTCACCCCCATTGCAGTCAGTAAATTTACTATACGTCACATCATTAGGGAACTATGGCAACAAGTCCAAAATGGCTGCACATCTGTAGAGGAACATTAGTTTTTATTCCCAGGTAGCTGTTTTTTTAAGGTGGAAGGATGCAAATGACCCTGGAAATGCCCTGAAATATTTTGCCCTCATGTACCTTGAAGTTGATCCAAGGTTGACACATTGGCGTGATGTCTGATTGAGCAATGTTATGTTCTTCTTCTGTTTGATGTGAATGCACTAATCATACACAAGGATTGTTAAGGCCAAAATGTGAGTTCTTTATTCACAGATAAGATATGAGAGGGTGCCACAGTGGTTAGCACTGCTGCCTCAAAGCACCAGGGACCTGGATCCAGTTCCTGGCTTGGGTCACTGCTTGTGTGCAACCACGTTCTCTCTGTGTCTGCCTGGGTTTCCGCCAAATGACATGCTGGTTAGGTGCATTCGCTGTGCTAAATTCTCCCTCAGTTTACCCCAACAGTTACTAGAGTGGGGCAACCAGGGGATTTTCATAGTAACCTTATTGCAGTGTTAATGTAAGCTTCCTTGTGACACGAATAAATAAACTTTAAACTTTAGAATACAGATAGAAATCACTGGGAGACTATGAGGCACACACCTGACCTCAACCACTATTACAGCCATGTAAGTTTCTTTTTGTTTTCTGCATTAATTTAGCACTGAGTTGCAATCCCTTTAGTGGTCACTGCCTCAGCTTGTCGTAGGTTATTGCTTGACTGCAGTGGTGGCATTGTTGAGCTCTTTCTGGTTTTCCCCAGCTTAACTCTAAGCTCTACCAAAACAGCAGTGATTTAAGTGGGAACATGGCTGCAGACTTCAAAAATGAAGACAAAAAGTGACTGATTCTCTTTTTTTTACGGGCTTCATCTGGCGGTTACTGAATAGATTATTCTTGCGAGTTCAGTTTGTGGCAGTTTAGCCTCTCCAGCAATGATGCATTCACTCACAACTGGAAGAGCCTCCAAAAAGAGCCTCCAGCCTCTACTGTGTAATTTCTGCTCCTAATTAAACCTTGCACAGACTTTCATTATTTAAGCTCTCCCAAGTTTGAGCAATATTACTCGGATCTAATACCTGCTGGCTGAAGCGAGGCGCTATGCCAGAAAGGAGGTACAATGTGTAAAATCCCTACTAAGTGACAGAATCCTTCAACACAGTGTGAATCTTGATGTTTGTTTCAATTTCACACCTGTTATCTCCTCTGGTGCCCATGAAAAGTTAAGCCTTCTGAAACATTTGCCACCCTGCCACCATGTTACGTTCTTCTTTGTTTCAATGAAAACTTGCCAATCGGACATGATCGGTAAAAAAACAATCTTGGTCTTTTATTTGCAGATGAGACCGTACACAGATAAAAGTTTACTGCGCGCTGCGAGGCGTACATCTGACCACGACCACTGGTGTCTGTAGACTGCCTACAATTAATTGAATTAATACATCATTCTGTCGAGGTGGTAATGAGTTACATTAGGATACACTCCTTACAAGGAACACGCACATCATACCACCACAAGCAGCAGAAACCCTCATCCCGTGCACACTGCTGCTGCTAATGCTGCTAGTAATTTATGAAATACATACATAAATCATTTGAGCTCTTTGCATCCTGTGATGCAGTTATGGCGAGGAATTTTCCTCGCTGTCGCCAAAAGTTTTCTCCCAGATGCATCATCCGAGCACAAAGCTCCTGTTCTTTGTTTATATGATCATAGAATCCCGACTGTGCAGAAGGAGACCATTCAACCCATTGATTCTGCATCAGAACATTCAGGCTCTGTCCCTGTTAACTCCATGTATTTACCCTGCTAATCCCCCTGACACTAACAGGCAATTTAACATGGCCAATAAACTAACCTGCGTACTTTTGGAATGTGGGAGGAAACTGGAGCACCTGGAGGAAATCCACGCAGATACGAGGAGAAATTCTACTTAAACAGTGACCCAAGGTCAGAATATGGATACATCTGAAAAGAATTGCCAATCTGAGTGTTTATCAGCCATCACTCTGTCACGTATCTCTGAATGAGAACTCCCTGGTCATGCTGCCTTTCAATACTTGGATCTCACTAAATATTAGATGAAGTCATCTTTAACATTAAATGATTACTTCTCTTCATGAAGATGCTCTTCTCCAATGTCTCCAAAAATCTCAGATGTGCGTTGATTTGTTCAAACTTTGCGTTCTCACGTTGCGAACTCCTCTCCTTCATGCTGCCAGCAAGTATCAAATACTGATTCCTGTCAATAAGGCGTTTCTTCCAATGAAACCATGGAAGTAGACAACCTTTTCAAAAAAAGACTTTCCTTAATCAAAAATCATGTCTATTGAAATGATATGCTTGTGAGCATTGATTTAGTTAGTCCAAGCTAGGACAAGTTATACATACTGTAAATAGAATATATATGAGAGTTTTATGATAATGTAATTGCAAACAACCTGCTACAGAGATTCTAAATTCCAAAATACATTTCAGATCACTTCAAGCTTCAGAGAAATGACTGACATAACAATGGTGTTAGAACTTTTAACCTTCAGGATCCTTTATTCAAATCCAGCCGGGCGGATCTGATGTTAATCTCACATGGCTGGTAGAATAACTAAATAGGGATAAGCATTAAGGATTTGGATTGAATTTTGGCTGCAGCTTCATTGCTAGTTTCTGCTTCAGTGAGAGTCAAGTGGTGTGAAGCCACTGGATTTCAAGTCTTCTCACTTAACACAAATACTCTCAGGAAAGGCACTGTTCACAGTGCATTGGGTAAGATACGGTCTAATAGGAAATCCTTCCATTACCTGACCTTCAATCTTTCTCTCTACATAACTTTTCTTGCCTCTATCTCTAGCCAATTGATATTCCGCACACTCAATGAACTTGCCTTTGCTAGTCCTTTTGAATCCCAAGTATGCCAATTGATGCCTTTTTTCTCTTCCCTAATATTCTCACTGTATTGTAATCAAAACTCACCACTTCTTCTCCCACTCACTCCTTCCAAGAACCTGAAAATGGCAGAAATAGTGAATCCTCTCAGACTCTTTTGCAACCAACAGCCTATTAAAAAGCAAGTTTGTTCCAATCCATTCATTAACTTTAGTTAGGCCCCATTTGGAATATTGCGTGCAGTTCTGCTCGACACGTCACCAGAAGGACAGGGATGCTTTGGAGAGGGTGCAAAGTAGGTTTACTAGGATGTTGTCTCGGTTGGAGGGTTTAGGTATGAGGAGAGGCTGGATGAACTCGGATTGTTTTTATTGGAAAGACTGAGAGGCGACTTGATAGCAGTCTATAAAAGTATGAGAGGGTGGATATAGAACATAGAACATTACAGCACAGAACAGGCCCTTCGGCCTTCGATGTTGCGCCGACCAATATAAAAAGCAATGCCCCTCCAAACTAAACCATTCCCTTCTCTTCCATATACTTATCAACTAACCTCTTAAACGCCACCAAACTTGGCGCATCTACAACTGCTGCAGGCAGGGCATTCCACTCCCGAACCACCCTTTGGGTAAAGAACCTACCTCTGATATCCGTCCTATAACTATCACCCCTTAATTTAAAGCTGTGTCCCCTCGTGCTAGCTTTCTCCATCCTAGGAAAAAGGCTATCACTGTCCACCCTATCTAAACCTCTAATCATCTTATATGTTTCGATTAGGTCCCTCTTAGCCGCCTCCTTTCTAACGAAAACAACCTCAAATCCCTCAGCCTCTCTTCATAAGACCTACCCTCCATACCAGGCAACATCCTGGTAAACCTCCTCTGTACCCTCTCCAATGCCTCCACATCTTTCTTATAATGCGGGGACCAGAACTGCACACAATACTCCAAGTGCGGCCGCACTAGAGTTTTGTACAGTTGCAACATGACGTTGCGGCTCCGAAATTCAATCCCCCTACCAATAAAAGCTAAGACTCCATAAGCCTTCTTAACAACCTTCTCGAGTCAGAAGATTTTTTCCAGGATGGAAGGGTTGACTACAAGAGGGCACAGATTTAAGGTGAGAGGCAGTAAGTTTACAGGAGATGTGTGGGGGATGTTTTTCACACAGAGGATGGTCGGTGCCTGGAACGCATTGCCAGTGGAGGTGGTGGAAGCAGGTACACTAGCAACATTCAAAGTGTATCTTGATAAGACTTTTGAAGGAAAGGTGAACAGAAGGATAGGAACCATGTTTCAGCACAGGCTTGATGGACCAAATGGCCTGTTCCTGTGCTGTATTGTCGTTTATAACTTTTCATTTACCAGCCCCACTTTCCTGCATTGGCAATCCTGGCTGTATAACACTTCACCACCGTCTGTTGAACAAATAAGCACAAAAATCAAACTCTTGTCTCCAAACAAGATTCTCATTGTTTCAAGAACTTATGCAGCTTTGTTCCATTCCAAGCAAGGAAACCTCATGCCTTTTCCGGACGTAAATGAAATTGAGCTTTCTTACTTCAATCGCTGATCATTATCAATCCACAGCATGGAGCTCCTTCCGCTCTGACATTATGCAGAGATTTTTTGTATTTGGATCAGACATTGAACAGTCTGGCAAAGATTTCCATTCATGGTCCAAGTCTCATAGAATCCCTACAGTGCGGAAAGAGGCTATTCAGCCCATAAAATCTGCATTGAAAACATTCTCACCCAGGCATTATCCCCATAATCCCACATATTTACCCAGCTAATACCTCTAACGCAGGAACTGCAGGACACTAAAGGGCAATTTAACATGACTAATGTACCTAACCAGCACATCTTTGGACTGTAGAAGGGATACAGTAAGAAGTCTTCATCAGGGCAAACCTTGAAAGCTTGTGAGTTTACTATCAAATAAATTGGTTGGACTTTACGCTGGTGTTGTCAGACTTCTTACTGTGTTTACCCCAGTCCAACGCCGACATCTCCACATCATCTGTAGAAGGAAACCAGACCACCCAGAGGAAACCCACGCAGACACAAGGAGAATGTGTAGACTCCATACAGACTGTGGCTTAAGCCGGGAATCAAACCCAGGTTCCTGGAGCTATGAGGTAGCAGTGCTAACTACTATACCATCGTGCAGCACCCCCCAACGCATTACAATAGGTGAAGGTATAATGCAGTGCCCCTCCCCCCTCCCTGTTCTGACAAAACTTACCACATTCTACCACATTAAGACCCAGATAATTGTAAGCTGTCAATGAAATCTGAACTGACGTGATTTAATTTTTCTGGACAGTCACTTCTCAATCCGGTAAGCAATTTCTTTTTTAATTATTTGTGGGACATGGACCACACTGGCTTATTGCCCATCCCTTATTCAGAGAGCAGTTAAGAGTCATAGAATCATACAGTGCAGAAGAGGTTCTTCGGCCCATCGAATCTGCACCGACAGTCATCTGCATTGTTGTGGCTCTGGGGTCATTGTAGCACAGACCAGGTAAGGATGGCAGATTTCCTTCCCTAAAGGACATTAGTGAATTGGATGGGTTTTTCTAATAATTGACAATGATTTCATCATCATCAGCAGATTCTTAGAACATAGAACATAGAACATTACAGCACAGAACAGGCCCTTCGGCCTTCGATGTTGCGCCGACCAATATAAAAAGCAATGCCCCTCCAAACTAAACCATTCCCTTCTCTTCCATATACTTATCAACTAACCTCTTAAACGCCACCAAACTTGGCGCATCTACAACTGCTGCAGGCAGGGCATTCCACTCCCGAACCACCCTTTGGGTAAAGAACCTGCCTCTGATATCCGTCCTATAACTATCACCCCTTAATTTAAAGCTGTGTCCCCTCGTGCTAGCTTTCTCCATCCTAGGAAAAAGGCTATCACTGTCCACCCTATCTAAACCTCTAATCATCTTATATGTTTCAATAAGGTCCCCTCTTAGCCGCCTCCTTTCTAACGAAACAACCTCAAATCCCTCAGCCTCTCTTCATAAGACCTGCCCTCCATACCAGGCAACATCCTGGTAAACCTCCTCTGTACCCTCTCCAATGCCTCCACATCTTTCTTATAATGTGGGGACCAGAACTGCACACAATACTCCAAGTGCGGCCGCACTAGAGTTTTGTACAATTGCAACATGACGTTGCGGCTCCGAAATTCAATCCCTCTACCAATAAAAGCCAAGACTCCATATGCCTTCCTAACAACCTTCTCGACCTGACTGCCTACTTTCAGGGATCTATGCACATACACACCAAGATCCCTCTGTTCATCTAGACTACTAAGAATCCTACCTTAATTCCAGATTTTTTTTGTTGAATTCAAATTCCACCATCTGCAGCGGCAGGATTCAAACCTGGATCTCCAGAACGTTGATTTATCATTTAAAAACGGCATGGTGACACGGTGAACTTGGATTCGATTCCCAGCTTAGGAATCCACATTGTCTGTGAGGAGTTTGTATATTCTCCCTGTGTCTGTGTGGGTTTCCTCCGGGTGCTCCGGTTTCCTCCCACAATCCAAAGATGTGCCGATGAGGTGGATTGGCCATGCTAAAATTCCTCCTTAGTGTCAGGGGGGCTAGCTAGGGTTAAATGCATGGGGTAATGGAGGTGTGGTTGGGATTGTGATCTGTGCAGACTCAATGGGCCGAATGGCCTCCTTTTGCACTGTAGATTTTATGATTCTATTAACTGAGTTTCTGGATTAATAGTCTGGTGATAATACCACAAAGGCATCACCTCTCCACGATACAATTAATAGACAGCAGCAATATCGACTTCAAAGACTGTGGCATGATTTGCAAAATAATCCATAAAAGGGTTAAAAAAAAAGAGCTTTAAGTGACATTAGTATTTGGAGAAAATCACTAAAACCTGGTACCTGCTGAAGTGCGAAGCACTGTTGTCTTGTCTCAGAGCATGTCTCAAATGGACAAGAGATTGTGGGCGGAAAAGCCATTGATCTAAACTGCCAGACACAAATGAGGTCAATACATCTGCAGAAGAAATGTCGATGCAAATCCCCGACCACAGCAAGAAGGAAGAAGTGATGTAGAAGCATAGCCTGTGGACAAATCTCATTATAAAATAATGGCAGTTGTAAATACCAGTGGAAAAAGATTGACTGCTGCTAATTTCAGGCTATTTTCCATGAAGATTGGGTATCGTTAATCTCCTTCCTCATAGCATCTGCATTTTAATGCTGAGAGGGTCTTTATAAAAGGGTCAGCCTCTTTTAAAATTAATTTGTCTCTGAGACTAATTTACAACCCATTTCTGAGACATAATGCACTGCACAGGTCGAAGTGTTGGACTATGTTCTCTTCTTGCTCAGAGCCCAGGTTTTAACACTTTCACTGGCACAGACCAATATTTAGGGTTTTACTAACTTATAAAGAATCTACCCTGTCCAAGACCGCAAGAAACTACAAAGGGCTGTGAATGTAGACCACTCCTTCATGCAAACCAGCCTCCCATCCATTGATTCTGTCTACACTTTCCGCTGCCTCAGAAAAGTAGCCAGCTTAATCAAGGACACCACTCCCCGAAACATACACTCTTCCACCTTCTTCCATCAGGAAAAAGATATAAACTTTTTAGTTGATAAGTATATGGAAGAGAAGGGAATGGTTTAGTTTGGAGGGGCATTGCTTTTTATATTGGTCGGCGCAACATCGAAGGCCGAAGGGCCTGTTCTGTGCTGTAATGTTCTATGTTCTATGTTCTATGTTCTATAAAAGTTACGCACCAACCCCACTTAAGAACAGCTTCTTCCCTGCTGCCATCAGACTTTTAAATGGACCTGCCTTATATTAAGTTGATCTTTCTCTACATCCTAGCTATGACTGCAACACTACATTCTGCACTGTCTCCTTTCCTTTTAAATGAATTGTATGCTTTGTCTATGTAATATGTAAGAAATAATGCTTTTCACTATACATTATCACTGGGGCGGCAGGCTAACACAATGGTTAGCACTGCTGCTTCACAGCCCCAGGGACCTGGGTTCGATTCCTGGCTGGGGTCACTGTCTGTGTGGAGTTTGCACATTCTTCTCTTGTCTGTATGGGTTTCCTCCGGATGTTCTGGTTTCCTCCCACAGTCCAAAGATGTGCAGGGTTAGATTGATTGACCATGTTAAAATTGCCCCTTAGTGTACTAGGATGCTGAGGTTGGAGGGATTGGTGGGCAAATTGTGTAGGGATATGGGGGTAGGGCCTGGGTGGGATTGTGGTTGGTACAGATTTGATGGGCTGAAGGGCCTCCTTCTGCATTGTAAGGTTCTATGATTAATATATGTGACAATAATAAATAAAATAAAATCTTCCCCCATAAAAGATATACAGAAGTGTGAGATCGCGCACCAGCTGACTCAAGAACAACTTCTTTCTTGCTGCCATCAGACTTTTAAATGGACCTGCCATAAATTAAGTTGACCTTTCTCTACTCTAGCTATGATTGTAACACCACATTCTGCACCGTCTCCTTTCCTTCTCTATGAATGGTATGCTTTGTCTATATAGCTTGTAAGCTGGTATTTCCACATCATAGCTTGTAAGAAACAATACTATTCACCATGCACCAATACATGCAACGTTAATAAATCAAATCAAATCAAAAGAAATCTCTCTTCAATACACTTGCAGATGACAACTACAGCACAGAGAGACGGGATGATAAGGAGGGAGGAAATGTATATCTCCTTGCCTCACTGCTGCTCCGCAGTCTAATTGTACTCAAACCCTATCAACATATTGACCATCACTAGGACTCTAACCCAGTTAAGCTCAATTGACACTGCACACATAGGCTCCTGTGACATGTTCTTGCAGCCCAGCTTAATTGCTTTCAATAACTTGAAAGGCCACATGGTGTTAGATGTGACACCTTCCAGGGAAAGTTCAATTGTTCAGTCTGTTAATTGGGTTCTGAACTTGTTATTCTTACATCAAGTATTTGTGCTTGTTTGTCTGAGAAAGCACTGGCACCATAGCTTTCAACTGCTTGCGTTTTTTAAATATGATTTATTAATAAAGATTTATTTTCATGTTTAGGCCGATTCCCAATCAGACATTCCCATCGGGAGGGCTAGTTGCCACTGGCTAGCAGCCTCTGATTTTACAATCATTATTTCTAATGGCCTGAAAGCCAGGAACTGCGTTCCATTTATCTTCTGACTTGTGCTTCTCACAATTCTGCCCTGCACTGGGAGCACCTTAGAAATACAAGACCAGGAAAGAAACATTCAATTAGGTCGTGGCTGATCTGTGCCTTAAATCGAATTGCTTCAAATCGAATGCAGTTCTGCAGCTGAAATCCGACCAGGTCTTTCTATAACTGAAACATCACTTCCTTCCCTTTTGTATTCCTGCCCCCTTGAGGTGAAGACCAGCATTCCATTTGTCTATTTTGATTATTTTTTTAACCTTGTACAGTAAATCCTTTCCATTTGTCTCAGTTCATAGTTTTTGATTTGATGTATACTTATCACATGTATTAACATACAGTGAAAAGTATTGTTTCTTGCGCGCTATACATACAAAACACACCATTCACAGAGAAGGAAAGGAGAGAGTGCAGAATGTAATGTTACTGTCATAGCTAGGGTGTAGAGAAAGATTAACTTACTGCGAGGTAAGTCCATTCAAAGGGTTGTCAGCAGAGGGAAGAAGTTGTTCTTGAGTCGGTTAGTACATGATCTCAGACTTTTGTATCTTTTTCCTGACAGAAGAAGGTGGAAGAGAGAATGTCCGGGGTGAATGGGGTCCTTAATTATAACAGCTGTTTTGTCAAGGCAGTGGAAGTGTAGACAGTCAATGGATGGAGGCTAGTTTGTGTGATGGATTGGGCTACATTCACAATCTTTTTCTCACTTTTTTCAGAAAGAAACAACTTGCATTTTAATAGCACTTCTCACAACCGTAGAATATCAACAATCAGTTTCTTCCCTGCTACTGTCAGGCTTTTGAAGGGATCTACCTCACACTAATATGTTCTTTATACCCTAGCTATACCATAACACTGCATGCTGCACTCTCTCCTTTCCTTGTCTATGAACTATTTTCTATATAGCGTTCAAGAAACAAAACTTTTCACTGTATACTAATACATGTGATAATAATAAATCAAATCTCAAAGAGCTTTCCTGTCAATGAAGTAAGTACTTTTGAAAAGTTGTTTGTAAAGTAGGAAATGCAGCAGCCAATTTACAGATACAACATTCCAGTTATAACATGGCCTATCGAGCCCACACTGACACATTAGAAATACCTGAACTCCTACTTAATCCCATTTACCAGCACTTGGCCCATAGCCCTGAATGTTATGATGTGTCAAGTGCTCATCCAGGTACTTTTTAAAGGATCCCATCTCCACCAATCCCCAGGCAGCGCATTCCAGACCATCACCACCCTCTGGGTAAAAATGATTTTCCTCCTATCCCCCCCAAACCTCCTGCCTCTCACTTTTAATCTATGTCCCTTCATGACTGACCCTTCAACTAAGGGGAATAGTTGTCCCTTATCCACTGTGTCCATATCCCTCATAATCTTTTGTGACTTTTAAAGGGCGTCTTGACAAATACATGAATAGGATGGAATGGAGGGATGTGGTTCCCAGAAGGGTAGGGGGTTTTAATTCAATTGGACGGCCGTGCAGGCTGGGAGAGTCGAAGTGCCTGCTCCTGTGCTGTAATTTTCTTTGTTCTCTGTTCATGTATACCTCGATCAAGTCACCCCTGAGTCTTCTCTGCTTGACCGGGTACCTGGGATAATTTTCCAGCCCTTTGAGATAGGGCTATGAGATCTTTCCATCCACCAGAACAGAGGCAGATGGGAACTCGATTTAAACATCTCATTTGAAAGTCAGCACTTCTGACAGTGCAGCACTCCCTCAGTGCAGCACTGAGATGTCAGCCTTGATTTTGTTCTCCAGCACTAGTGTGGGACTTGAATCTATGACTATCTGAATCGGACACAAGGGGCGCCTCCATCTCAGCCACCTCACACCAAAGAAAACATGTTGCTTTTTTTCTTGGATCCAAAGTGGATATAGAAGTTATACAATCCCTACAGTACAGAAGGAGGTCATTTGGCCCATTGAGTCTGCACCGACCATAGTACACCCAGGGTCTATTCCCATAATCGCACAAAATGACTTACATTTCCTCCACTTTATCTTTGTTCCTTTGTAACATCCTCTTCGATTCCACACAACTCACCTTCCTGTATTTCTCCAAAAAAACCCGAAAATCCACAGGAATTCTTCCAGAATCTCTTGCTATCTCCTGCACTCACTGAGCAGAACCCACTCGAGAAATAAACTATCTCCCAAAACACAAATGATGCAAATATTAGGATAGCCCTGGGGATTGGGGTCACCCTGAGATGGAAAACAAGCTTTTCCCAGCACGATGTGGAACTGGATGTTGATGAACCGAGTGCTTTGAGTTTACCATGTCTCAAGGTAGTGGACCCAACAGAGTAAATGTTGTAGCCTGGAGACCGAAGAAAAACTAGATGGAAAAAGATGTACAATGAGGAACGATCAGATAGACTAGAATTGTTATCCTTAGAAGACAGAAGAATGAGGGGTGACTTGATTGATATACACAAAATTATAAGGGAGCTGAGGTAGAAAGGACAGGAAAAACTTTCTCTCCTAGTGCCAAGGTCGTTATCAGGATACAGATTTAAGCGATGGGTGAAAGGAAAAGAGAGGATATCAAAGAAACCTTTCCACTCAGAGGGTTGTGGGTGCCTGGAATTCACTGCAGAAATCCTCAACTTACATAAAAGGTATGTGGATCTCAGTCTGAAGTGCTGTAACCTGTAGGTTTACAGACCAGGTGCTAGAAGGTGGGATTAGAATGAGGGGGTGCTAGTTTTCTTCAGCCAATGCAAATATGATGGGCTGAATGGCCCCTTTCTGTGCCGTAACTTTTCCATGGTTCTCTGAAACTTTGTGTCTTTTTTTGAAAGATTGGTGGCCTGGCCCTTTATACAGAAGGCCAAGAGATAGATGGCTGGACTCCTGGTACATGCTGGGAACCACTCCTAATAGTGGGAAAGTATCAGGTTTCCCAACTCCATGCTTTGGAGATGTGCCTTCTGTGGTTGAGGTTCCCATCCAAACCTCTGTGCCAATGTACACAATCACACGGAGTTCTATTCACACATCACCACTGAGCTATCCAGCCTAAATTGGCTCCTGGTTTAATAATACCTCAACTGAAAAGTTCTCATCCACATTTACAAATCCTTTCCTGGCTTCCCCTTGATGTATCTCTCTGATCTCCCCCTTCTGAGGTGTCTGCATTCCTCTAATGCTGGCCTCCTGAACATTCCTGGTTCTATTATTGAGGGCTGTGTTTTTACTCACCAAGTCCTAAGTTCTGGATACCTGGAGCTGCGAAATTGCTCTGTCTCTCCACCTTGTTTTCCTGCTCTAAATAAGTCACTAAAACTTCCCTTTATGACCCAATGAGCAACACAAAAAGCTACTTATATAACTCAGGATCAAATTGCCTTTTATAATTTTAAAAAATTAATTTCCAGAATCTGAGCATGAGAGGAGGGCATTAGATGATTACTTGGATATAAACAATGTGCAGGGGATATGGAGAAAAGGCAAAGGAATGGCACTGAGTCATGAAGTTTGTTTGGAGACTTGGTGCAGATACAATGGACCAAATGGCTTCCGTCTACACTGTAACAATTCTGTGATTCTGTGACTCTGGCCACCGCTGGCTAGACCAGCAATTTCTGCCCATTCCTAAGTAGCCTTGAGAAGATGGTGGTGGGGGGATTTGATTTGATTTATTATTATCACCTGTATTAATATGCAACAAGAAGTACTGTTTCTTGTGCGCTGTACAGACAAAGCATATTGTTCATAGAAAAGGAAACAGTGCAGAATGCAGCACTACAGCCATAGCTAGGGTGTAGAAAAAGATCAGCTGAATGAAGGTAGGTCCACTCAAAAGTCTGATGGCAGCAGGAAAGAAGCTGTTCTTCAGTCATTGGTACGTGACCTCAGGCTTTGTATTTCTTGAACTGCTGCAGTCCCTGTGGTGTTGTACTTCTGATGTAGAGATGCCGGCGTTGGACTGGAGTAAATTCAGTAAAAGGTCTGGCAACACCAATTTTAAATCCAACCAATTTATTTGATAGTAAATCTGCAAGCTTTCAGCATTTGTACCTTCGTCTCATTTGCCTGACAAAGGCACAAATGCCGAAAGCTGGCAGATTTACTATCAAATAAATTGGTTGGATTTAAAATTGGTGTTGCCAGACCTCTTACTGTGTTGTACATCCACAGTGATGTTAGAGAATGAATTCCAGGATTTTGACTTTGTGACAGTGAAGGACTTTGGGACATTTTATTTAGTTGAAGATGGTATATAAATAAAGATTTTGGAGTTGATGTAATACCTTTTACCTTTTACACAACCTTGCTTGGTGACATAAAATTAAACAATGACAGCCTTAATAACTCTGTAATTGCTTTCACTTTAATGGGTCCAAAATTAAAGCAGATTATGTATTTTTAATTGCTTCATATATTTACAGGGAGCACATTAGTACTTTTACAATTTCATCCACTTCTATTATAAAAATCTATCATCAGCAGCACAATCTTTGTTCCCTGGTATGCGTTATTTTTATCAGTATATTGTTAGTATTAATGAATTGGATAGCATGGTGGTATAGTGTTAGCACTGCTGTCTCACAGTGCCAGGAAGCTGGGTTCATATTCCTACCTCAAGTGTTGGAGTTTGCACATTTTCCCCACGTCAGTGTGAGTTTCCTCCAGATGCTCCAGTTTCCTCCAATAGTCCAATAATGTGCGGGTTAATGTGCCAATAGGTTGATTGGCCATGCTAATTTGCTCCATAGTGTCAGGGGGAACTAGCAGTACATGGGGTCAAAGGGATAGAGCCTGGGTGGGATTGTGGGTGGTACAGACTCGATGGGCCAAATGGCCTCCTTCTGCACTGTAGGGATTCTATGATTCCATTAATTGGTGCAGCAATGTTGCAGTAGACCTCACAAGGTTAAAGAATAGACACTGACAATTATCTCACTTCATTCAGTTCATTTAAAAAGGCATTTTGGGAGACCAGCAGAACTAGGGGCCATAATTTCAGAATAAGGGGTAAACATTTTAGAACTGAAGTGAGGAGAAATTTCTTCACCCAGGAGGTGGTGAAAGTGTGGAATTCACACCCACAGAAAGTAGTTGAGGCCAAAATGTCTGATTTCAAAAAGAAATTAGAAATGGCTCCAGGAACTAAAGAGATCAAGGGTCATGGGGAGAAGAGGGGATCAGAATATTGAACTTGATGACCAGCCATGATCAAAATGAATGGTGAAGCAGACTCGAAGGGCTGAATGGCCTCATCCTGCTTCTAGTTTCTATGTTGCTATATCTCAAACCACATGGTTCTCAGATGGTTGCTATACGGAATGAGCTCTGTCTAAGATCATTCCTAAGCCTCAGCTTGTCATGGATGGATTATCGATATCAAAGAGAGGGTGGTGAAGGGGAGACACAAGCTGTAAACTGTGATTACCTTCTCCTTGTCATTGTTCAGATCTTCCTGTCCATGCAGCGGTTTGGTGGGAGGCACCTCAGTTTGACAATAGGAAATGTACCAGGTTGGAAACAAGTTTCCCAGAGACTTGAGCACATCATCTAAGTTAATAATCCAATGCAATAGTGAGGCTACAATGTCAGGAGGGCCATCTGTTGTGATAATGAGCTGGCATTCTACTGTCATGGAAAGGTGCTCACAGAGCAAGGGTTAATGTAGGAGAGGAGAATAGCACCATGGTACTGTCACTGTTGGCCATCACACCAGTCCCACAGAGTCAAATATTTGTAATAGGTATTCTTTAGATGTCTCAATGCGATGATTTTGAGATTTACAGGGGTGTTACAGGGACTGGAAAGTTTGAATTATAAAGTGAGACTGGGGCTTTTTTCACTGGAGTGTTGGAGGATGAGGGGTGACTTTATAGAGGTTTATGAAATCATGAGGGCACAGGTAAAGTGAATAGCCAAGGTCTTTTCCCCAGAGCAGAGGAGTTCAAAACTAGAGGGAATAGGTTTAAAGTGAGAAGGGAAAGATTTAAAAGAGACCTGAGGAGTACTTTTTTCACACAGAGAGAGGTGCGTATATGGAATGAGCTGCCAGAGGAGGCGACAGAGGAAAGTGCAATGAAAAGATTTGGACAGATAGACGGATTGGGAAGGTTTAGAGAGATATGGACCAAATACAGATAAATGGGATGAATTCAGTTTAAGAAACATGGTCGGCATGGATGAGTTGGGTTGAAGAGAGAGCTTCCATGCTGAATATCTCTAGACTTTATATCTTGTATGTTTACAGATGAACTGGAAAATCCCCAGCTGCAGATGAGGTTAGAAAATTCTGGCCCTGTATAAAACATCAGTTCAGCCTCAGCTGGAATTTTGTTGTCAATTCTGTGCCTTGGAGAGAGTGCAGAGGGGATTCACTCGAATAGTATTGGAGATGAAGGATTTCAGTTAGGCAGAGAGAGCTTGGTTGTTATCTTAAGAACAGAGAAGGTTAAGAGGAGATTTGATAGAAGTGTTCAAAACCATGATGTTATTTGATCGAATGAATAAAGCAGAAGGGTGGGTAACATATTTAAGGATGAAAGAATCAAAGGCAAGAGAAGGAAACATTTATTCACATGGAGTTGTTATGATTTGGGAATTCAGAGTCTCGAAGGGTAGTGGAAGCAGATTTCATAGTAACTTTCATAAATGATTTAGATAAATTCTTGAAGGAAAGAAAAAAATTCCAGAGCTATGGGGAAAGAGCAGAAAGTAAACTAATTGGATCATTCTATGATCAAATACGTGTGCAGAGCTGAATGAACATCTCACTCTAATTAAGCACTTTGGGATGTTTTATTATGTTTAAGACTCCTGATAAATGATTGTGATAATGTAACGATGAATACTTCATTTACCTGAATGGTATCTTTGTGACTGATCTAACAGGACATAAATTTTATCAGTGAGGTTTTATCGTCTTTCAGACTGTCCCTCTCACATGGTATCTCAGAGCAAATGAACGTACCATGGTAAAACGACAATGCAAACCTTTTAACATGTGTGAATAGGAACTAATGAATTAGGAGGGTGGCATAATGACGTAGTGGTTAGCATTGCTCCCTCACAATGCCAGGGAACCGGCTTCAATTCTGGCCTGAAATGCCTATCTAAGTGGATTCACATTGCATATTCTCCTAAGTGGATTCACATTGCACACTTTCTCCGAGTGCTCTGGTTTCCTTGTATAGTCCAATGATATGCGGATTAGGTTGATTGGCCACACTAAATTGCCCATCAGCGTCCCAAGATGTGTAGATTAGAGGGATTAACAGGATAAATACGTGGGACTATGGGGATAGGACCTGAGTGGAATTGTTATTGGTGCAGGTTTAATGGGCTGAATGGCCTCCTTCAACACTGTAGGGATCCTATGATTCTATTCTCGGAACAGAAGTGGGCAATTCAGCCCTTCGAGCCTGCTCTGCCATTCAATCAGATCATGGCTGATCCCCCCCAGTCTCAAATCCACCTGTTCCCTGAATCTCTTTAACCCATTTTTCTTATTAGAAATATATCCATCGCCTTCTTAAAACCATTCAACGATTCAGACTCCATTGTGTTATGGGGCAGCAAGTTCCACAAATTCATCTCCCTCTGCGAGAAGTAGTTCCTCCTCATCTCAGTTTTAAATCTCCCACCTATCAATATACACCTGTGACCTCAGATTTCAATCAGGATTGTCTGTGCTAAATTGCCCTTTAATGTTAGGGGGAGTTAGCGGGGGTAAATACGTGGGCTTACGGGGATAGAGCCTGGTTGGGATTATTGTCAGTGCAGACTTGATGGGCCAAATGGCCTCTTTCTGCACTGCAAGGGGTGGCACAGTAGCAGAGTGGTTAGCACTGCTGCTTCACAGCTTCAGTCCTGGGTTCGATTCCCGGCTCGGGTCACTGTCTGTGTGGAGTTTGCACATTCTCCTCGTGTCTGCGTGGGTTTCCTCCAGGTACTGAGGTTTCCTTCCACACTCCAAAGATGTGCGGTTTAGGTTGATTGGCCATGCTAAACATTGCCCTTCGTGTCCTGGGGTGCGTAGATTAGAGGGATTAGTGGGTATAATATGTAGGGATATGGGATAGGGCTGGGTGGGACTGTGTTTGGTACAGACTCGATGGGCCGAAGGGCCTTTTTCTGTTCTGTAGGGTTCTATGTTCTAAGATTCTATGAATCTATTGCCTCTCAACCTATACCTATAACCTCTTGTCTAGATTGCCCCAAAAGGGGAAACATTTGGTCCACATTTACTTTACCAATTCTCTTTAGTATCTTACATTTGATATACCCAGGAAAGGATTAATCTCTGCTTCACGCCAGCTTCACGGAGCCTGTGCTCTGATCCAAGTTGTACCTGATCTCCCAGGATTTGCATCCACAGCTGGCCCGAATCCATTCGCACACCAGACAGTATTAAATTACTCGGCCCGACAAAAAAAACACTGAGGTTTATCTTCCCCAGCAGAAAATGGCAAGCGGCTTGCACCAGGTGTTTACAACAGCCAAACACAAATCTTCTGTTATGCGGTTGTGAAGTTAACTCTTGAGATGAATTGCAGCAGTGAGTGCAATGTTAGAGCAGGCAGCAAGTGGCATTTCTCTGTGGGAGGATGTTGAACCGCTGGAATGGATTTATTACCAAATAAACCTGTTGGATTTTAAACTGGTGTTGTGAAATTTGTCACTCTGTTTACCCCAGTCCAACGCCGGCATTTTCTCATCATGGATTGTGAGGCCAGAGTGCTGGACCCCACTCAGTTGTTGCTGATTGCTGACGTGTTAAAGGGCGGTATGGTGAGACAGTGGTTAGCGCTGCTGCCTCACAGCTCCAGGGACCCGGCTTCAATTCAAATCTACAATAGGAGTCCCAGAGGAACTGATATTCCTGGTTAAATACAAAGCCTGAGGGTCCGGATTGGCCCATCAATTTGGCCCTTAATCAAGGAGCTCATATTGTAACAGGCCCACTTTAATTGCCTGATTAAAATTGTTACACCCATAACCCCACATATTTACCCTGCTAATCTCTCTGACACCAAGATACAATTTAGCGTGGCCAATCCAGCTAACCCACCCATCTTTGGAATGTCAGAAGAAACTGGAGCACCCGGAGGAAGCCCACGCAGAGACAGGAAGAATGTACAAATTCCTCACATTCACCCGAGGCATGATTGAACCCAGGTCACTGGTGCTCTGAAGCAGCAGTGCTAGCCACTGGGTGCTTAATAAAAAAAAGTAAGTGTGATGGCAAGATTGAGGCTAGAAGATCTTTGTGACTGACCAGCCTATCAACAGTAACTGCCAAGATTCACGTAATGTCACTTACGTGGTGGAGAAAGCAAAGTGTTTTTTTCATTTCTTCATGGGATCTGGGCATCACAGGCTGGGCCAGCATTTATTACCATCCCTAGTTGCCTTTGGGAGGGCAGTTGAGAATCAACCACGTTGCTGTGGCTCTGGAGTCACATGTAGGCCAGCCAGATTTCCTTCCCTAAAAGATTTTAGTGAACCAGATGGGTTTACCCGACAATCGACAATGGTTTCACTATCATCAGTAGATTTGTAATTCAAGATATGGTTTTACCATCTGCTGTGGTGGGATTCAAACCTGGGTCCTCAGAAGATTAGCTGAGTTTCTGGATGAATAGTTTAGCAATAAGACCACTGGGTTATTACTTCCCCGTGTTATAAATGTGCATCAGGGCACAGGAGTCACCATTTCTTGGAAGGGCAGAGAGGGAGATTTGTCTTATCACCACTAGGTGGCAGAATGAGACAGTGCTGGCCTTTGCATCTTGGCAATCTACAGTCTAAGTCCCCTAACACTTGTGCTGCTTCTCACCTTTCTCTACATATCACCATAATATTAGTGTTTATGAAGAAGGCCAAGTGAAGTATTCAAATGCAAAGTCCCTAATAAACTCCCATAGCTATTTCTAGGAGAGGAGGGGAAGAATTAGCCCAGTAACTGGCCTGCAGTTATGAAATACCAAAATAAAATATGTCCTCCATATTGCACAAGGTTCCCTTAATAGATCAACAAACAAGTTTCATTTTCTCACTGGAATTCAGCCAGGAGTGAATGGGTTAAATATTTTTACTGCTGTACCCTATGCATTCCCTTCCATGTAATATTATTGCCAATGTCTATCAGCAGTTCCAGCACACTGTCAGTCTCCAAAGGCCAATTCGTCAAACCGCTGTCTGATTATGCCAGTCATAAATGTCTTTCAACTTGGAGCTATTTTCTGTTTTAACAATCAAATTCAAGCACATTTCTCTTCTGAAAAGCTGCTGAAGGTTTTATGACAGTGTTGTCATCTACTCGGAAGATTAGCTGGGCAGTAAGTGACATGCGCAATTTTGGTAGCTTGCTGTGTTTTCTTATTTTGAAAGGCAATGGAAAAATCCTCTCCAGGAATGCAACACATGTAAAATTCCAGTTGGAACATTCAGACATTGTTCCTTTCGTTCCCTCCCGTTCCCCACCCCATCACCAAGTGATTAATGGTGTCTACATAAAAATGAGGTAATATGAGAGCTCCAGGCTACATTGCTACAATACTGGGTGATTGTGGGTGGGATTTTCCAAGACTAGAAAACCATGCCCAAGGTTAACGGACCTTGGCATGGTCCATGTCTCGCCCGCTAAAATTCCCATAATGGGTGGGATGGGAAAATTCCATCCTGGATATCCATCTTGGCTGTTAACTTCCAATGCCAGCCTTGATTATCATTCCAACAGCGTGATGGGGCGGACACAGTGGTTAGCACTGCTGGCCCACATGCGACTCCAAAGCTACAGCAACGTGGTTGACTCTCAACTGCCCTCTGACAGCTGGGGATGGACCATAAATGCTGTGGCCAGCCAGCAACACTCAGGTCCCATGAACGAATTTAAAAAAAACATTCCCATTCTTCAACACTTATGAGACATTACGCGAGCCTTGGCAGTAACAGGTAACAGGCTGGTCAGTCACAAAGATCTTCCAGTCTCAAATTCAATCTTGTCCTCACACTTAGCTTTTTTTAATGAAACCCCAGTGATTGGCACTGCTGTCTCACAGCACCAGAGACCTGGGTTCAATTCCAGCCTCAAATCACTACCTGTGTGGAGTTTGCACATTATCCCCATACCTGTGTGGGTTTCCTCTGGCTGCTCTGGTTTCCTCCCACAGTCCAAAGATGTGCAGGTTAGGTTAATTGGCCATGCTAAATTGGCCCTTAGTTTCTTGGGATGCATAGATAAGAGGGATTAGCAGGGTAACTATATGGGGTTACGGGGATTGGAATTGTGGTTAGTGTAGGCTCAATGGGCTGAATGGCCTCCCTCCGTACTAGGGGATTATAGGGATTCTATGATTCGACTCATTCTCCTTCTATAGCTAAGTTTAGCCACTTGTCTGCCAGGCACATATTGTGTTGCATACCAGTCACGCGCGCTTCATCCTCTTGGGGAGGGAAAGGGTCAAAGATTGACAGGGAGATTTTTTTCTGCTTGACAAGACATACTGCCTATTAGTCGATAAGAGGTAATATGAACAACACTCGTGGGATTCATGTGGACGTGGCTGTCTGAGACTCCAGGCTGCAGATGTAGCATCAGGGAGAGAGAGAAAGATTAGTGTAAAGCAATCTGTATATCGCATTGTCCAGGAGATATGTATGTGTTTTTATTTCTGTTTGGAACCTGTCAAGCCTTACCAGCTTCAAATGTATTGATGATCCCCAGTTCTCCTCTGGGGGCGATGGGAGTGGGGTCTTCTCCTTTGCTAGTTACACTCCAAGACCCTTCTTGCCCAAGACCGCAAGGAACTACAAAAGGTCGTGAATGTAGTCCAATCCATCACACAAACCAACCTCCCATCCGTTGACTCTGTCTACGTTTCCCATTGCCTCGGCAAAGCAACCAGCATAGTTAAGGACCCCACAGATCCCGGACATTCTCTCTTCCACCTTCTTTCTTCAGGAAAAAAATCTGAGGTCACGTACCACCCGACTCAAGGACAGCTTCTCCCCTACTGTCATCAGATTTTTGAATGGATCTACTTGCATTAAGTTGACCTTTCTCTACACTCTAGCTGTGACTGTAACACCACATTCTGCACTCTCTCCTTTCCTTCTCTACGAACGGTATGCTTCATCTGTATTGGGCACAAGAAACAATACTTTTCACTGTATGTTAATACATATGACAATAATAAATCAAAAACACAGGAACACTTTGGTATTGGATCAGTAACTCTTGCAGATTGATTCAGTAACAGCAACCAGCAATCTATCCCCATGCCAGCGTGTGACTTGAGAACAGACTTGGAGGTAATGCTGACCCTTTAACATTGCTGAATGATCTTTCTAGATGCTAGAAGTTTTGGAACTCAGAGGCAATGTCAGCGTTTATCGTTGGACCTTCAATCTGGAAACCTTCCCTAACCATCTCTCCTCAACCTCCAATCTTCCTCAGATCCTCTTAATTTCTCTTCACTGTCCTCCAATCAATCCTCACATTGTCACATGTCTATTCAAGCCAAATCTCATTAAGGGGTAACATACAATAAAAACAGAAAATGCTGAAAAATCTCAATAGGTCTGACAGCATCTGTGGAGAGAGAATGGAACCAATGTTTTGAGTCAAGATAACTCTTTATAAAGGTATCCCATGGCACAGTGGAGTCTGAATCATTAAATGGTTTGAAGAAGGAAGTAGATATATTTCCGAAAGGACACGGGGAACAGATGGAGAGATGGATTTGAGGCCAGCAAGAGATCAGCCATGAACTGACTGATTGGTGAAGCAGATTTTGGGCAAGGTATTGGAGAGAATTATTAGGGATAGGATTTATAGTTATTTAGAGAGAAATGAATTGATTGGGGACAGTCAGCATGGTTTCGTGAAGGGTAGGTCATGCCTTACTAACCTCATTGAGTTTTTTGAGAAAGTGACCAGAGAGGTGGATGGGGGTAAGGCGGTTGATGTAGTATATATGGACTTTAGTAAGGCGTTTGATAAGGTGGCCCATGGAAGACTTCTACAGAAAATGCAGATGTGTGGAATAGAGGGTGATTTAGCTAATTGGATTAGGAATTGGCTGGCAGATAGAAGACAGAGGGTGGTGGTTGATGGGAGATATTCATCGTGGAGTTCGGTGACGAGTGGTGTGCCTCAGGGGTCTGTTTTGGGGCCCCTGCTGTTTGTAATTTTTATAAATGATCTGGATGAGGGTATTGAGGGATGGATCAGTAAATTTGCAGATGACACTAAAGTCGGTGGAGTGGTAGATAGTGAAGAGGGGTGTTTTAGTTTACAGAGTGACTTGGACAAGTTGCAGAGCTGGGCCGAGAGGTGGCAAATGGAGTTTAATGTGGAAAAGTGTGAGGTAATGCACTTTGGCAGGAACAATAAATGTGTAGAGTATAGGGCTAATGGTAGGGCTCTTAATAGTGTTGAGGAACAGAAGGATCTTGGTGTATGTGTCAATAGATCCCTGAAAGTAGGCAGTCAAGTGGATAAAGTTGTTAAGAAGGCATATGGAGTCTTAGCTTTTATTGGTAGGGGGATTGAATTTAGGAGCCGCAGCATCATGTTGCAACTGTACAAAACTCTAGTGCGGCCGCACTTGGAGTATTGTGTGCAGTTCTGGTCCCCACATTATAAGAAAGATGTGGAGGCATTGGAGAGGGTACAGAGGAGGTTTACCAGGATGTTGCCTGGTATGGAGGGCAGGTCCTATGAAGAGAGGTTGAAGGATTTGAGGTTGTTTTCGTTAGAAAGGAGGCGGCTAAGAGGGGATCTTATTGAAGCATATAAGATGATTAGAGGTTTAGATAGGGTGGACAGTGATAGCCTTTTTCCTAGGATGGAGAAAGCTAGCACGAGGGGACACAGCTTTAAATTAAGGGGTATGAGTTATAGGACGGATATCAGAGGTAGGTTCTTTACTCAAAGAGTGATTAGGGAGTGGAATGCCCTGCCTGCAGCTGTTGTAGATGCGCCAAGTTTGGTGGCGTTTAAGAGGTTAATTGATAAGTATATGGAAGAGAAGGGAATGGTTTAGTTTGGAGGGGCATTGCTTTTTATTTTGGTCGGCACAACATCGAAGGCCGAAGGGCCTGTTCTGTGCTGTATTGTTCTATGTTCTATGTTCTATTTGAAGGGCTGAATTACCCACTTCTGCTCCTAATTTCTATGTTCCTATTCCAGCATCTGCTGTATTTTGTTTTTATATAAGGGTGGTATAGTTGAATGTGTAAGAACAAAAGGATAAAATTGCAATGATAGATATTTATTAGACAACAGTATGAAGGGTTACGGAATCAAATAGAGTTGAGGTCCGACCAGCCATGAACTAATTGAATAGTAAAACAGGCTCAAGGAAATAAATGGTCTATTCCTGTTTCTATAAGTTTTGATTTTCTGTACATTGGAGGAATTTCCATTGCAGTAAAGAGGCCAGTGAGAGTGAAATAATTGATGCTGGTGATTCCTCATCTCTTTCTTGCAGGAAGTGCTTTACCTTTAAGTTTGTTACACTTAGCCAAAGAAAGAATTTTAGTAGTGCTAACATCCCCAAGATGCATTCAAGTCTTTTCCATTAAGTTAAGCATGAGTCCAAAGTAGGTAAGAGTTGGGATATCTTTGGGATATCTTTGTTCTTTGTCAGTTGATATCAGTGAGGGATGTTTTCAGAATTTCGTGACTGATAATGATTGCGACATGAACAAAATTGATCATGAATCTCACCATCAATCGAAAAAAAATGGGCTTTTATTCAAAAATTACTTCGGGTGTCTGGCTTACATCTTGGAAATTAGCAAATACATCACACACTGAAAGAAACTGGAGTGCCTGCTCTCCAGAACCTCCAGAACTAGCAATGCGGTATCACCGATTGACTCCCTGGAGGACTTGTAGAATACAAGTTCTCTGGTGACTGGAAATTAACCAACCAAATGGAGCTTGCGGAATGAGTCCCTTATAAAGTAGTCCCCTGAGTGGGTCCATTATTGCATTGTCCCAGTTAGGACATGTTTGCATTCATTATAGCGCTTGTGGTTTACTTTATTTTATGCGATAAAGAACTGCTCCTTTACAGCCAACTCCTGGAGTTATTATATGCTCAGAATCTGAACCAGTGTTGACTGTACTCAACTCTCTGGGTGTGGGGAGAACCATGTGCGCACTACCTACACAGTCTTTCTATCCCAACAGACACACACACACACACACACACATGCATACAAAGCAGCATATTTGTTTCATCTGTTTGAGCTTATGAGCTGTAGAATTAATCATTTAAAGATCTCTAACATCAATATTTAACAATTTTATTCTCTGAATAGATCAAGCCATAAAACATGATAGTCCGGTACAAAGTCCATGGGACATTCTGTACTCTGTGGATTTAGCAAGATATTGTCTCCATTGTAACCTCTTGAACTTCCTTGGCTGTGTTGCTACACAATATGCACCATCTGATGCTGGGAGTTAGCATGCCTGAACAATTGCGTTTGTGAGTATCACCTCTTGTTGGCCTATTGTAGATATTACTACAGACAGAAGCTTATTTTCCAACTTTTCATTTGTCTTTCTTTCATCTCCATCTAACTTTCAGCTCTCTAACATCCATATATTTATCTTTCTTCTTCTAGCTGTCAATTTATCTAAGTTTCATATCTCTCTACCATCCACTCACAGGACTGAAGGAATGGAAGGAGGCCATGTGACACTTGCACCTCTCTCGTCATTCAATGAGATCATGATTGATCTGTGACCTAACGCCAGGCTTCTCCCAAAAAGATTCTAAGTGACAGATTTACGTGAAAATGGGAATTACTCCTTCTGGATTTTTTAGCCTGACTTTCACAATAATTTCTCACACTCCGAGCACTACAGAGTCCCGAGCGGGATTTCCCTCTGAAAATGAGGGAGTGGGGCCTATTTCTGCCCGAGAAGCTGGCAGCGTAGTGCTGAGGGGGCCACTGCACGTGCATCGAACTGTCAGAGCAGAGACCAGTGCACGTGAGTGTTTCCGACTTCCAGATTGCTGCCCAGCCCAGCAACCCTACATCGTGGGTCTACCCTCGTCCCTTGACTGCTGGCTTCCCAGACATCTTTGGGTCAGCCTCGTCGTGTGTGCTCACCCTCCCAACAAGACCCGATCTTCCCGATCCCTGGCCAGACCCAATCTCCCTGAATCCTGGCCAGACCCAACCTCTTGAGACCCCACACCCAACAGCCCTGACCTCTCTCCCCCACTGCACCCCCCTGCTCCCGCACTCCCGCTCACCCAGGCAGCCCGTCCCATTTCCCCTTTTACACCCTTTGTCATCAATTCCAATGCAGAGTGGAGGCAGCAGGACATCCTCTCCCCTATCATCACCCCTTCCCCATAGGCCCTGCCCCCAATAACTTCTGCTCCCTATGGCCCCACTCCCGTGCCAAAGCCTGATGCCCGGTGGGCAATTGTCATGCAGGTTTTTCATCATTACATCCATATTTAATATATCTTTAACTGATAAAAGTTTAAGGAGCGACATGATCCTTATGGTATAACGAGGGGTTATACCATAAACATGAACGTTTCAATTCCCTCCTGACCAGCTTATGGATTACGTGGTTCAAGAAGGTGGCTTACCACCATCTTCTAAAGGGTAAGTGGGGATGGCCGGTAAATGCTGGATTAGTCAGTGACACCCATATCCCGTGAAAGAATTCTTAAGAATGTTGTTTTAGAAAACCATTAAAATGGCATGCAAATGAGTTGGGTGGCATGGTGGCACAGTGGTTAGCATTGCTGCCTCACAGCACCAGGGACCAAATTCGATTTCCATTTTGGGTGACTGTCTGTGTGGGTTTGCATGTTTCCCCCGTGTCTGCATGGGTTTCGCTCTGATTTTGTCCCACAACCCAAAGATGTATTGGTTAAATGGATTGTCCATGGTAAAATTGCCCCTTCATGGCCCAAGACGTGTGGGTTAGGTGAATTAGCGGGGTAAATAAGTGGGATTACAGGGTTAGGGTCGGGGGGGATGGTCTGTCAGATATCTGTGCAGACTTGATGAGCTCCTTCTGCACTATAGGAATTCAATTATTCATTTATTGTCACAAGTAAGTTTACATTAACACAGCAATGAAATTACT
This sequence comes from Sphyrna mokarran, assembly GCA_024679065.1. Taxonomy (NCBI): domain Eukaryota; kingdom Metazoa; phylum Chordata; class Chondrichthyes; order Carcharhiniformes; family Carcharhinidae; genus Sphyrna; species Sphyrna mokarran. Next base: position 3,238,177 of record JAGIQG010000026.1, read on the forward strand.
GTGAAAATCCCCCAGTCGCCACTCAAGTGTCTGTTTGGGTACGCTGAGGGAGAATTTAGCATGGCCAATGCATCTAACTAGCACATCTTTCGGACTGTGGGAGGAACTTGTGGACTGTGTGTGGGTTTTCTCCGGGTGCTCCAGTTTCCTCCCACAGTCCAAAGATGTGTGGGTTAGGTTGATTGTCATGATAAATTGACTCTTAGTTCAGGGAGATGTCAGGGGGATTAGTAAGGTAAATACTTGGAGTTACAGGGATAAGGAGGGATTGTTGTCGATGGGCTAATTGGCCTCCTTTTGCACTATAGGGATTCTATGATTCTAAAAAACATAGCACTCAGAGGAAACCTTCGCAGACACGAGGAGAATGTGCAAACTCCACATAGACAGTGACTGAAGCTGGGAATTGAACACAGATCCTTGCGCTGTGAGGCAGCTGTGCTAACCAGTGTATCATAGAAACAACACCACTTTAAGATTATTACTGATACTATATGGTCTATTGGTCAGGATTGTGGAACAGGCAGTGTTTGTTGGCAATTCCGATGTGGACTTGCCAAAAAAATGTGGGTCACTGCTACAGCATTTAAAGAAGCAAGCTTCCAAATATTTGCTTTGATACAAACATGTCTTAATCTGCTTTGTAAATCATCACTGTAAGGGACATTTGCAACATGCAATAATATTCTACAACTCATTTGTATGAGCCCAAGACTGTTCTTGGAGCATTGGAGACTGACAAACGTAACTTGTCATTCAGATTTGATTTTCACAGTAACTTTGTTGCAGTGTTATTTTAAGCCCATTTGAGACAATAATAAATAAATAAACTTGACAAAAAACTTTAAACAATTTTGTTATGCCAACTAAAACTAGGTATAACATTGGCACAAGGTGGGGTAGAACACATTCTATTTAAAAGGAAAATACCAGACTCTGATCAATTTCTATATAGTATATTGCAACTACCTCGCAGTACTAATGGTTTATTTCCGAAATGTTGGCTCTGGGTGAGGTAGATTCCAGGACAATTGTTTTACAGGACATCATGATGCCTGTTGGTGGTAGCCATTTTGCGTTTTCCTGTCCAACATTTCTGTGTTATTCTGGGTGGAGAAGAATTGCAACCGTGACAACAACGTTCAATACAAACACCTACTGAGTTGGCAGCTGGGATTGGGAATCTTTGGTTCCCTGTCACTCACTGGGGGATGGGCAAATACCTGAACCAGCTTTGTGAGGGACATACCCAAGGAAGAATGCCACTTGCCAACTTTTGAGGAGTGTTGCATTCTTAGGGGAACTGAGTGTTATCAATAGCCTAATCGTCTTTAAGGGAGCTTCAGGGACGGAATTTGAGATGACAAACTATTGTTGAAATAATTGTGCAAATATATCGTATTTCTCCATCCATTATTTGAACAGAAGCATTAACCTGTTTGTATATTATATACTGAATAGTCATATCTAGCCTTTGATGTTCTTTAATGTAAGGAAATAACAAGCAGGGGTGAGGTGTGAAAGGGAAGAAGTGGAGTTGGTGACAGCGGGGGATAGGGTGGGGTTGGCACGGGTGAGACAGAGAGTGAGAAATTCATGATTGGATAGTCAGGATGCAGAAGGCTTGATGGGCTGAATGGCTGTTTCTTGCCCCAGATTTATTCCTTATGAAATTATTCAGTTATGTGGAATTGAGAAAAAGTGATGCAAAAGCAGAAAATGATGAAAATGGCTTTATTTAAACAAATCCATAATAAAACAATAAATTTGTGAAAGTCGCTCCAATGACCTACCAAAGGGATCAGCCTCTGTTTGAGGTGATGTGCCGGTTTTAATGGTGTCCAACTATCCACTATTGTGATCAGAATTGTGGTCGCCATTGTGGTAGCACAGTGGTTAGCACTGCTGCCTCACAGCACCAGGGACCTGAGTTTAATTCCTGGCTTGGTTCACTGTCTGTGTGGAGTCTGTGTTCTCCCCGTGTCTGTGTGGGTTTTCTCCAGGTGATCCAGTTTTCTCCCACAGCCCAAAGATGTGCTAGTTAGGTGCATTGGTTGTGATAAATTCACCCTCAATGTACCCGAATAAGCACCAGAGTGTGGGGGATTTTCACAGTAATTTCATTACTTTGCTAATGTAAGCCGACTTGTGATACTAATAAATAAACTTTAAAAGGGAAAATGTTGCATTCATATAGCATTTAATCACAGCTCATAAACATTCATGGGCATATGACATCTATTCAAAATGAATTACTTTAATGACAGCTGTTAGGCAGACAAAAGTATTAATAATTATATACATAGCAAGTCCCGTGGGCACCAATAAAACGATTTTCCAGTTAATTCTGGGGACTTGGATTCGAATCCTGGCACGACAAATGCTGGAATTTGAATTCAATAAAAAAAATCTGGAATTAAGAATCTACTGATGACACTGAAACCATTGTCTATTGTCAGAAAAACCCATTTGGTTCACTAATGTCCCTTTAGGGAAGGAAATCTGCCGTCCTTACCTGGTCTGGCCTACACAGCAATATGATTGACCCTTTGAATTGGAGGGCAGTAGGTGATGGGTAATCACTGCTGAACAAATATGCACAATTATCGTAAAGGTAACCTTAGTTTCTGCAGACATTAATAGGAATGTGCATACACTAAAGATTTCCAATAAACTTCAAACACAGCAAGATATAAAAACCTGAGTTACCCAATCTGAATTGTTACCATGTAAATTTGAAGTACTCACTTGATGAAGGAGCCACGCTTCAAAAGCTCATGATACCAAATAAACTGTGGAACTTTAACCTGGTGTTGTGAGACTTCTTACTGAGTCCACCCCAATCTAACACTGGCATTTCCACATCATGTAAATTTGAAGAATAAGATGGGAAGTAATATAAAACTTCCAGCAGATGTCACTAGAGGCCACAAATTTCTTTTGATCTGATCTCCCTTTTCTGGCCACAATTTAAGAGCAGTCAGAATAGATAAATTCATCACTCCATAGTTACTATACAATCATACAAGATATTGTACAATCTGATATTTTCCCAGGATGAGGTGTTTGTAAGACAGAACGAAGACATTATAAAATCCCAATGTTGTTGTTTGCATCAGAGTAACTTATATCTGTTTTTATAGCAGCCTATCATTAAAGTCATTAAAGTATATTGCTGTGTGTCATATTTGCCAGCATTGTACTTTGTAAAAAGAGCTGTATTCAGGCATGATCTTTGATCTTTTAGGCATGTTTAAGTTTTGGTTCAGGCTCAGCTGTTCAACCAGTTTCAGAAACTGAAACAGTTGGAAACACACAGCAGATTAGGCAGCTTCTGTGGATAGAACAGAGGAATTATTGCCCGGGGTGCAAAATCTTTGCCAAAATACTTTTTTCAGTATCTTTGGCACCCATGGTCACTAGTGGCGCAGTGATTAGCACAGCTGCCTCACAGTGCCAGGGACCTGGGTTCAATTCCCAGCTTGGGTCACTGTCTGTCTGGAGTATGCACTTTCTCCCCATATCCACTTTCTCCCCATATCCACGTGGGTTTCCTTCGAATGCTCCGTTTTCCTCCCACAGACTGAAATATGTGCTGCTTAGGTGCTTTGGAGATGCTAAATTCTCCCTCAGTGTACCCAAACAGGCACTGGAGTGTGGTGACTAGGGGATTTTCACAGTAACTTCATTGCAATTTTAATGTATGTCTACTTGTGATTAATAAATAAATACATAACAATATGATTGCAGCTTTTAAGCCAAGCCTCACGCACAGTGTTAAATTTACATACAAAATTCAGGCAATATCGAAAATACAAATGCAAAATATAATCCATCAATAAATTTTAAAAAATCTGTAATAGCAATATATCAGATAATGGGAATAAGAATTGTTTTAGAGTTCCTGGCAGCTAGTGTGTGGTCTATTGAGTAGAGGGATTACGATGTAATGATCTTATCAAGGAGTTTCAGATAACAAAGCTCTGAAGTGGAATCTTTCTGAGTGTTAAATATGGAACTTGTAAAGAGAGAGAGAGAGTAAGATGGTGAGATTCATGTTTAATGATGTCATCATGCATGGAACATTAATGTACATTACACACCTTCTCCCTTTCAAAGAAGGCTTTTTAAAAAATTAACTATTTATTATTACACTAAGTATATAACTTCAAAAACAAACAAGTGCAAATGGGCATTTTTGGCATGAATGCAATGGACTTAAGTTTAAGTTTATTTTATTAGTATCACAAATAGGCTTACATTAACACAGCAGTTAAATTACTGTGAAAATCCCCTCTGGCGCCTGTTCAGGTACCGTGATGACTTCAGTCAGGCTAATGAGATTGACTTGCTGAAGTATGAACAATCTGTTGATTCTTAATTGATGGTGAAATCAGGGAGCCTCGTTCTCCTTATTTAAAGCAGGGTGTCAGACTCCCGGCCTGCATTCAGCAGGGAGCAACTGGAGAGCTTGCTGTGTACAGATATATGGTGTAAATAAAGTAACTTGGTGACGGGACTTTCACCTCTGTGGAGTTATTACAGGTACATTGAGAGAGATTTCAGCTTGGCCAATGCACCTGACCGGCAAGTCTTTCGGATTGTGGCAGGAAACCTCACAGCACAAGGAACCCGGGTTTGATTCACGGCTCGGGTCACTGAATGTGTGAAGTCTGCATATTCTCCCCATGTCTGCATGGGTCTCCTCTGGGTGGTCCAGTTTTCTCCCACAGTCCAAAAGATGTGCTGGTTAGGTGCATTGGCCATGCTAAATTTTCCCTCCATGTACCTGAACAGGTGCCAGAATATGGCAGCTAGGGGAATTTCACAGTAATTGTTAATGTAAGTGCACTTAGTAAACTAATAAATAAATTTAAATGTTAACTTGTTTTCTATGATTCTGGTGACTTATTCTGGCAGTTTTGATCAGTGATGCATTTGCTAACCAATGATTCTAGATCAACATCTAGACCAGACCAATGTACAAAACCTTTGGCTTTGGATCTCATCTCACTTGTTCAGTATCAAGCTCTGTCAGAACTTTTATAGAATTATAGAATCCCTACAGTGCTGAAGACCACAAGACATAGGAGCAAAATTAGGCCCATCGAATCTGCACCAATAACGATCTCACCCAGGGATATCCTTGTAATCCCACTTATCTACTCAACAAATCCCCCTGCCACTGAGGGGCAATTTATCACGGCCAAATAACCGAACCTGCACAAGCTTGGACTGTGGGGGGAAACCGGAGCAACTGGAGGAAACCCATGCAGACATGGGGAGAATGTCCACATAGAACAAACACCACATAGAATTGCGTGGGAGTTTCCTACCCAGCTCACCCTAAAACTGGAAAATCCCATCCGAGGTCAATGGATCTTTGCATGGTTCACCCCCCCCCCCCCACCTCCCCACCGCCTGCCTTGATTCCTGTGGTGGGTGGGACAGGAAAGTCCCCTTCCTTGTCTCTTAAAGAACGAGGCACAGCTCTGTGACCCCACTTAAAGCAGCCCTGCTTACTTGGTAATTCATTACATCGAATGTGAAATGGTTTCAATTCCCATCGGTTCAACAATCAAACTCTGTCCAATTATTTAAAGTTTCACAACACCAATTTTAAATCCAACCAATTTATTTGATAGTAAATTCGCGAGCTTACTATCAAATAAATTGGTTGGATTTAAAATTGGTGTTGTGAAACTTTACTGAGTTTACCCCAGTCCAACGCCGGCATCTCTACATCACAATTATTTAAAATCAGCTGGTGGTTAGACTGTTTTTGAAATTAGCTATTTTTGAGTCTCAGCCACAATTTCAGTTGTGGTGAGTGAAAGCTCTCGTTCTGATTCATCACTCCATTGTGAGGGTTGCAGAAATGGCAATGAAGACATTGAATCAGCCATGTCAAACTCCCCCGAGAAGTGATATTCCATATTGCAGTTTCCAAACATTTTGATTCCAAAGATTATTTGAAGTGCTTCCTCTTCTATTCGTGAATCAGAAGCTCTGGATGGAATTCTCCCAAAAAAATTCCAAGGGCAGAATTTTATCAGCACCTCCAGCCAAGGTTCGTGTGATCCCTGAATTGGGGCAGGCGTGCCGGTAAAATTCTGGAACAATTGAAGTAACTCGCACTGGTTTTTTCAGTGGGAGTTCACACTAGAATCTCCCACACTCGGTGCAAGGCAGAAATCACCAGTGAGAATATCATTAAATTTCAAGAGGCTGGGTCTATTCCCGCTCGGGGGGTTGAAACCAGTCGATCTCTGCACATGCGCAGTGGCCCCACACTGTTAGTTGCCTGATTTCTGGCCAGTTCAATCACTGCCCCACAATGCTGCCTTTCCCAACCCCACTATGGCCTAATCCCTGCCCCCCCCCCCCCCCCCGCCCCCCCCCGCCAACTCCCAGCCTTTGATGATCCCGAATGCAAGATTCTCCCACCCCGCTAGAAAATCAGTGTGGCAGGTGGGAGAGTTACACCCCTACACCACTCTCCCCACCACCCCTTCCATTTACAACTGTGATCAGACACAACAAGTATATTTCCTCTAATATTTCGGGGCAGCATTCCAATGGAAAATCCTTTATATCTGGCCCAATGTTGTTCCCTGCAACAAACCTCGTAGGGAACTGGCAGAGAATCCTGCTCTCATTACGGCACCAGCTGCTGTACCCTGAAAGATAAAAAGCTCAAATCTCCAAAAGCTGCTTTGAAAACAGCGACAGAGAGAAGGTAACTGTGGCACGGTGGCACAATGGTTCGCACCGCTGCCTTACAGCGCTAAGGATCCGGATTTGATTCCCGGCTTAGGTGGAGTTTGCACATTCTCCCCATGACTGTGTGGGTTTTCTCCCAAAGTCCAAAGATGTGTGGGTTAGGTAGATTGGCCATGGTAAATTGATCCTTATTGTCAGTGGAACTAACTGAAAGCTTCTGATCTGTTTAATGTCTCCTGTTTGAATGATCTTACAGTCAGAAAGTTGGCCTGTTAATTGCCTGATATTAACAAGGGTAAATGCATGGGGTTAAGGGGATAGTGCCTGGGTGGAATTGTGGTCGATGCAGACCCAATGGGCCGAATGGCCTCCTTCTGCACCATAAGATTCTACGAAAGGGGCTAGGGTGAGTGAGATGAATAGATGGTCAGAGATGTTGTTGACTTAGGTCGGGAGTAATCGGGTTGGGGGCTAACTGGGTTGGAAAGGGAGACAATGGGGTGGGTGGGAAGGTGAGGTAGCGATTGGGGGTGGTCAGTGTGAGTGATTGGAGGGTTACTGTTGTGTAGCTACTCAGGTCTTTCCTGTCTAACATTTCCTAGATAACTATCCAAATAAGTAAATCTTTAACTAAGTAATTCCATGTGAAGATTGGAATTTTCTAATCTCACTATAGAAGGTTTCCCTGCCATGGTGACAACTTGACGATGGCCACTGATGGGATCTCTCATTCCCGCCAAATTCTTCTGCACTTTTCCCGTTTCACCCTCCTGTTGCCATCCCCCCCACCCCTGCTGCCAGAGAACCTGCGGCAGGGATCACCTCCAACAGGATCAGAAGATCCTACCAATGGGAAGGCCAGAAAATCCTCACCCAGAGTTTTTGACTCGAATTCAGAGTTGGAGATTTCTCAGAGGGCGCTGGGGAGCAGATGTTCAAACTTGTCAGGAAATACCCATGGAATCGCGATGCTGCCAATTTTTCAGGGGTCCTGTGGCATATCTCCCAGCGTATCTCCAGCCTTCAGATACCCAGAGGCCAGACAAGTTGGGCCCGTGTGTGTATTCTAACTTGCACCGGATTCTTTCACCCACTAATCCACACATGGACATATCTTGTAATGCATAAATCTGAGAATGTACCAAAGTTGCAATGTAATGATGAATTCTTTTGTGCCACCGAATTAAGTCTTTCCTTTCTGTTAAATTTAGTGACTTGGAATTAAAATCTTCTCCCAGCGATGAGGTAATTATTTTGTAGGGTACATTTTTGCTTTACTGAGAGGAAACAGATTTGTTAGTCTGCCATAATGTTCTGGGCCTCACCTAACAAAAACCTATTTAATTCACTCACAGCAACAACAGCTTTTCGCTGGAAGAGAGATTACCACGACCGAGTGTGAATCATAGAATCACACAATGTAGAAGGAGACCATTTGGCCCATCAAGTCTGCAACCATCACAATCTCACCCAGGCCTTCCTCCTGTAATCCCATATATTTACCTTGCTGATCCCCCAACACTAAGGGGCAATTTAGCCCGGCCAATCAACCTAACCTGCACATCTTTGGACTGTAACAGAAAACCGGAGCACCTGGAGGAATCCCATGCAGACACGAGGAGAACTTGCAAAGTCCACACAAACAGTGACCCGAGATCAGAATTGAAACCAGTTCCCTGGTGTTATGAGGCAGCAATGCTAACCACTGTGCCACCATGCTACCCGAGAATGAAGAAGTGCTCTCCCACATTAACCCTGAACACCCTGGCTAAAATTTTGTTCTGATCTCACTCATCAAAAGAAAATAGTTTCTCTCTGTCCAATCAATTCCTCATCACTAAAAATAAATCACTTAGGTTGCACCCCTCCCTCAATCTTCAATATTAAGAAGTAATCCTAATTGTGATTATCCCAAACAGAATCTGCGGGGCTGTGACTGTGTACAATCACTCTGTACTGCCAAAACATCAGGCAATTAATAGGCTAACTTTCTGACTGTAAGATCATTCAAACAGGAGACATTAAACAGATCAGAAGCTTTGCAACCTTTAAAAAATATCATAATATTCAAGGATATGGGAGAAGTGAAGGAAAGTGGGATTAATGGGCCTTCAGTGGTAGTTGTCGTCAGTGCTGACTTGAAGGGCCGAAGGGCCTTTTCTCACTCTATGGATCCTATTTTACCATTTTGATCCTAAGTGCTGGGAGTGTTTCAGATCCGACTTTTAGACCTGTTCTCAATCGCCCCCATTCACACTCTGCCTGAAAAAATATCTGAATCGCGGTGCAGAGGCTTGTGGGTGGGGCTTAATGCACCTGAAATCCTGTAGTTCTGATCGACACTTACATCTGTGCAGGAAAGAAAAATGATAGAATGTGCTCCCCTCCACACCGTACTTGCTGGGCCGGATAATGCCTTCCCCTGGCCCCCACAGACATTGCCTCACTCCCACCACATTACTGATTCCCTTATCCCCTACTCCCTTCATCAGCCAGACCCTTTCCCATCCCCCTCATTGAGCTCAGGCAGAGCAGACCCCTCCATTCCTCCCCCATTGGTCTTAGGCAGAGGGACAACGGACCCCTGTTCCGTGCCACACACACCCCCCCCCCCCCCCCACTCCCCCACCCCCACCCCCCACACTGATCTCAAGCAGAGAGCTAATGGACGCTCAACACTTACCTCCTCACTAAATGGAGCACCCAAATCAGAATTTTGTAGAGTGTGTCTGTTTCATGCTGATTCTGGGTGATGGTAAAGGGGGAAGTGCTGGCTCGGTTGGCCATGCAGTCCATTAAATCAATTTAAAAGTGTTTAAATGGCTGTCACACCTGTTTTGGCTGTCCCGATAGTGGCCAATTTCGGGCTTTGGTAAAGAAGGAACCGGTGCAGAGGTGGGCGCGGATTGTGCTACTCACCTCACACCTGAATTTATCAAATTTTCGCATCCGGAAATAGGCACAACTTGATGATAAAATCAGTCCCCAATGACTCTACGGATGGGATTTTATGGCCTCGCTTGACACGAGACCGGAAAATCTCACCCAAGTCCCATTGACCACCTCTTACACACTCCAATTCCTGTGGCAGGCAGCGTGGTAAAATTCCACAATATGACCCTAGGAACATACTTTTGCATGGTTTTGGACACCTGTATGAGCATCTGTACTGAAATTCCCCCATCAGAGCAGTTAAACAATTTGTAACTTAAATGTTAGCATTAAGGAAAATCCCAAGACTTTTTATACATATATAAAGAACAAGAGGGTAGCCAGGGCAAGGGTTGGCCCACTCAAGGAGAATAGAGGGAATCTATCCGTGAAACCAGAGGAAATGGATGAGGTATTAAATGAGTACTTCGAGTCAGTATCCACCAAAGAGAAGGACTTGGTGGATGATGAGTCTGGGGAAGGATGTGTTGATACTTCGAGTCATGTTGAGATCAAAAAAGAGGAAGTATTGGGATTCTTAAGAAACAGTAAGGTCGACAAGTCTCCAGGGCCTGATGGGATATACCCCAGAATACTGAGAAGGCAAGGGAGGAAATTGCTGAGTCCTTGAGAGAAATCTTTGTATCCTCACTGGCTACAGGGGAGGTCCCAGAGGATTGGAGAATAGCCAATGTTGTTCCTTTGTTTAAGAAGGATAGCAAGAATAATCCACGTAATTATAGACCGTTGAGCCTTACATCAGTAGTAGGGAAACTATTGGAGAGGATTCTTTGAGACATAACTTATTCCCAGTTTGGAAATAAGTAATGAAAGGCAATATGGGTTTATGAAGAGGAGATCGTGTCTCACAAACTTGATTGAGTTTTTTGAGGAAGTGATGAAGATGATTGATGAGGGTAGGGCAGTGGATGTTGTCAATGTGGACTTCAGTGAGGCCTTTGATAAGGTCCCTCATGGCAGACTGGTGCAGAAGGTGAAGTCACATGGGATCAGTGGTGAGCTGGCAAGGTGGATACAAAACTGGCTTGGCTAAAGAATACAGAGGGTAGCAGTGGAAGGGTGCGTTTCTGAATAGAGGGCTGTGACAAGCGTTGTTGCTCACGGATCAGTGTTGGGATCTTTGCTGTTTATAATACATATTAATGATTAGGAGGAAAATGTAACTGGATTGATTAGTAAATTTGCGGATGACACAAAGTTTAATGGATTTGCAGATAGCAATGGGGACCATCAAAGGATATAGCAGGATATAGATCAATTGGAAACTTGGGCAGAGAGATGGCAGATGGAGTTTACCGGACAGATGTGAGGTAATGCATTTTGGAAGGTCTAATACAGATAGGAAATATACAGCAAATGGCAGAACCCTTAAGAGTATTGATAGGCAAAGAGATCCGGGTGTACAGGCACACAGGTCAGTGAAAGTGGCAGTGCAGGTGGAGAAGACAGTCAAGAGGCCATACAGCATGCTTGCCTTCATCGGCCAAGGTATTGAGTTTAAAAATTGGCAAGTCATGTTACAGTTTTATAGAACTTTAGTTAGGCTGCACTTGGAATATAGTGTTCGACTCTGGTCGCCACACTACTGGAAGAATGTGGAAGATTTGGAGAGGGTACAGAAAAGATTTACCAGGATGTTGCCTGGTATGGAGGACATTAGCTATGAGGAGAGGTTGGAGAAACTTAGTTTGTTCTCCCTAGAATGATGGAGGTTGAGGAGATCTGATAGAAGTCAACAAGATTATAGACAGCGTGGATAGTCAGAAGCTCTTTCCCAGGGTGGAAGAGTCAATTACTCAGGGGCACAGGTTTAAGGTATGAGGGGCAAAGTTTAAAGGAAATGTACGATGCAGATTTTTTACACAGAGAATAGTGGGTGCCTGGAACTCGTTGCTGGGGAAGGAAGTGGAAGTGGATACAGAAATGACTTTTAAGGGGCATCTTGACAAGTACATGAATAGATGGGAATAGAGGGATATGGTTCCAAAAAGTTAAGTCAGGCAGCATGGTCGGTGCAGGGTTGGAGGGCTGAAGGGCCTGTTCCTGTTGTGTAATTTTCTTTGCTTTTGTTGTATGTTATTTCAGGATTTTTTAAAATTATATAATCTGTAATCTTTTTGAGATACTCAATTCAGTTTCTATGTAAAGGGTGGTTCCAATTGGTTCCTTACACAAAAGCAACTTAAAAAAAAGTGGATTTTGCCCTTTTCTGGTGATTTAGTGAACAGCCAGGAGCAGCCCAACACATTGTATGGGCTGTTCATCTCTGCTTATAGTTATCTGTGAATCTTTCTCTATCCCAGAGGGCTGTGAAGGCTTTAGTATTGAGTATGTTCAAGACTGAAATTTCTACATATAAAAACATCAAAGATATGGGTATAGTGCAGGAAAATACTTTAGAAGTAGATCAGCCATGATTTTATTGAATATTAGAGGGGATTTGAAGGCTGAACGACCAATTCTTATTTCTCACCTTACGTTTAGAGTATATCCTGGAATAACTGCAGCTTATATATATAGAATGGAATCCTACAGTGCAGAAGAAGGCTATTCAGCCCATCGATCGTGTTCTGACAACAATTCCACTCAGGCCCTATCCTTATAACCCACATTGTTTACGCTGCTAATCCCTCTGACCCTACAGGGCATTTTCCTTGGCCAATCCATCTAAATCACACATCCTTGGAGTGTGTGAGGAAACCGGAGCACTTGGAGGAAACTCACGCAGACACAGGGAGAATGTGCAAACTCCACACAGACAGTTACCCAAGGATGGAATTGAACCTGGATGCCTAGTGCTGAGAGGCAGTAATGTTAACATTGTGTCACCGTCTATCCAATTATCGTTTGCCCGCATTGCAAACTTAAGATATTCTTAGCTAAGATTTAATCTCAAACATAGATAACAACTACATTGATAACAGTCCTTTCCAATCTCATGAACTTCAAAAAAGACAAATGGAAAGGGCTGTTTCCGGAGGTGTTGCTTCAAAGTCAAAAAACGTGTTCAACACTGCTTTCCATGGTGTGGTGATGGTGGGGGTGTGGGGAGAGTGGGGACGACAGATGGCGGCTGTAATGCGAATAGAAGATATTCTGCTGCTATGGGCTGAAGAGGTTTTATCATCCTGGGATCTATTTCATCCTAATCATGATGAAGCTGAGGATTAGATGAGGGAAATAGGTAAATTCTTATCTAAAGAAGCATCCAATAGACTTGTTCTGTGTCTCTTGCATTATTTAGGAATTCTGGAAATTCTCGTTGCAGGTTGCAAATTAAAGATTGTCCATTCCCAGGTTTAGTATAGTATTCATCATCCAGCATCTCTTGTTCCTCAGTCACTTCAACTTTCTTCTAAATTTCAGTGCTCTGTCTCCTCTTATCTCACCTCTCCTTGCTCAACCTCACACCATGTTTTAACTCCTACTTGCAAAGGGTATGGTAGTGTAATCATATTATCGCTGGACCAGAGACCCAGGATAATACCCTCGGGTCCCGGGGTTTCAATTCCCACCACAGCAGACAATGAAAATGAAATTCCATATAAATCCAGTTTTAAAAGTCTAACAATGACTATGGAAAAAAAATCTGCTTCATTGAGAAATCTGCCATCCTGAACGATACGTGACTCTGTACCTTACAGCAATGTGCTTGACTCTGAAATGGCTGAGCAAGCCACTTCAGGCAATAAATGTTGGCCCAGCCAGTGATGCCAATGCCCAAGGAATTTTGGAGTTTTTGTTGTTCGATTTCTAGTTAAATTTTGAAACACTTCCTGTTTTTCTCCAAGCATAAAGAATCATAGAATCCTACAGTACAGAAGGAGGCCATTCAACCCATCAAGTCTACACTGACCACAATCCCACCCAGGTCCTATCCCCACAACCCCATGCATTTATCGTAGCTAGTTCCCCTGACACTAAGGGACAATTTAGCATGGCCAATCCACCTAACCTGCACATCTTTGGAATGTGAGAGGAAACCCACTCAGACATGGGAGAACGTGTCAACTCCACATAGACAGTGAACTGAGAGTGGAATTGAACTCAAGTCCCTGGTACTCTGAGGTAGCAGTGCTAACCACTCTGCCACAGTGCCATCCAAATCTGTCATCCTTACCTGATCTGGTCTATATGTCACTCCAGAGCAACAACAATGTGGTTGACTTTTAACTGCTCCCAGGATGGGTCATAAATGCTGGCCTAGCCAGCAATGCCCACACAGACATGGGGAGAATGCACACACCCCACACAGACAGCGATCCAAGCCAGGAACTGAACCCGAGTCCCTGGTGCTGTGAGGCAGAAGTACTAACCATTGTGCCATTGTGCTGTCAAGCTGTCTTTTACAGCATCATGGGTCATGCTTACAACTACTAATGTGGGGCAGCATGGTGGCACAGTGGTTAGCACTGCTGCCTCACAGCACCAGGGACTTGCATACGATCCCTGGTTTGGGCGACTTGCACGTTCTCCCCTTGCGTGTTGGGTTTCCTCTGGGTATTCCGGTTTTCACCCATATTCCAAAAGACATGATGGTTAGGTGCATTGGCCATGCTAAATTTTGCCTCATGTACCCAAACAGGGGTCGGAGTGTGGCGACTAGGGGATTTTCACAGCAACTTCTTTGCAGTGTTAATGTAAGCCAGCTAGTGACACTAATAAAGTTTAAATTTTAAACTTTTGAACTTTGTAACTTAAAAAAAAGAGTATTTGCCATTTACTACACCCTGTTATTTCGAATTTACTGACCTCTCCTCAAGTAGAGTACAGAAATCAATCTATTGATTATAAAGAGTGATTTAAATTACCTGCTTTTTGCAGGTTCGAAGGGTGGTGTTAATTGGATATTATCTTTATCAAGTAGCAGTGCAGTGGGACTGTAGTTCTATCCTTTATCTTACATTGGCAATTGAGCCCGAAAGTGGAAATCTTTGTATGATTGTCAGCACATTGTTATCAGAGTACTTCTACCGATAGTTACTGTAGATTACAGCACTTGATGATGAAAGTACTCCTTCCCTGCTTTGTGTCCATTTAGATAGCTGTCAAGAGCAACAATAAAAAGGTAAGCTATTCAAACAAAAATGACTGATATTTCTACTGTGCCTTTAAGTTGGCAATTACACTTTCAGCTTGGCTCGTTTGGAGCCCTTGCTTCCCTGCAGCAGAGGAGGATGGGGTCAAGAGAAGCAGCGATTGTGGTTGACACTTCAGTGTGCTATTACAGAGGAGGGAGTGATGTGGCATTGGGAGTTGCCATCCTGTGGATGGGATTATAAATAAAATCCTATCAGTATGCTGGCGGCAGATGTAACAGATCCCTGTCGCACTGTTCAAAGATAGAGAGAAATGGTGGTGATGAGAAAGTCCACATCTGCTCACTTCTGTGCCTATGAAGCCTAAATGTTCAGCCCATGCTTTGTACATGGCAAAATTGGTTTTCCATAACTCCCCAGAACTTGTGAATTGGAAGAATGGTATAAAAGCAGCTCTTTCAAAATATGCTTGTATTTTCAGAACAATGCAGATAGCTGACAAAAACCCGTGTAGAACAAAGAAAAATACAGAATAGGAACAAGCCTTTCGGCCCTCCAAGCCTGTGCCGATCATGATGCCTTAACCAAATGAAAAGAAGACGTTCTGTCCTTATTTGGTCTGTATCCTTCTATTCCCTCCCTGCTCATGTAGTCATCCAGAAATGCTGTAAATGTTGCTAATGGGCCTGTTTCCACCTTCTCTGCCAGTGCGTTCCAGGCACCCATCAGACTCTGCATGAAAAATTTCCTATGTGCATCTCCCTTAAACTTTCCCTCTGTCACCTTGAACCTGTGCCCCCCTTGTAATTGACACCTCTGACTATCTACCCTGTCTATATCTCCCAAAATTAAGAGGCCTTGGATTGGCAAAGCATAGCATCACACAGTTATTTATTCAGTTGATTTAGTTCGATTTGATTTGATTTGATTTATTATTGTCACATGTATTAACATACAGTGAAAAGTATTGTTTCTTTCATGCTATACAGAAAAAACATACCGTTCAAAGAGAAGGAAATGAGAGAGTGCAGAATGTGGTGTTCCGGTCATAGTTAGGGTCTAGAAAAAGATCAATTTAATGTAAAGTAAGTCCATTCAAATGTCTGACAGCAGTAGGAAAGAAGCTGTTCTTGAGTTGGTTGACCTCAGAGTTTTGTATCTTTTTCCCAAATGGAGAAGATGGAAGAGAGAATATCTGGGATTTATGTGGTCTTTTATTATGCTGGCTGCTTTGCCGAGGCAGTGGGAAGTGTACGTAGATTCAATGGATGGGAGGCTGGTTTACGTGATGGATTGGGCTACATTCATGACCTTTTGTAATTCTTTGCGGTCTTGGGCAGAGCAACTGTGATACAACCAGAAAAAATGCTTTTTATGGGGCATCTATAAAAACCGGTGAGTGTCATAGCTGACATGCCAAATTTCCTTAGTCTTCTGAGAAAGTTTCTTAAAATCCTCCATAAGAACAAAAAAAATCCAATTAACCATTTTTCCTTTATGGATTGTTCTATCAATCCAATTAGATACCTATAAGACAATATCACCCCTCTCCCCCACCATATTAACTTATTTATTGCAAGTATTTGTCAGTCACAATACCAATAATAGTGTGCAGTATAAAGGTCATTTATGTGCTTATTATCAGTCGCTGGGGACATCCCATGCAACTTTGTAACCGAGGAACCACTTTTGAACTGAGGTGACTGCTCTTATGTAGAAAAAACAGCAATTTCTCTATGGACAGCAGGGTTCCACAAGTGGCAAATTATTTGTTTTTAGTGGTGTTAGTAGCCAGGGAACCAGGCAAATTTTCTCCCTGTTCTTCCTCAAATAATGCAATGGAATCCCCAAATCAGCAGGCGTATCTTAAAGCAATACAGTACTCTCTCAGTATTATCATTGAAAGGCTATGTTGAGTGCACAACTCCTGAAGCCACAGCATTCATTGCTCATCTCTGAGGGCATTTCAGAGTCAGCTACATGGCTGTGGATCTGGAGTCACCAGGTAAGAATGGAGATCTTCTTCCCTAAAAGGCTGTGATGAACCCGTTGGGTTTTTATAATTATCAACAATGGCTTCATGGTCATCGGCATATTCTTTTACTTTTAATTCCAGATTTTTATTGATTTAAATTCCATTACTTATCATGGTGAGATTTGAACCCAGGTCCCTTGAACATTATCCTAGGTTTCTGGATTATTAGTCCAGTGACAATACCACTATGGCACTGCCTCCCTATACTAGACTAGTAAACTTTGATGTGTGAGGTGACTTGGCTGGCAAGTAATCCTGAGCATTTGGGAAAGATAAGTGCTGTTTTGCTTGACAAAAGAGTTATCATCTATAAGTGATGGTCACGGTACCTTGGCTTGTTATTTCTTACATTGCTGTTTTGCCAGATTTGTACTGCTAAATGGTCCTTATCTACAGTGCTGTCATTACAAAACCAAGGTAGTCAGCACAGTTTTGTGAAGGGGAGGTCGTGCCTCACAAACCTTATTGAGTTTTTGAGGAGGTGACCAAAGAGGTAGATAAGGGTAAGGCAGTTGATGTAGTGTATATGGATTTTAGCAAAGCGTTTGATAAGGTTCCCCATGGTAGGCTACTGCAGAAAGTGCAGATGCATGGGATTGAAGGTGATTTAGCAGTTTGGATTAGGAATTGGCTAGCTGATAGAAGACAGAGGGTGGTGGTTGATGGGAAATATTCAACCTGGAGTGCAGTTACAAGTGGTGTACCTCAAGGATCTGTTTTGGGGCCACTGCTGTTTGTCATTTTTATAAATGACCTAGATGAGGGTGTAGAGGGTTAGATTAGTAAATTTGCTGACGATACCAAAGTGGGGGGAGTTGTAGACAGCGAGGATGGATGTTACAGTTTGCAGAGGGACATAGGTTGCAGAGCTGGGCCATGAGGTGGCAAATGGAATTCAATACGGATAAGTGTGAGGTGATTCACTTTGGTAGGAATAACAGGCATATGAAATATAGGGCTAATGGAAGGACCCTTAATAGTGTTGTCGAGCAGAGGGATCTTGGGGTACAAGTACATAGCTCTTTGAAAGTTGGCACCCAGGTTGATAAAGTTGTTAAGAAGGCGTACGGTGTGTTAGCTTTTATTGGTAGAGGGATTGAATTTAGGAGCCGTGAGGTTATGTTACAACTGTACAAAACTCTGGTGCGGCCGCACTTGGAGTATTGCGTACAGTTCTGGTCGCCGCATTATAAGAAAGATGTGGAAGCATTGGAAAGGGTGCAGAGGAGGTTTACCAGGATGTTGCCTGGTATGGTGGGAAGGCCTTATGAGGAAAGGCTGAGGGACCTGAGGTTATTTTCATTAGAGAGAAGAAGGTTACGCGGTGACCTAATTGAGGCGTATAAGATGATCAAGGGATTGGATAGGGTGGATAGTGAGAGCCTTTTTCCTCGGATGGTGATGACCAACACGAGGGGACATAACTTTAAATTAAGAGGTGGTAGTTATAGGACGGATGTCAGAGGCAGGTTCTTTACACAGAGGGTGGTGAGGGCGTGGAATGCCCTGCCTGCAGCAGTTGTGGACTCGCCTACTTTGGGGGCATTCAAATGTTCGGTGGATAGGCATATGGATGATATTGGAATAGTTTAGGTTAGAGGGTCCACTGGCCGGCGCAACATCGAGGGCCGAAGGGCCTGCACTGCGCTGTAATGTTCTATGTTCTATGTAAGATGGTGGGACATTGGTATTGGTGAGGACACAAGTAATACTTTTGCAATAATCAGAAGGATATAATACTTATTTCATGTAAACTGTGCTGCTTTTTACAGAGTCCGAATTAGAGGCTAACAGAGCAGCCAAAACAGTGCAGCATAGAACACACACCCATCTTTGGCCCCAAGGCAGAACATCTTTCATTTTATTTTTACCATTTAGTTTTGAACAGAATATTTACATTGCTTTGCATACAAAAGTCAAACAAAGGGAATCTTATACCTAATTAGGATGGGGCTGTGGCACAGTGGTTAACAATGCTGCCATGGATCCGGATTCAATTCCCAGCTTGGGGTCTTTTGTGGAGTTTGTACATTCTCCCTGTATCCACATGGGTTTCCTCCAGGTGCTCCGGTTTCTTCCCACTGTTCAGAGATGTACAGGTTGGGATTGGCCATGCTAAATTGCTCCTTAGTGTCCCAAGATGTGTAGGTTGTATGGATTTGTCAAAGGAAATGTGTGGGGTTACTGTGATAAGGCAGGGGAGGGGGACTGGGTAAGACATTTTGTCAGAGAGCTGGTGTACACTCGATCAGCTGAACAGCCTCCTTCTGCACTATAAGGATTTTATGATTCTAAATTATTCCTTCTCAATTCAAAATCATAAATCGTAGGAATCATTTGCATTTATACATTGAGCCACCACACTCTTCTGATAAATTTCACAGTACTCCATAGAGAAGAGTCCCCATCTAGTTCATGTTGTCTAAAATGGCCTACCTTTTGAGGGCAATTAGAGAAGGGCAATAAATATTGCCCCAGCCAGTCAAACCCACATCCTATGAGTTAATAAAAAGATATGTATTTTTCTTCCAATGTTTTATGTAAATTCCCTCCCCAAATTCTCTAAAAGCTTCTTGAACAGATATTTAATGTCTTCACTCTAAAGGATATTAATAACATCCCAGTAATAGCTATAAATCAGGAATTAGAAGCGAGGAAGGAACACAGGGAAACGGTATTGAGTGAAGTGTTGGAGCTACAAGCTAACTGTAACAATTTTATCAGGCAATTAAGTTGGGCCTGTTAGAATATGAACTCCTGATTAAGAGCCAAATTGATAGGCCAATCAGGGAGTCTTTTGCTTTGTATTTAACCAGGCGTGCCAATTCCTCTGGCACTCCTAGCGTAGACTGCTGACTGAAAGCTCTCTGTATACTGTTGTCAGGCTTATAAATAAAGGGATTTTGGTGAAGGGACTCCTGTCTCTGAGGAGTTATTAGGCTAACAAAAGCCTGTCTCCTGATGGACTTCATCCTCAGGTCTTTAGAAAGCAGAAAGTGAATAGTCGATTCACTGTTTTTAATTCTCCAAAACTCCACAGATATGAGGGCAATCTCATTAGATTGGAAGATAGCAAATGTTGTTCCTTTATTCAGAAAGGGAGTGAGACAGAAAGCAGGAAATTTCAAGCCAATTAATCTAACATCTGCCCGTGTTATTTCCTTCTTCTAGTGAGATATCTAGTTGGCTTTCTATGCTGCAGCTCAGGGTACTGGGGCCAATTATAGAATCCTTATCACTGTCACAGCTAAAATAAACTCGCTTCACAAATACCACTGACTGACCCTGAAGAATTGCGGGTCCGTGTGACTTAGCTACTCATTGCATTATTCAGAAAAACAACCTATGATGGAGTGGCATCTCTTCCTAACTTTACTTTTCAGAAATGTCACTTCCATGGACATTTGTAAGGATTTGTAAAACCACAAGTAAGGTAGTGGTCTGGTGATACTATTGTCAATCTAAAAACTCAGCTAATGTTCTGGGGACCTGGGTTTGAATCCTGTTGTGGCGGATGGTGGAATTTGAAACCAAGAAAAAAGATCTGGAATTAAGAATGTACTGATGACTATGAAACTATTTTTGATTGTTAGAAAAAGCTCTTTAGGGAAGGAAATCTGCTGTCCTTACCTGGTCTGGCCAATGTGGTTGAATCTCAATTGCCATTGGGCAACTAGGGATGGGCAATAAATGCTGGCCAGCCAGTGACATCCATGTCCGGTGAAAGAATAAAAAAAGGAATATTGTCTGCACAGCTAAGCTACTATCTTTGATCAGAAGAAGGCTTGCTTTTGAAATAGGGTTAAACAAGAAAAAAAAGAGTAAAAATGGGGAAATAATAATATTTGTCCAAACTCTTTCTTTCTGTTGTGGGGAGTGGGGGAGGGGGGTGTGGGGGGACAATGTACCTACCTGAACTGTGACCATTATAAAATGGAGGCAACAATATCATTATTCAATGTGGTAATATGGCTCCTTTAAGGGGGTGCTCCCTGAGGGCCATGGGATCAGCTCGGATCCTATGGAAGTGGGAAGCCGAGCCTTTCGAGCACAAGGATGCATATCCCTCGTTAGGGAGGATTTTCACTTGGAGCCGAAGAGGAGAGTTGTACAGTCGCATAGTTCATTCTGCCTGACCCTATTAGTGTAAATACTTATTTATCCATTGGCAACAAAGCCATTGTTACTTTGAGCCTCATCAACTTGTCCTTGATTTATTACATTTAATCTTTTAATTCCATTATTTCACTCTTCAGAGAGTTGGTTTCTGTGCGAAAACAGCAGTTTTATTTCAAATGTTCTATGGGGAGAGGTGGAGTTTAGGACAATTGGGAATAACCTGTGTCAAAGTGATAATCATGTATTATAAACACATGGAAAGAAAAAGGTTAGAAGAATATTAAACTTCAGAAAAATTGTAAACTTTATTACCTCAGGAGCACAATGCTGTTTCACTTGTTTTGTTCGGGCGTGACAAGATCGGGAGATAATTTGCAGAGATGTTGCAATCAGTTGCCATGCTAAGTTTACTATACAGTTCCAGAGTCCAAGCCTCATGCACTCAGAAATCAGTCTCTCACCTCTCGCTTTTGATGGTTCATCAACCATAATTCCAGTGCAGCGTTTTCAAACCTGAGATCTCGCTGATAAGTTCCTGTGATCTTCGACAGTGCACTCTGGTAAAATGCCAGTTCAATCTCAGAATATGTACAAAAGGGGCACATCTCTGGCTACTGCCCTTCCGATGTAGAGATGTTGGCATTGGACTGGGGTAAACACAGTAAGAAATCTCACAATACCAGGTTCAAGTCCAACTAGTTTTTTTGATAGCAATCTCACAAGCTAACTTCCCCAGGATGATTCCCCGCTCTGAGTTGGAATAGGCGTTGATGACTAGGGGATTTTCATTGTAACTTCATTGCAGTGTTAATGTCAGCCTATTTATGACTAATAAATAAACTTTCCTTTGAGTAAGCACATGATATTCACGGAACTGAGATGCAATGCTGTGGTGATTGTTTCTTCAAGAGCAACACAGCAGAGTAAGGGTCAGCTGGCTTGGATAACCAATCGGGATCAGAGTGGGGAATCATCCCTGGGAAGAGTTTTCTTAGGCAGGAAGCATTCCAGAACTTACTGCACTCATGCTGTAACTCTTGTAGATCTTGTAAATAAATTCTTTGTTGTTCACTAATGAAATCTCTGAAGATGAATTATTACAAATGTTACATGAACATATGAATTAGGAATAATAGACCACTTGGCCCCTCAAAGTTCTCTGACATTCAAGAAGATCATGGTTGATCTACTTTTAATTTTAATTACATTCTTGTCTATCCTGTGATAACCTTTCACTTTGTATTTAATTACTTTTGCCTCTAAGATATACAATGACCGTCTCAACAACCATAGAGGAAGAAAATACCAAAGTCTCACAACCTTCTGAGAGAATTAATTTCCCATACATCTGTCTTAAATAGGTGACCACTTATTTTTAAACAGTGACCTGCATTCTAGAATCTCTCACACACAAGAGGAAACATCCTTTTCCCATCCAGCTTGGCCTTTCCAGTCTTTCTTCATAAGACAACTCTCCCATTCCAGATATTAATATAGTAAATGTTTCTGAGCTGCTTTCAATACATTTCCATCTTTCCTTAAATAAGGAGACAAATACTGTATACAGCACGCCAGGTGGGATCTGAACAATGTCCTATATAACTGAAGCATCCTCCCTCAACTTTCCTTGCATAGAATTCCTATAATGCAGGAAGAGGCCATTCAAACCATTGCCTCTATGACAGAGTACCATACCCAGCCCTTTCCTGCACACTATCCTTGTAACCCAATACATTTACCCCACTCATCCATCTAATCTACACGCTGTAGGGCATGAAGGGACAATTTAGCTTGGCCGATCCACCTAACGTGCTGTGGATCTGTGAGAAGAAACTGGTGCACCCGGAGGAAACCCACACAGACATGGAGAGAACGTGCAAACTCCACACAGATAGTCGCCCAAGGCCAGGAACAGAACTTGGGTTGCTGGTACTGTGAGGCAGCAGAGGTAATCACTGTGCTGCAGTGCTACCCCTTGCAATAAACAATAATGTTCCATTAGCTTTGCTAGTTACTTGCTGTACCTTACTCATCTTTTGTAATTCATGCAGGGGACATCCAAATCCCTTTGTATCTGATCTCTGCGATATCTCACCATTTAGATAATATGTTTATTCTTCCCACCAAAATGAACACTGTCATATCTTTCCACATTATACTGCATTTGCCAGGTCTTTGCCCATTCACTTAACCTATATAGCCAAATGCCAATTTCTGTCACAAGCACTTTTTATTGTGCACCAAGAGAAAGATTCTCCCTCGTCTCATAGATTTGGTAATACAACACCACAAGATGAACGACACTACTCCAGGAGAACTAACAGATTTAAAAGACTCTCTGAATGTTCCCCATTGGCCAAGCCTCAGTCTGCTCAATAAGGGAACTCATACTCTATGGACCCCAGGGGCTGATCTATCGACGATCCCCCATGGCTTTTGTGGCAGTCATAACATTATCTAAAATAAAGTTTATGTATTAGTCACAAATAGGCTTACATTCGCACTGCAATGAAGTTACTGTGAAATATCTATTTCATTTCGTAGCTTCACTGGGCCATACCTTCCTTGCAGTGGCAGCCACTCCATACTCACCAACTGCTGTAAAACAGGTGAGTTTAAAGATCCCAGTGAATACAACAGGCCAGGGAGAATCAAGTGTCAAAGATAAGTGAATGGTTTATTTCTTAGTGTCACAAATAGACTTATGTTAACACTGCAATGCAGTAACTACAAAAACCCTTCGTTGCCACATTCCAGCGCTTGTTCATATACACTGAGGGAGAATTTAGCATGGCCAATGCACCTAACCAGCACTTCTTTCAGACTGTGGGAGGAAACCAGAACAGCTGGAGGAAATCCATGCAGACACAGGGAGAACATGCAAACTCCACATACTGTGACCCAAGGCTGGAATTGAACCCGGGTCCCTGGCACTGTGATGCAGCAGCCTAACCACTCTGCCAACCGTGCTGCCCAAATGGGATGTGATGGAGGAGTTTGGACATGGGTGGGGTTCAGATACAGGAGTGAGGATTAGGGGTCAAGCATTGGGGGAGATTCAAACATTTAAGGGTGTGTGGGTTGGGAAGGTCATGTTTGGCTGGGCCAGATTGAATGGGATGGGGTGGAATCGTATTAGGGGATAGTGGTCAGATCAGGTGCAGTCTAGCCCATGTAGAAAACTCTTCATTGTCCTTTGAATTATTATACATGTCTAAGACACACCAAAAGGCAGGCATGAGTACAGCAACAGATCTTTGTGCGTGATTATTGTGACATATCCTTGGAAAATTATCTAATTGAGTTGCTGGCATGCATGATTCATGTCCAGCTTTGTGTAAGATTAATCTCCTGCCAGCTTTGCATGCAAGTCTTCAATTCTTGGAATTGGATACTTAATGGATCATTGGAGGCTGAAATAACTGTTAGCTTATAATCTCTGCAAATATGGATGGCCTTATCTGGTTTCAATACAGCTACTGCCCATTCCAAAAATTGAACATCCTGGATGATGCCTAGTTTTCCCAACCTGTTTAACTCAGCATCTACTTTTTCTCGTAAGGCATTTGGTACAGGTCTTGTCCTAAAGAATCATGAGTTGCCTCTGTATTAATATAGATCATAGTTTGCAAGTCTATGATTTTGCCTGATTCATCATGGAAAACGTTGTTGTATTTTCGTAACAGTGTGGCAGCTCCCCCTTTCCCAGAGGAAACCTATGCAGACATGGGAAGAGTATGTAAAAGGGAGAGCTGCTACAATCTTGTCCAGTCTTCTACATGGGCTGGACTGCATTGTAGTACATGCTGACAATGTCCTCATAACTGGGTCGACAGAGGGCAAGCATCTAACAAACCTAGAAGAGGCGTTAAAAGAGGTTTCAGGAGGCTAGAGTTTGCCTCAAGAAAGTGAAGTGCACCTTTTATGAAACCTCACTGAGCACTGTATAGATGCACTGGGACCACATCTCATGGAAGAAAAGATCAAGGTGAGAAATATCTTGGACCAATTCAGCTTCGTTTCTTTGAGCCAATTATAACCCAAAAGGTTGGGTTCTTCACCCATCATTGTTATTTCTGTGAACTGAGCAGACTGCTGCCCTTAGGTACTATATGGTGCTACTTCTCCCATGTACATTTTCAACTTGGCAGAAGTTCAATGGCTAGACACGTGGCACAGTGGTTAGCACTGCTGCTTCATAGTGCCAAGAACGCGGTTTGATTCCCAGCTTGCGTCAACGTGTGGATTTTGCACATTCTCCCCATGTCTGTATGGGTTTCCTCCAGGTTTCATCCTGCATTCTGAAAGATATGTTGGTTAGATGCATTGACCCATACAGGCGCTGGATTGAGGTGACTAGGAGAATTTCACAGTAATTTCATTGCAGGGTTAATGTAAGCCTTATTTGTGACTAATAAATAAACTTTAACCATCTCCTAAAGTTGATTTATTAGTGTCACAAGCAGATTTACATTAACACTGCAATGAAGTTACTGTGAAAATCCTCTAGTCGCTACATTCTGGCACCTGTTTGGGTACACTGAGGGAGAATTTAGCATGGCCAACATACTTAACCATCATGTTTTTCAGATTATGGGGAGAAACCAAAGCACTCAGAGGAAACCCACACAGATAGTGGGAGACTACATAGACTCCACACAGATAGTGACCAAAATTGAACCTGGGTCCCTGGAGAAATGAGGCAGCAGTGCTAATCACTATGCCACCACACCAAACAGTTCTACATTGAACAAACTAACTTTATTTAATAGCTTGCTTGTTCCAAGCTCATCCGTAGAATATTCTTTCTAACAAGGAAGTCTCCTCCCTTTAGAGAGATTCCTATGCTGGATGTTCATATGTTGTTCAGACCATGTGATTCATACTCAGTAAGGCTGGCCTTATAATGACAATCACCACATTAGTCTATGAAACATAATTGGGGAGGCAATAACATAGTGGTATTGTTGTTGGACTAGTAATCCAAAAACCTAGGGTAATGTTCTGGGGACATAGGTTCAAATCCCATTATAGCAAATGGTGAAATTTGAATTCAATAAAAATTTGGAATTAAAAGTCTAATGAATGTCAATTGCTGTAAAAAAAAAAATCTGATTCATTAATGCCCTTTAGGGAAGGAAATCTGCCATCCTTACCTCATCTGGCCTACTTGTGACACCAGAACCACAGCAGTGTGGTTGACTCTTAAAATGCCCTAAGGAATGGGTAATAAATGCTGACCCAGCATGTATGAACATACAAAAAAAGTGTTGAGTTTCAGAATTGATCACATTGGGTAAGGAGAAATTTATCCATCAGCTAATGGATGGTAGAAGCTCAGCTGAAACAATGCACTGTCAGACTCATGAATCCACACATTTGCATCTTTGTTTAAATTATCTTTTAACTTCCTTCACAAAGTTTTATCAAAGCAAGGACGAAACTCAGAATGCAAATGATCAAGAGATTGGTATCTGTCTGTGAAATAACTTCCTAGTAAAAGCAGATAATGTTGTATGAAGACTAGTGAGAGCGCTCATATTAGACAGACTCTTCTGTCTTCCCTGTATTTACAGGTGGGGAGAGCAGGATGCTTGTCAGTGGGTCGCACTTCACTCCTTATTGTCCAGGCTCAGCCTTCACATCCCATCATCAACTGAGTCCTTAAAAGGTCAATTAATGGCCACTTAGTTCCTCATTCTACTATTCCTAGTATTAATCCAGCTGCAGGCATACTTGTTGACATCCAGGGAGTATGATAAATAAACCCCTGTGGATTGTTTGTCATCTTTTGGGGCAATGGGGTGGGCAAACTGGGGTACAGGACCCTCCATCAAAAGGCACTTAGTTCCTGATTAATAGACCCAGCATCAGGAAAGGGTGGAGGGGAGGCAGAGTGGGTGAAGGGTTGCTCACTGACATCCACCCTCTTGTTCTTGCTGCTGATCCTCTCTTACCGAGGTCTTAATCCCCACCTAGTAAAAACTCCTCCAGCCATTGGGTAACCTCTGCTCTGGGTAACATTTCAATTGGATACCAGTAGGTACAGTATCCACCACTTCCCCAGCAATGCTGTTGAGCAGAAGAGTTACTAGCCTCTGATCATAGAGTCACAGTGCAGAACAGGCCCTTCAGCCCATCAAGAATGCACTGACATGTGAGAAACTCAAACTCCCACTAATCCCATTTACCAGCACTTGGCCCATAGTCCTGAATGTCAAGTGTTTCTTCAGAAAAAACTCTTCAGAATACAGCTCATAAACACACAACTTATAAATCAAAGAAAGGTTTAATAAAGAAACATCATTATTCTAAACCTAGAACCTCACCCTAAACTAATCTAAGCTCTCCACAATTCTACATAGTTCCTTATTTATAGTGAACCAGTTGGTCAGCTGACTATTACATCACTCTGTAATTGGTTCCATGGTTTACTAGGTCAGCTGACCCTTATCTCTTGCTCCCATTTGTCACATTACATCCAATACAAAGTAGTTGCCGGTTACTTTCTAATTCCAAGTACTCATCCAAATATTTTTTAAAGGATCTGAGGCAACCTGCCTCTACCACCCTTCCTGCCACAGTCTGAAAGACGTGCTGGTGAGGTGCACTGGCCATGCTAAATTCTCCTTCAATGTATCCGAACAGGTACCGGAGTATGTTAACTAGGGGATATTCACAGTGACGTCATTGCAGTATTACTGTAAGCCAACTTGTGCTACCAATAAATAAACTTTAAATCATAAAAATACAAATTAATGTTGTTTTATACTTCCTTATTCCTTGTGGATAGTAAATAAACCTTAAGATCAGAAAATTCCAAATTGCTGTACCAGCATTTTTCCATCTTTTCAGTTGCAGAATGTTCTGAGAATTCAAAGAATATCTTGCAACAAGTCCAGCTTTTCAGAAAGCTTGTCCATTGTGGGATAGTCAAACCCAGGCTGGGTTTAAATAATCCGTTGGTTTCCCGAAGATACTCGTGGTCTGAGTTCAGACTTTTGCATCTTTTGTTTTAGACATTCATTTTTTTAAAAAAATCCTTTATCAAATGGAGAGAAGGAACCAGTAATTAAAAAAAAAGGTTAGGATAATTTATTTTTCATTCAGAATATGGATCTGTGGTACAATCTCCTATCAAAAGTAGTTAATGCCACATGGAGTTCATATGCTGCTTTATAGAACCTTACTAAGGCTGCACTTGAAATATAGTGTTCAATTCCGGTTGCCACACTATCAGAAGGATGTGAAGGCTATGAAGAGGATACAGAAAAGATTTACCAGAATGATGCCCGGTATGGAGGGCATTAGCTATGAGGAGTGGTTGAAGAAACTTGGTTTGTTCTCACTGGCACGAGAGGCGACCTGACAGAAGTCTACAAAATTATGAGAGGCATGAACAGGGTGGATAGTCAGAACTTTTTCCCGGGTCAAAGAGTCAATTACTAGGGGGCGCAGATTTAAGGTGTGATGGGCAAGGTTTAAAGGAGATATACGAGGCAGATTTTTTACATAGAGAATAGTGGGTGCCTGGAACTTGTGGCTGGGATAGGTAGTGGAAACAGGTACGGTAGTGACTTTTAAGGAGTGTCTTGACAAATACATGAATAGGATGGGAATAGAGGAATATGGTCCTCAGAAGAGAAGGGGGTTTTAGATAAGTCAGGCAGCATAGACAGAGCAGGCTTGGAGGGCCGAAGGGCCTGTTCCTGTGCTGTAATTTTCTTTGTTCTTTATTTTTTTGGAGGCTTATGATAGGGTATGCAGTGATAGATAGTATTTATTGGTCAATGAGATGAGATCTACTGATGCATTCCATGCTCTGTTGGTGTGGATATTATTTCATCAGTAGAGAGTGTTGCCATAAGACAAAGTTGAAATTGTCCAGTGACAGTGTAGGGTCTACAATACATTTCCAAGTCAGAATTGTGTCTGAATTGGAAGAAACTTGCCCATGCTGGTGTTCTCATGTGGCTGCTGCCCTTATTCTCTAAGCGGTAGATGCTGTGGATTTGGAAGTGCTGATGAAAGAATCTTGATGAGTTGATGTAATACATTTTGTAGATGATACACATTGCTACCACTGAGTGCCATGATGGAAAGAATGAATGTTTAAGATGGAGTGCCAATCAAGTGCATTACTTTTTCTTGGACAGAGTTGAATGTTGAGTGTTTGTGTTTTGAGTGTTCCAGAGAAGTGGAAAGTATTCCATACTTCTGATCAGGGGCTTTTCTGAAGGCTTTAGGGAATCGGGAGGTTCATACATAGGGTATACGGTGATTGATAGTTTTTATTGGTCATGATATGTGATCTCCTGGTGCATTTCATGTTTTGTTGGTTTCACCAGTAGATGGATGTTGCCATAAGACAAAGTTGAAAGAGCGCAGTCAAAGGCAAAGAGTACATTGGAACCTGATCTCTATTTTATCTTATGTTATCTGCACCATCTCCAATTTTCAATGCCATTGAGTTCATGGAAGCAAGTGATCAGCTTGACTTCCAGCATGATAGCTTCACAGGCCAGGGACCTGGGTTTGTTTCTCAGCTTGGATCACTATCTGTGTGGAGTTTGCTCATTCACTGTGTGAGGGAGCTCTGATTTCCTTCTATATTCTGAGAGCCGTACTGGTTAGGATGCATTGACCCGAACAGGCGCTGGAGTGTGGCGACTAGGGGAATTTCACAATAACTTCATTGCAGTGTTAATATAAGCCTTTTTTGTGACTAATAAATAAATAAACTTTATTTGGAACAGGGCTAAACTGGACTCCTCCAGGTCTCTAATACTAGATTTAATCATACTTAGTACATGTTGGATACTAAACCTTGTTCAAAGACTGTTCCAAGTTGAGAAACTGTGGCAAGTTGCATTAAATTTTCCCCCAAAATATTTAATTTCGTCTTTCTCCCTTAGCACCTTCTCGACTGGGGTTAGTGACAGATGTTGGAATATAGCTCAATTTGGTTCAGGTCAGATTTGTCTATGCATTCCTAGGACTGTTCATAAAACAGGACCTTCAGTAAATGGGTTATTCTAATTTAGTTACAATGAATGCATTTGAAAGTAGTTTGACAGATTGAGGTTGAGATGGATGATTAAAGAAAGAGTTAGTAATATTTCTTCAGTTGAATGAACAAGAAGTAAGTTTCCATTAAACTGTGGTTTCTTTTTGCAAAAAAAAATCAGTTTTCATTTTGATCATTGTCAGTCCAGTATGTGCCTCTGCTCAGACAACCCTTTGTTTGGTTGACACGATAAGACCCTAGAACCACTGTGACTAGCTGGCAACTTTATGAAGCAGACTCCTCTACTACTTTTTCCTCCATGTACAAAAATGGGCCATCCAGCTGTTATAAGAAGCGACTAGATTCATCATAGACAGCAATCAACATCTCAATCTGATGTGCAAGTAGATCTTCTATTCAATAAGTTGGACAACAGAGCACAAACATTTATAGAATATCACGAATTTCAGACACTTGGTCAAATACCGCACTCATTCTAGAGACCTACTCTTCTGCACGCAACATCCCAGTTGTCATGGTGAGGTTCAGTGGAAGACATCAATAATATATTGGGATGTTACTGTGCTTTTAAGAAATGTATTTGATCAAGTTCCTTGTGAGGGATATGTTTAAGTTTCAGCTCTGATTTACCCGGTGCCAATTTGTCTGCAAACCCAGCAGCTCCATGCTGAGAATGCAGGAGAAATAATTGATCCTAGATAATGGAGTATTTGTTTTATTTGGAGCTAATGCATTTTTGTTAATTTTAGAGATTTCCCATGGGGTTTCAGAGTAGGTATAGTTAGGTTGATTGATAAAAGACAGAGTCATTTGAATAGGTGGAGCTAAGCTCACAGAAAAAACAATTTAGTTTCTGCTTGATCTTGAAAGAAGCAAGAAGTGTTTGTCTCTCACTCTCTCCCTCTCCGGAGGCTGATGTTTGACTGTTAGAAGACAAACATCTCTCTGTAACTCTGTTCAGGTGTGCTCAAAAGCTCTAAAACCTTTAACAAGTAAGGAAGTACTTACGCTTGCTATAATGATTATAATCAGCCCATTGGATTTGGAGTATGAACTCCCTGATTAAGGGTCCAATTGATGGGCCAATCAAAGAGTCTTTGCCTAGCGCTTAACCGGAGGTGTCAGTTCCTTTGCTACTCCTGGAGGTAGACTACTAATTGCTGGCACTCTGTATACTACTGTTAGAGTTGGAAAAAAAGGGATTTTGATCAAGAGACTTCTGCCTCTGAAGACATATTACATCAGCTAATTGATTTTGTAAAAAACCTACAAGTCAATTAGGAATATTGCTTAAATTGGAACTAATAGAGATAGTTAGCAGTTAAGAATTGTATCATGCATGTTTCAATTGGTAAAAATTAATCTAATTCATTTGTTATATTCAAATTGTATTAAAATAAAGTTTGTTTTGGTAAAAGCGTCCTGGTGAGTCAATAGAATCACACCTGGAGTGAAACGCCTTATCCTCACATTAATTCCAAAATACAAAATACTTAGGGTCTAATCTCATTTTATAATATACCATGGCGTTTCTGATCTGATCCCTGACAATATCACAAAGGAATGTCGGATCAAGCTGAACTGCTCTCAGTTGCTAATTTGGTTTTAATATCCCAAAAAGATAGAATAAGGCTTGAATTTTGAGGCAAAATAGTTAAAAATTGAACATCTATGATTTCAGGAATTTAAAAACAGCAATAGTATAATCTTCTCTTGCAATAAGGGCCAGTATGAACCTACAATAGGCATGGAGGAAATCATTCCATGCTAAAGCATCCCATTAAACTCTTTTCACATTATAGCATTGTAAAGCTGGTAATTGCAGATCTAAAAATATTTATGTTATTCGAGAACAGTGCCTCACCCATGAATATTTTTAGATGTGGGCTATGTCATATACTATTTACTGCACTGAACAAGGATTACAGGCAACAAAAGATAGTGTAAATCAAATGTTATAGATCAAAGATCCGTTCAAATACAGATATTGCATCAGGCCAATATTTGATTTACTGCATTTTTGCATCTCGATTTTTTAAAAACATTTCAATCAAGTCCTTTTAAAAAACTCTTTGCTCAAGTCACTTACAGACTTCCAATTGTCTAACTTTTGGCCCTCTCTATTGGTCTTGATAGTACTTGTAATGACTTCAATCAGGCCATTGAAATTGGACTATTGGAATATGAACCCCCTGATTAAGGAGTCAATTGATGGGCCAGTCAGGGAGTCTTTTCCTTATATTTAACTGGGAGCGTCAGTTCCTCTGGGACTCCCGATGGAAGACTGCTGACTGCGAGCCCTCTGTGTACTGCTGTTGGAATTGTAAATAAAGAGATTTTGGTGAAGGGACTTCTGCCTCCAAAGATTTTTTACAGCACAATTGACACTGATTGGCTCAATTGTTCCTTCACTTTTACTTTTAATACCAACATCTTCAGCTTGACTTTTACACTCTCACCCCAGTACTTTTTTCTGGCATAGTTCCAATCTTCACTCCTTCAAGTTCAAAGGATGCAACTGGTTTACCCATCTATTACCAGATCTGCCTGCACCACATTCTACATTGTTGAACTAATTGTTCTCCTGCAAAATTGCTCTTGACTCTAGGAACATACTGAAGAGCAAAGGTAGCCCTGAGTTTCTTTTCTCCACTACATTGTATCTTCTTTAACCCCTCTTGTTAAGTTCCTTCCCTTTCAGTCAAACAGCAAATGCGAGGTGCTTTTGTCTTTTCTGTTTTCCCCTTCCCCCTTTCACTAAGCTAAATCTCAAACCCAAGTTCCTCCAGCCCTAACCTGTGTCCTTCACTAGATTTTCCTTGCATCTCCTTTCGTTCCTTCTATAAACTGATTTTGTCCATAAATCCACCTCTTATTCCATTGACTTAATTCTTATTAAACTGCAAATCACCCTAATTCCTTTTATGACGTCCATGAGTTTCCCTCTCCTCGGATACTGTATCATCTCTCTCTTTCCAATTCTCGTTCTCCCAGTCCGCCATGTTGCTTTTGTAGTGCAGCAGACCGGGAAATTCTAGCAAAGGTCGTTTCACGGGCATTGCGCTGGTTCATCACCCAGTCACATTGAAAATTTGACTCTAAACCACTTGGTTCATGAAAATTACTGCTTCATCTGCAAACTTCCCTTTTCCTAAAGATTTCATGAACATGTGTCCATTTTCCCCACATTAGCCTGTCTACGTCCCTCCAGTCAGTCTTCTTCCTTTGGTGCATCTTCATCTAACCAGAACTCGAATTAACTCTGAACATGGCTCTGGTGGATTATTTCTTCTTGGTCATAGCATTCTCCTCCAATGCCTTTCCAGCTTGCTGCAGTTCGGTGGGACTGCTTTCACTTTGGTCTACTCTTACCTATCCAACTGCAATGGCACATCCTCAGCAATACTGTCCCCACTCTTCTAGTATTACCCAGAGTTGGCCCCAACCCTGGCCAGAGAATTTATCTTTGTATTTCTCCCTTTTCTCATTTACATAGTGTCACTTAGCTAGATCTTTCATGGTCAGTTTCCACATGTATGTTGATGACCTCCAATGTTATGACTATATCATCTCTCGTCATTTCATCTGGCCAACAGCTGCCAGATTTGGATAACCCCTAATTTGCCATGTGTGAAGATGAAGAAGATTCAATCCATCATCATTCAAACTTACTACAAACTCTGTACCCTTGTCATAATTTTTGTCTCCCCTTCTCAATCACTGTCACAGGATCAGACAGGCTGTTCTCAAGCTTCTCAAGAACAGGCGTTCTATTCAACTCCAATTTGAGTTGTTAGTCCTATACCCTCTCCATCATAAAGACTGCTGACTTTAATTTTCTATCACTTCTGAAGCATTACCCGTGTTTTTGTCACTTCCCGGTAATCACTTGAATGCTCTGCTGGTGAGCTTGCTCTAATCCATACTTCACTGATCAGAAACTTTTCTCTTCATGTCCTAAACTGCATTAAATCCCATTCACTGATCAGTCCTGCCTCATGTTGGCTCTCAGATCCCCACAGCCTCAAGTTTAAAATTCTGAATTTCATGTGTAAATTCTTGCAGAGTCTCTCTTGTCTTTGTAACATTCATAATGTGGAGATGCCGGCGTTGGACTGGGGTAAGCACAGTAAGAAGTCTGACAACACCAGATTTAATTCCAACTATCAAATAAATTGGTTGGACTTAAACCTAGTGTTGTCAGACTTCTTATTTTGTAACATTCAACAAATCCCAAACTCCTGTACCTCACCAGAGTTGAGTGTCACCAGCATTTTAATGTCCTATATTAGGGGGTTGTGGATTTTAAACAAAATGAAAACGATGTTGTGGAGCGGGGGTAGGGGGGGTGTTCTCCTAGTCCGCAATACTGCTTTTGTACTGCAGCGGGCTGGGAGACTGTAGCAGAGGTCATTTCACGGCATTGTGCTGGGTGCCACGGCCTTCGCATGTCTTCAGCACCTGGATTTTTGGTGTCATCAGCTCTGCGCCGATTTAAAATGTTCACATGGTGATTTTAATGTATTTGCATATCATTAAGGGGTCCGGGATTGAAGACATTGGGCCCCTAAACTCTCCTTTTCCATCTCCCCCTGCCAGGAGTGTTTAACTCCAGCGGGGTTTAGTATATTTCCCCACTTGTGGGGAGCTGTTGGCCAGCTGAAGTGAAGGGGAGAAATCCAAGCCCCACCCAGAGGGTTGGGTGCTGGGGTATTACCTCCTAGGCATTTCCACCTTGGCAGTGCCAGACTTGGCCCTGTAGTATTGCGCAAGGCCCGCACAGAGTAAAAAATGAAACAAAGGCAAGAGTCTGTGAAACACCGCAATGACATCATCATCAAATCATGTGATCAGCTCTTAAAGCAATCATGCAACCACTTAAATATATAATATTTCCCCCTTTACTTCTGTGATCATGACAACAGATTACTATGTTATACATAGGATGAATAATATTCTAGACATTGCACAATGCACCATCAATCATTATACACAGTCAATAAGAAAGTCAATCAAGAGAGCATCTATTCCTCTTCGATCATGTAGAACATTCTGGAATTTGGCTGCCTTTGGCTCTAGAAGTATGATTTGGAACTGCAGTAGACACTTATTTCCTTGGAACTAATTCTGCATCATTCTCTGATGGTATGGTAACGAAGACACAATCATCAGACAACTCAGATTCAACTGAGCCTTCCATTGAAGTATTCACAACACTAGGAACTAAAGGAATTGGTACTTCTGGAGATAATTCTGAGAATCATTTTGAGATAACAACAACTGGTCAGCATAGCATTGCTAAACTAATTCATCTTTGGTTTGAACTATATAAGAAATTGGAACAGTTTTACTAAAACAATGGCTGGTACCTATTTCTCACTCATGATATAATTATGTGCTAACACTTAGATCACATTGATGAAATCAGTATTGTTTTGCCCTCATTTCTCACCTAGCAACTTGAGATTGTTGTTGACACTCTACTATCATTGAAATTTCTGGCGATAATAACAAATCAAACGCAGCTCACAACTTTGTCTTTAAGAATAGTAATATGGGTAGTGTTTCTATAAGATGTCAAACAGCTATTCACATAGCGTGATAATGAAGCGTTTTCTCTTGAAGCTTTTAAAGAATGCTCCAAGAATTATATAAATGTCTCAGTATTGGTTGAAAGTTGATAACGTGTAGATTTTATATACTGGATATCATTTACTTTGAGATAATCCTCAAACTCTTGTATAGTAAACTGTGAAACATTATCACTAACAATCTGTTTCAGTTTAACAAACTTTGCAAAAATTTTGTCATATTTTTCAATTGTTTGTGCTGATGAAATAGATTTCATGATAAGAACATCTGGCCATTTTGAATGTGCATCAATTATGACTAAGAACATGAAATCCTGAAATGGACTAGCAAAAATCTATCTGCAATCTTTGCCATGGCATGTTTGGAGACTCCTAAGAGTGTAAAGAAAACAATGGTGGTATATTCCATATTTCAGCACAGCATTGACACTCTTCCTCTTTTTCTTCAATTTGGTCTTCCAGATTCAACAACCAATATAACCATGTGTTAATCTTTCATCTGGACTATACCAGGATATCCTTCATGTAGCTGTCCAAGAACATTTCCATGCAAACTAAGAGGAATTATCACTCAGATTCTCTTGGATGGTCAACTCAAGTTTTTTTTGACACACACTGTTTCAAATCAGATGCATACAATGCACTCCCAGCTTTCATTCCTTTCAATGCCATATCCATTAACTTCCTTATCACAGGATCATTTGAGAAGCTGTCACAGGTAAATGAATCATTTACTGGCAAAAAATAAAGAATGTTAGTGAAACTAATTAGTGGCATCTATTCAATAGATAAAGTTAAGTGTGATAACCATCAGGGCAACACAAAGGCACAGTGTGTAGCATTGCTGCCTCACAGTACTGGAGACCTGGATTCGCGCCGGCATGGATTTCTTCTGGGTGCTTCGGTTTCCTCCTACAGTCTGATGTGCAGATTAAGTGGATTGGTCATGATAAATTGCCCCTCAGTGTCCCAAGATATGTGAGTTGGATGGATTAGACACAGGAAATGTGTTGGGTTATGGGGATAGAGTGGGAGAGACTGTCTGTGTGACATACAGTGTCAAAAAGCTGGTGAAGAGTCAGTGGGCTAAATGGCCTCCTTCTGCGTTGTAGAGACCCTATGACATCACCATCAAACATGTGACTGGCTCATAAAGCAATCATGCAACCAGTTAAATATATAACAAGCATCCATAAAAAAAGTGATCATGGAACACCCACTTCCTTTAAGACGCTTATTAAACCCATTTCTTTTGTTCCACTTACTTCTCAGCCTGCTCAGTATCTCCTCTTTGGCTCAGCAGCTATGTGAGTCAGCCTCTGTGATTTGAATATTAGAGGCAGTATAAAATGAAAGATCATTCTCTCTCAGTTGCATCAAGTTGATATCACCATCATTCAACCTTAATGTTATGAATCACAGAATCTCACAGTGCAGAAAGTGGCCATGTGGCCCTTCAAGGTTGCATTGACCACAATCCCACCCAGGCCTTATCCCCATAACCCCATGCATTTACCCTAGCTAGTCCCCCTAACACTAATGGACAACTTAGCATGACCAATCCACCTGACCCCCACATCTTTGGAATGTGGAGGAAACCGGAGAACTCAGAAGAAACCCATGAAGACACTGGGACAATATGCAAACTCCACATAGACAGTGACCCAAGCGGGGAATCAAACTCAGATCCCTGGCACTGTGAAGTAGCAGTGCCAAACACTGTGCCACCCATGTGTATACATATATACATACATACATATATAACTAGCTTCACAGCACTATAAATCAAAACTAGCTGAGATTGTTTTTACATCCACATATATGACAAACCATTATTGATTGCTTATCTGGGGCAGAGCAAAGTAGGATCAATACGGCTCAGAATATATCATGAAAACAGAATGGAAGGCATTTTATTTCCTTGCTGATTTTAAAGGTTATGCTACCTTCGAAAGAGGAAGTCTTCAAAAAATTGAATTATTTAATTACTTAAGCAAATCAATTATTGGAGGCTCTCCAGTATTGCAAACCATTTCTAAGTGGATTCTGCTTCAGAATGATGAATTCAGTGAAAATATGACATGCAATCTGGATTATATGTTACAGAGCAGTGACAGATGTTTTCACATCTAAATTCTAAAGTACTGTTGACGGTGGTGTGTTTGCTGATGCACAAACAAACAGAAACAGCAAATGAAATAAGATGGAAGATAACTCACTAATGAGCTTCCTGAATAATGTATCATTCAGATATTCAATATTTATATGAAAAAGATCTGCATTTATATACAACATCTTATCGTGCTGTCGGGATGCGCCAAGGTACATTATAATCAATAGATTGCCTTCAAAATTCAGTCACAACTGTGATGCAGGCGCACATGGAACCAGTCTACCTACAGAAAGGTCACTTATCAGCAAATGAAAAATAATTCGATAATCTATTTTTGGTTTTGTTGATGGAAGGAGTGATATTAGTTAGGAAATCTTTATTTCTTCATAGTGTGCCACATCTACCTGAGCAGTTAGTTGGAGCTTCCAGTTAACACAGAATCATAGAATCCCTACTGTGTAGAAGGAGGTCGTTAGACCCATCAAACCTTCATTGACATCCATCCCACCCATATTCCCACAACCCCTGTATTTGCTAATCAATCTCTTTTATACAAAGGGGACATTTTAGTGCAGCCAATCAAGCTAAGCTGCATATCTTTGGATTGTGGGAGGAAATCGGAGCAACTGAAGGAAACCCATGCAGACATGGGGAACAGATTTAAACTCCACACGGCGATGTAATCCGAGGCTGGAATTGAACCCAGTCCCTGGCACTGTGAGGCAGCAGTGCTAATTAGAGTCCCACCATGACACCCATCATCTCATTCAGAAGACATTTGGATCAACTCAGCAAATCCGACAGCATCTGTAGAGGGAGAATAGAGCCAACATTGAGTCTGGATGACCCTTCATCAGACAAAGGATCATCCAGACTGGAAACATTGGCTCTGTTCCCTCTCTCTCTAAATGCTATCAGACCTGCTATGATTTTCCTGCATTTTCTGTTTTTGTTTCAGATTCCTGCATCTGCAGTATTTCGCTTTTATGTTGAACACCTTGTTTGCAGAAATGGGCACAAGTATCAGCTAGATTCTGTGATCCAGCCCATGAAAGGCTTCGAATGTACATCACAATCTGAGCTGAAAATATAATGATTACAGATCCTGCCAAAGCAGCTGTGCATTCCATGTAACTCTTCCTAGCTCAGGAAGAGAGATTGGATGTTGAACCTTGTGATTATTTACTAATTTGAGCTAATTAACAATAAAATGCATCACTGTGCTCAATGCTTAATTATATACATACCTCTTATTTTGGGATGTCCTCTTAATCAAGTCAATCATAACCATTGATATCATTGTGTACAATGGACTGAGACAAAACAGGATTGATTTTTGGCTATCTATCATAACTGCATATAAATATGAAAGCTACAAGACACATAATCCAAGTAGCCTGGTTCATCTCCAATGTCCAGGGAGCTAAGGTCTGCTGATTAAAGCCTGGAGAAATCATCACCTTTGTGAATTATCCTTTACCTTCCTCCTGGCTGGCTTCCCAACATACTATAGGATATGGTTGAATTTAATTGTTGCTCACAATGTTGAGATTGATCCCCATTTGAGAGGCCATGAAGAATCCCCCAAACAGGAATACTTCGTTTTGTAATCTGTTAGAAATGTTTGGAAAGGTGTGAAATGTTCTTCATTAATATTTAGAGGTTAACTAAAAGAAATATGTAACACTCATTTTAAATGAGCAACTAACAATTTATTTATTTAACTAACAGGAAACTTTAACTAAACAAATAAATACTTGTAAGATTCTACTGGAATGCTATTCAAATAAATACAATTTTGACAAAAAAATCAGAATTTAGTCACTCCCAGAAAAAAAACTATACTACCAGGTATTATGGCTTTGGAAAACTTTTGGGGTTCTTTTGTCGGTTCCACTGTCTGTGATCTCTTCTGATTTGATATCCTTCATTAGATAGACGAAGAAGTCTCACAAGAGGTATTTGGAGCTTGCAGAACAGCTCTTTCCCTCTCTAGGCTTTGAAAGATGGTAGCCCTTCAGTGGAACCGCAAACAGGCAGTTGATCTCCTGTTTTTATAATTGTGATGACCAATCAAATTTCCTAGACCAGGATTGTTCTGATGTTGTCAACAACAACAAATTCCAATTTGATAGGTTCCTGATTGCTGAGTGTCTTCTTTAAACTGACTGCTGAATTCAAAATTCAAAGGCCTGAAAAGCCTGATACCAAGGCAACCCTGATGCTTAGACTTTGCTATAAATGTTGCAGTCTGCGTACCCTGTATGCCCCTGCATTTTAAACCTCCAAGCACTGATACAAAACCAGCTTTTAAAGAGATCACATTTCACAAACTCAACTTTGCAACGCTGCACATGGACCTGAAAATAATTTCTAAAAACAATAGTTCAAAAGTTGAGTAATCTGTTCTTAAGGGGATAAGAGATTGGGATTAGATTTTGAGGAATTTCACATTGTCAGGGAGGAAGAGATGGTCTGATGATTGCACTTTCTTTCTCCACAATGATTCCTGACATGGTAAGAAGAGCCTTCATCTTTTTCAATGTACACAACAGGTGAGTTCCCAACAGTTGATCTCACTACTTCACTATTTTCATTTTTAGAAACAGCAAAGCTGCCAATCCTGATGTTTAGCATACTTATCTACCTATATATCCAAGAGCTTCATTTTCTTTTATCTTCCAAGTGATTGCCTGGCTGTTGGGAGGGGGTTGTGTGTGTAAGTTGTATTGTTACATTATGGGGCACATTGATGCACCATGGTCTTCTCCTATCTAGGGCACAAGTTCTAGACCTAGTGAATAAAATACTCAAGAATGAAGAATTACCCCAGAGAAGTATATTTGATATCTGATATTGAGACTTACAATAAAATTTTGGGTCAGTGGTATAAGCTAACAGAAACAGCTTATCAATACGTTTATCTTTATCCTAGCACAGTCAGCACACAAGTGGATAAGCAAGCTCCACCCAGGGTGGAACTTGAGTCCTGGGTCACCTGACCCATTCTTTGAAAGGGATATTGCCCAACATACATAACAGTGTTGTGGGTGGGAAAAGGAAAAGAAAGCAAGAGAACCTGCATTGTGCCAAAAAGAGTTTTTAAAAAATGTTGGCCTGATGCACTATATTGTTAATATTGACCACCTATACTATGATTTGTTCATGATAGATTACTTTTTGAACCATACAGGTATCTACAATATCACAATCATAAATGGTAATTATGTAGACAGTTCTGGGTCCTCCTTTGAAATCTTTGAATTCCCAATATAAACAGTTTCATTTAGACCCTCTCAAATCTAACGTTAGAGATGGTCCATCAAGACAACTCCTATTAACTCCAGCTTTAATGCTGGACACGTGGAGAGAGGGCTGGAAGGGAAATTGGAGGAAGATGATCTTATTGAAATGGTAGAGGGGCAAATGGCCGCTCCAGCTCCTTTTTTCTTATGCCATTATGCATAATCTGTTTAGATTGTTTCCAATTTCCTTGTATTCCACGTGGGTTTCCTTCGGGTGCTCCAGTTTCCTCCCACAGTTCAAAGATGTGCAGGTTAGATTGATCGGTCATGCTAAAATTGCCACTTAGTGTCCCAGAGGAGTAAATATGTGGGGTTATGATGATAGGGATTGTTGTCATTGCAGACTCAATGGGTCGAATGGCCTCCTTCTGCATTGTAGGGATTCTCTGGTTTCTATTTTATGGTAATTGTTTTTGTCATCTTATTAAATTGTTGGCACTTTGTTTTCTCTGTTAACCACTGCATTGTATTCCATTATGGAGTTTTGTAACATTAATAAATTATTTGAGCTTTGTTCTTTTCCAAGCTTTGCTAACAGAAAGTGTGCATTGCAATACAGTGATATATGCAATATTTATATGCCCTGTTTGTGAACAGAACTCCCACTCACCTGATGAAAGAGCAGCGCTCTGAAAGCTTGTGGCTTATGCTATCAAGTAAACCTGTTGGACCTTAACCTGGTGTTGTGAGACTTCTTACTGTCACTACAATATACACAGAGTATGCAGCGACCTTTGGTGAACTCTTTCAAACTCAAATGCTGTAACTTACGTGACATCCTGAAATTAATCCATTAATAATGAATAAATAGCTGTGTACTCTTAATTCCTTTGCTTACATCATTAAAACTAATAGATTCTCTTAATGGAGCATCTGTAAGACTCTGGATCCATTAAGATTTGAGAAGGTCTAATATCAAAGGGGGACCCACATCTATCCACATAATTAACATTTCTGATTGTGATATTCCATATACCTGTATGGTTCAAAAATGATCTATTATAAACAAATCATTGTATTGGTGATCAATATTAACAACGTGATACCACAGGCCAACAAATACCCTTTTTGACACCATGCAAGTTCTTCAGCTTTCCTTTCCCCACCCCCAAACTTATATATGTTATGTATGTTGTATATGCAATATTCCTTTAAGGATCAGGTGACCCAGGGCTCAGCAAGTCTTATGTGACTGTGCGAGAATAAAGATGTACTAATAAACTGTTCCAGTTAATTTATTATCACTGACCTCGAGGTTTATTATTAGTTTTGTGGTGCTACTATGCCTTTAAGGAATACATTTTTAATCATGTTCTCTGCAGTTCTGAGCAGGCACTGAGCTGCCTGATTAAAAGTTCTTTTATTACTGCTTAAATGGGGTTTTGATTATTTTTAATCTGGGCCTAATGCAATATCCTGGGGTTTTACAAGTTTATGATCCATTTGAATTGTTGGGGGAAGAATGATTGACAGGTCACACGACAATATTTCTTCCACTTTCAGTTTTTGGTTGCTGACATTGTTGAGTTACAAGGTGTGTGGGCTCCTGGCTGGAAGTACTGTGTTTGTCTTCCTCCCTGTTTTTATGTGACAGTGGGAATGGGAAAAAGCGGAAGTGTTTGGAACAATGGAAAGTAAACTTTTATTATCATAGGAAGGAGAAAGCGACGTGCACTCTGCCACCCTCACACCCCTTGATTTTTCAATCTCTATTACCCATTCACTCCTGCAGAAACCAATAAAATTCAGCCTTTGAAACTCAGGCTGAAATATAAAATTGAATAAAAAACATAAGACTTTCCTGTTTCTTCTGATGTATGTAATGTTCACTGGGATCAGGATGAAAAAAAGGACTCAAGGGTGGTAGCTGACTAGCCTACAAAGGACAGGATGGAAATTTAAGAGTTTTTTTACAATTCGTTCTTTACTAGTCAAGCCAGTATTTACTATCCATCTCCAGCAGCTATATGTGGTAATGGTGTGCCTCCTTTTAAACTACAAAAGATCTGTGCCCTTGACATTCAGAATGACTGAGGATAATGTTTTATGGGGGTGTTCAGCAGGATGACATGCGCCAATGACTGAGGTGAGTGATGGTAACCCTGCACACCGTGGGAGGAGCCCTAATGCCCCACCAGAAGCTTGGCATGACTGAGTTGTCCAATCACTGAGGGAAATGCCACCAATGTGCTAGCAACCTCGTAGAAAGAGGAAGCTCTAGTTTGAGCTTTTCTATGGAACAGGAATCAAGTTTTCAGGCTGGGACTGTAGCAAGACACCTCATCACAACAAGGAGCCATTGAGAGGGTGCCCTATTTACGAAGTTGGATACTGTGATCAAGTACATTACACCCATATCTGTGCTGTACACTTTCTTAGCTTTTCTAAACCTGTCACTTGGTGTATTCCCAGAAGGTTGTTTCTAATGACCCTTGGTTGGCATCCATTGGAGGATCAAGATCTGGAGGGCCCAGTCTGCTTTTAGGGTCCTGCTGTGAAGCAGCACCATCCTCTCAAACTGTGGGGCTGAAGTGATCACAGGAAGATGGGAATTGAATGGCTGGACACTCCTGGGTCACCTGAGTGGATGATCCCAGGCTGTAGATCAACTGCTCCTTCTCCCTATGGATACCAGATGGCCTCTGGTATCCTCTCTGGAAGTAGTTGCACAGCAGGAATGAGCTTGAGAAGCCCTGCCATCTTCTATCATAGTACCGCACCAATGAGGTGCCTGTCCAGCACCATGAAGTCTAACAGCAATGCAGGACAGAAGCCATGAACCAGGGTCTCTATGGCAGCTGCCACTCTTCCATTGGGGCTGCCTTTAACTGGAGCTCCCCCACGAGTAACAAGCTGAGGTGATGGTGGGGTGGGTGAATTAGAGACTATACCATGAATCCTTTGGAGGTTTTTTTATCTAATGGCTATCATTATGGCACGAAAACTCACCATTGCACGAAAACCATTGACAGGTGACTAAATGTCACCTCCAATGGACTCTACCGAATCTTGGGAAGGTGCCATGGCACAGTTAATCAAATGAGACAGATAAAATAACTGGCAGCATAGAAAATACAAATATCTAAGAGATTTGTCATGGCATCAAAGTAAGTTTGTGGCCTAAAGCTTTTCAGTTGACCACATCAAAGTGTCCTTTGAATTGAAGCCAGAATTCTTCAGATAGGAGGAGCTACAATATTACATTGGAACAGAAACCAACTACTGCATTCAATGGGCCAGCTTTGGACTCAAAAGGTCAGAATTCAGAAACTTATAACATGTTAGAAAGTAATGATTTTTCTCATTGGCTGGTAAAGAAATTTTGCTTGGTTAATTCTCATTATTGGGTCTTGAAGTTTCTCCATGTGCTATTTTTAGTTGACTTGTTAATGCATCAATTCTTTAGGTTAATGAATAAGTTAAAATAGATCATCTTGGAATCTGACAAAGTTGACCATAGTACCGAAAATAGTGCATCAAAGGAATTTCAAATCCTTAATTATTTTCCTTTAGATCTAGCTAGTCCTTCCACCTAATGGTGTCAGAAAATTGTATTTATTATTCTATCAACAAGTATATTTATGGCCT
Source organism: Sphyrna mokarran (assembly GCA_024679065.1). NCBI lineage: Eukaryota > Metazoa > Chordata > Chondrichthyes > Carcharhiniformes > Carcharhinidae > Sphyrna > Sphyrna mokarran. The sequence continues at coordinate 3,282,670 of JAGIQG010000026.1, forward strand.
AGTATTGCTTGTGATTTATGTGACATGACCAATCCCTTAATATTCCTTCTGTCTCATCTCTCTCCATTTCATCCATATCAGTTTATCTTTTCTCCCAGATTCTCACTGTGTTCAAACCAATAATCATCACAATATACATATTCAAATTAACTCTTTCCCAAGGCTTTAAACTCACCTCTCTTGGTCTTTCCATTTTAAGACCATGAAACCATAAGATATCGGAGCAGAAATAGGCCATTCAGCTCATCAAGTCTGTTCCACCATTCAATAGTGGCTGATATGTTTCTCATCCCCATTCTCCTGCCTTCTCCCTGTCATCCTTGATCCCCTTGTTGATCAAGAACCTAATTATTTCTATCTTAAAGACACCTAGCTTCTACAGCCTTCTGCAACAGTGAGTTTCACCATCTGGCTGAAGAAATTGCTCCTCATCTTAAAAGAGTACCCTTTCACTCTGAGGTGGTGCCCTCAACTACCAGTCTCTCCCACTAGTGGAAACACCCTCTCTATGTCCATTCTTTCTAGGCCTCAGTATTCTGTAAGTTCCAATTAAATCCTCCCTTATCTTACTTAGCTTTTAAAACCCAAGATTATAACTTAACCACTTGTTCCTCATTTATTCGGATTTCCATGGGTCATAACCCTTCACATTGTTTCTCAAATTAAAGAGGACTTCTGAAGGAAGCCAAAATAGTTCACTGTACTTGTGGTTTGTATATGTTTCGAGGATAGGTGGCGTTAATTTTTTCCAAACAGTGGTAATAAATAATGCTGAACATATCATTTAAAAAGTTTCTCATTTATTTTGCAAGCGATAATCGTCTGGCAGTGTGGTATTTCAAAGTGCCAGGGAGCCAGGTTCAATTTCAGTTTTAGCTGACTGTTTGTGTGGAGTTTACACATTCTCTTCATGTCTGTGTGGATTTCCTCTACGTACTCCCTCGCACTCCAAAGAAATACAGGTTAGGAAGATTGGCCGTGCTAAATTGCCCCTTAGTGTCCCAAAATGTGTAGGTAGGATAGATTAACCATGGTAAAATGTGTACGATTATGGGGATAGGGCAGGAAAGAAGATTTGGGTAAGATACCCCGTCAGAATTCAATAGGCTGGTGGTTTACTTCTGTAGGAATTCTATGATTTCAGTAATTGCAAGCAAAGTTATCTGCGATTCACAAGATTGAGAGTTCACATTAGAATGGTATTCATTGCAATACCAAAGAAGTTATGCAGTTCTTGATAGTGCACTGTCATTGTCTCTGTGCCCTGACCAGAGTCACATCTTAATATAAAACAAATATATTGATTGATCTAAATTTCGCTGATGGTTTCCTGCTGTGTATTACAAAGCTGCTAGGTTTGCATACATGATAGCTACTATATTTTTAAAGTGTACAACATTTCAGAAAGATGTGATAATGTGGTATATTAGTATCTTGCTTTTTTTGCACAATATATTTAGGAGGAGGAAAGATTTAAAGAGTAATATATATATAAATGATCTGGAGGAAAATGTAGGTGGCCTGATTAATAAATTTGCAGATGATACAAAAATTGGGGGAGGAACAGATAGTGAGGAGGTTTGTCAGAGGATACAGCAGGATATACATCAGCTGAAGACCTGGCCGAAAGATATCAGATGGAATATAACTCAGACGAATGTGAGGTGATGCGATTTGGAAAATGAACTTCAGAAGGAAAGTATGCAGTAAATGGTTGAGCCCTTAGAAATATTAGCATACAGAGGGATCTAGGTATGCATATCCACAGTTCCCTGAAGGAGGCAACTCAGATAAGGTGGATAAGGTGGGCAAGAAGGTGCATGGTATGTTGGCTTTCATCAGTCATTGCGTTGAGTATAGGAATTGGAAAATCATGTCGCAGCTGTAGAAGACTTTGGCCAGACTGCATATGAAGTATTGTGTACAATTCTTCTCACCACACTATTGGAAGAAAGGATATTGATGCATTGGAAAGGGTGCGGAGGAGATTTACCATAAAGTTGCTTGGTTTAGAGGATATGGACTATGAAGAGAGGCTGAACAAACTTGGACTGTTTTCATTGAAGTATCAGAGGATGAGGTGGGACCTGATAGAGAGTTCCAAGATTATGACAGGCTTGGATAGAATGGATAGTCAGAGTCTTTTTCCCAGAGCTGAAGGGTCAATTACCCAGAGATATAGGTTGAAGACAAGGAGGGGGAAGTCTAAAAGAGATATAAGGGGCAAGTTTTTCACACTGAGTGTGATGAATGCCTGGAACTCACTGCCGGAGGAGGTGGCGGAAGCAGATTCTATAATAATATTCAAGAAGGATCTGGATGGACATATGAATAAGCAGGGAATAGAGGAATATGGACCATGAAGAGGCAAGAAAATATTAGATTAGAGACGGATCTGAGTTGGCACAGATTTGGTGGGCCAAAGAGCCTGTTCCTGTGCTGTACTGTTCATTGTTCTTTGAGTACGTTTGCTTTCCTATTCAGTCTGCAGTTTGTCTCAAGATTGGAGATAATTACTTAACACGCTGCCAATTCAACTCCCTTTTTTCTCTTTTCCCAAGATTAATTTGACAATATTTAAGCTGTAAAATAAGGCCAAGCAATGGGGAACGTCTCCAGCAGAAATCCCTCACCACCTCTGCTCAGGAAAATCCAGGCCATTATTACTTACTTTAAAACTTTCAACACTTTGGGGATCACACAGCTATTAGCAGCAGCCTACGCTATGGTTTCTATGAAAATAGGCCAGCCTTGCACATCCTGCCAAATGAAATTACATTGCAGCATACGTCCGATGAATTGCTTTTTCCACTTAAAGCTAAGCTAGAATTTTAGCACCATATATCCCTGAAATCTACAAATTCTGTAGGAAACACAGCATAATGAAAAGGGTGCTAGTGATTCCATGTAGTTTCATAGAATCATAAAATCGCAACAGTGCAGAAAGAGACATTCAGCCCATTGAGCCTGCACCAACACATTGCCATCCCTATCCCCATAACCTCACGTATTTATCCTGCTAATCTTCCTGACAATAAGGGGCAATTTCACATGGCCAATCCACCCAACCAACACATCTTTGGCTGTGGAAAGAAACTGGAGCCCACGCAGACTCAGGGAGAAAATGCAAACTCCACATAGTCACCCAAGGCCAGAATTGAACTTGAATCCTGGCACAGTGAGACAGCAGTGCTAACCTATTTTATCACTGTGCTACCCCAAAATAAGTTTCTTCAGATGCTTCCCTCCTACTGTCTATCAGTTTTAAAGCTTATTTATTAGAGTTACAAATAGGCTTACATTAACACTGCAATGAAGTGACTGTGAAAATTCCCTAGTCTCAACACTTGGATGCCTATTCAGCTACACTGAGGGAGAATTTAGCATGGTCAATGCACCTAACCAGCACATCTTTTGGACTGTGGAAGGAAATTGGAGCACCTGGAGGAAACTCCTGCAGACATGGGGGAATGTGCAGACTCCACACAGGTAGCGACCTAAGCTGGGAATTGAACACAGGTCCTTGGCGTTGTGAGCCGACAGAGCTAATCACCGTGCCACCGTGTTTTGTGATTTGTAGTGCTCTTTCTGTTGTGTACTAACTGCTATTAAGTAAAGATACTGTGATAGATTAAGATCTGATTCCTTCTGCACTGTAAGGATTCTATGATTCTAAGATACTCTGGATACTAGAATCTGAAAGGACATAAAATGCTGGTTAACCTTAGCAGCTCTGGCAGCATCCATTTGGAGATAAAACAGATCTTAAGGTTTGATGGCCATATTGAGAATAGTAATCCTGATGTGATCTGGCCCAAGGCTTTGTTCACAAGCAAAACTTCCTTTTTTAATTCCAATTCCTTTAGCTGAAAGGTCAGATCTCATGAATCTTTTGATTAAATTTTGTACTTCTGCACTATCTTCTACTGATGTGTGCATAGATTCTCAAATTCTTTTGTTCCTTCACAGTCTCTTTAAAAACATCTTTTTGGCAAACCAAATAAACTAAATGAAATAAACTGAGGGTCAAAGGATGACTTGACATTTTCTCACATTAAACTCCATCTTTCACAGATCTTCCCACTCAATCTGTCTGAATCCCTTTCCAACCATTGCCTCCCAACCACACAATAAAATGTGCATCTGCAAACTTGAATAAGCAATTCCCTATATCTTCCTCCAAATCATTATGACATGTATGAAAAGTTGAGGTACCAAATAGACCCCCAAGGAACATCACTTATCACAATGCTGACAACTAAACAACAGACCACATATTCTTCCAAATTCTCAGTATCCTACTTAGACTTCCTACAGTACAGAAAGAGGCCATTCAGCCCATCAAGTTTGTATCAACCCCAATTCCAGCCAGGCCTTATTCCTGCAACCTCATACATTTATCCCGCTAACCTCCTGATATTAGGAGTAATTTTTTTTAGCATGGCCAATCAACCTAATCCGCACATTCTCGGACAGTGGGAGGAAGCCAAAGCTCCCAGAGGAAACCCATGCAGACATGAGGAGAATGTGCAAACTCCACACAGACAGTGATCAAGGCTGGAATTGAACCTGGTCCCTGGCGCTGTAAGGCAGCAGGGTTAAGCATTGTGCCACCATGTTGCCCCAAAGCAATTACTTGCCCATATCACAAAGTTACCCCCTCCAATTCTCAAGAGACCCTACAAGTCCATAGAAGTGACCAACTGCAATTTAGCTCAAGAACCAGTGAATTCCAAAAAGTTCTACTGATTGTAAAATATGATTTTCTGTTATTCAGAACCTCATCTTTAATAAAATGAACCTCAGCTTCCCTAAAGCAGGCCTTTCCAAACCGAGTGCCATTCATCTTCCTTTGTTTGTTGGCTGTATTAACATAGTTGAACTAATCTGTAAAGGTCAGATAACTAATTTTTTGCTTGTCAATTTGCAATATCATATTTAGTTGGATGACTTGACTTACCAACAGTAATTTTATTGCAAAGCCCAACAACACTGTTCATCATAAGTCACAGGGCTTAGCACCAAGAAGCTGACAACAAGCAGAAGGGTAGAAATCAGGCCTTTGTCTAGTTGAATTACGGAAAATAATTACATTCTCCAAATGAAAAGGCCCATTTAGGCATAATGGACAAGCTAATAAAAGTTGACTGTGTTGGATAAATGCCAGTACCACAGGTGTGCAAATGTAACAACATTTTTGCAGTTATTCAAAAAGTTTTCATAGCAAGTGTATTATTTCATAATATTAATCTTTATTGGACTACATCCGTTGGAGGAGAAAAAATAATTGAGTGATTAAAATTAAGAAAAGTAAAATTGCTCTGACGAACCAAGAAACTTTGGAACTGAGATATTATTGTAAGAGCTTATACCTAATTCCTGAAGTTCTAAATTCAGTGTTTGTTTTTAGGGTTAAAATAGCAGAGAGGAATGATTGATACAGGTGTGCTCTGTGTTCATAAGATGGCATTGTTGACAATAATTCCTGGGAGGAAGGTTTGTCATATGAGGAGAGACTAAGTCGGTTAGGATTATATTTACTGGAGTTTAGAAGAGTGAGAGGGGATCTCTTAGAAACTTGTAAAATTTCAACAGGGTTGGACAGCATAGATTCAGAAAGAATGTTCCCAATGGTAGGGGAGTCCAGAACTAGTGATAATTGTTTGTTGATAAGGGATAAATCTTTTAGAACTGAGGTGAGGAGAAATTTCTTCATACAGAAGGGTGGTAAATGTGTGGAATTCACTAGCACAGAATGTAGCTGAGGCCAAAATGCTGTCTGATTTCAAGAAGAAATTAGATATAGCTCTTGGGGCTAGAGGGATCAAAGGATTTGGGGGGAAGTTTTGATCAGGATATTGAATTCAATAATCAGCCATGGTCAAGATGAATGGTGGAGCAGTTATGAAGGGCTGAATGACCTTCCCTTGCTTCTAGTTTCTATGTAATAATTATTAGTTTCATGCATGCTAGATTCCAATAACTGGGATTTCAGAAGTAAAATTTTAAAAAAGGGCTTCAATATTTACTGGGGAGTGGGCTTACGTGCTTTCCAGGGTTGGATGGAGCAGTGCGGATGGGATGGTGGAACCCAGAAACATTGGCAAAGTGAGAGTTCAACCAAATTGAAAGACACTCCTTTATTATAATATCTTTACTCCACTTCCTTTCGGGGATGCTATGGGAAAGTTTTTCACTCAGAGGGTGGTGAGTGAATGGAATCGGCTGCCATCGGTGGTGGTCGAGGCGAACTCGCTGGTGTCTTTTAAAAGACTTCTGGATGAGTATATGGGATCCAGTGGGATCGGGGGTTATAGATAGGTCTATGGCTGGGGAGGTTTTGATGTGTTCGGCACAACTTGTGGGCCGAAGGGCCTGTTTGTGCTGTAGTGTTCTATGTTCTATGTTAGATTGAGAGACTATGAGGCAGGAAGGGTAGATGTAGAAGGCTGTCTTTGGTTTCCGGTCTCCCACAACATGCTAAGTGTCAGGAAGAAGAGCCAAAAGCTATCACAGTTTTGTTTGGGGAGGAAAGGAATAATGTAGGATGAACAATCTGAAGGGATGAGAGTAGGCTAAAGATTGCTGTTTCAGTGGTGGAGTCTTGGTTGTTATGGTGGGTTTGCTTGAGGGGCTGAGGGACAATTCCTTCAACCATCTGCCTCATTAGTATCACTGTGAAAAGCAATTATTTGCTGAATCTGTATGCTCCCCACCCACCTTCTCTTAGCTGCTAAATTTAAAATATGAAGAATGGAGCTTTATCTGCACATTCTGATAATAGATTCATCCCTACATGGCAGTCAGTTGGATTCTTTGAAGTAGCAGCTTGGGTTTCGCAACTTTGCTAATTTATCTCTTCTGCCTGTCACTGGGTAAGGAGCCGTGGTGGCTTTGACTCTGCGCTCTCCATCTGCAGGAATGGCAGCGCGTGTTCAAAATCCGGAGAGCACGATTCACGTCTGCGAGTTTCTGAGTTCCAACCTTCCCAGCGCCTGACTTGGAAATATATTACTGTTCCTTCACAGTTGCTGGGTCAAAATCCTGGAATTCCCTCCCTAATGGCATTGTGGGTCAACCTACAGGACATGGACTGCAGCGATTCAGCTCATCGCCACCTTCTAAAGGACAACTGGGATGGAGAATAAAATGCTGACCAGCTAGCAACGCCTATGTCGCCTCGTTGATGGAATGATATAAAATACATTGCAGGACCACAGAAAGCTCATTTTAAGACATTAGCACGTCATTGACAAACACACTTTGGGAATTTCTCCCTCACCAGATATTCAGTGGATGCCAGCATGCCGTGGTGTCAGCACCATTTATAACAGGTTGACCAAGACATGAATCAGTTGAGAGGGCCTTCAGGGGGCATAGAGGTGAGTATAACTCCTCTGGAAGAGAGTGACATAGTTGGGATGTGGCCTGGCAATGTTCCCTGCACAGGCTGGCACTGCCAGGTTGGCACCATGTCATGTTGGGGTTTGGGGGGAAGGGAGGGTGTAGAGGAGTGAATACATTCAGATTTGGTTGTAGGTCAGGAAAGGACAGAGGAGCAGGGGATACCATCAACCATGGTTGTTGCAGGTTGCTGGGGGTGGCAAGAATTGGTTATCGCTAACTCTGCTCAAGGGTGGAGAGAGGATTGTGGGGAGGGCCTTGAGATCTCCATGGCAGGCTGGGGGAGGGAGAGAAAAGAGGTTTACTCAGCACTTGATAGGAGCACCTTTTAAAGGTGGCACCTCGATCTCTGTGCAGACAGGTTAAGCCAGCATGTTGATGCCCCTTTTTGACAGCATGAAACATGCTCCCTTGGTAGAGTTATATAAGATCCGGAGAGAAAAACCAATCAGTTTCTCTGGAGAGAAACTCGCTAGGAACAAGATTTTGCGGCAAGTATTCTTTACATCTGTAGCTTGACATAAGAACAAATTCATGTGCATTTATTGAATTTTCATGGGATCTTGATACCCATACAGGGAAGCTACAAACTAAATGAATAGCTCCTGAATGGCTTTCACATGTAATATGCCTGATTAATGCCCATCGCCTGTACTGACAGCTTGGCCCTCATAGATTGTATAATTGTTTATACAACATAGGAAATAAGCAGTGAAAGACTGCTCATTAAATGGTCATTAAGGTTTTTGTGCCCTCAGCTAACAGAGTTGCTAATTTGTACCCATAGTATTTTATGCATTTTTATTGCTCAGTGGTTACCAAAATGGAATGGACTATCAGCAAATGTTAGTATGAACAGTCTCAATTGTGTGTCTGCTAAGTCATTAAGTTTATTATAAGTTGCAGTTCAATAAGAACAGGAAAGGTGTAGTAACAGAAGGAAAGCATCTCTCTATCAGGTGAGAGTTTAATATTGAAATTCAGATGTTTGTAAATAGCCACATCTGGAAAAGAAAGAGGCCCTACTTGATCTTTTTTACTTTATGTTAGTTTTAACAGATATGTAATACATTTGTTTATAAATGTATTCACAGGTGCATTATAGAGTGCAGTGTAAGATAGAGGAAAATGTTGAAAGGAATGGAGGAAAGAAGAAAAAGAAAGAAATAGGCCTGCTGTTGTCCATATTAACATTGCGTTTTGCTGATAGTCCATTCCATTTTGGCAACTACCAAGCAATAAAAATGCATAAAATACTATGGGTGCAATCTAGCAACCCCATTAGCTATGGGCACAAATAACTTAATGACCACTTAATCTCACAAGCAACTGAAAACAGGATTTGTCTAGTGGTGAGATCTCAGTTTGAGGTCTTTCCTGCCTCCAGCCCTCCCTCCCTTCGCCTCTTTTCCCTCCCTCTCCCCACTTTCAGCAATGGCATGAATCTGATTTCCATAGATTTAAATGCGTTTTAATATAATTAATGGGCTTGCCGCTGTAGCATCCACCTACGATATATCACATGTATATGTGTGTGTTTGTGTGTCCCGGGACATGACATCACTGGCACAAATCACTACTGACTTTGAAAGTGAAAACCAGTCATTTTGCCCATGCTGGGGGTGCAGAGGTATCTGTACTCCTCTGGGGTTTAAGTGACAATATGCAGTGCCAATAGGGCACATGAAGGAATAGGGGGAAAGGCTCAATGTTTGCACGGAAGAGTGGAAAAAACGTCTCAATCTCAGAATCAAAGTTTGGCCAGCATGTTTAGACCCCACCCGTCCAGCTGGCTATGAGATCCCCATCAGCACTTAATCCTACCCATGAAGCTGGCAAGTTTTCCACCGCTTTTCTTGTCTGATTCAACACATAGCAATTTAGGAAAATATTATTCATAATTGTGTTCATTTTTATTTTTGAAAGAGAGTACAGCCTATTTAATTCTTAGTTACCCCTTTCATGAGCACATTTTGTCATAAAAGTGATGACAGAGCACCACTAGTAAGTGTGTGGATCAACATACAGAGAATAGCACAATAATATATCACACAACAAACTTCTGTCTCAATGCATTTCAATATTTCTAACAAAGTTTTATTATGACTAGTGACTGGGGAACAAATTATTTCTTTACCATTTCTGTACTTTATCAGACATTTCCTCCCTACTGTTCTAATGCAATCATGGCACGATATAAGTATATTAGATCCACATTTAATGCAGTTAATAATTATTAAGCAGACAGTTCAAATCTACAGATCTATAATGATGTCTATGAAAAAAAAACCTTAGAAAGTACACAGTGTAATATACACATTTCATTCGTTCCAGATTGAAGATATTGAAGGAATTATTGGGCATGACTTTCAGTCCCATTGCATAGGGGTTGATTAGCATAGTGGGGCAGGCAATTTGAACGGAAGGATAAAACTAAATTGTACCCAGTGTTGTGCTGCTCATAATCGTCCTAGACCATTTTGATGATGTAGTCAACCTTGTGCCCAACAGAGGTACAAGGCTGATTTAAATATGATCAGTGAGCCCAGAATATTATTGTCTGGGCTCACTTAGCTTTTCGATCTTGCCAGTGGGGACCAGATGTGAGGGCCTTGCCAGTGAGACCAGATGTCATTGAGGCCCCCCACCACCTACCCCCCTCTCCCACCCCCCCTCCCCCACCCCCCCCCCCCACCCCCCCAACCCCGATAGTCAGGAGCAGGCACCCTGGCACCATCCACCAGGCAGTGCCAAAAAAGCAGGGCAAGGTCAGTAGGAAGGGAGGGAACTCTGCATCGGGGAGTGCGGCCTGGTGATGGAGGCCAGGGTTTGATAGATCTCTCATACTATACTGTGCATATAGAATATGGGATATTAGGGTTATGCCTAGGAGTCTGTAACTGGTTTTCCCAGTGAGCTTAGACTCTACTCCCCCCCCCCCCCCCCCCACCCCCGCAACCTTGCACCAGTGTGAAACTCCTCACTGCCAAAAAATTGATAGTATAAGAAAATTGTGTGAGAAAGCTCATTGAAAAAAAAAGAGTGAAACCTTCCAGTTTTCAGATTTTTGTGGCAGAATTTTTGGGGGAAAATTCCATCCATTATGTTGGTCTGATATGTTGGTAATTAATTTTACAGAAAAGATTAAATGCAAACATGTTTCTTATTTATAATCACACAGTTTTGTGTAAATTGTATGCAATACAACATGAACTTCTAATTGGAATGAAATGTTTAGAGTAGAAGTCTATTGGATGTATGACCTTGCAGTAGTCTAAAACAATGGGAAGCTAATCAAAGATATTGTGGAGTAAAAGAAAATTAATCTAGGGTATAACAGATATGCCAACTGTCTGTATTTTAAATTAAACATTTTAAACTCAAAACAAATTTAATTTGAGGTTTGTGTGTGGGGTCATTTTAGCAAAATAAGTCCCCTCGGTATAAATGATTCGGAAGTGAACGTTAGTGGTGGAGGGGACGAGGGGAGTGAGATTTAAAGGGGTAAGTTGTATTGTATTCACAGATGAGAATTTGGCAACCTTTTACATTTACAAGCAAAACAAGGTGATTTAAATCACATTGAAGTGCATAATGTCATTTCACTATAATAAAAGTGATACATGTCTTTACTTTCTTCACAAGAGTAAAATGGTTTGCGAGTGTGGGCACTACAGTGAGTCAGACATTTTTCTTTTATCCTTGAGATCCTTGGTTCAAATCCCACAAACTGAACTGGTTTGAACTGGCTTTACCCCTTGTCGTAAACTAACATTGAGTTGACAATTGCACTCAAGGGAGGCTACAGTAAAAATAGCGAAAGCATAACATTTATACCAAACGGGAATAAAAAAGCAAAACATTGGCATAGAATTAATGGTACAGGAAGCAGCCACTCAGTCCACTGGTCCATGTGGTGTTTAGACTTCATATAAGTCTTCTTGCTTCACCTAACCCTATCAGCATAAACTTATTTTCCAAGTGCTTAACCAGTTTTCTCCTGAATGCATCTACGTTGTTCACTTTTTTTAAAGTTTATTTATTCGTGTCACAAGTAGGTTTGCATTAACATTGCAATGAAGTTACTGTGAAAGTTCCTAGTTCCACACTCTGGCACCCGTTTCGAGTGTACTGAGGGAGAATTTAGCATGGCCACTGTACTTAACTGGCGCATCTTTCGGACTGTGGGAGGAAACCCATGCAGATATGGCAAGAATATACAGACAATGAGCCAAGCTGAACCCAGGTCCCTTGTGCTGTGAGGCAGCAATGCTAACCATTATGCTACCATGCTACCCCTGCCCATATCATTGTGTTTCATGTTACAAGCACTCGCTGGGTAAAGAAGTTTCTCCTAAATTCTTTATGGGATTCATTAGTGACTGTCTTATATTTCTGACCTGAGCACTGGTGTCTCAGCATGCAGAAACACATTTCCCGTGTCTAATCAATTAAACCTTTCACAATTTTATAGATCTCCGTTATGTTGTCTCTTTACTGGAGAAAAGAGTTCCAACCCATTCCATCCATCATGAAGTATTTTCCAGCTGTTTTCATTTGGAGAGGAACTGTGCATGTCATAGGGATTCTTGACATTTCATGAACGGGTGGGGGTGAATTGAAGAGGCAATATTTTTAGGTGAAATTCTGATAGGTACCAAGTTATGAATCCTGTGAAGAAAATGATGTAAACTATACTGAAGGTAGGGACAGCAATTGCTTATAATAATAGCAAAATACTGCAGATGCTGGAAAGCTGAAATATAGTAGAAAGTACTGAGAGAAAAAGACTCAACAGGTCTGGTAGCATTTGTGGACAGAGAAACAGAGCTAACCTTTCGAGTCGATATGACAATTCTTCACAGCAGTTTCTTACGTCTGCTGCTATTATGTCACAAACAATGTGCCTCGAAGTGTTCCTGGACATCTGCAGATACTTTTTCCAGTCAATTTCCGAATTTGCTGAGGGTGGACATTTTTGCTATTGTGGGCTTAATCCTAAAAGGACCAATTGCTGTTTTTGAATTCTAGAAAGTTTTAAAAATCACCACAATTATTTCTTTAGACTATTTTAAGCTTCAGATTCCCCTTTTTCTCAAAAAAAGAAAAGCAGGTTACTGTTTCCATTTTTGCCTCCTTAGTTTTCTGTGTCAATGCAGCTGCCTACCCTGAATATTCTGATCACCTCATCTGTGATTTGGGGATGAAGGTTAGTCACTTATCATAGTAGTATTCAGAATCTTACTTCACTTTCACGAGCCAACCATCCCTCCCACTTCCCCCCACGCTCTCCTCCCCACCCATCCCAAGCTATTTAAGTGGCTTTCTACCCATAACAACACAATTAGCCCTCTTTTCATCCTTTGGAATAATTTAAGAATTTGTCATGAACATTATCTACACCTGTTGTTCTATAAGCTCAATGATGCAGTGCAGACATCTATTGCCTTCCAGTGAATTTATTGAGAATTCTTAATTGTGTAGCACTGCACATTCCATTAGCTTTGCCAACCTCCGCACAAATGAAACTAAACTGTCATCTGTTGGGTAAAAGGCATTTCACTGAGATGGCATTTCTTTAGACACCATAATGTCTTCATCAAGTTGCTTAAGAACCCGAGGTTTGTCAGTCGTTGGCCTGTGCCCAGATAAACCACTTCAACCATGATTGGTAATAGATTTTAGTCTCCAGGAATATTATTTAGGATCATTTTTGTATGATTACACACCTTTGTGGATGGGTATGACCTACTGATGGCATTTTACCTTCTTAATGGTTCTCTTAATTTCTTAATTGCAGCATCAAAATCTACCTTGCCTGCAGTTCTCAAATATCTTAAACAGGTTGGAAGTAGCGCTCTGAAGCACTCTGCTTTTGCCTAAAAGCTTCCCCTTGCAGTTACTTAAATTAAACCCTGCTTAGTGTGGGTAAGCAATTAATGGGTTCGAGCTTCAATTTTGTTTGCGGCTGACTTTGGCTGCAATAAAAAACATTCTGGGCTGCATTATGAGTCATTGCCTTTCTCCTTGGTTGTAGGCTTTGTGGTTAACAAATCCTATTTGTAGGATGTTAGCAGCCACTCCAATTGCGGCGGTCATGCTTGTCATAAGAACAAAAATAAAGAAAGAAATTGAAGTTCCCTTTTGCGGATGGTAGCAATCTGAAGGTTTCCTATAAAGTCTACAGTTGAGAAGTAATGGGTATGCCAGGCTCATCATAGTGACTAATCTTAATACTGACTACTTTTGATTTATTATTGTCACATATATTTATATATAGTGAAAAGTATTGTTTCTTGTGTGCTATACAAAGCATGCCATTCATAGAGAAGGAAATGAAGTGCAAAATGTAGTATTACAGTCATAACTAGGGTGTAGAGAAAGATCAGCTTAGTGTAAGGTAGATTTGTTCGGAAGTTTAATAGCAAGGAGGAAGCTGTTCTTGAGTCAGTTGGTATGTGAACTTAGACTTTTGTATCTCTTTCCTGGTGGAAGAAGGTGCGGAAGAGAATGTCTGAGATGTATGGGGTCCTTCATTATGCTGGCTCCTTTTCTGAGGCAGCAGGAGGCATAGATTGAATCAATGGATGGAAGGCTGGTTTGCATGACATACTGGGCTACATTGTAATTTCTTGTGGTGTTGGGCAGAGCAGGAGCCATACCAACTTGTGATACAACCAGAAAGAATGCTTTCTATGGTGCATCTGTAAAAGTAGGTGAGAGTTATAGCTGATACGCAAACTCTTCTTAGTTTTCTGAGAAAGTAGAGATGTTGGTGGGCTTTCTTAACTAGAGTGAGGTGGCGTGGTGGGGGAACAGGACAGGTTGTTGGTGATATGGACACCTAAAAAAGTGAAGCTCTCTTCCTGTACCCCTTGCTGCTATACTACATACAAATTAGGTCTCTCAGTTGATCTGATTGCAAGTTCAACCCCATATTCCTGCTTACCGTGATAACATTTTAACCTTGTTAATCAAGAATCTCAAAAATAAAGTTAGATATAGCTCTTAGAGTGAAGAGGATCAAAGGATATGGGGTTGGGGGTATGGCAGGAAGACAGAGAGGGGAAGCAGATACAGGCTACTGAGTTGGGTAATCAGCCATATTGAAAGAAATGATGTGGCAGGCTTGAAAGGCCTCATGGCCTGCTCCTGCTTCTATTTCGTATGTTTCTTCTTCAGGGATAAAGGGAGAAACGATTGGATCATAAAAATGAAGCTTTGTGTGATGGATTGGGCTACATTTACGACCTTTTGTAATTCTTTGCGGTTCTGGGTAGAGCATGAGCCATACCAAGCTGTGATACAGTCAAAAATAATGCTTTCTATAATGTATCTATAAAAGCTACTTAGAGTTGTAGTTGACATGTCAAATTTCCTTAGTCTTCTGAAAAGTAGAGGCACCGGTCAGCTTTCTTAACTATAGTGTCGGCTGGGGAGGATCAGGATAGATTGTCGGTGATCTGAACACCTAAAAACTTGAAGCTCTTGACTCTGTCTACTTTGTCTCCACTGATGTAGACAGATGACAATCTTCTTCATTTTGTTGACATTGAGGGAGAGATTATTGTTGCCACACCAGTTCACCAGATTCTCTACCTCATTCCTTCACTTTGTCTTGTCATTGTTTGAGATCCAACCCACTACTGTAGTGTCGTCAACAAACTTGAAAATCAAATTGGAGGAGAATTTGGCTACAATTCATAGGTGTAAAAGGAATATAGTAGGGGCTGAAAATGCAGCCTTGTGGGGCACTGGTGTTGAAAATTATCATGGACATGTTGTTGTTGCCTATCTTTACTGATTTTGGTCTGTGGATTAGGAAGTTCAGGACCCAGTAGAAGAGGGAGATGCCAAGGCCCAGGCCATGGAGTTTTGTGGGAATAATAGTGTTGAAGGTTATAGTCAATAAGTAGGAGCCTGACATAGGTGTCCTTGCTCCAAAGTTGAATGCTGGGCCAGGGAGATGGCATCTGCTGTGGACCTGTTGTGGTGATAGGCAAATTGCAATGAATCCAGTCAATAGGTTTGTAATGAATCTTGAGTCAGTCTATCATTGGAAATGGAGACAGAGAGAACAAGGAAGAGAAACTGTAGAAGTTGGGCCATGTGAAGGAGAAAAATGGGTGGGAAATGGAAGTAAAATTGATACATTACATCGTTCCAGGTCTGCACAAGACAAAGTGGCACTGATGTAGTCATCGATGTAATGGAAAAGATAGATGTGGGAGAAGGCCTGGATAAGACTAAAATAAGGAATGTTCTCCATAACTCACAAAAAGCCAGGCGTAACTGGGGCCCACACAGGTACCCAGAACCACATCTTTTATTTGCAGGAAATGAGACAAGTTAAAAGGAGAAATTGTTTAGTGACAGACCTTGCCCACAGTTGGGATTCTCCAGTCCCATGGCAGCAAATGGAATTTTGGCTGCACTAGTGGGGCAAATGAGATCAGAGAATCCCAGCCTAAGATTAACCAGGCAGAGGAGAGTCAGGGTGGGCAAGGATTTTTCAGACTTCACCTCAAGGAAGGAAAGAAACGGCCTTTGCCCCTGCACATGGAGTATGGAGTTGTAGAGGGAACGGACATCATAGTGAAGAGAGGGCAGTTAGGGCCAGAGAACTGGAAATTGTGTATATGGTGCTGAGTGTCCAAAGAATCCTAAGTGTAGATGGGAAGAAACTGGACAAGGAGAGAGAGAGAGAATAGAGTCAAGTTGGCAGGAAGTTAGTTCAGCAAGGCAGGAACACGCTAATATGATGAGTTTACCAAGGTAGTCCTGTTCTGTGGATTTTAGGAAGGAGGTCGAAGCAGACAATGTGGGGTTAGAGAACAAGGAGATTGGAAGCTGTGGAGGGAAGATCTTCAGAGGAGTTGAAGTCTGTGGCTGTCCCAGAAACTATTGCTTGATGTTTGGTAGTGGAACCATGATCAAGGGGGAGGTAGAAGGAAGTGCCGAAGAGTTGGCACTCAGTCTCTATGAGGTCAATATGCCAGATAAGAACAGCATCACCCTTGTCAGCTGGCTTGATCACAAAGCTGATCAAAAGAACAGAGTGTAGCAAGTACAGAAGGAAACAGGTTGAAGAGGGCAAGAGGAGCAAGAAATTGAATCAGCCAAGGTTGCATTGACAGTTTTCAGTGAGAAGCTCAAAAGCAGCTAAGAGGCCAAAAGGTAAAGTCCAACTCGAGGGAGAATACTGGAGATAGGTGAAAGAATCTGTTGAAAGGCAAGAGGACTCCGGCCCAAAGAAGTGAGCATGGTGGTAGAGGTGATGGAAGAAGAGTTCAACATTGTACTAAGCCCAAAATTCCTTGAGGTGAGGACATAAGGGGATGAAACTGAGTCCTTCATTGAGTACGGAATGTTCAGCATCTGAGGGGGCAGATCAGAGGGTATAGTGAATATATGGCAAGGCTTGGGATTAGGAGGAATGGGATCAGAGGGATGGGATGATGTAGAGGGTTCTGAATGGGTGTTGGTGTCAGTAAGTTGTTGAAGCTTGCTCCTTAATACCTGAAAAAACGAGAAGAATCTTCTTGTTAAGACACCAGATAAGATGAAGAATAAAATGGAACAGAGACAAGGACAGCTTTGAGGGAGGGCAAGTTGGTGTTGCTGAAGAAAAATGTTGAGTGTGGAGTAGTGCATGGCATTGAGTGTGGATCAGATGGAAATCCTGGAGAGAAGAGCAATATTTCTTCAAGGTAAGTATTCCTGGAAGAAAATGGCAGTGGATTAAATGCTAAATTCAAAGCATTGTGTAGAATCAAGTCTGATCTTTAAATGAGTTTTGAAAATAGAAGATCAGGAATAAGAGTAGCCAAAGGCTTGGAGGATTCATGTGTATTATTGATAGATCTCAAGGACTTCTCACCATGAGGTGAAGTTCCAGCACTGCAAAGTATACTATCTTCTTGAATTTCAGCTGATAATAGTGTCTACAGATTTTTTTCAAGGGGAGAGGAAAAAGAGGTACAGACAAGTGCTTAAAGCCAAACACCTGGCTAGCATGAACGCCCTAGATATCACTCTGACCTTAGATAGAGTAAGAACGTCTGTGAGATCCTTGGATGCAACTTGCCAGGAAGCAGATCTTCGCATGGTGACATGCATAGAATATAGAACATAGAACACTACAGCACAAACAGGCCCTTCGGCCCACAAGTTGCGCCGATCACATCTATACCTACTGATCCACAGACCTATCTATAACCCCCTATCCCGTTAGTTCCCATATACTCATCCAGAAGTCTTTTAAGACCCTAGCGAGTTCGCCTCTACCACCACCGATGGCAGCCAATTCCATTCACTCACCACCCTCTGAATGAAAAACTTACCCCTAACATCCCCTCTGTATTTTCTTCCGTGCACCTTAAATCTGTGACCTCTCGTAGCGACCATTTCAGCCCGGGCAAATTGCCTCTGAGAATCCACCCTATCTATTTTTCTCAACATTTTATAAATCTCTATCAGGTCGCCTCTCAACCTACATCTCTCCAGGGAGAAGAGTCCCAGCTCCCTTAACCTATCTTCATAAGGCATGCATCCCAATCCAGGCAGCATCCTTGTAAATCTCCTCTGCACTCTTTCAATAGCTTCCACATCCTTCCTATAGTGAGGTGACCAGAACTGCACACAGTACTCCAAGTGGGGTCTGACAAGGGTCTTATACAGCTGCATCACTACGTCCTGACTCCTAAACTCAATCCCTCGATTAATGAAGGCCAGTACACCATATGCCTTCTTGACCACATCCTCCATCTGCGAGGCTGATTTAAGAGTCCTATGGACCCGGACCCCAAGATCCTTCTGCTCTACAACACAGCTAAGACTCCTACCCTTGATATTGTACTTCTTCATTCCATTATTCTTGCCAAAATGGACCACTACACATTTATCCGCGTTGAAGTCCATCTGCCACTTCTCCACCCAGTCTTGCATCCTGTCTATGTCCCACTGCAACTTTTGACATCCCTCCAGACCATCCACAACACCACCAACCTTTGTATCGTTGGCGAACTTACTAACCCATCCCTCCACTTCCTCATCCAGGTCATTTATGAAAATGACAAACAGCAAGGGTCCCAGAACAGATTCCTGGGACACTCTGCTGGTGACCGACCTCCTTGCAGAAAAAGACCCATCCACAACCACTCTCTGCCTTCTGCCGGCAAGCCAGTTCTGGATCCACAAGGCCAAAGCCCCTTAGATCCCATGCCCTCTCACCTTCCCAAGAAGCCTTGCATGGGGGACCTTATCAAATGCCTTGCTAAAATCCATGTACACCATGTCCACCGCTCTTCCTTCGTCAATGTGTTCAGTCACATTTTCGAAGAACTCAACTAGGCTCGTAAGGTATAACCTGCCCATTTTAACAAAGGATGTAGCACGGTTCAGGTGGAGGCGGCAAACCACAGCAGCACTTTGCCAAGCTTATCCAATGGAAGTCTATGCTCATCATCATCCTCTTAGGGCATGGCATAGAACGTAGAACATAGAACATTACAGCACAGAACAGGCCCTTCGGCCTTCGATGTTGTGCCGACCAAAATAAAAAGCAATGCCCCTCCAACTAAACCATTCCCTTCTCTTCCATATACTTATCAATTAACCTCTTAAACGCCACCAAACTTGGCACATCTACAACAGCTGCAGGCAGGGCATTCCAATCCCTAATCACTCTTTGAGTAAAGAACCTACCTCTGATATCCGTCCTATAACTCATACCCCTTAATTTAAAGCTGTGTCCCTCGTGCTAGCTTTCTCCATCCTAGGAAAAAGGCTATCACTGTCCACCCTATCTAAACCTCTAATCATCTTATATGCTTCAATAAGATCCCCTCTTAGCCGCCTCCTTTCTAACGAAAACAACCTCAATCCTTCAACCTCTCTTCATAGGACCTGCCCTCCATACCAGGCAACATCCTGGTAAACCTCCTCTGTACCCTCTCCAATGCCTCCACATCTTTCTTATAATGTGGGACCAGAACTGCACACAATACTCCAAGTGCGGCCGCACTAGCGTTTTGTACAGTTGCAACATGACGTTGCGGCTCCGAAATTCAATCCCCCTACCAATAAAAGCTAAGACTCCATATGCCTTCTTAACAACCTTCTCGACTTGACTGCCTACTTTCAGGGATCTATGCACATACACACCAAGATCCCTCTGTTCATCAAGACTACTAAGAATCCTACCATTAGCCTATACTCTACACATTTATTATTCCTGCCATAGTGCATTACCTCACACTTTTCCACATTAAACTCTATTTGCCACCTCTCGGCCCAGCTCTGCAACTTGTCCAAGTCTCTCTGCAAACTATAACACCCCTCTTCACTATCAACCACTCCACTGACTTTAGTGTCATCTGCAAATTTACTAATCCATCCTTCAATACCCTCATCCAGATCATTTATAAAAATTACAAACAGCAGGGGCCCCAAAACAGACCCCTGAGGTACACCACTTGTCACCGAACTCCACGATGAATATCTCCATCAACCACCACCCTCTGTCTTCTATCTGCCAGCCAATTCCTAATCCAATTAGCTAAATCACCCTCTATTCCACACATCTGCATTGAAGGAAGAGGAGAATTTATGGAGCAGGGATGCCTTTCCAGGAAACCCACGAAAAAAAGAAGAAAATGGAGATTCTGCAAAAATATCTTTCATTTAATTTCCTGTCTAATAGCTAGTTGAGAAAAGTACAAGGCAGCATCTGAAAGTAATCCCCAAAATCTGAGATCACAGGTTAGAACAAAAAGAACAATTCAGCATTGGAACAGGCCTTTTGGCTCTCCAAACTTGTGCTGATACATGGTTCCTATCCCTCTGTTCATTTCCCATCTTAGTTGACCAAGTGGTAGGGAGAAAAGAAGAAATTGCAGGATGGGGTGTGAGATTGTGAGGGACTCTGATAGGTGGGGTCATCACATCATGTAATTGCATGGGTTTGTTTGAAGGTTAGGGAGAATTCTGTTCCTTCTAGCCTACTGGCAGAGTTGAAAAAACACTTGCCTGTTGGACCTTCCAGCTCCCTTCAATTTCCAGGCTCTCCAAGCTTTGGGAAATCTAATCCATAGCCTTTAAATCCAAGTGGCTCTGCCACTCACCCTCTTTGCTAAATTACAAATCTGCAGCAGTTAAACCAGAAAGAAGTGTATTTATAGTATACTGGGACCAGCTTTCATATTTTCTTCAAATGTAATCTCATTGGGGGAGGCACTGGCCTAATGGTAATAACGCTAGACTATAAATCCAGACACTCAGCTAATATTTTGTGGACCCAGGTTCAAATCCTGCCACAGCAGATGGTGAAATTTGAATTCAATAAAGTAATACCTGAAATTAAGATCTACTGATGACCATGAAACTACTGTCAGTTGTCAGAAAAACCCACCTGGTTCACTAATGTCCTTGAGTGAAGGAAATCTGACATCCTTTCCTGGTTTGGCCTACAAGTGACTTCAGAGCCACAGCAATGTGGTTGACTCTCAACTGCCCTCTGAACTAGGGCATTTATTGCCCTAGTAATGCCCATGTCCTATGAATGAATAAAAAAAACTCCCCTGCCCATCATAGACCAACTTAAAATTATCTCCATTTCAGAAAGTAAGGGGAAATATATAGAATAGGCTATAAGTAAATAGGAAGTGTTGGTTCGCTCAGGTGCAAATTGGATAGATTTCTTAGAGTATTAGAATCCCTACAGTACAGAAGGAGGCCATTCATTCCATTGAGTCTGCATCGACCACAATCTCACCCAGGTCCTACCCCTATATCCCTACATATTTACCCACTAATCTCTCTAACCTATACATCTCAGGATACTAAGGGCAATTTTAACATGACCAATCAATCTAACCCGTACATCTTTGGACTGTGGGAGGAAACCGGAGCACCTGGAATAAACCCACACAGACGCAAGGATAATGTTCTTTTTTGTTTTCTTTTAATTGGTCTCCAAATGTGCTTAAGAAAAATTGTGCTCTGACCACAAAAAATGACTATTATTTAAGCTTTGCAGTAGATTGTTACTGCTTGAGGCTTTATAAAACTGACTGTGTGCATTTCCTGAGGGTACACTAAGCTATGAAATAATAAACATGAAATGAGATAAATCATAGTCATACAATGGCTTCTATGATGTCATTTGAATCTTTCACAGTCTCAATTATTATTCTTTGTGCACAAGGAAAGTAATAATGAAAGTACTGGAGCTTATTATGTGTTGTTTATGGTAACCGGGAACAGATGATTGCTAATGAAGTGCATACAGGTGCTGTCAGGAATTGTGTTGGTACAGGGTACAGCTGTTTCCCATTGCCACTGTCAGGTTCACATTAGGTCCACTCACTATGAAAGCCGAAGTATAACATACATCCTATTGAAATTATATACAGTGAATTCTATTTTAGACATAATCACTGGAAATGATAGAAGGCCTTTTGTTCATCACACATACCGAGGCAAATGAATGCACATGACTCCAGGCATTGTCAAGCAGCTATAAACCAAGTAAATAATTAAATGAGTTCTAAACAAAAAGGAGACATTGAAATTGGCATTGTCTGCTAACGTAGGAAATGCTTGGCACTTTTCAACTAAACTTGGTACATTTTATCTGATTGTACAATCGTTTGCAAATTTCCTGCTAACTTTTGTCCAATTTCCATTTCCCTCTCCAAAAGGTCTTGGCTTCCTATTGAGGCAAGGAACAAAGAACAAAGACCAAAACAGCACGGGAAACAGGCCCTTCATCCCAAGGAGGCCGCACCACCACCTCGATGTTCCCACTTCTACCCATGATCCCTGTCTATGTTTATAGATCTATGCATTGGGACCAAATTTGCAAGACAATTTAGGGAGAATTTGTTTTGCCAATCAGCCTAAGACCACATCTTTGGGGTGTGGGAGGAAACCGGAGCACCCGGAGAAAACACACACAAGCACAGGGAGAACATGCAAACTCCCACAGACACAGGCCCAAATCATGTATCTGCACAGCACAGCGATAGTCACAGAGCTGCCGTGTAGCCCATCAACTGGTCCAGTTCAAGCGTACACTAACGACGTGAAGCACTCGGATACTCTCGAAAAATCCAAGAGCAGCCCTCTCATGACCCATCGCATGTATGCTCCTTGTCAGACAACAAGGCGGACCAAAGTACCTGTAGGATAAAACAGAAATCCATCAATATCATTGACAATTTACACACTTCCCAGGGAACTCCCAAGGCTCATAATCCCTATTTTAAATCAGTCTCCTATACCCCTCCATTCCCATTCTGTTCATGTGCCCCATCTAGTATCTCTTAAATAACTCCAGAATGCCTGCCTCCAGCACCTTACTTGGCAGTGCGTTCCATATTCCCACAACACTCTGTGTGAAAAAACTCCCTCAAGCATCCAAATTATACCTTACCCCTCTCACCCTAAACCCATGATCCCTCGTGATATTTGAGTCTAACCTAGAAAAAAGCTTAACACTGTTTACTCCATCTATACCCCTCATAATCTTGTACATCTCTATTAGATCTCCTCTAAGTTTATGTATGGGCTTAGGGTGAGGGGGGTAATGTATAATTTGGATGCTAGAGGGAGTTTTTTCACACAGAGGGTGGTGGGAACGCGCTGCCAAATGGCGGAGGAGGCACTTTGGATTTATTTAAGAGATACTTAGATGGGCACATAAACAGAATGGGAATGGAGGGATATAGAAAACTGATTTAAAATAGGGATCATGAGCCGTGGGAGTTCCCTGGGAAGTGTGTGAATTGTCGATGATATTGATGTATTTGTTTTATCCTACAGGTACTTTGGTCCGCCTTGTCTAACAAGGGGCATACACATGATGGGTTGTGAGAGGACTGCTCTTGGATTTTTCGAGAGTATCCTAGTGCTTCACATCATTAGTGTACGCTTGACCTGGACCATTTGATGGGCAACACAACAACTCAGTGACTATTGCTGTGCTGTGCAGATACATGGATTTGGGTCTGTGTCTGTGGGGGTTTGCGCATTCTCCCTGTTCTTGCGTGGGTTATCTCCGGGTGCTCCGGTTTCCTCCCACATCGCAAAGATGTGCTCTTAGGCTGATTGACAGAACAAATTCTCCCAAAATTGTCTCAAATTTGGTTCTAATGCACAGATCTATAAACATAGACAGGGATGACAGGGATCATGGGTAGAAGTGGGAACATCGAGGTGGCGGCTTGGGCTCGTTGGACTGTGCTGCTTTTGTTCTTTGTCTTTCTAAGGAAAACAGCCCCAATTTACTTAATCTCTCCACGTAACTCAGATCTTCCATACCAAGCAGCATCCTGGTAAACCTCCTCTGCACTCTCTCCAGAGTATCCACGTCCTTCTGGTAGTAAGGCGACCAGAACTGGATGCAGTATTCCAAATGAGGTCTAACCCAACGTTCTATACAACTGCAATGTTAAAGGCCAGCTCTTGTACTCTATACCCCTTCCTATAAAGGCTAGCATAACATATGCTTTCTTCACAACCTTCTCCACCTGCTCTGCCACCTTCAGACACTTGTGCATCTGCACCCCCAGGTCGCTCTGCGTTTCTATACTCTTAATAGGTCTACCCTTTATCATATATCTCCCCCCTACATTCTTTCTCCCGAAATGCATCACCTTGCATTTATCAGGATTGAATTCCATCTGCCATCTATCTGCCCAAACTACCAGCCTATCTATGTTCCTGCTGTATCGTCTGACAATGCTCCTCACTATCCGCAAGTCCAGCCATCTTTGTATCGTCTGCAAACTTGCTGATCACTCCATTTACTCCCTCTTCCACGTCATTTATAAATATTACAAATAGAAGAGGTCCCAGTACTGAGCTTTGTGGCACACCACAAGTGACCAACCTCCAGCTAGAAAAACACTCTTCCACTATTACTCTCTTCTGTCTCCTATTACCAAGCCACTTACTTATCCATCTAGCTACCTGTCCTTGTATTCCATTAGCCTTGATCTTTTCAACAAACCTCCCATGAGGGACTTTGTCAAACTTACTTTGCCTTACTGAAATCCATATAGATGACATCAACAGCTCGCCTTTGTCAACCGTTTTTGTCACCTCCTCAAAAAATTCTACCAGATTTGTAAGGCACGACCTCCCCTTAACAAAGCCAAGCTGCATATTCCTAATCAGATCGCAATGCTCTAAGTGCCTATACATGCTATCTCTAAGAATCCCCTCCAACAGCTTCCCTACCACTGACATCAAACTCACCAGCCTATAATTTCCAGGGTTATCCCTACTACCCTTTATAAACAACGGTACAACATTAGCTATTCTCCAGTCCTCTGGGATGTCACCTGTGTCCAAAGAAAAGACAAAGATTTGCATCAGAGGCCCAGCAATCTCACCTCGCGCCTCCCTAAGCAGCCTAGGATGCATGGTAGAAGTCTCACAACATGAGATTAAAGTCCAACAGGTTTATTTGGTATCATGAACTTTTAGAGTAATGTCCCTTCTTCAGCTGAATGAAGCAGTAGAGATGTCCAACGCGGGGAGTATGTGGGATGAGAACATGGTGGGTGCTCTGAAGGTCTGGATCAAAGCTCTTGATCAGTCTGTTGAATTGGCATGTGTGTTCTTTGGTCTGATGGGTAAGCAACTGTCTTTAGTGTTCCTGGTTGTTTGTTTGTTAATGCACTTTGCAGTAATCCGTTCTGTTCAGTATGACAGTGGCCGCTCCTTTGCTGGTTTGATGACAATGTTGCAATTGGTCTTGAGAACACAGATCACATTTTGTTGTGCTTGGGGCTGAATCTGATGAAGGAGCCATGCTCCGAAAGCTTGTGATACCAAATAAACCTGTTGGACTTTAACCTGGTGTTATCAGACTTCTTAATGTGCCCACCTGAGTCCAATGCTGGCATCTCCATGTTAGTGAGGCATGGTTACTTAGATGCTGCAATGCTCCTCTATCTTCTTCAGATGGCAGTTTTCCAGTGTGACACAGGTGATGAATGTCGAAAGGTATCACATACAAATCTGAACCTGTACTTAACTGATGTCCACACCTTCTCACAATATTTGGTGCAAAGCAATCAGTCCTGTTTCCTTTCTATATCATAGAAGCACTGGCTCCAACCGTCCACAAAAGAGAAACAGCCTGTTATAAATAATGAGAACATAAGAAATAGGAGCAAGAGTAGGCCATCGAGCCCCTCGAGCCTGCCCCGCGATTCAATAAGATCATGGCTGATCTGTAGTGGTTCAGTACCACTTTCCTGCTTTCTCCCCGTAACCCTTAATTCCCTTGTCAATCAAAACCCTATCCACGCTTGACTTGAACATATTCAGCGAGGAAACCTCCACCACCTCATCAGGCAGAAAATTCCAAAGATTCACCACCCTTTGCGTGAAGAAACTCCTCCGCAACTCTGATCTGAACCGTCCCCTCTCCCCCTCTGCTAATCTTGAGGCTGTGCCCTCTTGTCCTGCTATCTTTGCTAAGAGGAAAGAGTCTTTCAACCTCTACTCTATCCATCCCCTTCATTATCTTATACGTCTCTATAAGATCCCCTCTCAGCCTTCTAAACTCCAAAGAGTACAAACCTAGCCTATTCAGTCTCTCCTTATAATCCAACACCCTCATCTCCAGTATCAGCCTAGTAAATCTTCTTTGCATCCCCTCCAAGGCCAATTTATCCTTCCTCGACATGTTTCTGATCCTGACAAGTCCAGTGGATCAGTGGACATGTCCCTTCATGTCCCTAAAAGATTGAGTATGTAGATATTAAGGAAGCGGATGTGTTAGAACTTTTAAATGCTATCAAGATAGACAAGTCTCCGGGACCAGATGGGATGTACCCCAGGTTATTGTGGGAGGTGAAGGATGTCATTGCAGAGCCCCTGGCGATGATTTTTGCGTCGCCGATGGAGATGGGAGAGGTTCCGGAGGATTGGAGGATTGTGGATGTGGTCCCTATTTTCAAGAAAGGGAACAGGGATAGTCCTGGAAATTAACGACCGGTGAGTCTGACCTCAGTGGTTGGTAAGCTGATGGAGAGGCTTCTGAGGGACAAGATTTACGAGCATTTGGAGAAGTTTAGGTTGCTTAGAAATAGTCAACATGGTTTTGTAAAAGGCAGGTCGTGCCTTACAAGCTTAATTGAGTTCTTCGAAAATGTGACTGAACACATTGACGAAGGAAGAGTGGTGGACGTGGTGTACATGGACTTCAGCAAGGCATTTGACAAGGTCCCACACGCAAGACTTCTTGAGAAGGAGAGATGCCATGGGATCCAAGGGGCTTTGGCCTTGTGGATCCAGAACTGGCTTGCCTGCAGAAGGCAGAGGGTGGTTGTGGATGGCTCTTTTTTTGCATGGAGGTCGGTCACCAGTGGAGTGCCCCAGGGATCTGTTCTAGGACCCTTGCTGTTGGTCATTTTCATAAATGACCTGGATGAGGAAGTGGAGGGATGGGTGAGTAAGTTCGCCGATGACACGAAGGTCGGTGGTGTTGTGGATGGTCTGGAGGGATGTCAGAAGTTGCAGCATGACATCGACAGGATGCAAGACTGGGCGGAGAAGTGGAAGATGGACTTCAATGCGGATAAATGTGTTGTGGTCCATTTTGGCAGATCCAACGGGATGAATGAGTACACTATCAAAGGTAGGAGTCTTAGCTGTGTGGAAAAGCAGAGGGATCTTGGGGTCGGGGTCCATAAGACTCTCAAATCAGCCTCCCAGGTGGAGGATGTGGTTAAGAAAGCTTACGGTGTACTGGCCTTCATTCATCGAGGGATTGAGTTCAGGAGTCAGGAGGTAATGCTGCAGCTTTATAGGACCCTTGTCAGACCACGCTTGGAGTACTGTGCGCAGTTCTGGTCGCCTCACTATAGGAAGGACGTGGAAGCTATTGAAAGGGTGCAGAGGAGATTTACAAGGATGTTGCCTGGATTGGGAGGCATGCTTTATGAAGACAGGTTGAGGGAGCTGGGACTGTTCTCCCTGGAGAGACGAAGGTTGAGAGGCGACCTGATAGAGGTTTACAAGATGTTGAGAGGAATAGATAGGGTGGACTCTCAGAGACTATTTACCAGGGCTGAAATGGTCGCGATGAGAGGGCACAGATTTAAGGTGCAGGGAAGCAAGTACAGAGGGGATGCTAGGGGAAAGTTTTTCAGTCAGAGGGTGGTGAGTGAATGGAATCGGCTGCCGTCGGTGGTGATCGAGGCGAACTCGCTGGGGTCTTTTAAAAGACTTCTGGATGAGTATATGGGATCCAGTGGGATTGGGGGTTATAGATAGGTCTATGGCTGGGTAGGTTTTGATGTGTTCGGCACAACCTGTGGGCCGAAGGGCCTGTTTATGCTGTAGTGTTCTATGTTCTATGTTCATTTGCCCATTAATAGCAGCAGCTGTGTCACTAAAGTTCCGTCTCCTGCTGTCTTTTTCCTATTCCCACTAAACTGCTGACTATCTAACCTCTCTTTCTGGCCCCTCCTTTTAGCTGAGATTCTTAATCATTCTCTCTTTTCTGGTTCTGCCCCCCCTGCCTTTTAATTTTGCTATATCACCAACCTCCTCAAACTCACCCTCTGCCAATGTGTTCTTGCAAGCTACTGTCCTACGTCCAACTTTTCTATTCTGTGCAAAGTCCTTGAACATGATGTCACTTCCCAAATCCAAGGTCATTTTCCAATAATTCCATATTTTCTATCTCTCCAATCCAGTTTACATTCACATTACTGAAACAACTCTTATCAAAGTCAAAGCAGCATCCTATGTTACTATCCTCCTATCAATTCCCCCCATACTTGAAATTCTCATGCTTGTACTCTAATTTATTTGTGTCCTCACCTATCTTTATCTCTGCAACTTCTTCCAGCCTTACAATCCTCCAGAGTTTTGCATTTCACCAATTTTAAATAATTGTGATTTCATTTGTCCTAAAATTGGCAGCCTACACCATAGGTTTTGGAAATCTTCCATAGATCTCCCAGTCTCCAACTTCTCTCCTCCTTTCAAAACATTTCTTAAACCTACCTCTTTGATCAAGCTTCACCTGCCCTAACATCACCTTATCTAGTTTGGGGTCAACTTTTGTTTGATTGGGTGGTGTGATGAAGAAAGCAATACTGCCTCACAGCAGGTTTGATCCTGGCCTTGGGTGACTGCCTATGTGGCGTTTGTATGTTCTCCTCATGCTTATGTGTGGTTTCTTCCAGGTGCTCCAATTTCCTCCCACAGTCCAAAGATATGGAGGTTAGGGGAATTGGCCGTGCTAAATTATCTCTTAGTGTCCAAAGATGTGTAAGTTAGGCGGACTGGTGCTAACTGTGCAGAGTTATGGGGATAGGGTGGATAGGGGAGATCCTGAGTAAGATGATCTGTAAGAGAGTTGGTGCAGACTCCATTGGCTGAAGGCTTCTTTCTGCACTGTAGGGATTTTATGGACAATGTCCCTGTAAAGCACCTTAGGTTTTTATTGCTAAATTAATGATATTTTCTAAATGCACGTTGTTGTTGTAAAACACTTCCCATCAAAGTGATAATGGAAGGATGTTAGAACAGCTTTAGGTTTGAACACCTGGGCCATTGAGACTGTAGTATCACAAGTGCTGCTGAGATGAGAACAAAAACACAGACTTGAAACCTTGGGAATGTTAGCAGTGCTTTATACAATCACAAGCATGTTAACACTGTGCCTAAAAACGTTGAATTTTCTACTGGTGACTCACAAATACATGCAGATACAAGAAACAATTTGTTTTGTCTAGCTTCAAGTGATGAAAATCTTAGTCTTCTAGCAATGTTGAATTACCAATTATGTCTTAATAGTGTTCGGTGCTAGCTTAACTTGAATTACAAAGTTAGCATAGCAGGCACAACAGATATTAGGAAGGCAATGGTATGTTAGCTTTTGGTACAAAGAGATTAGAGTATAAGAGTAATGAAGTCTTAAAATTACTGTGGTGAGACCACAGCTGTAGTACCGCATGCAATTTCAGTTTCCTTACGTAAGAAAGATATGCTTCCCCAAGAGGGATTGCAACATTCATTTGTTAGACTTACTCCTGAGATGAAAGGGTTGTCCTAAGAGGACAGATTGAATCAATTAGCGCTTTGTTCCCTGAAGTTTAGATGCATGAGGCATGGTCTAATTGAAACACACAAAATCCTTAAGGGACTCGACAGGATTGATGCTGAAAAAATGATTTCCCTGTTTGGGAAATCTATGATGTGGAGATGCCAATGTTGGACTGGGGTAAACACAGTAAGAAGTCTCACACGACTAGGTTAAAGTCCAACAGGTTTATTTGATAGCAAAAGCCATTAGCTTTCGGAGGCTTGCTGCCCCTTCAAGTGAGTAAACGCTCTGACAGCTAGTGGTTTTTGCTACAAATAAATCTGTTGGACTTTAACCTGGTATTGTGAGATTTCTTACTGGGGGAATCTATAACATGGAGGTTACGTACTCAGGATCATGTATCAGCCATTTAGGGCTGAGATTAAGAGAAATTTCTCCTCATCTGAGGCTTGTAAATCTTTGAAATTCTCTATTCCAGTGAGATATGGATGTTCAGTTGTTGAATACATTTAAGACTGAGATTGATAGATTTTTGGATACTTAAATGAGTCAAGGGATATAGAGATAGAAAAGTGGCTTTGAGGTAGATGATCAGTGATGTTAAATGGATCATTCAGGTTTGAAGCCTCAAATAGCCTACCCAAGACCCCATTTTTTGGTTGTAATTTTACCACTCTGCCCAACACGGGAATCAGAGTGGGCAAGGAGTGGATGACGGATGGTTCCATTGACTTTGGATGGGATTTTACAGTTTTGGGATAAATGAGGTCGTAAAGTTCCACCTCTTATGTTTCTTAACATAATACCTTAGTAATTTCACAGGTTTCCAAGGCCTTTAGAGTAGTTCATGCTAAGAATATCACAATCACTACTGGATCCATTGTTGCTGCGAGATACTTTCTACATACTCATCCCAGAGGTTCTCATCTCTTTTAATCCACCAAGGATTAGGATTGATATTTAAATAAGACAAGAGTTAGCAAAATGAATGTTGATTCTATAGAAGGTATTTCTATAGAAGGGCATTTAATAATGGAAAATAAGGAGATGGCATGTGAATTGAACAAATATTTTGAGCTGATCTTCACAATATAGGATGCAAGTGATATCCCAGAAATTACTGTAAATCAAGAAATGGAAGGAAGGGAAGAGCCCAAGAAAATTATACTCAGCAGGGAAATTATACCAAGCAAATAGTTGAAGCTACGGGCTGACAGGTTCTCGGATTCTGATGGACCTCGTCTGAAGGACTAAAAAGAAGTGGCTAACGAAATGGTTGATGCATTGTTTTTAATTTTCCAAAATTCAGTAGGTTCAAGAAAAGATCCATTAAGTTGGAAAATAGCAAATATAACTCCTTTATTCGAAAAGGGAAGGAGACAGAAAATCGCAAACCACAGGCCAGTGAATTTAACATTGGTCAGGGGAAAAATGTTAGAAGCTATGATTAAAGATGTTACAGCAAGGCACTTGGAAAATTCAAGGTAATCAGATAGAGTCAACATGGCTTGTGAAAGAAAATCATGTTTAATCAATTTATTCGAGTTCTTTGAAGAACTAATATGCTGTGGATAAAGTTTAAGTTTGTTTATTTGTATCATGAGTAGGCTTACATTAAGACTGCAATGAAGTTACTATGAAAATCCCCTCATCACCACACTTCGGCACCTGTTCACATACACCAAGGGGGAACTTAGCACAGCCAATGCATTTAACCAGCACATCTTTTGGAGGATATTAGAGCACACAATAGAAACCCATGCAAATTCCACACAGCAGTAACCCAAACCAGGAATTGGGTCTCTGGTGCTGTGAGGCAGCAATGCTAGCCACTATGCCACCGTGGAACTGGTGGATGTTCTGTACTTAGGTGACTGGAAGGCATTTGATAAGGTGCTATATCAAAGATTATTGAAGAAATTTAAAGCTTATGGTAGTTGGAGTAACATATTGGCATAGATAGAAACAAGAAGCACAGTTGATATAACTGGATCATCTTCTGGTTGACATGACACTCAAGTGATCAAGGATCAGTGCCAGGGCCTCAATCTTTTATACACCTGGAGTTCTCTTTTCCCGATAATATTGAAATTGACACGAGTAATTCACTCCTGCATAACAGAAATTTCTGTGGCCTCAAATAAAAAGTTATTTTTCTGTATTTCGGTGAGAACAAAGAAACTATAAGTTACTTTGCACTGAGAGATGAGCTACTGGCGTCAGAATCCATGACAAAGGCCTCACACAGCCAGCTGTTATTTGAAAGTAAGCGTGCCAAGATTTACTACAACTAGTAAGCCAAGATGATCCACTTCCAATTCATCTTTCCAGTCATGCCATTTAGTAAATTTCAAGTTTTCTTGCAGTTCCAGTCAGCTGCATGTTAACCCTGAATTGGAGGTTTATGCTCACCTCATAAGAATAGCTATCGTGTTAGAAAAAAAAATTGGGCTTTAAGTTAATTTATTAGTCACAAGTAGGCTTACATTAATACTGAAAAGTTACTGTGAAAATCCCCTAGTTGCCACACTCCAGCACCTGTTCAGATACACTGAGGGAGAACTTAGCATGGCCAATGCACCTAAACAACACGTCTTTTGGACTATGGGAGGAAACCCAAGCAGGCATGGAGAGAGTGTGCAGATTTTGCACAGACAGTGAACTAAGCCAGGAATTGAATCTGGTATCCTGTGAGGCAGCAGTGCTAACCGCTGTGCCACTGTGCTGTCCCAATTCCACATTCCACAATGCCATATTCACGACTATCCCTGATAACTTTTCACTCTCTTGTTCATAAATACTTTAAATAACTCTACCTAAGAAGTATTCAAAGATTCTGAGGAAATACATTCCAAAGACTCATGACCACTTATTTTTAGACAGTGGCCCCGAGTTCCCTATTCTCTGACAACAGAAAACATCCTTTCCAGATCCACCCTGATAAGTCAAAACTGCTCAGGATATATATGTTTCAATGAGGTCACTTTTTACTCTTCTCAGCTACAGTACACTCAAGCCTAGCCTATCCAGCCTTTGCTCATAAGAAAACCTTTCCATTCCAGGTATTGATCTAGTTATCCTTCTCTGAACTGTTTTCATATTTACATCCTTCCTTAAAGGGGTAACTTCCCTCAGAGCCTTCCCTATCTTGTATCTATAGCAGAAATCCCATTTAAATATGTCATGGGGATTTCCACCAACCTTCAACCATGGCTAAGATGATAGACACAGTAAGAAGTCTTACAACACCAAGTTAAAGTCCACAGGTTTATTTGGTAGCAAACGCCACTAGCTTTTGGATGCTTGCTGCTCCGAAAGCTAGTGGCATTTGCTACCAAATAAACCCGTTGGACTTTGACCTGATGTTGTATGAGTTCTTACTGTGTTTACCCCAGTCCAACGCTGGCATCTCTGTATCATGACTAAGGTGGTAGAGCCAGAAAAGCCTAGAGGAAATTCAGTCTTGATGTATTAACAAGTTGCATTGAAACTAAAACTGATCTGTCAGTGATCTGTTCAAGTTAACTACCGCGGTAATTCACATGACCAGGGTATCTTATGTTCCACAGTATAATTGTAGTCTGGTAGAAACCCATGTTTAAATGTGAATTTAGAATCATAGGATGGTATCTTGAGCTCACATTCTGTGAGATTGCCCATGCTAAATTCTCCTTCAGTATCCCTGAACAGGCGCCGGAGTGTGGCGACTGGTGATTTTCAGTCACTTTATTTTAGTGTTCATGTGTGTCTACTCATGCACTAATAAAAAAACTCAAAAAAAAACTCAATTATAACGTTGATTTAGTTTGACAAAGTATGTACCATTGTAAAACCGCTTACAAATAATAGCATTACCAACGGCCAAAAGTAATCAATGTAAAGAACCACAGAACACTACAGCACAGAAAGAGGGTCTTTGACATTTCTTGGCTGTGCAGAACCATTTTCCTGCCTAATCCCACTGACCTGCACCTGGACCATATCCTTCCACACCCCCCTCTGTCCAAGTTTTCCTTACATTTTAAAAGTGAGCCTGCGTTCACCACTTCATCTGGCAGCTCATTCCACAGTCCCAACACTCTCTATGTGAAGAAACACCCCCCAAAATTCCTTTTAAACTTTTCCCTCTTCACCCTTAATCCATGTCCTTTAGCTTTTTTTCTCCCCTATTCTCAGTGGAAAAAACCTGCTTGCATTCACTCTATCTATACCCATCATAATTTCATACACCTCTATCAAATCTCCCCTCATTATTCTACGCTCCAGGGAATAAAATCCGAACCTATTCAACCTTTCTTTGTAACTCAGTTTCTCAAGTCCTGGTAACAAGTCCCTTGTTAACCTTCTCTGTACTTTTTTAACCTTATTAATATCCTTCCTGTAATTAGGTGACCAAAAGGGCACACAATACTCTAAATTCGACCTCACCAATGCCTTATACAACCTCACCATAACATTCCAACTTTTATATTCAATACTTTGATTTATAAAGGCCAATGTTCCAAAAGCACTCTTTACGACCCTCTCTACCTGTGATGCCACTTTTAGGGAATTATGTATCTGTATTCCCAAATCCCTCTGTTCTACTACACTCTTCAATATCCTACCATTTACCATGAATGTTCTACCTTGGTTTGTCCTTCCAAAGTGCAATAGCTCACGTTTGTCTGCATTAAACTCTATCTGCCATTTTTTATCCCTTCCATTTTTCTAGCTGGTCCAAATCCCTCTGCAAGCTTTGAAAACCCTCCTCACTGTCTACTACACTTCCAATCTTAGTATCATCAGCAAATTTGCTGATCTAATTTAACACATTATCATCCAGATCATTGATACAGATGATAAACAACAATGGACTCAGCACTGATCCGTGTGGCACACCACTAGTCACAGGCTTCCACTCAGAGAAGCAATCCCCCACTATCACTCGCTGGCTTCTTCCATTGAGCCAATGTCTAATCCAATTTACTATCTCTCCATATATGCCTAGTGACTTAACCTTCCTAACTAACCTCCCATGCGGGACTTTGTCAAAGACCTTTCTAAAGTCCATATAGACAACATTCACTGCCTTCCCTTCATCCACCTTCCTGGTAACCTCCTCGAAAAACTCTAATAGATTATTTAAACATGACCTACCACACACAAAGCCATACTGACTCTCCCTAATAAGTACCTGTCCATCCAATTATTTGTAAATCCTATCTCTTAGTACTTCTTCCAATAATTTACCTACTACTGATGTCAAGTTTACCAGCCTATAATTTCCTGGATTACTTTTTGAGCCTTTTTTAAACAATGGAACAACATGACCTATTCTCCAATCATCTGGCACCTCACCCGTGACCTCATCTGTCAAGACCCCTGCAATTTCAACACTAGTCTCCTTCAAGGACCGAGGGGATACTCTGTCCAGTTCCAGGGATTTATCTACTCTGATTTGCCTCAAGACAGCAAGCACCTCCTACCCTTTAATCTGTATGATGTTCATGACCTCCCTACTTGGTTGCCTTATTTCCATAGACTCCATGCCAGTTTCCTTAGTAAATACAGATGCAAAAAACTCATTTAATATCTCTCCCATTTCGTTTGGTTCCATACAAAGCTGACCACTCTGATCCTCAGGTGGACCAATTTTATCCCTTACTATCCTTTTGTTCTTAATATACCTATAGAAGCTCTTAGGATTATCCTTCACTTTGACTGCCAAAGCAACCTCATGTTTTTTTTTAACCCTACCTATTCAGCTTACTTGGTCTGCTTTTCATACCTCGAGTTGTTAAATCCATATTGTGAATTAGGCATAGCTTGGGACCATCTTTTCACTTGTTTTCTTACATTTGAGCCAGGGCTGTTTATTTAGGTAATGTATTTATTAACTAACCAAGTCTTTTGCTACAGTTTCACAAAGGGAGTGCAAACAGCTATTAATATTGCTAAAGTGCATAAAAATATACTGTAACCCAATTCTATATTTCTGGCAGAATTAGGTTTGTACCCGTCCACAACAAGAGGTAGATTATGTGGTGGTCCCTCAATTTAAATCGGTTAATGGCACAAAAAAAACTTGTGTAGAAAATACTAACACTCTTGTAATTGTCTAGTTTAATTAAAAAATGCACATTCACTTTTCACCAACTTTCAAAACATGCATGGAATTACATCAGCTTGATTCTTAGCACCAAGGTGCTGATTTATGTATTCTCTGCATCTTGTTTTATGGTGCTGAAACATGGACCATTTATAGTTATCAAGAAAGGAAGGTCAACAACTTTTATCTTCGCTGTTCACAGCACATTCTAGGTATCTCATGGAAGGACAAAGTCACAAATGCTAGAATCCTCTCAAAGGCAAACCTCAGGCACTCATCAAGCAGAGGTGACTTTACCAGCTCAGGATGTTTATAGGAAAGAAGATGGATATATACCCAAGGATTGTTTGAATGGCAAGGTAGCTGGAACCAGAAGACCAAGAGAACACCAAAGATCTGCTTCAAGGATGCTTGTAAGTGTGACTTGCAGGTCATAAACATTAATTTTTGCAGCTGCGAGACACCAAACGACATGAGAGAGAAATGGTGACATTAGCTGTGGGTGAAATATGGCACTTTAAAGACATCACCGGGATGTGACTGGCTCCAACAAATTAAATTATACTAATAGAAATATTCAAACTCATTGAGTGAAGCCTATACAAAGCATTCGGAAACTTCTCAAGGTTTTCCAAATGAACCAGAAAAGATAAAGGGGTTTGCAGCTCAGATATATGTGGACCCTAAATCACACCAAGATGTTACAGGGCATTATTCCATGTTGCAAAACCTTGAAGCTGAACATGAATATCTGAAGGCTTCGACGTTATAAGACCACTGCTGTTCATAGAGTGGGCCTCATCTATCATTCCTGATATCAAACCAGACAAGACAATCTGCAGGGATTACAAACTGTCAATTAAGCAGCCACATTGGACTGATATCCCATACCCAAGATTGAGAATCTTTATGTCAAACTAGCTGGTGGCCTAATGTTTACTAAACTAAATATGAGTCATTTTTATTTGCATCTTGAATTGGATGAATCATCCTGAGAGCATGTGGCCATCAATGCGCACAAGAGCTTATAAAAATACACACATTTATCTTTTTGGAATATCATTGGTGTGTGCAATTTCCAACACACGATGGAAAATTTATGACAGGGGTTACTCAGAGTTGCAGTTTATTTAAATGGTCTACTGATCATGGTTCCATCGAAGAGAACTTAGCCAAATTGGAGGAAGCCTTAAAGAAGTTCACAATTGCTGGAGTACACTTAAGAACAGAGAAATGCACATTTCTGTTCTCACATTTCAGTGAGATAACCTATTTGGATTATAAAGATGCAAAAGGGCTGCAGTATTTGGGTTACAAAAATGCTAAAGGGTGGTACCCCGAAAGAAAAGTAATGGCCACAAGGGAAGCACTGTCCCAGAAATAATAGAGATTAAGTCCTTCTTGGGCATGAACAATAGATTCAAATAAATTTGGCCAGTTTGTTCGCACCTTGCATATCTTACTGAACAAACACCAAATGTGGTTTTGGAAGGGAGCTCAAGATGAGGCTTTCATAGAAACACAGAATCCTACAATGCAGAAGGAGGCAATACGGCTGAGCGAGTGTACACTGACTACAATTCCACCCAGGCCCATCCCCATAACCTCACATATTTACCCCACTAATTCCCCTGACACTGAGGGGCAATTTTGGCATGATACATCAACTTAACCCGCACATCTTTGGATTATGGGTGGAAACCGGAGCACCCGGAGATAACTCACGCAGACACAGAGAACCTCCATACAATCACCCAAGGCTAGAATTGAACTCGGGGTCCCTGGCTCTGTGAGACAACAGTGTTAACCACTGTGCCACTTTCAATCAGGTGAAGCAACAATTTCTGTCCACAAATCCATTTCAACCCAACAAAGGAGCTTGTCCTTACCTGCAACATATCTCCAGGTAGAATTGCATATGTATTTCTCATACATAGAATGATGGAAGACAGAGGCAAATTGTTTATGTGTCAGCAGCCCTCTCTCACAGTGAGAAGGGGTACTCCCAAATTGAAAAAGAAGTGTTAGTGGTTGTGTCTGGCATCAAATAAGGCAATCTCTCCCATTGCTTCTCCTGGATAAAATGCTGGGTTTTAATGCTCTCATCATATTAGTACACCTTGGAGCATCGACATGGGACCCAGGTCGCCAGTACTGATACTTTAAGCTATCTCCCAATACCCCGTAAGTTTAACAACCATACCGGTACGTGAAGAAATTATATTGGCTTTAAACTTCTTAGAAGTGCTGCCTGTATCCACAAAACAAATTGGAACTTGGACACAAAGAGACCCTGTACTGTCAAAAATCAGGACTGTGATTTTAAGTGGGGTTTCAATGGTCAAGCTTCAGAGGCAATAAAGCCTTATTTGACCCAAAAAGATGGACTAAGCTGTGAAAATGGCATAATCCCTTGGGGTTGTTCCCAATTCTGGAAGATGATTACTCTTGGAAGAATTGCAAAATGCTCATCCAGGCATATCAAAAATGTTGGCATGAGGCTACATAAGATGACCTGGCATCTACAATGATATAGTGGACATTGTACCTGTGTAACTAATGTCAAGAATAATGAAACTTACCCACTGCTGCCCATCTGCATCCATGGAAATAGCCTGGCATACTTTGGGTGAAAGTACACATTGACTTTGTAGGCCCTTTCATGGGTTCAATGTTTTTTTTATTAGTGGATGCACACTCAAAATAGCTGGATGCATACTAAATAATGTCCACTACCTCTTACACAATGGTTGGGAAATTGCGTCAGTGTTTTTGCATTCTAGGAGTACCCTAGGTCTTGGTTTCAGATCACAGTACTGTTTTTACCAGCATGGAATTTCAAACATTTGTGATTTTCAATGGCAATAAGCATATTAGAACAGTGCCGTACCACTCACATGAAACGATTTGGCAGAATGGGCAGTACAAACTTTCAAACCCAGGATGAAGAAGAAATTACCAGCATCCATAGG
Source organism: Sphyrna mokarran (assembly GCA_024679065.1). Lineage (NCBI taxonomy): Eukaryota > Metazoa > Chordata > Chondrichthyes > Carcharhiniformes > Carcharhinidae > Sphyrna > Sphyrna mokarran. The sequence continues at coordinate 3,321,215 of JAGIQG010000026.1, forward strand.
CACCAAGACTGCACCATTTTTATATAAACCATATACAACCACCCCATACTCAACAATAGGCATAGCATAGCAAACTATTAATGGGATGTCAGTTGTGTAGCAGATTGAGCCTCATATTCCCAAATTTGGCAGGAAAAGTGTAGTCTAGGCAAGATATTTAAAAAAAAGACTAATCAAAGGCAGAGAGAACATTTGAGATAAATGACCCAGTTTTTGTAAGGAACTTCAAAAGTGGTCCTGGCTGGGTCTCTGGCATCCTTTTAACTAAGGCTAGGCCTGTACTGTATGAGGTAAGAATCCAGGATAAGATCCTGAGAAAATATTTAGAGTATTTGAAGAAGAAAGGGCAACCACAAAAGCTATTAGTATTACCAACCCAGACATACCTGTCTTAAGTAACGATGGGACTGAACAGGCCATTATAAACCCGGAGCCCATTACCGCAGGGGATGGGGAGGCCGAGGATGTACTTATACCAGGAAAAATAAATGGGGAGGCTGGCCCGAATGAAATGAGTCCCAAGGAGAAATTCCAACCAATAATACTTTGTTGCTGTCCACATAAACAGAAGTCTCCTGATAGACTGGGATATTAATATTGAAACTTTCAGGTACTAGGGGACATGAATGGAGACGGATGTTGTAGCAAACTTCTGACACCATGTGACTTCCTCAACCATGGTTTCTGCAAATCTCAGAGACCACATGACTCCCTGACCAATAGAACGGGACAGCAACATGGATCACAGGGTGTATGAGCTGTAAATCAGCAGTTAAGGCCAGGACTGGCGAAACTGTAGGAGTTGCAGTTTGCTGTTGCTATACTTTGTAAATAGTCATCTGTAAAAAACTTTCTGCTGTAAATAAGTGGTTGTTGCTTTCATCAGCTGGTGGCCACCTGGAATTTTTGTTACTACGATAACCATGGACCAAAAGCTTAACTGTGGCATCCAAATCAACAGCAAAGTTAGATGAACAGGCCAGAGACTGAATAATCTGAACAATAAATTCACCTTTCTCAAAGCTTCTGCACCATTTGTAGAGCTCAAAGAAGGAGTCTGTTGGGAATACTTACACTGATGTTCCTGCTGAGCTGAGCAAGACTAACGGGCCCTACTATGTGTTGACATTGCAAAACAAAATATAAAGTGACTGCGTATTGAAAAAACTGGCTGTGTGCAATATTGACATCTAAAAAGGCACACCGTTTACTACTTTTCTGGATTCAAGTAACCAGTTTAACCACACTCCAAGGTATAACAGTTCTCTTGATCAACTTCCTGTCACTGGGTTCAATATATAGCTCGTACATTACTGGCAAATCTTGGGAGGTTACCATGATGTGGAGATGCTGGCGGTGGACTGAGGTGGGTAGAGTGAAAAGTCTCACAACATCAGTTTAAAGTCCAACAGGTTTATTTGGAATCACAAGCTTTCACTTCACTCACTCACCCAAGGAAGGAGCAGTGCACCAAAAGCTTGTGATTCCAAATAAACCTGGTGTTGTGAGACTTTTTATTGCATCTTGGTTTCGGTAGATATGATATACAGGATGCACTGTCGCAACTCACTGCACTTCTCTGACAGGATCATCATACCTTTGTAACATTTTATTTATTCATTCATTGGCGTGGGCATCACTGATTGGGCCAGCATTTATGGCCCATCCTTAATTACACTAAAACTGAGTAGTTTGCTAGATCATTTCAGGAGGTATTTAAGAATCAACTGCGTTGCTGTGGCTCTGGAGTACATGCAGCCAAACCAGATTAGGGCAGCAGATTACCTTCCCTAAAGGACATTAATGAACCAGATGGATTTTTATGAGAATCAACAAGTGTTTCACAGTCATCAGTAGACTTTTTAATTCCAGATTTTTATTGAATTCAAATTTCCCCATCTGCCATGGTTGGATTTCAACCGGATCCAAATCTGGATTATTAGTCCAGTGACAATACCACTACCCTACTGCCTCCCCTTCAATTGCAGAGAAGGACAAAAGCAGAAACATCATGGAATGCCATTATCTCCCAGAGGACACATCGCCTTGACTTTAATATATAAAACCAGAAGTTATTGTGCTGAAATAGAGGATCAGCAATGATCATATTGAATGGTAGAGCAAACTTGAGAGGCCGAATGACTTATTCCTGCTCCATTTTTCCATGTTTTTATGTTTCTTTGTTCCTTCATCATCAAAATACTTCAGATGTTGGAAATATGAAATAGAAACAGGAAACTGGAAATACTCAGGTCAGGCAGCATCTATGGAAAAAAATGTTAACATTTCAGTTCAAATAACTGATCATTGTTTCAGTGTACTCCATTTTTATTTATGGAATTCCTGAATCAAAAAAACTTCAAAACAAATGTGTTTGCTAGCTAAGATGTAACCAGATGTTTGGAACAGGCACGCAATTAGCTTGAAATATATTTTTAAAAAATGTTACAAATATCCAGGAGGCCAAGCAGCATCTGTAGAAAGAAACATAAGTTGATATTTCAGGTTGAGACAATCTTTCAGCAGAACACTGGGAATGTTTTTGATTTCCAGCATCCACGATGATATGCTTTTGTGTACAATTAACTTGTTCGGTTTGCAGAAAACACTTGCTATTTACATCAAATCCGTTATTAGAAATTTAAAACAATAGACCAATCTGATCCAGGATCAAAAATCCACTTTGACATTCTGGTCCAAGAATTGAATCGGTTTTGATCTCTTGGTCAGAGTGTTGTCTGAATTGAAAACAAAAATAAAACAAGCAAATCCACACATTCACAACATCCTCAAAATTAAAACTGTACTAATAACTATATTGAGAGTAATGCTATCAAACTGACAAAAGGTGTATGATTTAAGAAGGATTAATAAAGCAATTATTTTGCAGTTGAGATGCCATTTTAAGAAGTCACATGTTATATTGTACACCAGTGCAGAGTTGACCATCATATAAATTGACTCAAAATCTCAGTACATAAACGCTAGTGCAAGGATTTTGTTTGGTTGAGAAGTGAAAAAAATCTGTGAAAATCAAAAACATTTCTACATGTTAGCAAAAATAGAAGAACATTTTTTTTTGGCTAAGAACGCCATTTTGTGCATTGTACATTGAAAATGCAGCAACATTTTATATTTTAAAATGCTGTGAAGAGATATAGTACTTAAATGAGTGACGTTAATCATAATTGCATGTTGAATTATGGTTTAGAGCCTCACTTGTTCCTAAATCATGTTCATGGACTTAATTGGATTAAACTTAAGAGAAGAAATTTCAAGTGCATACATTAAAAGTATGACAAAACTGCTGGAAATATCCACCTCAAAATTAGCCAGCAGTCTCTATTTGGAAAAAAAAATCGCTCCAGTGTTAGAGAATCTACTTCAGTTAGGTATTAATATGAAGTTATAGAAATTAAGTCCAAATTTTCTACAATTGACTTTTACAGCTTATAGATTAAATTAGTGTCTCCAGTTCAGCCCAAACCTTTGTTTGACTATTCAAAACGCATTATCCCTCATCAGCTCTCACATCATTGACATTTACACAACAACATAGGAAGAGATACAAAAGTGTCCAGGGGCGTAATTTTTTTCACACTGAGGATGGTGAGTGTCTGGAACAAGTTGCCAGAGGTAGTAATAGAGGGAGGTATAATTTTGTCTTTCAAAAAGCATTTAGATAGTTACATGAGTAAGTTGGGTATAGAAGGATATGGGGTATCTGCGGGCAATTGGGGTTAGCTTAGGGATTTAAAAAAAAGGGAGGCATGGACAAGTTGAGCCAAAAGCCCGATTCCATGCTGTAAACCCCTATGACTCTATAACACATGGTTTCTCTGTGTTCATTATTGAGAGGTTTCAGAGATAGCAATCTGGGAAACTCAAAAAACTGACAATTCTGAAACTGAAATTCTAGACAAAAATGAATCTTCTTAGGTAAAGAAAATATTGATCGATAAATTTAGATTTTTTTGGAACATGGAGCCAGGTAACTAATCCTGATCTGTTCATCGTCCTCTCCAATTATATTTTTGAAAAACTACAAACTGTAATACTACTTGCATAATACATAGATCATGAAAACAGTAAATGTTGGAAAAATACAACAGGATCATTAGCGTCTGAAAATAAAACCAGCTAGTTAAAATAGCAAAATACTGTGGCTGTTGGAATCTGAAACAAAAACAGAAATTGCTGGGAAATCTCAGCAGGTCCGACAGCATCTAACAAAGGGTCATCTACACTTGAAGTTTTGGCTCTATTCTCTTTCCACAGATGTTGTCAGACCTGCTGAGACTTTCCAGCATTTTCTGTTTTTGTATCGACTGTTAATGTTTTGAGCACAGGCCCTTTATCAGAATTTTTAAAGAAAGGCAGGCAACTTTTGATTTATTATTGTCACATGTATTGGAATACAGTGAAAAATATTGCTTCTTGTACTATATAGTCAAAAAGATGTCATTCATAGAACTTATAGGGAAGGAGGAGTGGATAGGGTGCAGGATATAGTGTTGCAGTTACAGGAAGGCTGAAGAAAAAGATCAGCTTAATATATGTTGGAACCATCCAGAAGTCTGATGACAGCAGGGAAGAAGCTGTGTTGAGTCTGTTTGTTTGTGTTATCAGATTCTTGTATCCTTTTTTCCAACAGAAGAAGGTGGAAGAGAATATGTCTGTGGTGCATGGAGTCCTTGATTATGTTGGCTGCTTTCCCAAGGCAGCAAGAAGTGTAGGTGGAGTCAATGGATGAGAGGCTGCTTTGTGTGATGAACTGGGCTACATTTACAAACTTTTGTAATTTATTGCTGTCTTGGTCAGAGCAGGAGCCATACCAAGCTCTGATACATCTAGATAGGATGTTTTCTATAGTGCATCTGTAAAAATTGGTGAGAGTCATAATGCGCATGCCAAATTCCTTTAACCTTCTGAGAAAGTAGAGGCATTGGTGGGCTTTCTTAACTATTGTGCAGCATGGAGGGACAAGGGCAGATTTTTGGTGGTGATCTGAACATTGAGAAACCTCAAACTCTTGACCATCTCCACTTTATCATCATTGATGTAAACTTGGCATGTCCTCCACTATGTCTCCTGAAGTCAATGACTCTCTCCTTTTTACTAACATTGAGGGAGAGATTATTGTCATTGCATCATTCCATTAGGTTCTCTATCTCTTTCCTGCACTTCTTTAATGAGGAAACCAAAAAAAAGGAAGGGAGGGGATGACACAGTTAAGTGTTCTAAATATTTGTAGAAATAAACATTTAATAATCTGTGTACAACACTTGAGTCTGGAAGGAGTTGAAAAGGCCATTTCAATCAGACAGGAAAAAGGCAAGAATGAAGCAACTCCAATCAGATGTCAGCTGAGGAGAAAGTTACTGAGAAAAATTGAAATAGCTATAAAATTAATGTTCAAAATACAATAAGCTCAGGTGTTAATCCCATGGCTCCTACTTCTTCAAATAGTACGCTGAGTTTTTCGAGGGTCACTGTACCACAGCAAATAATGTGATTTTACTATTGGACTGGGTGAGAAAGCAGGCCCCATGTCTACCTCAGCTGGAATGAAGATCAAATTCCAACCTCACCACCATCTCTGCACCTGCTTCCCCCTGCTCTTGGCCTTATTTTGAACCACTTGCAAGTTGTATAATTATATTATGACTTGATATTAATAACAGTATTTTAAAGTTGGTGTGAAACTTGGGTTAAACAAGTAGCTCAAACTAATTATAGAAATTTATGATTGGTAATAGAAGTTAAGTCATGGGGAAGTCAAGTTTGATGCTTTCAATATCACCAGTGTATAAGTCCACACCCTATACATTGAATATGAAAGTACTACATTGAAGAACCAATATATAATGCAGACAGTGTATTTGGTTCGCAGACAATGTCGTGGAAAGGAAACAACTGGAAATTGTTGCAACTTCAATTATAACTGGAGAGTAGCTATTGATAAGAAAGATTTAGTAATGATGGACTAGAGGAAATGTCCGTTCAGAAACCTGAAAGAGGAACATGGACTTGATTGTGGTCACTTTATACATAGTAAATTTGATAGAATGTGATGCATGGAAACTAGCTGGATGGAAGATAAGTCCAAAAGGAATTTTATGTTAATATGAAAGAAGAAATAAAACTAAGAGCCGATAAACAGGAGGTACGGTTGATGCAGCTCAGGAGCGTAACAATTATAGGCAAAAGGAAGCCTCAGCAGAACAAAAGGTTTATTTCCCAAACTGTGAAAAGTGAGCAGATATAATAAAATGCAGCTATTCAAAGCACTGAAGTTTCCTTGGAAGGATGGTGGGGAAAAAACATTGGTTAAGTAGCATCAGTGGGCAATGATGATGGTTTGTCAATCATTGTTGATTATGAAAGCCTATAATTCATCTTCGATTTAATGTGTGTTCTCATAGGATTGAAAGTTAATTTGCATGAAGTATGTTTTCCACACAGGACATCTGGGATGGATTTGCTGGTCGCACTACATATAAAGCCAGAAAATCCCACCCAAAGTCAACAGAACTTTTCATGGTCTGTGTCCCACCCTCTATAAATCCTGTGGTGGGCAGCATGGGAAAATTCCATACCTGATGCCACAGGAACATAGAAAAAGGAGTACGGCATTTAATACCCAGAGCCTAGTCCAGCATTCAACGAGATCAGGGTTGATCTGCAAATCAAGTCCATATAAATGTCTGACTGACTAATGGGCAGATCTCTCCTTGATCTTCTTGAAGTGTCTTTTTTTAGCTCTCTGGATAAACTTGCTTCAAGGTTTGTTGCGCTATAAAGCATTTTGCGCATATTTTTCCTGTCCCTGGCATCATGGTTCCATGTGTCAGTTAAAATGCCACTTTTTAAAGAATGGTCTAAAAGCAATCTTTCTGTTTTTTTGAACTGATTGCTAAATAATAAATCTCACCTCTGCCACATAATAAACCTCAACTCACTATAAAATGCTTTCCTGGGGAGGAGGGACAGTTTATAAGTTCCAAAGGCCAAAAGATCTACTTCTGTTCCTATTTTCAATGTTTCTGCTTTTCTATCAAATATCCATGAATTTTCTGAGGCAACTGAAAAGGAAGAGGTTGAGTTTTCTGATGTGGCAATAATTTCTATTAAAGATGTTCCAAGTACTAGCTTGCAGATCTTAAGTTTTCATGCCAGTTTAATGCCCTTTCAATCCCATAATTTCAATAGATTTAGAAAGCATAATTGGTTTTAACCCATTTGTGATTCACTTCATCATCCGGCAGCTCAATGCTTGCTAAGTGGGTGAACCAAACAATGCAGACTGTATGCATCCTTTACCAATATGTGGTAACACATCAAACTTTCCTGCATGGTGATACCCAGCTTGTCTTTTTCAGACTGATAATGAGCTCAAATTTCTTCTAAGCTTCTGAAAAACAGACCAAGAAAACTTGGACATCTCTTATGTGTGGGGAACAAGGGCATGGTAATCAATGAACAAGCACTCCCAAACAAGTTCTTCAGATGTTTAGGTTTGAACTGGACGTTGTGAAGATTGTATAATTTGTCATTCTTCCAGAAGTAATTATCCCTTATCCAACATCCTGAAGGTCTAAGTAAACACATGAACAAACAAAGCATTAAATAAGGTGGAAGTGAGAATACAATCCTGCTTGACTCCATCAGAGATCAGCAAGAGGTTAGAAATCACTATCTTCCATGACTCCAGTCAACATACCATCATGGATTATCTTTTTGAGGCAGCAAACTTGAGCCAGTGCTTTATAGAGGCCCTATCCATTGGCTGCATTGAAATCCTTTGTGAGATCAACAAAGACACGGTAAAATTGTTCTTGATGCATTTCCAGAAACTGTTTGGCAGTAACTACCATAGCAGTAGTACTGAAGTAGATTATAATCCCAGCCCATTTTTGGAACAATTTTGGATCAGGCATACTCCTCAGATAATCACTCTCATTAGGCTGAGAAAGACAGACTGCACAGATACTTCAATAGGTCTGAGAAACTAAACTCTCCCTGAAGGAAAGGAAACACCAGAAAATAATATCTTCCCTGAATTAGCCTTTTAATTTAATTTTAAATTTATTAGTTAATGGAATGTGGCCGTTGCAGGCTTGGGCCAGCATTTATTGCCCACCCCTGAGGCATTTAAAAGCCAACCACATTTCTGTGGGTCTGGAGTCACATGAAGGCCAGACCACACAGATAACATATTTCCTTCTCTCAAAGACATTAGTGAACCAGATGGGTTTTTGTGACAATCCACAATGACTTCATTAGACTTTGAATTCAATAAAAATCTAGTATTTAGATTTCACCATCTATTGTGGTGAGATTTGAACATGATTCCTGGAGCATTACCACGGGTTTCTGATTTACTCATACAGTGACACTATCAGTATGCCACCACCTCCCTATAAATCCCAAGCTGAGTTCCATAAGAGACCTCCAGGAGTTCTGTAGAAGCCCAGACAGGCAGTTGACCAGGAGTCATGCCTGAAACTGTGGAGCAACATTCCAAAAACAAATGTAATGAACAAATCAAATGGGTCTATCAGAGCTCGGCCATTCTGAGCATCAGCTGCTGACAGGTACAGGGCATAAAACCTGTTGGAATGGCTAAAGTAAAAGGAGGTGATGTGATCAGTCAGCAGCAAACAATGATTAGAGAGCAGTGAGCAGTTGGTAAGTAGCGAGTCCCAATGGAGAGGTGAAGTGAGGCAGGGTGGTGAGGTGGCAAAGTAAGACCAAGGGGAGGAGCGAAGCGAAGCCTAGATGAGCGGCAGCTTAGTGGGAGTAGCAGTGGTGGAGCAATATACATACGTATGCTTCCTGAGTAGGAGGTTGACCTTTGTTGTTCATCCACTGTCATCGATGAGGACCTCGACACCATTAGTCATTTTAAGGCTGGTCGTGGTGTGTCCGAAGATGACTGATCAGGCCAATTCGGGCACGGAATGTCCGGGCACATATTGTACAGACTTGTATAGACATTGTAGTTGTTGCGCTGGTGGCTCTGGACCTGCGCAACTTACGCTTAAGTTGTGCTTCAGCAATACACCTTGCTTCGTGAGCTTGACGGCCTTTGTGGATGAGGCAGCATCAGGTAGGGGCGGTTTTGTGCCAGTGTTTCCCAGGTGGTCGTGTCAATGTCAAGTGACTTCAGGGAGGCTATGAGTGTGTCTTTGAAATGTTTCTTCTGCCCTCCATGCGAGCGTCTTCCAGCACAGAGTTCCCCAAAAAGGAGCTGCTTGGGTATGCCCTCATCTGAAATACGGATGATATGACCTGCCCACCGGGTTTGCGTTCTCGTCAGCAGTGTGTGGACTGATGGTAGACTTGCTCTAGAGGGAACTTCAGTGTCTGGTACTTTGTCTCGTCATCGGACGTGTAACATTCTGCGAAGACAAATCATGTGGAAATGATTGAGCTGTCTTGCATGCCTTCAATACATAGTCCATGTTTTACAGGATTACAGGAGGGTAGTGAGTACTATGGCACCTTAGATCTTCAGTTTTGTTGCTGGGCTGATTCCTCAATGTTCCCATACAGTGGAGCACAGTCTACCAAAAGCAGAACTTGCCTTTGCTATTCTGCAGTTAACTTCTGCATCAATAGTCATTGCTTGTGAGAGGATGCTGCCAAGATAAGTGAACTGGTCCACTGCCTGTAGTTTCTGCGCTTTGATTGTGATTATGGGTAGGAGTCTCAGCTGTGTTGTAGAGCAGAAGGATCTCGGGGTTCAGGTCCATAGGAATCTTAAATCAGCCTTGCAGTTGGAGGAAGTGGTCAAGAAGGCGTATGGTGTACTGGCTTTCATTAATCGAGGAATCGAGTTTAGGAGTCAGGAGGTAATGATGCAGCTTTATAAGACCCTTGTCAGACCCCATTTGGAGTACTGTGCGCAGTTCTGGTCACCTCACTATAGGAAGGATGTAGAAGCTATTGAAAGAGTGCAGAGGAGATTTACAAGGATGCTGCCTGGGTTGGGAGGCATGCCTTATGAAGATAGGCTGAGGGAGCTGGGACTCTTCTCACTGGAGAGACGTAGGTTGAGAGGCGACCTGATAGAGGTTTATAAAATGTTGAGAGGAATAGATAGGGTGGATTCTCAGAGGCTATTTCCCCGGGCTGAAATGGTCACTACGAGAGGACACAGATTTAAGGTGCAGGGAAGCAAATACAGAGGGGATGTTAGGGTTAAGTTTTTCACTCAGAGGGTGGTGAGTGAATGGAATCGGCTGCCGTCGGAGGTGGTAGAGGCAAACTCGCTGGGGTCTTTTAAAAGACTTCTGGATGAGTATATGGGAACGAATGGGATAGGGGGTTATAGATAGGTCTGTGGATCAGTAGGTATAGATGTGATTGGCACAACTCGTGGGCCGAAGGGCCTGTTTGTGCTATAGTGTTCTATGTTCTATGGGTTCTGTGTACAGTGCACGAGGAGCAGGCTGGTGCATGACTTCGGTCTTTTTAGTGTTGACGGTGAGTCCGAAGTTGTCACAAGCCGTGGAAAATTTGTCCAGACTGACTTGCATCTCTGGCTCTGAGCCAGCATACTGGGCGCAATCATCGGCAAACAGGAAATCTCTCAGAATAGTCTCTTTCACTTTGGTAATAGCTTGAAGTCTCCTCAGGCTGAAAAGCTTCCCATCCACTCTGTATTTGAGGCTGATTCCAGCAACACTGTCCTGGAAGGCATCATTCAGCGTAGCAGTAAACATCTTGCTGAACATTGTGGGGGCAAGCACACAGCCCTGTTTGATATCATTGGTGACTGGGAATGCCTCAGAGGATTCTCCGCCATGCAGTACTCTGGCCACCATACCATCATGGAATTGGCGTACCATCTGAATGAATTTGAGGGGGCAGCCAAACTTTGACATGATCCTCCAAAGGTATTTGTTTCGGCAGCATTTAAACTAATATAGAGGAGGGGAGGGGCTGAGACCGATAGCTCGGTATAGAGCAAGATGGGAGATAGAGTAAGCTTGGATGAGAAGAAATACACTGGGGAGAAGGAGGTTCCGAGTGGGCTTGGAGGTCTGGAGTGTGTCTGTTTCAATGCGAGGAGCGTAACGGGAAAAACGGATGAACTTATGACCTTAATGTTTGCGAGGAACTTGGATGTGGTTGCAGTGACAGAGACGTGGTTAAAGGAAGGGGAGCAGTGGCAACTGAACATTTCTGGGTATAAGTGTTTCAGGCGTGACAGAGGAGGGTCCAGAAGAGGTGGGGAAGTGGCGTTGTTAGTTAAGGAGGGCATCACGGCGGTGCACAGGGAGGACAATTCAGAGGAGTTAGGAGTGGAGTCGCTGTGGGTGGAGTTGAGGAATAGAAAGGGGGCAATTACTATGCTAGGGGTGTATTATAGGCAACCCAACAGCCCACGAGTAGTTGAAGAAGGCATATGTAAAGACATTTTTTAGAGAAGGGGCTATATTGGATTTAGTTCTGAGTAATGAGCCAGGGCAGGTGGTTGATGTTGTAGTAGGGGAACATGTGGCTAACAGTGACTACAATTCTGTCTACTTTAGGATACAGATGGAAAATGATGCTTGTTGCCCTAGGGGCAGGGTGCTGAAGTGGAGGAAGGCTAACTACGGTCGAATTAGGCAGGAACTTAGGGAAACTGATTGGGAATGGTTGTTCGAGGGTAAGTCCACGCTAGGCATGTGGGAGTCTTTCAAGGGAATACTGAAAATGTTGCAAGATAAATATGTGCTGACCAAGAGGAAAGATGGGAGAGGTAGGATTAGAGAGCCGTGGATTACTAGGGATATTGAGGACTTGGTTAGGAACAAAAGAGAGGCGTATGATAGGTCAAAGCAGTTGGGAATGGAGACAGCGTTGGAGGAATATAGAGACAGTAGGAGGGAGCTCAAACGGGGAGTTAGAAGGGCAAAAAGGGGGCATGAAATGATTTTGGCAGATAGGATTAAGGAAAGCCCAAAGGCTTTTTACTCCTATGTTAGGAATAAAAGAGTGGTTAGAGGAAAAATCGGACCTCTTAGGGACAGAGGAGGGGAACTGTGCTTAGAGCCGAGGGAATGGCGGAGATCCTGAATGAATACTTTGCGTCGGTATTCATGAAGGAGAGGGGTTTGTTGACAGCTCCTGTCTCTGAGGGAGCTGTGGACCAGTTGAGGGAAATATCCATACCGAGAGAGGAAGTGTTAGAGCTTCTAGGTAGCATTAAAACTGATAAATCTCCGGAGCCCGATGGCATTTATCCCAAGCTGCTTAGGGAGGTGAGAGGTGAAATTGCTGGGCCTCTGATGCAAATCTTTGTCTCTTCTTTGGACACAGGTGAGGTCCCAGTGGACTGGAGAATAGCTAATGTTGTACAGTTGTTTAAAAAGGGTAGTAGGGATAACCCTGGAAATTATAGGCCGGTGAGTTTGATGTCAGTGGTAGGGAAGCTGTTGGAGGGGATTCTTAGAGATAGGATGTATAGGTACTTAGAGAGTTGCGATCTCATTAGGGATATGCAGCATGGATTTGTTAAGGGGAGGTCGTGCCTTACAAATCTGGTAGAATTTTTTGAGGAGGTGACGAAAACGGTGGACGAAGGGCGAGCCGTTGATGTCGTCTAAATGGATTTTAGTAAGGCGTTTGACAAAGTCCCTCATGGGAGGTTACTTGAGAAGGTCAAGGCTAATGGGATACAAGGACAGGTAGCTAGATGGGTAAGTAACTGGCTTGGTAATAGGAAACAGAGAGTAATAGTGGAAGGGTGTTTTTCTAGCTGGTGGTCGGTCAATAGTGGTGTGCCGCAGGGCTCAGTACTGGGACCTCTTCTATTTGTAATGTATATAAATGACATGGAAGAGGGAGTAAGTGGAGTGATCAGCAAGTTTGCAGATAATACAAAGATGGCTGGACTTGCGGATAGTGAGGAGCATTGTCAGGCCATGCAGCAGGACATAGATAGGCTGGTAGCTTGGGCAGACAGATGGCAGATGGAATTCAATCCTGATAAATGCAAGGTGATGCATTTCAGGAGAAAGAATGTAGGGGGGAGGTATATGATAAAGGGTAGACCCATTAAGAAAATAGAAACGCAGAGGGACCTGGGGGTTCAGGTGAACAAGTCTCTGAAGGTGGCAGAGCAAGTGAAGGTTGTGAAGAAAGCATACAGTATGTTAGCCTTTATAGGAAGGGGCATAGAGCACAAGAGCTGGCCTTTAATGTTGCAGTTATATAAAATGTTGGTTAGACCTCATTTGGAATACTGCGTCCAGTTCTGGTCGCCCTACTACCGGAAGGATGTGGAGACTCTGGAGAGAGTGCAGGGAGGTTTACCAGGATGCTGCCTGGTATGGAAGGTCTGAGTTACGAGGAAAGGTTAGGCAAATTGGGATCGTTTTCCTTAGAAAGACGTAGACTTAGAGGAGATCTAATAGAGGTGTACAAGATTATGAGGGGTATAGAGAGAGTAAACAGGGTTAAGCTTTTTCCTAGGATGGACTCAAATAGCACGAGAGGTCACGGGCTTAGGGTGAGGGAGGTAAGGTACAATTTGGATGCCAGAGGGAGTTTTTTCACACAGAGGGTGGTGGGGGTATGGAATGCGCTGCCAAGTAAGAGGTGGAGGCTCTTTAAGAAATACTTAGATGGGCACATGAACAGAATGGGAATGGAGGGGTATAGAAAACTGATTTAAAATAGGGATCATGAGCTTTGGGAGTCCCTGAGAAGTGTGTAAATAGATGATGATATTGATGTACTTGTTTTTATCCTACAGGTGCTTTGGTCCACCTTGTTGTCTAACGAGCGGCATACACGCAATGGGTTGTGAGAGGGCTGCTCTTGGATTTTTTTTTTCGAGAGTATCCTAGTGCTTCACGTCGTTAGTGTACGCTTGACCTGGACCATTTGATGGGCAACACGACAACTCAGTGACTATCGCTGTGCTGTGCAGATACATGGATTTGGGCCTGTGTCTGTGGGAGTTTGCGCATTCTCCCCGTGCTTGCGTGGGTTTTCTCCGGGTGCTCCGGTTTCCTCCCACATCCCAAAGATGTGCTCTTAGGCTAATTGGCAAAACAAGTTCTCCCTAAATTGTCTCAAATTTGGTTTTTAATCCATAGATCTATAAACATGGACAGGGATCGCGGGTAGAGGTGGGAACATCGGGGTGGCGGTGCGGGCTCGTTGGGCCGAAGGGCCTGTTTCCTGTGCTGTTTTGTCCTTTGTTCTTTGTTGTTCTTTGTATTTTTGGCTTACAGTGTCAAAGGCTTTCACGAGGTCAACAAAGGTTGTGTAGAGCTTGCGATTCTGCTCCTGGCACTTCTGAAGTTGGCATGCAGCAAAAATCATATCAGTAGTCCCACGACCTCTGGGGGAGTCACACTGTGACTCTGGAAGCAGGCCCAGCTCTAGATGCATGACCAGATGATTTAGCAGGACTTATGCAAGGGTTTTTCCTGTGATGGAGAGCAGCGAGATTCATCGGTGGTTATCGCATACTTGTCAATTGCCCTTCCTCCTGTAGATGTGTACGATGGAAGCATCTTTAAGTTCCTGGAGAGTGGATCCAAAAGGACTGGAACAACTCGGTGAGCTTCTCGATAAGTGCAGGCCCAGCAGCTTTATAGATTTCTGCAGATATGGCATCTGCCCCAGGGCTTTGCCATTAGATAGCTGGCTGACAGCTTTCATGACTTCGGCTACTACAGGTGGATCATCCATGGCGCTATTGATATCAACCTGGAGAATCCTGTCTTTTGCCTCACCATTAATAGATGACAGTCGGTTGAGGACGGTTTCAAAGTGTTCAGCTCATCTCTGCAGGATCTGAGCCTTCTATGTAATGAGAGTTGTACTATCTGTACTCAGGAGGGGGCAGCTCCCGAGAGAATGAGGTCCATAGAGAGTGTTGAGGCTTCACAGAACCATTTCAAGTCGTTTCTGTCAGAGTATCCCCGTATTTCATCTGCCTTGGCGTTCAGCCAGGCTCCTGCATTTTACACAGTTTATTCTGGACTGTCCTGCAAGCACTGGTAAAAACACTTTTCTTGGCAGTTGAAGATGGATCGTTCTGACAGGCCCGACGAAGACAGTGCTTTTCAACAAGTAGAGCCTGTATCTCCTCATCATTCTCATCAAACTAATAATGCTGCTTGTGGATGGAGGGCCTGAGCGTCTTCAGCGCATGGATAGCATCCTTGAAGTGTTTCCAGTCGTCCTCAGTGCTGCCTGCGAGGTGTAGGTCAGCAAGCTTGATTTCTAATTTTTCAGTGCAGAAGCTATGCTGGTTTCTTTAGCTTGGCTGCATTGATTCTTTTCATAACCTTGCTTCCTTGTGGTCACCTTTTGAGTCTGATGTGGAGCCTCATTCTGGAGACAATGAGCCTGTGATCTGTCCACCAGTCAGCACCACATAGGGCCTTGGTTATTCTGACATTCTGTTTGTCTTTTCTCCTGACAATGATATAGTCGATAAGATGCCAATGCTTAGAGCGGGGATGCATCCAGGAGGTCTTGTTACAGGTAGACAGATGGAAGGTTGTGTTGGTGATGAGGAGATCATGTGCTGCACAGGTCTTCAGTAAGTGTAGGTCATTACTGTTCACTTGCCCACTCCATGCCTCCCAATGACTCCCTGCCAGATTGCAGAGTCACATTACTCTTGCATTGAAATCGCCAGGCAAGATCAGCTTGTTGGTACTGCTCACTACTGATAGTAGGGCATTTAGTTCTTCATAGAACTTGTCTTTCATCTCGTCTGGGTTGTTCATGGGGGGGGCATCGGCGTTGATCAGGATGGCCAGACTTCTGTTCTGTAGCGGAAGCTGCAATATCATAAGCTGGTCATTCACACCCTTGGGTAGATTGTCAAATTTCTGAACAAGGTGACTCCTGACAGCGAATCCAACTCAAGCATCACAAAGCTCATTGCTGCTGCGACTGCTCCAGAAAAAAGTGTATCCATTTCCAGTTTCAGTCAACTGACTTACATTGGCAAGACGAGTTTCGCTCAGGGTCGCAATGTCAATGTTATATCTTGCAAGCCCTCTGGCAACTAAGGCTGTTCTTCCCTTTGGTCTGTCTGTTGTAGGGTTGTCCAAAAGTGTGCGCATGTTGCGATGTCATCTTGTGTTTTATTTTGTGTGGCCGACTGCAAGATGGGATCTCCGATAGTCGCGGTAAGTTGGCCAGGTTGTAGTAAAGCAGGCAATGTTTAGGGCACCTTTTCTAGTTCCTTCCTCATTCAACGGAGGTGAGCAGTGCATTTAACATAGAACATAGAACATAGAACAATACAGCACAAACAGGCCCTTCGGCCCACGAGTTGCGCCGATCACATCTACCAATCCCCAGACCTATCTATAACCCCCTATCCTATTCTTTTCCATATACTCATCCAGAAGTCTCTTAAAAGACCTCAGTGAGTTTGCCTCAACAACCTCCGACGGCAGTCGGTTCCATTCACTCACCACCCTCTGAGTGAAAAACCTACCCCTGACATCTCCTTTGTATTTGCTTCCCTGCACCTTAAATCTGTGTCCTCTCGTATTGACCATTTCCGCTCGGGGAAATAGTCTCTGAGAGTCCCCCCTATCTATTCCTCTCAACATTTTATAAACCTCTATCAGGTCGCCTCTCAACCTACGTCTCTCCAGTGAGAAGAGTCCCAGCTCCCTCAACCTATCTTCATAAGGCCTGCCTTCTGAAGAAGGCTGTTCAGTCGCCCAGGTAGACGTTGAGTTCCACTGCTGCTTCAGTCAGTGAAAAACGACCATTAGACCTGAGCCGCCTGCGTGCAGGTCCGTGACTATAGCTCCCAGTGTATCCACACCTGCTGCTTTGTCGTTTGCCCATCACCACAGGACTTCAAGGGTTGAACAGGACACTGGTAGTGATGATGATAGTGTCAAAACTAACACTTGATTTGGATTAAATGGGAGAGTTGCGCAGCATCAGCCTCATTCTCTCTTCCCAATTCTCATCTAGATCCAGTGGCAAATCAAGAGTCAAGGTGACTGAAGGTGGGACTAGGCACAGTGGATGACCAGGACGTCTTCTGTGTCTTGTCCTGCTTTTCATGTTCCGTGACGCTTGCAGAGACCACCTTCTTGACTGTTGGACCTTCCACTGGCCTCTTCCCCTCAATCCTCCAGACTCTTGCCTTCACATGCTGGGATAGACATCTCCCTATCTCACCGAGAGTTGAGACCCATTGGCTACCCTCACCTGGTTTAGCCGGCTTGTTGAGGCTGTTGCCTGGGGTGTGGCTGCTGTCGCATGCAAACAGCTACGGAGAGCCACAGGTGAGAGTAGACTGCCACATGGAGACAAAGGATGGACAAACCACCCTGAAAAGAAGCGACATGTTCCCCCACTAAAGGGATTACCCCTCCCTGACACCCCTTATATGCCCCAAGGTTGACCTTTACTGCTAAAGACCCATGGGAAGGAGGCATGGCTGGGAGGAAGTGGGGGTGGGGTTTACTGCTGAGGGGCCATGGTAACGGGACTTGGCCAGGAGTTTAATATGAGGGGCTTTGTTGCTGACAAAAGTGTTTGTGATACTGTGCCTCTTCCAAAGGTCACAGGCTCTGAGAGTTTCACTGTGCATGAAATAAACTTATCACTCACAAGTGCTATTCTAGGTGTGCTGCTCAGCAAAGAATTGATGGCTGAAGGAAGGCAGCTCAAAGAAGCATAAAGCACATAACGAAGATGGAATACTTCAATCAGTGCAAAACAATCATGGATCTACCGCACACTGCCTCCACAAATGATGCAACACAGGAAATAAAAAGTTAAGGCACAAGAGCTACCCCTTGGATTCATTATGCACTGGTGACCAAGATACTCATAAAGCAAAGTGCACTGTGTGCAACAAAATAATATCCAACAGTTCTACGGTATCAACTAAACTCTAAAGACATTTGGAAACAAATCGTTCTGAATGTAAGAACAGGGCATGTTACTTCAGGAGAAAACCTAATTCACTGTTGAGCAGTAAAACCATAATGGTAGGTTTCATCTGCCAAGTCAGATAACAAAAATGCAACTGAGGCATCCTGCAGAGTAAGTCACTGCATTGCATTTGCAGAAGCCCACACAATTGGCAAAAGCTTGATAAAATCTTGCACGAAAGCCACTGAAATGTGCATGTTAGAAATGGCTGCAGATAGAAAGATTGAGGCGCAACACCTCTCTAACAATACTGTCGCCTGCCGAATTTATGATCTTGCTGCTGACATCAAGAATCAGCTAATTTCAAGTCTTAAATGGTGTGAGGCATATTTGTTGCAGTTAGATGAGTTCACTGACATTTCGCGCTTGTTATATTGTATGTATTTGCCACTACATCTTCAATGATGTTATTGAAGGAGGACTTGCGACCGCCTACAGAGCAACATAGAATAGAATCATAGAATCCCTACAGTGCAGAAGGGGGCCAGTGGGCCCATTGCACCGCTAACAATCCCACCCAGGCCATATCTATGTAACCACACGTATTTATCCTCCTACTGCACCCCCACTCTCCTCTGGACATTAAGGGACAATTTATCATGGTCAATGCACCTAATGTGCACATCTTTGGAGCGTGGGAGGAAACTCAAAGCATCTGGAGGAAACCTTTGGGGAGAATGTACAAACTCCATATAGACAGCCACCAAACCGCTCTGTTAGTCCTTTCGTAGCAGAAAATAAGGTGGAAAAGTAACTTGTCGAATACCATTTTCTGGTAGGAAATTCTCAAATTCCTGCGGGACAAATTGAGGTTTGTTGTCACTTACCAACTGCAATCCAAAGTGACTAAACACTTCTAGTCTCTCAGTAGTCTTCACATCAGGTAGATATCATCATAGTGACATCTGGCCATTTGGTGTGAGCATCTACTAGGAGCGTATGTCTTTTGCAAGGTCCTGCAAAATTCACATGTACACATTACTAAGTCTCTTCAGGTCATTCCAATTGATGTAGCGGTGCTAAGGGCAGCAGGTTTCTTATCTTTACACTCTCAGCTTTGCTCAAGGCTTGAGAAGCAAAAGTAATGTATTTTTTTCACTCATGGCATGATGTGGGAGACCACTCCTCCTACACTATAAGAAAATGCATCATAAGCTAACTGTATTGGTAAAGTAGAATTAATTATCCTGAAAGCTTCAGATGTAAGTAATACTTCTTTGGCATGCATGAAGGCATTTCTTTGTTCCCCGTTATAAATTCTCCTGTTTCTGACTGTAAAGGGCCTACATTTGTCTACACCAACATTCAGTTATTTTCATGATTTGCTTCATGATAATATTTTTGACATTCTTGGCTTCCCAATATGCTGTCACTGTTTAGAACAAACATGCACCCATGTAGCTTTGTATTTGTTTGGAAGTTTGAAAAACATGTTTTTGAGCAGCGTGATGATATTCTGTGATCATCCCAGGCAACAGTGTTCCATTACTGTTGTATTCATCTCTGAAATGTTTGCCAATAATTCCCTGACAGGACTGGAAGAGGAGATTATTTTCCAATGATAATGGATTTGTTCATTCTGGGAATCCATGAAATGACATGATATAGATTTTTGCAGACTTTACACTGATTCATGGTTGGTGTATAGATGTCAATAGATAATGGTTCTGTCACTTTTGTGGGAAAACAAAAGTCATATAGCGATCAGACAGTTACTGACTCCTTTGGAAGGACTTCCAAGCAGTGATTGGATTTCACAGCAAAGACACTCCCAGCTTCTCTGATCCTCCCTGCAGCACAATAATCAGAAGTAAATGCATGCTTCAGCAACCTCTTTTGCTGACCTTCTTCAGTGAATCAAATTTTGCTGAGAACACTGCTGTTTATTATGATGTCTTGGTTCCCTACCCCAATCAGCATACTTCTCCATTTAGGTCTGTTGTTGACTGAGTGCCCTAGACTGTTCTTACATTTCAAAATACTCCAATTCCGTATTTGCTTCCATTATTGTTTTGATCACCTCTGTATATTTCCCTTCAACTGCTGTGAACTGACCAGTCATTAGTGAAGGAGGCATTATTTGAGACATGTCTTCCAGCCCTTCTTCATACTGGAGGTGAGCGGTGCACTACATTTGGCCTGTTCTATCATTCAAATAAATCATGGCTGATATTCTACCTAAATACTATATTTTTGCATTATCTCCATATTCCTTAATGTTTTTATCTCGGAGTCTATCGTTACTAAATAGGACTTCTCAGCAGTTACTCATGAGCTCCTGGGATTCACTGCTGCTGGGTTAAATGGTGAATGAATTTATGGCAAAACACCTGCACGCAGGGAACCTGCGAATGCTATCTCAATGCTAGTTCATTGTCATAGGACTTTGGGAAGTAGTTTGCTTGTCTAAGATGAAAATGGTATTTGTGTGTCAATTTTCTCACAGTAAGGAAGATTTATAATTTGTAGATAGGGTATGTCCCCGAGTTGGTGAGTCTAGAACCAGGGACGCAGCCTCAGAATAAAGAGCAGACAATTTAAAGTGGAGAAGCCAGCATTGGACTGATGTCTCACAGCACCAGGTTAAAGTCCAACAGATTTATTTGGAATCACATACTTTCAGAGTGCGTCTCCTTCATCAGGTGAGTAAAGGAGCAGCGCTCTGAAAGCTTATAACTCCAAGTAAACCTGTTGTATTTTAACTTGGTGTTGTGAGAGTTCAGACCACTTAAGATTGAGATGAGTATTTTTTTCATTTGGAGAGTGATGAATTTTCAGAATTCTTTTTCCCAAAGGGTGGTGGAAGCTCAATCACTGAACATGTTCAAAACAGGAATCAGTAAATTTCTGGATACTAATGACATCAAAGGTTATGGGGATAGAGTGGGAATATAATGCTGAGGTAAATGATTAAATATGATCTAATTGAATGTGGAGCAAGCTTGACAGACTGAATGGTCTACTGTTCCTCTGTGTGTGTCAATCTGCAGGCATCCAACTGGAATTGGTGGCAAGACAGAACCAAGACCATGTGAGCTGAAGTGAGCTTTCATCAATGCCCAATGGGACAACAAGGGGTTATGGGTGAGAGTTATGTGAGGCGTAGCAAACCAAAGATGGAGTCCAACCCTAGGGCTATAGTTGATTCTTTCTGGCGCCACTTCTAATGTTAGACAGTACACATAACAAAGAGCTGTTGAAAATTTAACCAATGAGTTACACAGGAATTCCAGCAAAATGTAACTGACTAATCATGTAAATGAGAGGGCTGGATGTAAATAAAATGTAAATAGTCAATGAACTTCCTCATATTAGAGTAAAAAGAGGATAACTTTATTAATATAACGCTGAGACACATCCTGTTGTTTTACATAAACCTCTTCCATTTGAATTAAATCATAGATTTTTATTTAATCCACTTTGAAATATATCAAAACATATGAAATGATATCGTTGAAAAGTTAGTATAAAATGGTAAATCATGGCAAAACATAGTTGCTTAATATCGAGTTTATTTTAGTTTTTCTTACCCAAGACCCACCAGCATTGTTGTTTTTTAAAAAATCACATTAGCTAGGAGCAGCACCATAACACAGTGGTTAGCACTGCTGCCTCGAAGGGATTCAATTCCTGGCTTGGGTCACTGTGCAGAGTCTGTACATTCATTCCATATCTGCGTGGGTTTCTCTGGGTACTCCGGTTTCTCCCCATAGTCCAAAAAGATGAGCTGGTTAGGTGCATTGACTACGCTAAATTCTCCCTCAGTGTACCCAAACAGGTACTGGAATGTGGCAACTAAAGAATTTTCACAGTAACTTCATTGCAGTGTTAATGTAAGTCTATTTGTGACACTAGTAAATACTTAAGTTTAACTTCATTGCAATGTTAATGAAAGTCTACTGTGACTAATAAATAAATCAACTTTAATATAATAGTGATCAAGAAGAAATTGGAAAGGAGTTGCAATCCATGACAAACACATAGACAAGGGCAGAACATTATGGGTGCTGGAATCAAACAATGGAATTACGCTTAACGTTTGGCAATATATTCATGTGTGTTCGTGCGTGTGTATATACTACTCAAATAACCGGGCAGTTTTGTTCAGTGAGATTTGGCACCGATCGCCACATTAATAATCCTGTACTAACCTCCAATACATTCATCACTTTAACGGCATCGCCATCGCCCCGTGCGCACGCGCGAACATCCCTGCTGACCAACCGGCCAACGGTCGGAGCTCGCGCACGGGCACGGTCCCAGCTCGCGCACGGGCACAGTCCCGCCCACTGCACCGCCCCAAACGCGCATGCGCACACATCTCTGACCGCCCTGGCGGAGAGAGGGGGGGGGGGGGGGAAGGGCGGGGCAGTGCCCCCGCTGGCTCAGCGAGGCGGCCGCTGCCTCACTCCGATTGGTCATCCTCTGATGTCAATCAAAAGCAAGTCCCGCCCCCTCAGCCTCCTCCCACATTCCCGCTCCAGGCCAACGTCGCCGTTGCGCCTGCGCACTCGCCTTTCCCTCCCTCCCTCTCACACCCTTTCCTTCAGCCTTCGCTTCCGGCCGTCAAGTTGGCTCGAGCAGTGGGGGTGGGGGATAGTGTGTATGAGTGAGAGAGTAAGAGTCCCGGTGGGGAGACATTTTATTATTTTTTTTTTTAAAAAATGTGTGACTGAAAGAAACAACATTTTAAAAAAATCTGAAGAAAAGAGGAGAAAAATCCAGGTGGTGAAGAATTTGAGAGGAAAAAATAATTTGTCGGAGGACGATTATGTCTTCACAGTGAAAAAGAACCCGGGAGGAGGGGAGGGGGTCTTCGTAGAGTCTTATTTGTTTTTCCCATTTTCTTCCGCCTCCCCTTCCTCCCCCCCCCCACCTTTCCAATCCCCCTCCCTTCATGTTGGCCTTTCTGTGAGGAGAAAATCATCCCCAAAATACCTCAGGCTTCATGACTCTCGACTCTATCATGGCGTGCTGCCTGAGTGAAGAGGCGAAAGAATCCAAGAGAATCAACGCCGAGATAGAGAGGCAGCTTCGCAGGGACAAGCGGGATGCACGCAGGGAACTGAAACTACTGCTCTTGGGTAAGGAAAGGCCAGGGGAGAGGGGTGGGGGAGGCTGGTGGGTAGGTGTTTGTATTGTGGAGTTGGGGGGCGGTAAAACAAAAAAAATGCTTCATTCACGTCGGATTGTCTGTCTTATTTTGTGTTTGTTTGCAATCCCAATTATTTTTAACATCGCCTCTTCGCGACCCCCCCACTTCACTTCTCCAGCTATCACTAAGGTTTCATTTCCCAGTTTGAGATTTATATCCTTCCTTTCCCCAACACATATCTCACACGCACAAATCCAAAAAGGAAAGGATAAATATCCACGTTTCTCCAAAATAAGGAGGAAAGGGTTTTTTCTCATCACATTTCATCTCACCACATTCTTGGCGTTTGCCACTGTGTGTTTCTTCCCCACCCCTCCGGCAGGCGAAGGGATTTAGTAACCAAGTCTGAGGAAGGCCTAGGGAAGGCCTTTGGATTGCAGTGTATTCAGTTTATAGCGACCCAACCAGCGTGTTTCTTCCTTTTCGTTATTAGTTTAAGATAGTTATATTTGAAAATGTAATTTGTGTTTCGTTTTTATTTTGCCCAACATTTCCAAATTAATTTTTTTGTGTGGGATTGGGGGTGAATTCCAGTTGGACTGCTTAATGTTTGACTATCAAGTTATGCTCTTTTGGCCTGAGTTAAATGGATATATTTTTGGCTGGTATTTCTCTGCAATCTGAATTATAATTTTATGGGATATATTTCTGTATCCCCTTCAAAGTGGTGAGCGATGTCATTGTTTTTTTTCTTATACTGAAGGAACTTGTTCTGTCTGATCTTGTTCTATCTGTAAGCTTATCACTGCTACTTTTGAGTTAGGTCTTTTTTCAATTTGTATAAGTGAAGGCATTTTCTTCAGATATTTAGGAATTTTGTAGTAACATGGTATAAGTTTTTTAGTATGAAATTTAAAATGGCAATGGATTGAAAAAAATCACCATAGTTTATGGTTGAAGAAAGAGATTGTTTAGCTTTTCAGAAAGCGAATGTTTTGGCTTATGATGACTCATAGTCTTACTAAATTTATTCATTGTTGAATTATTGTATATCATGATGTTACTTGAGTTTGCACTAAGCAGTTAAGTTAATTCAAATAAGACTTGTAAATACTGCTGTTCAGTGTTCTAGTTTAATTTTTGAGAAATGTTGAAAAGATATGAAAAATGATGTTTTTATAACAAAGATAATCCTTATACACTGCTGCACCAGTATTTTTAGATGTACTAGTGCCAGTAGGAAAAGACGTAACTCTAGTGCACCAAGTAAGTGAGACTCCTTCCAAGAGAAGATCTTTATTTTATTTATTGTAATTGCTCCTGCAAAAAATGTTCTTTAGCTTGCCCTTTATTCAAAGAAGTCTGTTATAGAAGGTTTGAGTTCTGGTGATCAGTGGGAAACTGACCTGAGATGGGTTCAGCCATCAGCAGTCTCCATTGATATTTAAAAGCCTATGCTTGAAATTCTGCCTTCCTCCAACTCCAACTATTTCAATTAACAATTGAAGCGTTGGGCTTTCCAGTAGCATTACTAAATGGTCAGGGTAGGTACAGTATTGCAAACATATATTTCAGTTTTTACAAGCTTTTGAGACTTCTAAGCTTCTTCCTTTTATTGTTATGCTAATTTCAAAAGTGTATTAAATTTTAGAGTAGGAAATCCTTTTAAAGGACAAGAACTATATTCTTATTGACTTTATTGAGACTCCATACTGAATTGATCTGTACTAATTGAAAGTTTCCAGCACAATTGGAGTTGCACAAGAGTATAGTTATGTGTAAGTGATGCCTGCATTTTCTCCTCTCTGGAAATGTTCAGTACCTGTCTTCCAACTAATGGCTCCATGCAATAGATGTGCTTAAAGCGAACTGAGTGAGAACTTGCAGTCAGTCCCTTGTCTCTGGCACAGCATGTTGGAGTTTCCTTTTTAATATTTCATTCCAATAACCACATTTAATAATTTCTTAAGTGCTTGTCCACTTTAAACATTCACTGACATTGTCAAAACTAGATAACCGTTACCAATCATTCTGATAAATGGTGAATGCATTTTTGATTTTCATTGGAAAAATCAATGAATAATATATTATAAGTATGGAGTTTGCAAATTGTAAATGAATATATCCAACCTGGTATTGTTTGTGTTATATTTAGGTATATTTCAGCATGTGACTGTAATTGCATATTTTGGTATATGACTAAGTGTAAAGAAGACAGGAAGAAAGAACAATTTACAATGTAATTTATGAAATGTCTATGTTTTGCTTTTAACTCAGAATTTTAGGGCCAAATTTTAAATGTATTCCAGATGGGTGGTAAATGGTAAGAGTGATAGACGTGTTTCGGCTATTTCAATACAGTTTTGTCTTGAGACGCGTTGCTTAGGGATAATCTCACTTAACCTGAGAGATGTGGAAGCATTTTTAATCCGTTCGTTGAGATGACCTTCTAAATTGAATTTGAGGCACATTGTTGAATTGTGCAAAGGGACTTCTATTCTCCACTTGATCACGCACTCTCTGACCTGGGAATGCTTGAAGTTGCTCCTGTGACAAATGTAAAAACATATTCCACTCCCAGCCTCAACTTATGGCACCATGAACAAAAAATGCAGGAATTAAAACTGAATATCTTTAATGTTTATAATTATAGAAGTGGTATAAAGCTGCTGTTTTTTAGATGGGTGATTTTTTTTGTTAACAGGAATCCTTTGCATTGTCAGGAAATTTTCATACTGTGCCTCTCCTTAGTGAAAAAAACTCTATCAAAATTTTTTTTTATTCTTCTGAATTTAAGCTGTGACTAGAGATATTGTAAAGTTTATTTCTTAGTCACAAGTAAGGCTTATATTAACACTGCAATTAAGTTACTGTGAAATTCCCCTAGTTCACCTGTTGGGTCAGTGCACCCAACCAGCATGTCTTTCAGAATGTGGGAGGAAACCAGAACGCCTGGAGGAAACCCACACAGACACAGGGGAACCATGCAAACTCCACAAGATAGTGAGCCAAGCCAGGAATCAAACCCTGATCCCTGGCACTGTGAAGCAGCAGTCTTAACCATTACACCACTGTGCATATTGTGCACAGTGTAACAGAATAAAAAAAGGTTCCTAATTGGTCCTTGATTGTGGTAGAATCAATTTGAGGTAAGGAGTTACAAGTATCAATTGAGTAATGACACACATTTCAACTACATCAGATTTGTTTCTTTGTTGTGCAGTAATATGTTAAATATACTGAGTGATGACATTGAGCCAGATATATGAGCAAACTTCAAAAAACAAATCTTCAGTTAGTAGGAGCTGAATAGGCAAAATTACATTTGGTGAGGTTGTGTTTGATTAGCTGGCAACTTGATATTTTGAACTACTTGGATACAATTTTAAAATATTAGATTAACTGAATTTTGTGATGTGATATCTTGTGCAATATAGTTATGGGTATGTTTTAGGTATTGAGACAGTTATTTGTGATGTGACAATTTAAAAACTTAACTTGGCATTTAGAACAATAACTTTTATGTTATGTGGATTTAAATTATATAAAAACACAACAGGTTGTACAAACCAAAATGCATACCACAAATTCTACTGTAGGTGGATTGGCATGTACGCAGGTAATATATTGGTTCAGAGATGGCAAATCAAGATTGATTTTGAAGTTCTCAAACGTAGTTATTTCTGAGCAAGGACAGTTTTAAAAAAAGTTTGAAGGAATACTTTAGATGGAAAGTTTAACTTTATGATTCTACAGATGTTTTGATGGATGTTGCTCAATAATTACTGAGGACCAGTCTCAGGATTGAACCAACATGTCCCATTATTGAATAGAATTGTGTCTATGATTGCTTGCACTGAAGGCTTCACGTTTTAAGTGTACTGCATGGGACAGTTGCCAAATAGAACCAAGCGACAGAGTTAAAGTGAAAATTGTTATGTCAGGATGATACATACTCCTTCCAATGGACAGCAGATAGAGGTCTGCAATGACTAAGTGAGTGGAAGAGTTTGCAGGGTTGGAGTATCTTATATTTACACATCACCTTTAGTACAACAGACAACAGTATCAGCATTTTTGTAACATCTTGAACATAATAGAATATTCTAAGTCATCCCAAGCATTATCAATCAAAATTTACTTTGTCATCTGTTACATCCAATGCTAAAACAAGATTGGTGAAGGGGCTGGGTTTTAAGAAGCAACTTAAACTTCATACCTCAGTTTCTCCTTCATGGAGGAAATTCCAGAGTTGGGGCTTTGGTAGATGAAGGCAGGCTGCACAGTTAAATTTGCTGACATGCAAAGCCAGAATTGCAAGGTCTAACATCTGGTTGCAGAAAATCAGGAAAGAGGTGGCCATAGAGGAATTGAAAGCAAGAACGAGAATTTTGAGATCAGTGTTGCTTCAGAGGGAGCTAAAGTAGCCAGTTGGCACAGAGGTGATGAATGAAAGGGGCTTGGTATGAATGGAGCATTAAATTTATCACGGACGGATACTGGGAGGCTGGTCGGGTATGTGATTAATAGTTTAGAGATAACAAAGTATTAGGGTTTCAGCAGCAGATGAGCTGAGATAAAAATGCCCCAAAGAATGTTATTAAATGATACTCAAAACCAAGAAGGAATAAGGGAAATTGCCTTCAAATCTAATGTGCAAGAAGGCCTTTTGAAAATGGAGCAAGATATGCCACAAAAGTTGAGGATTTTGAGAAGTCACCTGGAGTGAAAAAACAGCATGGCATCCATGATCATGTGGAAGGAAAGATTATGGACAATGCTTGCAAGAATCAAAATTGCAGGAATAAGTTCAAGTAAGTTTGGAGGGATTTATAACCTAGGATGGTCATTTAAAAATAAGTGTACTGTGGGAGTGGGAAGTCAGTGGAGACCAAAAGCATAAAGGATAGAGATGTGGACCACGACTGATTGACTTTAATACAAATGCAAGTGTTTAGCACTGCACAGCAAATATATCCATTGGGAAACTTGTTTATAATGAAACAGTTATGTGCTTAAATTGCACTGAAGCATTTACTTAATATTGAAAATTAATTTATAGAATCATAGAATCCTTACGTTTGGGCCACTGAGCCTGCACCAACAACAAGTCCTATCAGCTTCTGATTTCCCTGGCAGTAAGGGACAATTGAATATTTAACTTAATCCGCGCATCTTTGAATTGTGGGAGGAAACTGGAGCACCCAGACGAAAGCCACGCAGGTACGGAGAATGTGCAAACGCCAGATACAGTTATCCGAGTTCAGAATTGAACCAGGATCTCTGGTGCTGAGGCAGCAATGTGAATCACTGTGCCACTGTGCTATCCTTCATTACACATCAACTTAGTTGGTATAATAAAGTATATCCCATTCTTTTGTATTTTGATCAAAGTGCTCTAAGTTTGGGTAAGAGCTTAAGATTGTTGTCAATTTATCACAGAGTATGACTATGCCTTTAGAGGTAGAGATTATTTAAAAATTGAAACAAAATAAGTAGTTTTGTTAAAATCTTGTTTTAGCATTGGATGTAACAGTTAGACCTGAGGATTAAACTGGTACAATTTTTGAGCCATTATCCTGCTATTAATTTGATTTTTTTCGAAATGCATTTTCTAGTAACCGGTCTAACCCGACTTTTGTTTTTTATTTACTGGATTGTGGTGCTAAGTGAATATAATTTTCTAGTTGAAAATTAAGATTTATAGGAAAGGGAATCCTATTTAATTATACTGTTTTAATTGAAGTATGGCAAGCAATGTGACATATGAACAGAGACTGGATCGACTGGACTTGTACACATTGGAATCTAGGAGAAAGAGGGGATCTCCTCAAATTCAAACTCCTGATAAGACCGGACAGGCTAGATGCAGGAAGAATGCTTGCAATATTGAGGAAGTGCAAAACTCGGGGTCGTGGTCTAAGAAGGGGTAAGCCATTCAGGACTGAGATGAGGAAGAACTTCATTGAGTTATGAATCTGGGGAATTTTCTTACACACAGTGGTTGGGACCAGTTTGCTAGATATGTTCAAGAAGGAGCTGGATGTGGCTCCTAAAGGGATCAACATATTTTGGAAAGAAAGCTGGAGTGGGAATCTTAAAGTGCATGTTCAGTCATAATCCTATTGAATAGTGGTGCAGACGCGAAGACCAAATGGCCTACTCTTGAACCTATTTTTTTGTTTCTGTGATGAGTTTGGTTATAGAAGCTGAACATCAAAAATGGGAGTTTCTTTTAGTCGAATTGTCATGTTTGGACAGTATGCAGTCATTTGCATTAAAATAAAGTTAAATGAAAAAGAATTGAATACTGCCTAAACTTGTCCTTTTTAGCATCAATAAGTTATTTTGCTTATTTTGTGTAAAGGATTTGAACGTATGGCAGAGTATCAAGCCATTAAATGGAATGTATATCTACAGAGTACAAACCTTATTGTATATTATGCAATTAAAATTTAGGGTTAAATGAGGCAGGGTGCTTGTGTGGAATATATGTTTCTGTGCTTTAAACTCATCTACAGCAATTGGAATAACTGTTACATGAGTAAGTGGGAAGAAAATTTAAATAGGTTGGCACCTGGTCTTGGCATTGGTGAGCTTTTTATGCCATTACTAACACATGCTCATTCAGTACTGTTAGCACAATGCAAAAACTAAACAATTTCAGCTTGATTGTCAGCATCCACTACATCTTGTTTCAATGTTTATTGTGTAATCCATTTCTGTTGTGTTAAATCAATGTGACTCTACTGAGAAATAATGATAAACGTAAATGTGTACATTGTACAGATAATGTTAGACATATTCTGCTTGCACCTCGTTTGTGGCTTTGCTCATAAGTTTCCAAGTATAATTAGCAAAGAATTCAAATTCACACATCTATTACTTTGAGTCTAAACATAATTTTGATACCATTATAAACCATTTATTTTTCATCCCCAAAGACGCTTGCAGTTTTATTTTCTGCCTAAGCTGTTTTATTCCTTGAATGATTGTATTGTAAGATTGCAAAGTTTTTATACATGGTGTTTTTATAGAATCCTTTTGCAACTGCATAATTAATATGACATTTTTTCTTGTGTATGTATTATGTTTTGTTCCCTAATAAATTTTGCGCTTTTAAAAGTAATTGTTTTTTGGGTAGCTTCTGTACTACATATTGTGCATCTAGTTTACAGGATCATTATAATCTGCAAACAATTTCATTATGTTGCTCTGTGGTTAATTATTTGGCTTTGATGTGGATTCTGAGGTCAACTTTTTTTAACTCGTGGAGGCTGATATCTTTACTCAGATCATTGTCAATGGGTACTTTAGAAGCTTGAGGTGTGATGAGTTGAAACTGAGGTGTATTAGTTTTCTCAATACACACCAAAATTAAATTCAATCAATGACAAGAGTTTCGGGTTTTGAAAAGGAACCATGAATTCTTTATGGATCCTTAAAAATAAGGTATCAACCTGATGAAGCTACAAAACAGGACTGCTTGCATGCCAAACGGCAAAAAAAAACAAGTGAAAGACAAATCTAAGTGATACAACAACCAACAGATCAGATCTAACTCTGCAGTCCTTCCACATCCAGTTTTGAACGGCAGTAGACAATTAAGCAGCTCACTGCGTGAGGAGGCTTCACAAATATCCCCATCCTAAATGATGATGGAGCCCAGCACATCAGTGCAAAAGATAAGACTGAAGTATTCACAGTGATCTCGAGTCAGAAGTGCTGAGTGGATAATCTATCTCTGCCTCCTCCAGTGGTCCCCAGCATTTGAGATGCTGCCTCCAGCCACTTTGATTCATTCCGCATGATATCAAGAAATGGTTGGAGGCACTGGATATTATAAAGGCAATAGGCCCTCATAACATTCCAGCAATACTATTGAAGACTTGTGCTCCAGAACTTGTCACTCCTTTACCCAAGTTTTTCCAATACAGTTACAATACTGGCATCCACCCAGCAATGTGGAAAATTTCCCAGGTATGTCCTGTACACAGAGAACAAATCCAACGCAGCCTACTCTACTCTTGACCATCAGTAAAGTGATGGAAGGGGTCAGCAGTGCTATCAAGCAGCAGCTGCTCAGCACTAACTTGCTCAGTGATACCCAATTTGGGTTTTGTCAGGGTCACTCATCTCCTGACTTCATTACAGTCTTGGTTCAAACATGGACAAAAGACCTGAATTCTAGAGGTGAATGTGACGATGTTTGATATCAAGGCTGTGTACAATTGAGTGTGACATCAAGGAGCCCTGGTGAAACTTGAATCAGTGGGTATCGGAGCAAACTTTCTGCTGGTTGGAGTCATAGCTGGTATAGTTGTAGTTGTGGAGAGTCAGTCATTTCAGCTCCAGGACAGCTCTGCAGGAGTTCCTTATGATAGTGTCTTGGGACAACAATCTTCAGCTGCTTCATCAATGATCTTCCCTCTGTCATAAGGTCAGAAGTGGGGATGGTCGCTGCTGATTTGCGCAATGTTCAGCATTCACGACTCAGATGCTGAAGCAGTCCATGTTCAAATGCAACAAGATGTGGACAATATCCAGGCAAATAACATTTGTACTACACAAATGCCAGGCAATGACCATCACCAATAAGACACTCCAAACTCTATCCCTTAACATTGAATGGTGTAGCCATCACTGAATCCCCCCACTGTCAACATCCTTGGGGGGTTACCATTGACCAGAAACTCAGCTGGACTCACCACATAACACAGTGGTTACAAGAGTAGATCAGAGACTAGGAATACTGTGATAAGTAACTCACCTCCTGACTCCCTAAAGCCTATGTGATGTCTGCAAGCACTAATCAAAAGTGTGATGGATTGCTCCCCACTGGTCTGGATGGGTGCAGCTCCAACAACTCAAGAAGCTTGACACCATGCAGGGCAAAGCAGCCTGCTTGATTGGCACCACATGTACAAACATTCAATCCCTCCATTACCGATAGTCAGTACACACTGCTGCTACTATCTACAAGATGCACTGCAGCAATTCACCAAAGATCCTTAGACAGCACCTTCCAAACCCATGACTACTTCCATCTAGAAGGACAAGAGCAGCAGATGCATGGGAACACCACCATCTGCAGGTTCCCCTCCAAGCCACTCACCATCCTGACTTGGAAATATTTTGCCGTTCCTTCACAGTTATTGGGTCAAAATCCTAGAATTCCCTCCCTAACAGTATTGTGGGTCAACCCACAGAACATGGACTGCCATGACTCAAGAAGGCAGCTTACACCACCTTCTCATGGGCAACTAGGGCTGGGCAATAAATGCTAGTCAGCCAGCAATGCTCATGTCCCATGAATGCAACTTTTTTTTATTCAATGAGAAAAGAATTCTTAGCCCATCTGTGTCCCATTTCCTAATTTTTGAATTTTTTCCCCTACTTCAAATTTATAACAATTCTCTTCAATGGTGAACTCATTGCAACACAAGTTGATCAATTTCTCTTGATTGATTACATACAGTGAAACCTACATGGTAAACTCTTTTCTTAATAGGCAATGTCCCTTACCTTGAGCCAGAAATTCTGCATTCGAGTCCAGTTCCACAGCTTGTTGGCCAAGGAAGTAGTTTTCATGACATAGTTCAAGCCTTCCAGCCAGTTCCTATTATCCCCCAAAGGGAAACAAAAATGCAAAGACACAAAAGCAACAGATTCTTTTTGCATAATTTCCTAACACAGCTTTTTTCACTACTGGATGTACTTAATATGCAAGAAATTAAGTTGAATTAATTTTAGTTTGGAAAGGAATCTCGACAATCTAACCATGCCAATTAATGCATTTGGGATTGTGTAAATTCAGTTTGAGGATTTGAATATGCAACTTTCTCTTACGACTCTGTTGCAGCAGTGTATTATGATACCAACCCATGTATAGCCAAATATTTTTAATAAAATCGGCTTTGACCTGAACTGGGGAATCAGGTTTTTGTAGTAAATACTTGTGTTGAAAATGTGGTAGTTCCAGATAGATTTCATTCCTGACTGTCATTTAATTTTGGAACTGTACCACTGACAATTTTTTTTAAAAGAATTTAACTTGTTTTGACTTTGGGTTATTTAATGTTATGTAGGAAATAAAGATTTTGATTCCAGGAATAAGATTTTCAATTGTGAAGAATGCTGGTATTGACTGATATAAATTAAATGTTGAAGTTTTTTGGAAACTATATATATTCTGTAACAGATGACTGAGCTTCAAGAATTGTATTTCTGTTGATTTCAGTAATTGACTTTTTGTAAGAATTAATCTTCCAGTGCTCTGATATGAGTTATAAACAGAACTATGATATTTTGTGGAAAAGAAGTGGTTTTCTTATAATTAAACCATGAGGATAACATGAGTTTAATGCAAATTTTGGAGGAAGGAAAGAAAGCTAATCAGACTTTTGTTAATCAAAAAGTAATGCCCAGGAGGTATGTTGTGGTGGTTGAACTTATACCTTGTAAAATGAAAATCTTGATTGAATTTATAAAGAAAATTGCATTGTTAATATACATACTAGTCATAGGAGCAATGTGTAAACAAATAGCCTGATTGTATAATACACGAATGACCCTTTCCTCTTTTTGCTTTCTACTTTTGTAAATGTTCTAGTTTCCTCATTAGGTAGAGTACAAAGATGAGGGTTGCGTATGATTTCCCAATTTAGACACTCTTCGTGTCAGGCTTTTAAGTTTGGTAAGTAAATTGTCTGATAGCAATAACTCATGTTTATAGTAGACCTCCAGCGTGTGAGCAGAGCCCCATATATCAAGAAACAACGGGCAGAGAGTAGAAGTAGTGAGAAGCAATTAGGGGAGGAGACCAAAGAAAGGCAAAAGACAAATTTTGTAAGTGGTGTTTTGAAGAGGAGTTATATAACTCTAAAGGGAAAAGGACTGTGGTGGCTGAAGTCCGTTCCTTTAATGTTGGAAGATGCTGAGATATTCACTAATACATAATGGAATAATGAAAAATACTGATCTGTAAAGATAGACATAGGATGTGATTTAAAGATGATATGAATTTTTGTATGTACCGATAAGGAAACTGGAGTTTGGCGCAGAGGGATTGAGGTGTGAGGTTGGATGTGGTTGTCTTTCAGCAACATATGGAGTGAGGATGGAATATAGTGGGTGGTGTTCTAGAGGTGGAAGCATGCAATGAAAGCCTATTTATTCCAAGGTGATATTAATGCATTCAGTATTTGCAAATTCTCTCAATGTAGGAGCTCTAAAAAAGCTTTCAGTAGTTATCCTGTACTGATGCTGCAGAAGCTCTAGAATGGAAGGAGCTGAACAAAAAGATGTAATGTTTAAATTTGGCATCATATTCCTGAGAAGCTACAATTTTTTTTGCATGTATTCTGTTATGTGGCTGCTCATGATATCGCTACTCAGTTACAATGCAAAGCGATGTAAATTTGCTGAGAAATTTAAAAATACTGCTGAAGCACAACAGGGAAAGACAGAAGCAGGAAGATGAGTACCTAAAAGTGAAAAACAAATTGGTAAAGGACTAATGGATGGGAAGAGTTAATCTGAGCATCAGGTACAGGCATGAGATGAATAATTTTCTTTATTTGCCTGAGTTTGTTTTCCATGTTAATGGTAGAATTTTAGTCTTTGTTTTTCAAAGTTTATTTTGAATTTATATTGCTGTGTTTGCTTGAAAAATAACAACTGTTTTCTATGTGACCACATGACTAATCTCATGACTGAAAATTATGTTGGTATCACACTAATAAAGACCACAACTATTGTATAAATCAACTGGATTGTTTCAGGTAATTGCAATATTTCCGTGCTCAGTCCTGAACCTCAAGGCAAGTAATACGTATGTGTTTTGGCATGGTGACAAAGTGGTTAACGCTACTGCCTTACAGTGCCAGCGTCCTGGTTTCAATTCTAGCCTTTGTGTGGAGTTTGCATGTTCCCCCCATGTCTGCATAGGCTCCTTCCAGGTGCTCTGGTTTCCCCCTACACGCCAAAGATGTGCAGGTTAAGTTGACAATGCTAAATTGTCCCTTGGTGTCAAGGGAATTAGCAGAGTAAATAAGCTGGGTTACAGGGACAGGGCTTGGGTGGCATTGTTGTCGGTGCAGATTTGATGGGTTGAATGGCCTCCTTCTGTATTGTAGAGATTCTGTACAAGCAGAATGGGCTCCCCAATCCATATTGTTAAAACTATAATTCTGAACTCAGATATTGGGGAATAATTTCAAAGCGATAATCTAGTCTACAGGATCAAAGATCGTTTAAATTTTTGTCAGATTCCTGCTATTGTTTGAATTGTTTGGAAAAATGGTTTTCAATCACTCAAATTCCTTATTCTGAATACAAAAGAGATTTAACTTGTGAATACCAATGAAGACACAGCATTGTGGGTGTTCACTGAAGTATAGTTAATTGATGCCGTTTGAATAGAGAAATGTGACAGAAGTAATATATGTAGTTGTGGAGCATTTGTGATGCATTTTCATAATATTCACATTTTTAAATACTCTAATGCAAAGATATAATATCTCAAATGAGACACTTGATTTAGTAGTCTTCAAAAGTCATATTAAATGGTTATTGTTTTTATCTTTGTTTTGTTATTCCTACCCTCTTTCTCAGTCCCTGTGCCTTGGCCCAAATGCTTGTCAAACGATCAGTTATGCCGCTTTCTAGAGATGTTTAAGAATGGCTTAGTGATAAAATTGTGGTCAACTCGTATCCAATCTTGCTGTAATGCAGAATCTTGATATATTACCGTGAGATCAATAAAGAAAGCATTTCAGAGTTTATCTTTGACATGCTCAATATGTTGCCATTCTTAGTTTCAGTTGCATTTGTGTGTAATATTATAAATTGGAATTTGGAGGTTTTATTGTCACTATTTATAGCTGTGGAATAATAAAACTTGGGTGTGTAGTTGGGCATGTGCTTCTTTTAAGAGAATAGGTCAGGTGACCCCAGGCACAAATTCCACCCTGGGTGGAGCTTGCAAGGGCAAGTCTTGTACTGGCTGTGCTATTGACATGTTGAATAAAATGTCCCATTTGTTTTCCATCTTCTTAGCTCGTGGTCTTGCTATAGTTGATAATTAAACCCTGTGCGCAACTAGTAATAAGACTGAATCACGGCCCCACAGAGTGTGTGTTTCTGCCGAGTCTTCCGAAGAAGGAAGATCAGACTTGGCCCAGATTTTGAAAACAGCAGGACTAGGTGTTGAGGAAAGAGGTTGCAAGGGGACTTTATTGCATTTGACATCTCAAAAGTGGTACTCACTGGGTATTGGATCGAAGGTGGTGGTCACAAGAGGTCTCTGGCTATAGACCATGGCCAGAATAGAAGAGGAAATTCTCAACTGGGAGCGTTGAGATCATCATGGGGAAGTGATCACAAGGTGGCTCGGGCTGCATTCGATAGGATGAGTAGTGAGAACACAATGGTGAGGGAGAGGTTGATGTGAAACGAGAGAACTCTTGATGTGAGTGGCTTCTAAACATGAATAGCAGAAAAAACTTCTGCTGCTGGGAACAAAGTGGCAGGACAATTTGGAACAATGGGACAATTCAATCCAGAAGCGGAGACCTGGATGTTACATATGGAGCATTTACATACATAATTTGTGATATATCTCTTTCTCAGCATTGTCACAAAGAAGACATTCACTAAGCTAAGAAGCCTTACACAGCTCTCAAGGCTATGGAGAAGCCCTCAGCGGAATTGTACAAAGAAAGCATTTTGCTCCAAAACCACTCATGACAGCACAATGTTTTCGATTTTATAAAAGAATACAGCTGGAAAGAGTCCATCACCCAATTTGTGGCATGTTAAAAAGACAGGCAGAGCACTTGGTGGGTTACTTCAAGAAACTTTATGGGACTGTTTAGTTTGTGGCCTTTGTAATGAAGTGATCTAATGAAAAAGTCTTGGACTTTAAAGTTGTTTTTGAGATAACTACTACAATGGAGGTGGCTGCAAATGAAGCAACACAGTTGAATGTTGGTGCCTGAGTGAGTAATGTAGCCGAAGCATGCAAAAAATGGTGTCAAGTGCAGAATGCTGCCATTGTAGCATGGCTGGCTACAAAGAATCAACATGCTAGACTCTTGAAGCCCATTGCTGCACGTGTAAGGGAGTGGGGTATGTTACCCTGATTTACAGAGTGTGACTTAGGGGAAAAGGGAAATTGGAGAGAGACTAACCTGAGGTTCAGGCACAAGCTGCAACCAAAAAAGGAGACAAGGAGTCAGCCAAATCTGCACAGGAAGCAAAAGAGCATAAGTTTACAGAATTTTGGCTTAATATCTCAACAGTCTGAAGAGAAGCCAATCAGTACTGGATCATTCCCAAGATAACAGAAAAGATGATTAAAACGGAGGTGGATATGGGGCAGTAGTGTCACTGATTCCTGACTCAGTGTACAGAGATAAACTAAAAGCAGTACTGTTGAAGCCTGGCAAGACTACCAACGTACGTATATGGAGCAAGTAGCACCCAAAAGGATACAAAGATAGTAGGAAAGAGCTTAAACAGAGTTTTAGGAGGGTAAAAAGAGGCCATGAAATGTCCTTGGCAGGCAGGATTGAGAATCCTAAGGTGCGTTATGCATATATAAGGAGGAAGAGGATAGCCAAAGAAAAGGTAGTTCCACTCAAGTTCAGTGGAGAGAATTTGTGTGGAGCCAGATGAGTTGGGTGAAGTCCTTAATAAATTCTTTGCATCAGTATTCACAAAGGAGGAGGATCTGATGGATGTTGACATTCTAGGGCATGTTCAGACAAAAAGGAAGGTGGTGTTGAAGGTTTTGAAAAAATGAAGGTGAACAAGTCCCCAGGGCCAGATAGGGTCTATCCTAAAATACTGAAAAAGGCAAGGGAAGAAATTGCGGAGGCCTTGGCCAAAATCTTTGTATCCTGCTTAGACATGGACAAAGTACCAGAGGATTGGAGAGTTTAAGAAAAGCAGAAGAGAGAATCTGGGAAATTACAGGCTTGTGAGCTTTAGACCAGCAGTGGGGAAACTATTGGAGAACGCCCTTAGGGACAGGATGTATTCCCATCTGGAAGAGAATAGGCCTATTAATGATAGGCATTGTGATTTTGTGAAGGGGAGGTTGTATCTCAAACTTGATTGAGTCCTTTGAGG
Source organism: Sphyrna mokarran (assembly GCA_024679065.1). Taxonomy (NCBI): domain Eukaryota; kingdom Metazoa; phylum Chordata; class Chondrichthyes; order Carcharhiniformes; family Carcharhinidae; genus Sphyrna; species Sphyrna mokarran. The sequence continues at coordinate 3,359,382 of JAGIQG010000026.1, forward strand.
AAGTGACAAACATTGACTACGACAATGGAAGTTATGTACATGAACTTTAGTAAAGCCTTCAATCAGGTTCCTCCTGGGAGGTCAGTATAGAAGGCGAAGTTATATGGGATCTGAGGTGAACTGGTATGATGGATACAAAACTAGCTTGGGCATAGAAAGTAGATAGTAGCAATGGAAGTGTACTTTTCTAATTGGGAGTCTGTGACAAGCAGCGTTCCACAAGAATCAGTGCTGGGCTTCCTCTGTTTGTAATATATAAATGATTTGGAGGAACATACAAGTTTGATTAGTAAATTTGCAGATGATGCGAAACTGGAGAGTGTCAGATAATGAGTATTGTCAGAGGATACAACAGGATATAAATTGGCTGGAGACCTGAATTGAAAGATGACAGATGGAATTTAACCCAGATATGTGAACTGATGTGATTTGGAAGGCCCATAGCAGAAGGAAACTATGCAGTAAATGGTAGAGCCCTTAAAAGCAATAGCATACAGAGAGATCTAGGTGTGCAAATCCACAGTTCCTTGAAGATGGCAACTTGGGTAGATAAGGTGTTATGGCATGCTGGCCTTCAGGGTGTTGTGTATAAGAGTTGCAAAATCATGTTGCAGCTGTATAAGACTTTGATTAGGCAGCATTTGGAGTATAATGTACAATTCTGGTTGTCTGGCTGCCAGATGTTGATGCATTGTAAAAGGTGCAGAAGAGATTTACCAGGATATTGCCTGATTTAGAGGATATGGACTATGAAGAAAGGTTGAACAAACTTGGATTGTTTTCATTGGAGTGTCAGAACATGGGCGGGGGGAATGCTGCTAGAGGTTTACAAGATTATGACAGGCTTGGATAGAGTGGATAGTCAGTCGTTTTTGCAGAGTCAGAAAGTCTGTTGCTTGGGGGGTATAGGTTGGAACTGAGAGGGGGAAGTTTGAGGAGTAAGGGGCAAGTTTTTTTTCTCTCAGGGTAAATGCCTGGAATGCACTGTTGGATGAAATGGTGGAAGTAGATTCTAGAAGAACATTAAAGAGGCATTTGGACAGATACATGAAGAGGTAGGGAATAGAGGGATTTATATTACATACAGGTAAGAAAATATTAGATTAGACCTGCATCTGTCAGCACAAACTTGGTGGATCGAAAGGCCTATTTCTATGCTGTACTGTTGGTTGTTTGATGTGTTGGTGAAGGTACAGTTAAGGGATCAGTATTTGGAGTTACCATTGTACATGGTCTCACTTGACTACCCTACTGAGAGGGTAAAGCAAGTTGTTATAAGAAGGTCCCGGGTATGAATCCATTTGGACTTGAAGTTGCCACTGCAATTGGCCTGTGATGCCTCACCTTATGTGGTTGGCGTTGTATTATCGTATATATTGTCTAATGCCTTTGCATCAAGGTTTTTGACAAAAAGAAAGGCTCGAGTATTGTTTGGAATTAAATTCTCTCATTTCCTGTGCAGCTCTTTTTTTTTTAACAAATATAAATCCATCTGCTAACTGGTCACAGGCTCCTCACCACCTTCACAATGTGCTAGAATACTTCTGTGGCAGCAGTGTGTGTCTAGAAAAAAGCGCACTACTTCTGTTAGCATACAGTATCAATAATTAGAGAAGCATAGCAACGCAGATACACTTTCAAGGTTGCTTCCTCCCTGGAGGAATGAATGTTTGACAGGAATTTAAAAATTATGCATTTTTATCCAGACAATAAGCGCCACTATCTGCAGCCCATGTGTGGAACCCTATCCAAAACGACCCAGTCTTAAGTTAAGCATTTAGTCCTGCGAGGAAAGCCTATCCTTAAAAATTGTCCTGATTTACATGCCTATCTGTCCAGGAGATGAGAATTGTCTGTAAACTACAAAATCAGACATTTGATTAATGTCTACATGATCCCCAGAAAGACTGAATATATCAACAGTTTCTGGGCAAATGTCTCCTTGACTCAGGAATTCTCTAGGAGGTCCTTCCCTGAATATCTGGAAACATTAATCAGGTGTCTGACTTTGTAGTTTACAACAAGAAATTGATACCTCTAAACTGTGTCATGATATACTTTGTCAAATATTTTTAATTCACCACTGGAAACCGGTTTGAACTTTAAAAAAACAACAGACCTTTGCTTTCGAGTTGTAACCAAGATGGTTATCCCAATTTATGTGACTGTGCATTGCCTATTTCAGTCTGTTTGAATGGAGACAACATGTTTGCAAAACCCATGGCACTGACCTCTGGAAAAATAAGGAAGTCTCACATCCGCTGGCATTCAGGAAATCACATGAGATATTCAACAATTGGAAATTATTAATCTGAATCACGTGAACAGTAGGACTCTGGCTAGGAAAGCTTCCCAGATATTATCTGATCAAGTTATATTTGCAATACTCCGACAATGACCTTATTTGGTTGGATCCCTAGGCAGTTGGAGAGAGGTCATGTGACATGTCAGCCCTTTGTATGTTTAAACACCTGTTTCTGTGCAGTACTGAGGGCCAACAAATGTGATACTGCAACAAAAAAGATCCATGGAATCCCTTTCGCCGCCTCCTCTCTCCAACCCACCTTGCAAGGTTTAAATCCTTTTTGTTGACCATGACCATCTGCTGCAGACAACTTAAAATAATTTAACTGGCTACCACCATCCAGAAAAGCAACAAAATCAAAATGTAGATCATCAAATCAGAAGCATTGGGACCACTGAAGGAGTCGCAAAACCACTGAACTCTGCCTGAAGCCAGTCAAATTAACAAACTATAAACTACTTATTCCTTTTACCCTTTATGCGCTATACATTTGACACTATAATCTATATTGGTGTGTGTGAAAATTGAATTGTAATTTATTTTAATTAGATTAGTTCAAATATAATAAAACAGCTTTTTTGTTAAACTGAAAACCTCAGTGGTTCTCATATGATCACGATGTGAAGATACTGGCGTTGGACTGGAGTAAACATAGTGAGAAGTCTTGCAACATCAGTACTCCAAGCTGGGTCTGACTAGGGTCTTATAAAGCTGCAGCATTATCTGCTGACTCCTAAACTCAATCCCTCAATTTGATGAAGGCCAGTATACCATATGCCATCTTAATCACATCCTCTACCTGAAAGGCTGATTTAAGAGTCCAATGAACCTGGACCCCAAGGTCCTTCTGATCCTCTACACTGCTAAGAGTGTTACCCTTGATATTATACTCTTTCATCCCATTTGACCTACAAAATGGACCACCATGTATTTATCGGGGTTGAAGTCCATTTTCCACTTCTCCATCCAGTCTTTCATCTTATGTATGTCACACTGCAACTTCTGACATCCCTCCAAACTATCCACAATGCCAGGTTAATGTCCAACGGGTTTATTTGGTAGCAGACACCATCAGCTTTTGAGGCTCTGCCCCTTTTGTCTGGTGAGTGGGGAGTTCTGATCACAAATAGAGCGTATAAAGGTACTCATAGTTCACGACACAGTGCAGAATCACTGAACAGAGACTGATAGCCAAGTTCTGTACACATGTGGACAGCCTCAACTGGGATCTTGAGTTCATGTCACACTGTTTATAACCTCCATGACTTTCCTGGCTTGCAACACCTCACTTACTGTCCTGTCTGGAGACGATGCACGACTCTTTAACTTATGATTAATGCTATCTCCACTCACATTGTCTGCACTTTTAAGACTTGATTAGCTGTACAAACTCGCATTCTAATCAGTATTCTGTAAACTGAGTGTGTGCCTTTATATGTCCTGTTTGTGATCAGAGCTCCCCAGTCACCTGATGAAGGGGCAGAGCCCTGAAGGCTAGTGGCGTTTGCTACCAAATAAACATGTGGAACTTCAACCTGGTGTTGAGATTTCTGTCTCATACGATTACCACAGGAGAACAGGAATGTAATCAACTGGCAAATGTATGTTTTTCAAGCAAAATCATGAACGCAATATTTTCGAGTGAAGGGAGGGAAAAGGGAGCCATGTGAAGATGACAACAGAACAATAAATGAAAATTGGCAGAAAATTCAACATCAATTGCATGTAAAAAGTATTCATAAGCTACAACACAGTATTTTACCCATTGAATACTGAGCTGTGAACTGACCCATTTAAACGAATATTTAACAACTGGTGATTTGGAAAGATGAGAATTTATTAGAATATTAATTTATTATGAGTTGTGCAAGTCTAAACTGTATAGCTATTTGGTTAAGCAAGAGATTTTTGCATTCATTATTTGCAATATATTTTGTACCAGAAGGGCTGTATAAACTCAAGTTGGTACAATCATAATGAAGCAAATTTAACTCAGTCGATAAGTTGTGTACTATAGTTTGAAATCAGAGTACTGGAGATCATTCTCAGATAGTATGATGGCACAATGGTTCGCATTGCTGCCTCAGTGGTTAGCACTGCTGCCACACAATGCCAGGGATCTTGATTCAATTCCGGCTTTGGGTGACTGTGTGGAGTCAGCATATTCTCCCCATGTCAGCATGGGTTTCTCCTGGGAACTTTGCTTTCCTCCCACAGTCCGAAAGGTGTGCTGGTTAAGTGTATTGGCCATGCTAAATTCTCCCTCAGTGTGCCTGAATAAGTGCTGGAGTGTGGCGACTCAGGGATTTTCACATTAACTTCATTGCAGTGTTAATGTAAGTCTGTTTGTGACACTAATAAATAAACTAAAAACTTAATTATGGCATTGGCACATCTAAAAAAACAAGTTGGACTTTTTATATATGATTACTATTTTGATCCATTATCAATAGATAATTTGTTATATTTAAAAGTGTGCTACAGGCAGTTGAAAGTTATGGTTATTCTTGAGTTATTTGTAGAGATAAAAAGAACACAATTAAAAATATTCAGTAATGGGATGAATGTGATTGGCAGCATTCATTGTGGATCCCAAATTGCTTTTGAGAACACAGCAGTTTTGTTCACTGCAGTTCAACAATCCTGTTCAATTGGGAGTTTCAGCATTTTGACCCAGTGTTGATGAAGGAATGGCAATGTATTTCTAAATCACAGTGATTTGATGAGATAGTTGTAAATGGTGATGCTCCAGTGGGTGTGCTGCCATTGTTGTTCTGAGAGTTAAACTGCTGGAAGAAACAATTGAAGAAGCCATGGCAAGTTAATGTAGTGTATCCTGTGAATGGGTGCACATTGCGCTAAACGTGGCTAATCAAGCAAACTGCTTTATCATGGATAGTGTTGAGCATCTTGAGCGTTGCTAGAGCTGTGTTTATCCAGAAAAGTGGAGAAGATCTGATCATGTTTCTGCTGATGCTTTGAAGAAAGGCTTAAGGAAGTTGGGAGGCGAATTACTTACCACAGAATCAGTCTCTGGACTGTTCTGTTAGCCACAGTATTTATGTGGTTTGTCCAATTAAGTTTCTGGTCAGTAATAGCCATCAGGATGTTGATGTGTAAGGTTCAATGGCACTAATGTTGGATGTCAACAATGGAAAGTGGTTAGATTTCCCTCCTCTTGGAGATGGTCTTTGCCTGATACTTGAAGCACAAACTACTTTGCCATTTCTTGTTCAGAATTTGCTGCATGCAAGCTTTAATTGCTTCATTATCTGAGGAGGTACAATTTCACAATTGCAATTTCCAATTATGAACAAATTCACAGCCAGTAATTGGAAATTATTACAAATTTATTGCGCAGTTTTCACTTCTGACATAATGGAGATACTTGGAACAGCTTGGAAGCCCATGTTTAGGCTTAGGACATTGTTGCAGGTTTTTAACATAGAACACTACAGCATAAATGAACTCTTCAGCCTACAAGTTGCACCAATCCATATCCCATTTGTTCCCTTGGAGCAGCACGGAGAGGCAGCGATTTGGGAAAGCGTGAAGTTCGAGTGTTAAGTAGTTTTTTAACTTTTCTCTTTGTTTAAAATAGCGAGCGGGGTAGTTTTTGCCGTTTTTATTTAAACTAACTAGAAACCGGAAGTCGTCATTAGGAGGCTGCCGGTAGTTGTAGTTTTCTCTGTCTCTATAAATTGGTCCAGAGAGGAAACCCGATACTCTACACAAGTAGAGTATCCCACCCTCCCCCCTCCTCTAACCTAATAAAGTGTGTGGGAAGTTTTTTTTTCTCTTTCCTTAAAGTATCAGGGATGGCAGTGCAGGCAGTACGTTGCAACTCCTGTAGTACGTACGAGGTGAGGGACACCAGTAGTGTTCCTGCTGATTATACCTGCAGGAAGTGTGCCCATCTGCAGCTCCTTGAGGATCGTGTTAAGGAGCTGGAGCTGGAATTAGAGGAACTCAGGATAATTCGAGAGGTTGAGGAGGATATTGGCAGGAGTAACAAAGAGATAGTCACTCCTAAAAGTGATTCTTGGGTAACTATTAGGAGGAGGGGTAAGAAGCAATCGGGTAGACAATCCCCTGGGGCTGTTCCCCTCCAAAACACATTTTCTGTCTGGAGGCTACAGTTGAGGAAGAATCAACCGGAGATGACCAAAGGGAGCATGTCTCTAGGGGTGAGCCTGCTGAGAATGCTCAGGTGGGTAGGGGGAATAAGAGATTGGGCCTAGTAATTGGAGACTCCATACTTAGAGGCACAGATAGGAGAGTAAATAGTAATAAAAGTGACTCAGGGCTGGTGTGTTGCCTCCCAGGGGCTAGGGTCCAGGATGTCGCAGATAGGGTTTTTAAGATTCTTAAGGGAGAGGGGAGTCAACCCCAAGTCATAGTTCATGTAGGGACACATGATATAGGAAGGACGAGGGAAGGGGATATTAAACAGAAATTTATGGAGTTGGGGTGGAAGCTTAGGGCCAAAACGGGCAGAGTGGTTATCTCTGGACTCTTGCCTGTGCCAAGGGATAGTTTAGAGGAGAATAGAGAACATAGAACATTACATTACAGCACAGAACAGGCCCTTCGGCCTTCGATGTTGCGCCGACCAATATAAAAAAGTAATGCCCCTCCAAACTAAACCATTCCCTTCTCTTCCATATACTTATCCACTAACCTCTTAAACGCCACCAAACTTGGCGCATCCACAACTGGTGCAGGCAGGGCATTCCACTCCCGAACCACCCTTTGGGTAAAGAACCTGCCTCTGATATCCGTCCTATAACTATCACCCCTTAATTTAAAGCTGTGTCCCCTCGTGCTAGCTTTTTCCATCCTAGGAAAAAGGCTATCACTGTCCACCTATCTAAACCTCTAATCATCTTATATGTTTCGATCAGGTCCCCTCTTAGCCTCCTCCTTTCTAACGAAAACAACCTCAAATCCCTCATCCTCTCCTCATAAGACCTGCCCTCCATACCAGGCAACATCCTGGTAAACTCCTCTGTACCCTCTCCAATGCCTCCACATCTTTCTTATAATGTGGGGACCAGAACTGCACACAATACTCCAAGTGCGGCCGCACTAGAGTTTTGTACAGTTGCAACATGACGTTGCGGCTCCGAAATTCAATCCCTCTACCAATCAAAGCCAAGACTCCATATGCCTTCCTAACAACCTTCTCGACCTGACTGCCTACTTTCAGGGATCTATGCACATACACACCAGATCCCTCTGTTCATCTAGACTACTAAGAATCCTACCATTTGCCCTATACTCTACACATTTATTATTTCTGCCATAGTGCATTACCTCACACTTTTCCACATTAAACTCCATTTGCCACCTCTCAGCCCAGCTCTGCAACTTGTCCAGGTCCCTCTGCAAACTATAACACCCCTCTTCACTATCTACCACTCCACCGACTTTAGTGTCATCTGCAAATTTACTAATCCATCCTTCAATACCCTCCTCCAGATCATTTATAAAAATTACAAACAGCAGGGGCCCCAAAACAGACCCCTGAGGTACACCACTTGTCACCGAACTCCAAGATGAATATCTCCCATCAACCACCACCCTCTGTCTTCTATCTGCTTGCCAATTCCTAACCCAATTAGCTAAATCACCCTCTATCCCATACATCTGCATTTTCTGCAGAAGTCTTCCATGGGCCACCTTATCAAACGCCTTACTAAAGTCCATATATACCACATCAACCGCCTTACCCCCATCCACCTCCTTAGTCACTTTTTCAAAAAACTCAATGAGGTTAGTAAGGCACGACCTTCACAAAACTTTTACTCAATCCCTAATCACTCTTTACTCAAAGAGTGGTTAGGGAGTGGAATGCCCTCCTGCAGCTGTTGTAGATGCGCCAAGTTTGGTGGCGTTTAAGAGGTTAGTTGATAAGTATATGGATGAGAAGGGAATGGTTTAGTTAGAGGGGCATTGCTTTTTATTTTGGTCGGCACAACATCGAAGGCCGAAGGGCCTGTTCTGTGCTGTATTGTTCTATGTTCTATGTTCTATGTTCTAAAACCATGCTGACTATCTCCAATCAATTCATTACTCTCTAAATAAGTATAAATCCTATCCCTAATTATTCTCTTCAACACTTTGTCCACCACAGAAGTAAGACTCACTGGCCTATAATTCCCTGAAAGATCTCTCTTCCCCTTCTTGAAGAACAGGACCACATTCGCTATCCTCCAGTCCTCCGGAACCACACCCGTAACCAACGACGACCTGAAGATCAGAGCCAGAGGCTCTGCAATCTCCTCTCTTGCCTCCCAGAGAATCCTAGGGTAAATCCCGTCCGGCCCAGGGGACTTATCCAACTTCAAACCCTCGAGAATATCTAGCACATCCTCCCTATCTACTTCGATACCTTCCAGTTTGCTACCCTGTACCTCAGTGTTCTCCATAACTACATTTACATCACCCATAGAGAAGGGGAATGAGAGAGGGGGACATAGAGAGGGGGAATGTTTGAACTCGTGGCTGCGGGGATGGTGCAGGAGGGAGGGGTTCAGGTTCCTGAACAATTGGGACTCATTCTGGGATAGGTGGGACCTCTACAAGAGAGATGGTCTACACCTGAACCAGAGGGGAACTAATATCTTGGGGGGAAAATTTGCTAAGGCTATGCAGGGGGCTTTAAACTGATTCGGGGGGGGGGGGGTGGGATCCTAAGTAGTTGGGGTGCTAAGAGGGATGAGAGTAAGGGGGTCATGGAGGAAAGCTGTAAAACACAGCAGCATACGGGTGGGGTAGGGCATGGTTTGAAATGCGTATACTTTAATGCAAGGAGTATTCGCAATAAGGGGGAGGAACTTGCAGCTTGGACCAGTACCTGGAACTTCGATGTTGTGGCCATTTCAGAGACTTGGGTAGAGCAGGGACAAGAATGGATGTTGCAGGTTCCGGGTCAAATGCTTTAGTCGGAGTAGAGAAGGAGGTAGAAGGGGGGGAGGAGTGGCATTATTAGTCAAAGACTGTATCACAGTGACAGAGAAGAAGTTTGATGAGGACTTGTCTGTTGAGGTAGTATGGGCTGAGATTAGAAACAGGAAAGGAGAGGTCACCCTGTTGGGAGTCTTTTATAGACCTCCTAAAAGTTCTAGAGAGGTTGAGGAAAGGATTGCAAAGTCAATTCTGTCAGGAGTGAAAGTAATAGGGTAATTGTATGGGGGACTTTAACTTTACTAATATTGATTGGAATAGCTATAGCTCTAGCTCGTTAGAGGGGTCAGTTTTCGTACAAAGTGTGCAGGAAGGTTTTTTGACTCAGTATGTGGATAGGCCAACTAGAGGTGAGGCTACATTGGATTTGGTGCTGGGCAATGAGCCAGACCAGGTGTTAGGCTTGGAAGTTAGTGAACGTTTGGTGATAGTGACCACAATTCGGTTACGTTCACCTTAGTGATGGATAGGGATAGGCATGAAGCTGGGGGCAGTAGTTATAGCTGGGGGAAGGGTAATTATGAGGCCATCAGGAGAGAATTAGGGTGCATAGATTGGACTAGGAAACTACAGGGACTGGGAACATCTGGAATGTGGAGCTTATTCAAGGAGCAGCTGCTGCGAGTCCTTGATAAGTATGTCCCTGTCAGGCAAAGAGGAAATGGTCGAGTAAGAGAACCTTGGTGTACGAAAAAAGTTGATTTGCTGGTTAAAAGGAAAAAGGAGGCTTATGTCAGGATGAGGCTTGAAGGCTCGGTTAGTGCAATGGATAGCTATAGATTAGCCAGGAGGGAGCTAAAGAGTGAATTGAGGAGAGCTAAGAGAGGACACGAGAAGACTTTGGCTGATAGGATTAAGGAGAATCCTAAAGCTTTCTTTAGATATGTTAAGAATAGAAGATTGGTTAGGACAAGATTAGGGCCAGTCATAGACAGCAGTGGGAAGTTGTGCGTGGAGCCTGAAGAGATTGGAGAGGCACTGAATAAATATTTCTCTTCGGTATTCACGCAGGGTGATGTAAATGTAGTTATGGAGAACACTGAGGTACAGGGTAGCAAACTGGAAAGTATTGAAGTAGATAGGGAGGATGTGCTAGATATTCTCGAGGGTTTGAAGTTGGATAAGTCCCCTGGGCCGGACGGGATTTACCCTAGGATTCTCTGGGAGGCAAGAGAGGAGATTGCAGAGCCTCTGGCTCTGATCTTCAGGTCGTCGTTGGTTACGGGTGTGGTTCCGGAGGACTGGAGGATAGCGAATGTGGTCCCGTTGTTCAAGAAGGGGAAGAGAGACCTTCCAGGGAATTATAGGCCAGTGAGTCTTACTTCTGTTGTGGGCAAAGTATTGGAGAGAATTATTAGGGATAGGATTTATAGTTATTTAGAGAGAAATGAATTGATTGGGGATAGTCAGCATGGTTTTGTGAAGGGTAGGTCGTGCCTTACTAACTCATTGAGTTTTTTGAAAAAGTGACCAAAGAGGTGGATGGGGGTAAGGCGGTTGATGTGGTATATATGGACTTTAGTAAGGCGTTTGATAAGGTGGCCCATGGAAGACTTCTGCAGAAAATGCAGATGTATGGGATAGAGGGTGATTTAGCTAATTGGGTTAGGAATTGGCTAGCAGATAGAAGACAGAGGGTGGTGGTTGATGGGAGAGATTCATCGTGGAGTTCGGTGACAAGTGGTGTACCTCAGGGGTCTGTTTTGGGGCCCCTGCTGTTTGTAATTTTTATAAATGATCTGGATGAGGGTATTGAGGGATGGATTAGTAAATTTGCAGATGACACTAAAGTCGGTGGAGTGGTAGATAGTGAAGAGGGGTGTTATAGTTTGCAGAGGGACCTGGACAAGTTGCAGAGCTGGGCTGAGAGGTGGCAAATGGAGTTTAATGTGGAAAAGTGTGAGGTAATGCACTATGGCAGGAATAATAAATGTAGAACATAGAACATAGAACAATACAGCACAGAACAGGCCCTTCGGCCTTCGATGTTGTGCCGACCAAAATAAAAAGCAATGCCCCTCCTAACTAAACCATTCCCTTCTCTTCATATACTTATCAACTAACCTCTTAAACGCCACCAAACTTGGCGCATCTACAACAGCTGCAGGCAGGGCATTCCACTCCCTAATCACTCTTTGAGTAAAGAACCTACCTCTGATATCCGTCCTATAACTCATACCCCTTAATTTAAAGCTGTGTCCCCTCGTGCTAGCTTTCTCCATCCTAGGAAAAAGGCTATCACTGTCCACCCTATCTAAACCTCTAATCATCTTATATGCTTCAATAAGATCCCCTCTTAGCCGCCTCCTTTCTAACGAAAACAACCTCAAATCCTTCAACCTCTCTTCATAGGACCTGCCCTCCATACCAGGCAACTTCCTGGTAAACCTCCTCTGTACCCTCTCCAATGCCTCCACATCTTTCTTATAATGTGGTGACCTGAACTGCACACAATACTCCAAGTGCGGCCGCAAATGTGTAGAGTATAGGGCTAATGGTAGGATTCTTAATAGTGTTGATGAACAGAGGGATCTTGGTGTGTATGTGCATATATCCCTGAAAGTAGGCAGTCAAGTTGAGAAGGTTGATAAGAAGGCATATGGAGTCTTAGCTTTTATTGGTAGGGGGTTTGAATTTCGGAGCCGCAACGTCATGTTGCAACTGTACAAAACTCTCTAGTGTGGCCGCACTTGGAGTATTGTGTGCAGTTCTGGTCCCCGCATTATAAGAAAGATGTGGAAGCATTGGAGAGGGTACAGAGGAGGTTTACCAGGATGTTGCCTGGTATGGAGGGCAGGTCTTCTGAAGAGAGGCTGAGGGATTTGAGGTTGTTTTCGTTAGAAAGGAGGCGGCTAAGAGGGGACCTAATCGAAACATATAAGATGATTAGAGGTTTAGATAGGGTGGACAGTGATAGCCTTTTTCCTAGGATGGAGAAACCTAGCACGAGGGGACACAGCTTTAAATTAAGGGGTGATAGTTATAGGACGGATATCAGAGGTAGGTTCTTTACCCAAAGGGTGGTTCGGGAGTGGAATGCCCTGCCTGCAGCAGTTGTAGATGCGCCAAGTTTGGTGGCGTTTAAGAGGTTAGTTGATAAGTATATGGAAGAGAAGGGAATGGTTTAGTTTGGAGGGGCATTGCTTTTTATATTGGTCGGCGCAACATCGAAGGCCGAAGGGCCTGTTCTGTGCTGTAATGTTCTATGTTCTATATCTATGAGACCTATCTATAACTCTCAATCCCGTTAAATTCCATATACTCATCAGAAGTCTCTTAAAAGGCCCCAGTGAGTTTGCCTCTACCACCACCCTTGGCAACCGATTCCACTCACTCACCACCCTCTAAGTGAAAAATACTTTCTCAAGCAATATTCTGGAGATGAGATGTTCGGCCTCCAATAGTCACAGCCTTGTCATTTAATCTTGGTACGACTCAAGCCTGTGATGTCACATTTGATTTAATGTTACCTTGATGTCAAGGGTCATGGCTATCATTTCAAGAATTCAGCTCTTGTCCTTGTTTGGATGAAGACTAAGGAGAGATGCAGTTGAGTGGTCCTGGCAGAAGAGTTGCTTGAAGCACAGTTAACGACATCACCTGTCACTTTGCTGATGATTAGGAGAAAGCTGATGTAGCAATGGTTCAGCTTTTTTGTGCATAAGACGTACACAATTTTCGACATACACAAAATAGAAGGAATTGTTGGAGCTGGGTAGACAGTTAGCAGCTGGTGGAGAATTTCAAAGATGTCGCTGACAAAAAAACAAAAAATGCAAATGGTGGTGATCATGGCTAAGAATGGTGCTGATAGCGACACATTAAGAGATTAAAATGTGTAAATGGCAGATTAAAGGTGAACTTCATTGAAGAATCCTACAGTGCAGAAGGAGGCCATTCGGCCCATTAGTCTGCACCAATCACAATCCCGCCCAGACCCTATCCCTATATCCCTACATATTTACCTGCTAATCTCTCTAACCTATGCATCTCAGGACTCTATAGGGCAATTTTTAGTATGGCCAATCAGCCTAACCTGCACATCTTAGGACTGTGGGAGGAAACTGGACACGCGGATGAAACCCACGCAGACGTGAGGAGAATGTGCAAACTCCACACCGTGTCCCAAGGCAGGGATCAAACTTAGGTCCCTGGAGCTGTGAAGCAGCAGTGCTAACAACTGTGCTACCATGCCGCTCAACTGTGTTCAAAGGATTACTTGAAACAGGTAACAGATGGCCCTAGTGGTGTGGTATGGTGGGAGGAGAGAAGATGGTAAGGGAAAAAGGATGGCAAATGAGATCTTAAATTGAAAAATGGAACAATAGAAGAAATGAAAATACATGTTAAAATACGTTGCCGGAAATGGCGTGAAGATGGTGAGGTCATGATCTGAAGTTGTTGAACTCGGTATTTAACCCAAAAGGCTGTAAAGTCTCTAGTTGAGATTTGTGTTGTGATTCACTGAAACGTTGCAATAGGCCAAGGATGGATATGTGGATGAGAGTAGGATAGTGTGTTCAAGTGACAAGCACGGGTCATGCTTGTGGACGGGCCATAGGTGTTCTGCAAAGAAGTCACCCAGCCTATTTGATTTCCTCGTTGTAGAATAGTAGACCATGTTGGGTGCAGCAGTCTTCTATTTTGCTGAATTGGTGGCACAGTTGTAGCAACAATGGAACAGCTTGATTAGCAAGGCTATTTATGAAGTTCAGGTCTTCGGCAGTACAGTTGAGATGTCATTGGATCCCTTTGTGTCTGCTTTTCTCTGGCATTTTATATTGTGTGGAGTGATTTTAAATTGATTGAAGACAGACATCTGTAATGGCATGAATCTAAGGTGCAGGTTGATGTAGATCATTTACTTGGTACTTTTGCCTGAAGAAGGTTGTGAACACTTAACCCTTTTCTCAGCATTCATGCTGAACTCTGCTGTTGAAGATATGGACATTTATGGAGCTTCCTCCCCTGAAATCTACCATCATTAACAACTGCATGTGACAGAATTGCAGAGCTTTCTTCTGATCTAGTGGCTATGGGATGGATTTGTTTTGTCAGTCACAGCCAGCTTATACTGCATATGAAATTGTATCTTCAAGTTGGCATCTCATTTTTAGGAATATTTGGTGCTGCTCATGGCATGCTTCTTAGTGAATCAGGATTAGTTATTTGGTTATTTGCATTAATGGTAATGGAGTGAAGATTGTTATGGGCCATGAGGTTACAAATTTTGGTGGAATGCAAATCTGTAGGTGTTGACCCAGAGTGCCTCATGGATATCAAGTTTTTTTGACTGCTTTTTTTTGGATAACTATCATTAGGATGACAGTATGACTGCAAGACTTAGTCTTGAGGACTGTGGGCTCATCACTCTTCCCAGTGTTTTAATGGGCAGACAAGTCTGCAACAAATTAAATTAGCAAGGATGAAGTCAAGTAGGCTTTTCTTCGTGTTCTCGCCACCTGCTACAACCCCCGTCTCTCGTCTGTCTTCCAGAACTCATCAGTAGTTGTACTGCTGAGCCACTCTTGCTGCTAAATTCCCCAGCTGGAGTACTTTCTGTGCATTTACCTTTTGTTCCTTCTAAGTGGTGTTCATCCAGCATAGGGTGCTAATTCAAGAACTGAGCAAGGGTAACAAATGATAATTGGGTTTCCTTGTCCATGTGTGGCATGATGCCATGAGATTTAAGGGATATAGAGTTGATGCTGAAACCTCTGAGCAGCTCCCTATCAACTATATACCACCCTGGTTGGTATGTTCTGCTGTTGGAACAGGTCGAAAAGACACGTAGAAAAAATCAGCTCATCACCTTGTCAAACGCAATAAATGCTGCTTAGCCACAGATGGCTGAATCCCATGAATGAATAATTGTTAAAAACAAATGTGAAAAAAGCATTATTGATTCTTATCTGGGAGGTAAGATAGATTCAGGCTTTAATGTTACTGATCATTTAAAGCTATTTTTGTTGACCTATGTTTTAATAAATATGCACTCTGGCTCTTAATGGTTAGTAGGTTTGTGTAGAAATAAATGGTAAGAGGATGTCATCTCAAATTGCATTGTTTAATACCCTCATAAAGCAGACTAGAATATTTTCATATTGTGTAATATATTTTCTGTAAAATAGTACATTGCATTTATATAGTATCTTTCATGTCCTTAGGACATGTAAACTAGTAAGTATTTATTACTCAAAGCATGGATCTTCTGTGATACATGTCAGGAAAGACTGGATTTGTAGTAGCTTAACTTAGTTTATTTATCAGTGTCACAAATAGGCTTACATTAATACTAATGAAGTTGCTGTGAAAATCCCTTTGTCGCCACACTTTGGCACCTGTTCAGATACACTGAGGGAGAATTTAGCATGGCCAATGCACCTAACCAGCACATCTTTTGGACTTTGGGAGGAAACCAGAGCACTCTAGAAAACCCATGCTGGGAGCACGTGCAAACTCTACACGGACAGTGACACAAACAGGATTTGAACCTGGGCCCCTGGCACTGTGAGACAGCAGTGCTACCTACTGTTGCCACCATGCTGCACCTGTATGAATAGTGTGAATATTATTTGGTGCAGTAATAAATGCGAGGCCAAAAATTGATAATCAAGGAGAAACTATGGGTTTTTAATGTGGGATTGCCCAATTTTGGGGAAAAAAGTGACTCAGTAATACATAATCAAAAAATGCATATTAATCAGTTAGTGAACTAAAATAAAGATAGAAGGTTTTCGATCGTGAATTGGAAAAAAATAGAACAGTTAGATCTGATTTTTGAATGACCCCTTTCAAATATTGAAGTAGTTTTGTTTCCTAAAAATGATGCTGATGGAAGGCAAATAGTCTGGAGGCAATGCTTCCACAAAAATATAGCAATGCATATAAAACATTTTTTAAAAAAAAAACCTCTAGGAAGAATTCACAATGTGCTGTAGGTGACACTACATCTTCATTATGCTTTTCTGGACCTCCAAAGGTGAATGTCATGCCAGGACTGTAAATCCTAGATTTACAGACTTCTCTCTCTGGCATTAATTAACGACACTAAATGGCTATGGTGAGAATTTGTAGTAATATCATAAATCCAGTAGTTTCACAGTCATTAAATTCAATGGGGGTGGGCCTTTGTGACAGGAAGGGATTTACACCAGCTTTGGCAATGATAATGTTAGAGCAGCTCAAATGGTCCAGCAATTTAAGTATGTCTCATTCCTGGATTTTCTGCAAATAATGCAAGCTCCATTAATGCATCATTTTAATTTGGTTTCTTCCCATCAGTTTGAAGCTCTTAATATATTGTAGTAAGAACAGTAAATCCACTATGAAGTAAAAGAAAAAAAAATCTTTAATATCAATAAAGGGAATGTGACTTTGATGAGAGAGGAACATTTACTTCATGTTCAGCAAATTTTAAGTAATGCACAGATATATACCACCCTGGTGGTATGTTTTACTGTTGGAACAGGTCTAAAAGATACGTAGAAAAAATCAGCTCATCACCTTGTCAAGGGCAACAAATACTGGCTTCGCCACTGATGGCCGCATCCCATGAATGAAAAGTTGTTAAGAACTGAAATGTGAGAAAAGCATTATTGATTAGTATCTGGGAGATAAGATGGATTCAGACTTTAATATTGTCCATCATTTAAAGCTATTTCAACAAATGTGCACTCCCGCCCTTAATCTTAATAGTTAGTAGGTTTGTGTAGAAATAAGTGGTAAGAGGATATCATTTCAAATTTGCATCATTTAATACCCTCATAAAACAGACTAGAATATTTTCATATATTGTGTACTATATTTTCAGTAACTATATTGTACATTGCATTTATATAGTATCTCATGTTGTCAAGACATGAAAGATAAATATTTATTCAAAGCATGGGTCTTCTGTAATATCTCAGAACAGATTAAATTTGCAGTAGTTGAAGTTAAAGTTTTATTGGTGTCACAAGTAGGTGTACATTAACACTGCAATGAAGTTGCTGTGAAAATCCCTTGGTCACTACACTGGCATCTGTTCAGGTATATTGAGGGAGAATTTGGTATGGCCAGTGCACCTAACCAGCATGTTTGTTGGACTGTGGGAGAAAACCAGAGCACTCGAAGGAAACCCACACAGATACAGGGAGAACGTGCAAACTCTATGAAGAAAGCATATAGTATGTTAGCCTTTATAGGAAGGGATATAGAGTACAAGAGCTGGCCTTTAATGTTGCAGTTGTATAAAACGTTGGTTCGACCTCATTTGGAATACTGCGTCCAGTTCTGTCGATTTACTACTGGAAGGACGTGGAGAGAGTGCAGAGGAGGTTTACCAAGATGCTGCCTGGTATGGAAGGTCTGAGCTACAAGGAGAGGTTAGGCAAATTGGGACTGTTTTCCTTAGAAAGACGTACTCTTAGAGGAGATCTAATAGAGGTGTACAAGATTGAGGGGTATAGGTAGAGTAAACAGGGTTAAGCTTTTTCCTAGAATGGACTCGAATAGCATGAGGGGTCACGGGTTTAGGGTGAGGGGGTAAGGTATAATTTGGATGCTAGAGGGAGTTTTTCACACAGAGGGTGGTGGGGGTATGGAATGCGCTGCCAAGTGGTGGAGGCAAGCACTCTGGAGTTATTTAAGAAATACTTAGATGGGCACATGAACAGAGTGGGAATGGAGGGGTATAGAAAACTGATTTAAAGTCGGGAATTGAGCCTTGAGAGTCCCTGGGAAATGTGTAAATAAATGATATTGATGTACTTGTTTTTATCCTACAGGTGCTTTGGTCAACCTTGTTGTCTAACGAGGGGCATACGCGCGATGGGTCGTGAGAGGGCTGCTCTTGGATTTTTTCGAGGGTATTCTAGTGCTTCACGTCGTTAGTGTACGCTTGATCTAGACCATTTGATGGGCAACACAACAGCTCAGTGACTATCGCTGTGCTGTGCGGATACATGGATTTGGGCCTGTGTCTGTGGGAGTTTGTGCATTCTCCCCATGTTTGTGTGGGTTTTCTCCGGGTTCTCCGGTTTCTTCCCACATCCCAAAGATGTGCTCTTAGGCTAATTGGCAAAACAAATTCTCCCTAAATTGTCTCAAATTTGGTTTTTAATCCATAGATCTATAAACATGGACAAGGATCGCGGGTAGAGGTGGGAACATTGGGGTGGCAGCGTGGGCTTGCTGGGCCAAAGGGCCTGTTTCCCGTGCTGTTTTGTTCTTTGTTCTACGCAGACAGTGGCCCAAACCGGGATTTGAACCTGGGCCCCTGGCACTGAGGTAGCAGTGCTAACCCCTGTGCCACCGTGCTGTCCATGTATGAAAAGTATGAATATTATTTAGTGCAGTAATAAATTCCAGGCCAAAAAAAATTGATAATCACAGGAGAAACTATGGGTTTTTTTAATGTGGGATTGCCCAATTTTGGGGAAAAAGTGACTCAGCAATACATAATCAAAAAATGCATATCAATCAGTTAATGAACTAAAATAAATGTCAAATTAATTCCAACTAGATGTATAAATGTATTTTTGCGAGACCTGTATCTTTCCAAATTAGTACATATGGCAATTTTATTAACTTCAAACCAGTCATAACAAGTTTAGCTTCAGTATATTGACTATTACATGGAGGTGAACAACTCTTAATTGGAGCAAATTGTTTAACAACTTAACTGTTAAACCACTTGTGGCTAACACTCGGACTATTTCATTTGACATTGTTATTTGATAAATGCTGACTGACTCTTATTCTGAGAGTTTTTGTCTGTGTAATACTTTAGACTTGGAGCCATTTAGTATTACAAGAAAGAAAGAACAAAGTTACATAGGTCTGTCTTGTTTTGAAGTGTCCTAGAAATATCCAGCTAATTTTTATTTTTGAACTGTATTCACTTGTAGGCCACTAAAATTGCATTTTGAAAAATTACAATAACTTGGTTTTAGAAGGTTCAACTTTTCACTGGATTGTTTATTTCATGGATCCATTTTATTGATTTAGAAGTAATCTAGTTGTGATCTCTGCAACTGACTTGAATGAGCACTTATGAAATAAATTGTGGCTAGATAAAACCAGTATAATTCAGCAAAATCACCTGCACAGAAATGTGAAATTATTTGGGAATGTGAGTATACTGTGTACAAGGTTTAAAAAAA
Source organism: Sphyrna mokarran (assembly GCA_024679065.1). NCBI lineage: Eukaryota > Metazoa > Chordata > Chondrichthyes > Carcharhiniformes > Carcharhinidae > Sphyrna > Sphyrna mokarran. The sequence goes on from JAGIQG010000026.1 coordinate 3,378,801, forward strand.
ACAAGCCATTAAGCATTTTCAAACGATGCAAGCTACTGTTCCTAAAAAGGGCTTCATGATGGCAATTTTTCATTTTCTTTAGGATGCAACTTTTGTGGAGAAATACTCAAATGTCTAATTGTGTTTAATCATTTTCAATTTGGTAGCGTCAATGGAAAAATGCATACTAAGGAAACCTGTTGTTCTCAATGAAAGTAGGCATGCATCATTTTACAAGTACCTTTAAAAATATCCTGGATGTTACGCAGCAAATCCTATTTCTGACTTTTGATTATAAACCCTCATGGTCAATTTTTATCAGTATTGCATAATGAACAATTATATTGAAAGATGGCAAAACCATTTCCATTCAAAATGGATCTGAATTCATCTGTTCAATGTGTTGGAGTGAAACCAAAGTAAAGGACACAAAATGGTTACCTGGCATACACAATGGACTCTGAGAAGGGGCATTAAGCGGCACTAACTTAGGGCACAGACGTTACACAAAGTTAAAACTTGTAGTATTTGAATTAATGCAGGAAACAGGTCAGATCTTGAGGCACCTTAATCTTGAGATAAAAGCAGATCCAGAACAGTGAGTTAGATGATGAAATCAGCCATGGAAGGGGACATAAATGTACATAACAAGATCAGCCATTGATAGAGGACATAACTGCATAAATGTATCTCCTCTATATACAATAATGTGATAACTGTCAATGGCCATACTTGTCTGTATATGGCGATGTCCATACTGTCTACTGAACTTGTAATGATGTGCTAATGGCTAATGTCTGTACTGTCTATTACCTAAAAAGTATAAAAGATGCTCGACTACCGTTGTGTAGTTGAAAAGGTAGTTGCCTGTATTGTGGAGTGCCAGCGCTTCTCCCAAAGCTTTGTCCAAATAAAACTGTTTTGTTGAACCTTCAAGTCTGACTTCGAAGTGATCAATTTCCCACAACAAATGTTTGCATGAGATTATGCTTCTGTAGTCTTTCCATATAGTTGAATCATTACAATTTTAATCGTGAGATTACAATTCTGAAATTTCAATGGGAGAGAAAAGCTTTCATTTAACTAGTACTTTATTGTGTTCCTCAAATGTCCCAAGTCATTTCAGGTTAAACTTATTGAACTGTAATCATTTATGTAAGGGAGCATGTAGATCTAACAAGCATTGAGTTGAATGTCTGATTTAAAACTAACCTGTCAACAAAATATCTGGTCTGCTTCAAATTATAATACCTGATAGTTAATTGTAGAGTATTTAAAATGAAGATATTATCAAAAATACAGGCAATACTGGAAGTGCAACACAACCACAGATGTTCCTCTTTCCAGAACTCATCATTGATCCTTGGATCTATTTTATCCTTTTGGAACTGACTTTTCACCACTCTGCATTGACTAAAGAGCAAAGCTTTTTACACAGCCCTGCAAAGCAAGTCAAACAACTTACTTTAGTTTAGAATCTTTAATATCACAGTAAATTAAGGTTCAGATCATATAAAATTTATCTTGCATTTTACACTGCCTTATGAAAACTTTTGATTCAATTCCCACCATGTGATTTAAGCACAAGTATTCAGCATAATCTTTAATGGTTACTGTGTTGATCCCAAGAAGATTTGCTTTCATTTTCAATTTATTTCTGTCGTATTTAATTACATTGTCTGAATTTCCTCATTAATTACAAGCGTTGCCTCATTGTGAAAAATCAGATGCATAAAATTATTTTCTTGGTTGAGTTTTTTATTCTCTTGTTCGTATTGAAGGTGTGGACATGAAGGAGTTAATGAACCTGATTGAGGAAGTTGAATTGAGATAAATACAGTCACAAGCCTGATGATTCAGCATTTACTTGAATTTTATTTTATCGTTGAGTAGTGTGTGAAACTACTCGACAGAGTGGTTGGGCAGAGTCAAAAGGATGTAAATGCTCAAGGCTCTTTCTCAACTTCATTTTCTTTGAAATGAGATGTTAACTATATCCAGGAATGTTTGAAATGAACTTCCGGACATTTCATTCTTTGTTCCACCTTACAGCCAAGCTTTATAGCAGTTATTCACTTTAGTGAAATCAAAGTTAGAGTTGGCAGAAGTTTTCAAAATTCTCAGGTTATCCTACGCATACCCAATTTCCAACACAATATCTGAGCGTTGTCTCCATGGCTGCCAATGCAGTACTAACTAGCCTCGGAAGCATTTATTCCCTGTTTTCCAAATGCATTATTTATAAGCATCAAGCAGGCTGTGGGTATTCTGTATAGTTTACAGATTTGTTTGCTTTTCCACAGTCCAATGGTATTTAAATGGAATATTAAATATGAATAGTGTCATGGTCTGCATTTGCAAATAAATTGACTGATTTGTAATGAACTTTCTAATTTTGCATGGTTTGAAACAGAATTTAAAGTAAGTAACCATAAGTAGATAATGGATCAAAATCTGTAACTGAAGACCTTGTAAAGAATTTCTGCTACTCAGTAACAAAATGCCCAGTCCTTTTAAGTTTATTAGTGTCACAAGTTGGCTTACATTAACACTGTAATAAAGTTACTGTGAAAATCCTCCAGTCGCCACACTTCGGCACCTGTTCGGGTACACTAAGGGAGAATTTAGCATGGCCGTTGCACCTAACCAGCATATCTTTTGGACTGTGGGAAGAAACTTATGCAGACATGAGGAGAACGTGTAAACTCCACATAGACAGTAGAGCCAGGAATTAAACATAGGTCCCTGCCTGAGATAGCAGTGCTAACCACTGATAGTTGTCTGTACCACCCATAGTTGTCTGTGCAGGATGTTGTTAGAATTGCTAATTTGGTGTGACTTTGCTCTGATATAGGTATGAAATATGTACCAATTGGGTAAAATAATAGCACAGTGATTAGATCAGTTGAAAATTCATACTGCCATGAAAGCTGAAATCTATGGGACATCATTTTGTCAGCTTTTCACAGAGTCGCTGAGTGACTTTGGAAGCTCTGACATGTGCAGTGGTATGTTTGGGTTCTAGGTTGAGTTCTGATAAGTAGAACTTAGCTGATAGTAGATCCTCATTCCTTAAAATGCCTTGTAACAACTTCTAAAGGTAATTAATATGATTTGTAATGTAAGATGACAATATCTCCAATCATTTTAGAGGTGAAAATATAATCTGGTGACTTTAAAATAGGTATTAAAATTTTAATGTGGCTGTATTTTGAAGAGGTCAGTTACTACAAAGAATCAGGAATGTTCTTGTGGAAACTTATTTGAGCCATTTAGTGTTGGTATTAACTTGCCCACCAAATCTGGCCAATTCTGTTTCCTTGTTCTTGTCATCTGAATATTTTTCTTTAAGTGCTTATCTAATTCCCTTTAAATGAGTCATTGACTTAACCTGAACATCCCCATTTGTGTCATGTCAAAATAATTGTGGGAGAAAATAACTCCTTTTTGAATTCATTTTCAAAACAAACTTCATTAGATACTCGAAATTTGGAGTAAAAGCATAAAATGCTGAAAATGCAAAACTTATGAAAGGTTCTATCATGGAAACTGTAATCCTTTGCCCCTACCATGATGTGGCCAGATCAGTTCAGTATTTGCAGCATTTCTTGTTCTCAAGGCCTTGTTTTCATTTCACTGACTAGTAGAAATATTAACCTACATTTCATTTTATCTCTACCTCTTTTTTTAATATTGGGATGGCCAAAAATTACATTGGACCTAATCCAGTGTTTTTAGATGATTTATGATTTTTGTTTTTGTGTTCGAAACAATTAAAACCAAGAACTTATTTTCATCATTTTCCATCTGCTAAATTGCACTGAAATCTTTATACCAGTGCTCCTAAATAATTGCTTCTAAGTTGTTTTTTAGTTTATTTTTGCTCAAGTAGACCATGTAGTGTGGTTTGAGGTTTAATTGTAAATCAATATCAATGAGATGAATGACTAGATCATCTACTGTGGCAGTACTGCTTGAAGGTGGATAGCGGTCAGGATGCAGGCAGAGCTCCCCATACTTTGAATAGTACCTATGGATCATTTTGTTTGCCTCAAGACAATACCTGTGACTCAAATGAAGACACATAGGACAGTGTCTCGAGTACAATTTACTCCATTTTCCCATCTCAAAAATCCCAGTCTATTTTCTGCGTGATATTTCCTGTTTCTCAAGGTTTGACGAGAAAGAACAATATGGCTTTTGTGGGGTGACATGACATCTATTTGTTTCCTTTTATATGTGTGATGAAATCTTCAATATTTGCTCAACTGTCAATGTAGGAGATTGTCACTTCAATGCAGGATCTCCTAATCTATATGACACTGACTGCGGATGTCATGCTCATTAAATTTGCAGTGTGTTTCTCCTGTCAGTGATGCAAAGCATATTAGCAGTTAGTATTGTTGCTGTCAGCTGCTGCCAGTGCAAAGTAAGACCTAAACTGAATAAAGCTATACCATAAAATTAAAATTAGATTGAATTATCATTTCAGCTTAGTATTTCAGATTGCCTTACTTTAAATCTTTTTAATTTTGACATGAGACCACTTTTTTCTAGAAATTTTAGACCAACATCAATAAAAATGCTTTCCAGCTAGATTCATGACTATACAGAAAAATTAACTTATTGTAGCAAATTAAATTAACCTTGCATAGTAACTTATTGGGTTTTTATTGGTTTATAGTTTAATCTTAGCCTTCCCCAGTCTTTTTCAAGCTTTTAGATTTGAGTATCACTACTGCGCACTGTCAATATTTAGGCACACATTAGCCATAGGTAATGAAGCTTTTTTAACAGAAGATGACTAAGATTGATTATTTTTTCTGTAATCTCAAATCCTGTTTCATATTGGTAGAACACTGGTCCAGAATTCTAAGATATATTTGGAAGTCAGACTGGACCCAACAATTTTTCTTGGGAAGTGTAGATAGCTTTGGAGCTTTCTGAAAGAGGTAAGAGTTTGAGTAGCTTGCAGAAGCCTGTGGTTTCAAACAATTTCCAGCTAAAACTTCAACTCTATTGATAAAGAAAAATTTAACCTATAAATTGAAAAGTTGAATGTTGTATAGAAAGTCTCCCAGCTTAATCCAAGCCCTCAGGAATGGTGATGATGGTATCTGGAACATTGTTTAAGGTATGAATACTTGAATATTATAATGTCAGGCTCTTCCAATATTGAAAAATCTCTACCTCCATGTTTTAGGAGAACTTTGCAGGATCAGGCTTGTCATTCTTGTTTCTGGTTCCCGGGCAATGTCAGGTTCCATCCAGTTTTATTCCTTTTATTTCTGAATTGAACACGAGTGAGTGGTTTGCCCCATTTCGGAGATCGATTAAGAGTCAATTACATTGTTGTGGGTCTGGAGTCACGTGTAGACCAGAACTAGCTAAGGACAACAGATTTTCTTCTCTAAAAGACATTAGTGAATCAGATGGGTTGATATGACAATTGACAATGGTGAACATCAGACTTTTAATTCAAGATGTTTTATTGAGTTCAGTTTCATTTGTCAGCCATGGTGAAATTCAAACCCAGGTGCGTTATCCTGGGTCTCTGGATTATTAATCCAGCAATAATACCTTTGTACCATCACCACCTCAGATGCACTGCATGAAAAAGTGATGATATCATAGTCAACAGTAATGATCACAAGGCAGTTGGGTAGATACTCAAACGGAAATTTTTACAAGAAAGAAGAATAGTTCTAATTGCCTACGTTTAACGAAGAGTTAGCACAGCACACGGCAACCTTCTGTACTGCATCATTCTGATTTCATAGTGTAGGTCAGCAGTAGTGTACTGAGGTTATCAGCTGGATGAAGTTTGGGAACCATGTATAAATAAAGCCCCTCTGTTCAACATTGCTATTACTAGCTTACTGGAGATGTGTTAGTCCAATAGCAGTGGGACGTTTAGCCACATGCAATTAAATATTGACAGTTACGTTTAGCTGGTAGGCTTTCTATACAGTATTCATCTTTTTCATTTGATGTGGTAAACCTTTCCTCCTCAGATGAGTTCAAGGATATAAGCTGTAATCTATTGTTTTTGGATTCCAAAAATCCATACTAGGGAGACTCCCTTTCACTGAACTAATTAAACTGTGAATTATTTTGTACTTTGAATTTAAAATACTTATAATTAAATATACTCAGTATACAATCCACCCACTCTACTTGTGTAATTGGCTGTCCAAAGTGAGGGCAAATTAGAAATATAGTAACTGTAGGGAAATTCAATAATTAGGGGAATGGATAGCATGTTCTGCACCCATGATTGAGAGCCCTGAAGTGCTTGTTGCCTAGTTGGTGTCTTGCTATTGCATCTTCTGAAGAGGCTGGAAAGAAATTTTGAAAGTATGGGGAAAGATCCAGGTGTCATCCGTGTCGGCCCAACTGCAGGGAAGGGGAGTGGCTTAAAAGATTTTAAAAATCGTGTCTATCACTTTTCAACCAGCCAACATATCTCCCACTTCAAAAACTCTGTCAGAACACGTTTTAAATAAACGTAATTACAATGGATGTACCTTTGTGCTTCACGTTTTTAATAAAAGGATCGATTTTTGAGTTGGTTCAGACCCGGCTGACAGATCTGTTCTGGGAAATGCATCTTCAGAATTATTGTATACCTTGGTTTTAGCAGCACAGAATTGCAATGGAAATTCCTGTTCATAGTTTTGCCAAACAACTGGTTCACTTTTTAATATATTGTTTACCATAACATCTTGGACATGTCTGAGCTGATTATGGCCTCAATAAGGGGAGTTGGTGGCTTAGTGTTAATGTCCCTGACATTAATACTAAGCCTGGTAATCCAGAGACCCCAATTCTTTGGGGCCTGGGTTTGAATCGCCCTAAAGAATATAGTGGAATTTGAATTGAAAGTTTGTTGAACGTGAGTCCATTGTTGATTATCATTAAAATCCCATGTTATTCACACTGCCCTACATCTAGCCTACGTGGGACTCCCGACACCCTCTGAACAAGATCAATTGGAAATGGGCACAAGTGCTGGCCTTGCATCACTTTAAAAGTGATTTCATGTACATTATGACAGATGATTAAATACGTCTAAAGAAATTATGTTGGACTAAACTTTAAACTGGTAGGTTCTATTATTGCAGTCATTCTTTAATAGTTAATGGAACTTGTATGATAATTAATAGAACTATCAGTTTCCCCCATGAAACATTTTGTTCTGCTATAATGGTTATCTGTGATACTCGTTTAGAATTCATGTCCCTTGAGGTTGTCACAGTACTCCCATGAAATGACAAAACTTCAAATTGAGATTTCTGTATAAGGGGACGTTTGTGTGATGCAACATTTAGCAAATGTCCTTTAACCTCTAGGTCCTGTGTCAAATCTACTCTACCTGAAAAGAGTGAAAATATCCTCTTTTGGGATTAGTGTTCCTGTTTTGTGCTTTAGTGAAGGAAGTAGGATGTTTGCACAAAAATGTATTGTGTTCTTTAAGGACAATTTTAAAGGAGGGTGAAATTTTCTGATGGGCACTGAATGTTTTTGCTGTAAGTTTCCTTTAAATTTCAATGGCATTTAGAAATATACTGCAGTTAAAAGTTATATTGACCTCTGAGAAGAAACTGGATTTTCAGTGTTATTCCAAGCACTGTGTAATATATTCTAATGGCCATAAATTTGAGAGTATGCAGTTTGATCAGTATTCATTGCTGATCTAGGCAGCTGTAAGAAATGAGGTCTGACAAAATCTAGCCAAGTAAAGATTTTTTTCATATTTTGTAAGCTAGCCTATGTGAAGCTCAAGAGAAGATTACTTTCTTGAACTGCACTTATTATCCTTGCATGTTGTGTTACATATATGGTCATAGCTATTTCACCCATCCAATCTTGCTGGCATCTATGCTCCACTTGAACCTCTCTGCCGTTTCCTTTATCTCAATCTATCACCATAACCTTGTACTTTCTTCTCCCTCTCGTGCTTTTCCAGCTTCCCCTTAAATCCATTGACATTATTCATGTTTTTACTCATTCATGTGACAAGAGTCATGTTGGCTGACATTTATTGCCCATCCCTAGTTGTCCACAGGCAGTTGAGAGTCAGCCACATTGCTGTGGCTCTGGAGTCACATGTAGGCTAGACCAGGTAAGGACGACAAGTTTTCTTCCTTGTGGACAGATGGGTCTTTCTGATAATCGACAATCAATGGTTTCATGGTCATTGGTAGTTTCTTAATTCCAGGTTTGTATTTATTGAAGTCAAGATCCACGTTCTGCTGTGGCGGGATTCAAAACCAGGTGCCCAGGACGTTAACTAAATTTCTGGATTAATAGTCTAACAATAATACCACTTCTCTCTAGTTCAGCTACTTGCTGTTGCAAGTTCCACATGCTTACCATAAGTACGTGAAAGGTTGAGTCTATTTGGGCAGAAAAATCCAGAATCTCTTGGAGGAAAGCAAGTGGAAGGTTACAGACAGTGTGGTAATAAATTTACTAAAATAATAATGATTAAGTTGGGACGAGAAATTAAATGAATCATGGGTCAGAGTTTTCCCTGCAGACTTCTGAATCCTGCCATCATTTAATTACTTTAGAAATGCAAAGATTGTGAAGTACATATGGGACTAAGGTAGAATCATAGAATAATCCCTATGGTGCAGAAGAAGCCATTGGACTCATGAGCCTGCTTCTGACAGTACCTTGCATAGGCCCTGTAACCCAGACATTTACCACGACTAATCCATCCAACCTACACATCTTTGAACACAATTTAGCATGGCTGATCCACCTAACTTGCGGATCTTTGTATTGAGGGGAAACCAGAGCATCCAGCAGAAACCCATGCAGACACGGGAAGAATGCGCAAACTTCATATAGACAAGTCACCCAAGGCTGGAATTGAAGCCACGTGCCTGGACTTGAGATAGCAGAAGTTACTACTCTCCAGAAGTTGAAATATTGTATAATGTTTAATATTTTTTTAAAAAAAATCAACCCTTGGAATTTTTTGTCAATATGGTAATATGTGATATTTCAGAGTTAGTTTTTCATGACCTTGGAGATTGTTCAGCAGTAATATGATTTATTGCATTGTTAAATGGTCAATTACAGTTATTTCAAAAAAAGACTTTTACAAGCATTTAATAGTCAGATTAAAAACATAAAAGTGATAGTTCACATTAATTCACACCCTTTGGAAGATCATACAATTGTCAGCAACAGCTTCTGGATTTCTGCAATGGAATGTGCATGCGTACTTGCTCAAAGTGGTTGTCAATTTCACAGCTGTAACGATACCCAGTACTGACAAATTTTGCCATCATTACACTACAGCACAAACAGGCCCTTTGGCCCACAAGTTTTTTTTACGTACACAATATTCCAGAAATATGTATTTTAGTTGTTTTGGATGACTTATCTTTTTAAGACCCAGTCAGACTGTTCAGACCCAGTCTGAGGCATGACTAACTTTGTTCTTTTAACTACCATCATCAAAAATGGGTTGACTGTGCATTCATTTGATATTCTGTTTGTTGTGATGTAGACCTTGCTGGCTAAGCCATCACAATTAAATCTACATAAAACCTTAAAATGAACAAGAAGATGCCCACAGTTAAGATTTCTGGAACTAAATGAAGAAACCTCCTAGTGTGCTAGACTATTTCTCATGGGATGTGGGCCTCACAGGCTAAGCCATCATTTATTGCTTTTTTCACCCATAGCTCGTTTGATGTGTGCTGGTTACTTGTTACATTTTACATAGGGAAACAGTGACAAAGGTACTAGAGGTTGTGATGTAGTACTCCATTTGTCTTTGTTTATCAATATCTATCTTTAATTTGGATGAATTTTTTTAATGGGTGTTGTCCTGAAATTCTATTTTGATTAGACTACTTCTGGTTTTAAATTAATTAATTATCTATATAATGAAATACACTGGGAATGTTTCTGTAGTTTCGCTGTTGTAAGAAGGGAAAGCTAATTGTTGAGAAAATTATTTCTGTCTGCCCCATGGAGCTTTGTCTCATAGGTAAATGGATATTTCTAAAATGCTATGCATTTGTCATTGGATGTGTCATGTGGATATTGTCATGTGAGCATAGGCCAAACAAATGGAAGCCAATTTGGATAGTAAAATAAATAAAGTGAAAGGAATAGATATGCACGTACCTGCTGTCCAAAACTGGTACACTTTGATATTGAATGAAAAAAAGCCAAAGTTTCAAAGCACAAATAAAGTGATTAACATTATGGTTGTTTTATATTACAAAGAAAACTACAGCACAAGAACAGACTCTTTAGCCCTCCAAGCCTGCACTGATCATGCTGCCCAACTTGATTAAAACCCCTATCCTTCTGGGGACAATATCCTCTATTCCCATCTTATTCAAATGTGTCAAGATACCCTTAAAATCCACTACCGTTCCGTTTCCACTACCTTTCTGTTTGTACTTTTCTATCTCTACTGTACTTGCAAAAATGATTAAATTTTCAGATAATATACTCAAGTTTATAAATACAAGAATGTTCGTATCTAAAAGTAATTCTGTTGTGCTTTAAAGAATTTAATCATGAAGTTAATTTTGCACTGATTCACCAAAATATGTTTTAAAAATCTATTTTAGGCAGTTTCCAATTCGCTGGCCTGTTCATAATTGTATTTGACATATTTGTAATGGGGAATATTACTTTTGGGGGCATATTAATTTAGCAATATGGAGTAGATTAATTAAAATGTATACCTGCCTGCTCCAAGTTTTTGTCAAGCCGAAGGATGATAAAATCATTGTCACGAGAGCAAGGGATCTGATTTCTTGAGAGAGAAAATGTACCGCTTTCCATTATAAATTTTTGTGTCTACAGAGTTAAACTGCATTGGAATCCATTTGGTAGCACTGAAAAAAAAGACTAAAAAATTCCATAAAAGAATCATTGTAAGGCCTTAAAATGAACAAGGTGCCGAGGTTAAAAACTTCTGGAAACTGAAAAAGGTTTCTAATGTATTGTAATGGTTTCTTCTATCCGTTGCAAGTATTGAACATTCAGTTTGTGAAGTACTTATTATACTTACTTCTGTATTGATACTGTATGCTCTACCTGTTAGTTTCTATCCATCATCAGTCCGAGGAGGGGAATAAAACTTATGTAGTACTTTTCACAACCACTGGGTTTCTTAGTCTTTTACAAGTACTTTTTTGAAGTGTAGTTGCTGTTGTAGGAAATCAGGCAACCGATGTGCCCAGTAAACCCTTGCAAACAAGAATGTGATTCTTGTTTAATTCTTAGCACCCAATAGAATATTTGTTCACATACACAATGTCCTTGCTATTCATTTTTAGGGATGATTGCATCAACATTATGGCCTTGGCAGATAGCTGTTTGAGGAGAGATAATACCTTGCCCCAGAATGAAGCATCATTGTGTGGCAAGATTTCCCATCATTTGCCTTACAAGACTGTCATGGTGGCAATCACTCTTTGGCTTAACCGTTGCTTCTCTTGCACCCCGCTTGCATCTTCTGCTTTGAGCATCTTTCTTAGTTCCAGTTCCTTTGCGTCTCAATGTAAAAACCGCACCCCACACCTTTCTGTCTAACCAGCACGCCTTTCAAAATGTGGAAGGAAACTGGAGACCTTGAAGAAACCTACGCAAACATGGGGAGAATATCCAAACTCCACACTGACAGTGACTCAAGCTGGGAATCGAACCCAGGTCCCTGGCGCTGTGAAGCAGCAATGCTAATCACTGTGCTCCTGTGCCACTCCATGGTATTGATGTTAAACTTGGAAAAAAAACTTCCAAGTCCACCTTTCCAGCCTTCCCTGTTTGAATTCCATCAGTCTGATCATTGTCCCTGCTACAGTGCGAAAACCATGGGAATCAGTGTTACAGTTGATGTTGACAAAGGTAAACAAACCACCCTTTATCATACCTTTACTGTTGTTTCATGAAGACGATCTGCATTCATTTAGTGTCTATAGGAATGTAAAGAGAATAAGATTGACAAAAATGAATGTAGGCCCCTTAGAATCAAATATGGAAAACTCATTGGGGAGTAGCTGAGGAACTAAATTTGTTTTACTTCTGTCTTTACAAAGTGAATAATGTATTGGAAGTTCTGGAAACAAATTTTAGTCAGAAACTGAAGAAATCAAAAATGCTGATGCTCTGATGAAGGATCATCATGGCTCAAAATGTTGGCTGTATTCTCTCCACTGATGCTGTTAGACCTGCTGAGTTTCTCCAGCATTTTCTGTGTTTATCTCAGATTCCAGCATCTGCAATATTTTGCTTTTATCTTGGTAGAAAAATGGTTTTGAAGAAATTAATGGGATTGAAGGCGGATAAATTTCCAGAACTATAACCTTCATCACATAAGGAAGTGGCTATAGAAATAATAAATCCGTTGGTTGTCATTTCTTTGGACTCTGGAATAGTTCCTATTAATGAAAGCCTACTATTCAAAAAAGAAAGTAGAGAGAAAACAGGGAAATATGGACCAGTGAGCCAAACGTCGGTAGTGGGGAAGTCGCTGGAGTTCATGATCAAAGATTTCATACATGGTATTTTGAAAGCAGTAGTATAATCAGACAAAGTCAGCATGCATTTATGAAAGGGAAATCCTGCTTGACAAATCTACTGAAGATCTTTGAGCATGTAACAAATGGAGTTGTCTATGGAGAACCAGTAGTTGTGCTTTATTTAATCTTTCAGAAGGCTTTTGACAAGGTCTCAACAAGCAGATTGCTATGTAAAGTTGAAAGTACATGGAATTGTGGGTAGTGTCTTGAGATGGATAACGGACAGGAAGCAGAAAGTTGGAATAAATGGGTCAATCTCTGGCTGTCAGTGATCTATGGGGTACTACAGGGACTCCAGCTGTTCACATTATATATTAATGATTTGGACAAGGGAAGTAAATGCATTATCTCCAGATTTGCAGATGATACAATGGGTGCAAGAGTAAACTTTGAGGATGCAGAGATGCTGCAACATGATTTGAACAGGCTGAATGACTGGGGCATAAGGATGGCAGATGCAGTATAATATGGATGAATGTGAGATTATCCACTTTGGTAACAAAAATAGGAAGGCAAATTATTATTTGAATGGGTATAAAATGAAAGGTAGATATTGAGTGAGATCTTGGCCTTGAGCATCAGTCGCTGAAAGTAAATGTGTAGTCAACAAGGTAAATGATATGTTGGCCTTCATAGCAAGAGGACTTGAGTATTGGGATAGGGATGTTTTATGCAATTGTATAGGAGATTGAGGCCACACCTGGAGCATTCTATGTAGTTTTGTTGTCCTTATCTGAGGAAGGATGTTCTTGCTGTAGGAGGAATGCAGAAATGGTTTAACAGGATGATTCCTGGAATGGCAGGTCTGTAATATGAGGAGAGACTAAATCAATTAGAATTATATTGGCGTATAGAAGAGAGAGGGGGATCTCATTGAGAGTTATAAAATTCTGACAGGATTAGACAGGGTAATTTCAAAAAGAATCATCCTGATGATGGGAGAGTCCTGAACTACGGGTCATAATTTGAAGGGGTAAACCTTTTGGGACTGAGATGAGAAGAAATTTCTTAACCCGGAATGTGGTAAATCTGTAAAATTCACTGCCACAGAAAGTACCTGAGGCCAAAATGTTGAGAGATTTCAAGAAGGAATTAGATGTATCTCTTGGGGCTAAAGGGATCAAGGGTTATGAGGGGAAGGTGAAATCAAGTTATTGAATCTGACAATCAGCCATGGTCAATGAATGATGGAACGAGCTTAGAAACGCTGAATGGCCTGCTCCTCCTATTTTCGATGTATGTTTCTCTTTAGTCAAAAAACAAAACAGCACGGGAAACAGGCCCTTTGGCCCAACAAGCCCGCGCTGCCACCCTGATGTTCCCACCTCTACCCGTGATCCCTGTCTATGTTTATAGATCTATGGATTGAAACCAAATTTGAGACAATTTAGGAAGAATTTGTTCTGCCAATTAGCCTAAGAGCACATTTTTGGGATGTGGGAGAAAACTGGAGCAACCGGAGAAAACCCATGCAAGCACGGGGAGAATGCGCAAACTCCCACAGATACAGGCCCAAATCTATGTATCTGCACAGCACAGCGATAGTCACTGAGCTGTCACGTTGCCCATCAAATGGTCAAGCGTACACTAATGACGTGGAGCACTAGAATACTCTCAAAAAATCCAAGAGCAGCCCTCTCATGACCTGTCGTGTGCATGCCCCTTGTTAGACAACAAGGCGGACCAAAGCACCTGGAGGATTAAAAACAAGTACATCAATATCATCGTCTATTTACACACTTCCCAGCGACTCCCAAGGCTCATGATCCCTATTTTAAATCAGTTTTCTATATCCCTCTGTTCCCATTCCGTTCATGTGCCCATCTAAGTATCTCTTAAATAACTCCAGAGTGCCTGCCTCCGCCACTTTACTTGGCAGTGCATTCCATACCCCCACCACCTTCTGTATGGGGGATAAAAAATCTCCCTCTAGCATCCAAATTATATCTTACCCGCCTCATCCTAAGCCCGTGACCCCTTGTGCTATTTGAGTCCATCCTAGGAAAAAGCTTAACCCTGTTTACTCTATACCCCTCATAATCTTGTATACCTCTATTAGATCTCCTCTAAGTCTACGTCTTTCTAAGGAAAACAGTCCCAATTTGCCTAACCTCTCCTCGTAACTCAGACCTTCCATACCAGGCAGCGTCCTGGTAAACCTCCTTTGCATTCTCTCCAGAGTCTCCACGTCCTTCCGGTAGTAAGGTGACCAGAACTGGACGCAGTATTCTAAATGAGGTCTAACCAACATTTTATACAGCTGCAACATTAAAGGCCTGCTCTTGTACTCTATACCCCTTCCTATAAAGGCTAGCATACTATAGGCTTTCTTCACAACCTTCTCCACCTGCTCTGCCACCTTCAGAGACTTGTTCACCTGCACCCCCAGGTCCCCCTGCGTTCCTGTACTCTTAATAGGTCTACCCTTTATCATATACCTCCCCCCTACATTCTTACTCCCGAAATGCATTACCTCGCATTTATCAGGATTGAATTCCATGTGCCATCTATCTGCCCAAGCTACCAGCCTACGTCCTGACGCATCGCCTGACAATGCTCCTTACTACTATCTGCAAGTCGAGCCATTTTTGTATGGTTTGCAAACTTGCTGGTCATTCCGTTTACTCCCTCTTCCAAGTCATTTATATATATTACAAATAGAAGAGGTCCCAGTTCCGAGCCCTGCAGCACACCACTAGTGACCGACCTCCAGCTAGAAAAACACCCTTCCACTATAGCTGGGTATTACACGCAACAATTTCTTTTCCTGTTCCTGTATCATTGACTGTGGTTTTCAAGGATATAGCTTTGGTTTAATTTCTCATGTTGTGCTGCTCCTGGGTGGCATTGCCCAAAAACATAGCATTGATATTGATGTGTATGCTGGAGCTCTCCCTTCCCACCACGTCTGTTGACTTCTCCACTGCAGCTTGATTGTCAGATTGCTTATCTGATATTCAGTATTGGATGAGCAAAATTGTCCAAAGTCAATTAGGAAGGTTTAAGTCATTTTTGGTGAAAACAATTCTGCTCACTAGATATCAGCGCCATTTCTCCCCTGTCAACTTTGTAAGCTGAACCAGACTGTTTGCAACCTTGCTGTTATATTTCATTTCAGTGTAAACTTTGCACCATGTGTTATCATGAAGCACCTAAGACTGTCTATTTTGATCTCAGTAACATTGCCCATCTACTACACTGTCTGAGCAAATCTGTTGCTAAAACCCTTATCGATACCTTTGTTGTCACTAGAATTTATCATTTTGTTGAACTCCTAATTGATGGCACAATGGTCAGTACAGTTGCCTCAGCAGCAGGGACCTTGTTAGACTGCCTGTGTATAGTTTGCATGTTCTTTCCAGATCTGTGTGGGTTTCCTCCAGATGCTCCGGTTTCCTTTCACAGTCCCAAGATGTGAAAGTTAGGTGATTAACCATAGTAAATACACAAAATGTGATAGGCAGAGTAGGATACTCTTTCGGAGTATTGGTGCAGGCTTAATGGGCCATGTGGCCGCCTTCTGCAGTGTAGGGATTCTATGATTGTTTATACTCTCTAAATCTGGGATCACCCAAAACCCTGCTGCCTGTGCCCTACCTGTATCTTTTCATCCATTAGCCATCTGTCACTGATCTACATTTGGCTCCTGGTCAGGACATTGGTTGATTTGAAAATTCTCATTTTTGATTTCAGATTACCTCTTGGCCTTGTCCCACCTTTTCTTTGTAATCTCCTCTCAGTTTAAAGACTTGCACTCAGCTAATTCTACCTCTTGAACACTACATCAATGACACAGCAATTAAATAGCGATGTCTCATCTACAATGGCTTAAAGCTCTGGAATTCCCCTTCTAATTTTCTCCATTTTATCCCCAAAAGAGACTCCTTAAAACAAACCTCTCTCCTTGCTTTTAGCTGTCTGCCCCAACATGGTTTCTTTTGCTTAGTGTCATGTTTTGCACTGTCATGCCTCGTTGTCATAAATGCAGTGTGAATACTTATGTTAAATTCCATCCATGACTCATCCCTATCTTTTGAATTGTATTCACCATTGCTACCATTACTATTCTCTCATCTGAAATGGTGTCAACCAAACTCCTTGGTCACTTGCTCATTTCTTCTTTGGCTGAGTATTCATTATTCTCCTAGCATCTCTTTACAAAGCAGCATGGGATACGTGCAGAAATTAGCCTTGTTATTGGAATGATGCAAATTGGCAGTGTTTTAAGATTCTAATATTCCAACATTGCTGAAAAAGATATTTTGCATTCATCAGTGAAATCACAGGAATACTAATGACAAGAGAATGCCGATTGGCGCTCGAATGGATTCTGATGGATGCTCTTCTGCGGAGAGACCGTCCATCCTGAAGACTGGTAGGTTGTATCAAACAACCTGCCACTTCTGCTGTTTGCAACAAAACTGTAACCAGCTAGTTCATGTTTACAAAACTTGAAACACAATGTCCAATATTAGGTGTGATTCTGCAATTGGAGAACATTTGTAACTATTCCTCAGTATACTAAAAATTACACTGACAATCAATTTAAGTTTCAGTCGAGCCTGCAGTATGATGCATTTGCATGTACTGAACTCTGCGTTTATTAATTCACAGGATCCTGCTCTTTGCAGTCTGAATGAATGTGAACAAACATTGTGGCCTGTCTTAGTTAAACAGAATAAGCAATGCCACACCAATTAGAGTTAAGTTGCCTGTTTTAAATTTCAAAATGCGTGGCAGTTAATTGTTAGTCACCATTAACTGGTGCATTCTTTATGGCGGTACCACTACCAGTCAGAGTTCATTTGCTAACCAGTCAGTACCTGTCCCCCTCATAAGAAAATTGTTTCTTCTGATATTGATATTTTTATGAAGGTCCTAATGAGTGCAAGATTAAAAGTCTTGACAAAATGTCTTTTTTAACAATATTAAAGCTCTGTACAATTAGGCGAATACTCTAATCTTCTTGTGCATATCCAATAAAATAGAAATGAGCCCACTGGATAACAAAACATCAGTGCTTTAAAATGCAAGTAGAGCAAAAAAAATTATATTTCCAACAGCTCTGTGTAGACCGACTTTGGGTTCTAGCGTCACTCAGTAAATGACTGTGTATCACAACATTAATGATGCAATGTTTACGTAAACTCTCAAAATACAATACAATGATCAGGTAGCAAGGTATCTTTAAAGGGGAGGACAGTTTGAAAGCACATTACAATTT
Source organism: Sphyrna mokarran (assembly GCA_024679065.1). Taxonomy (NCBI): domain Eukaryota; kingdom Metazoa; phylum Chordata; class Chondrichthyes; order Carcharhiniformes; family Carcharhinidae; genus Sphyrna; species Sphyrna mokarran. The sequence continues at coordinate 3,396,567 of JAGIQG010000026.1, forward strand.
CAAATGGATTCCAGGTTCCCAGCCACATGCTGAAACAACCTCTTTTAAAATGATATATCAAGAAATGCATGAATAAGCTTGTTGATATTAGTATCTCCTCATCAAAGTGTTCCAATGAGGTCTTTACGAGTTGGTGGCAATCAAAGGGAATGATAAAACTTGCATATGTATTGACGCCAAACCATTTAAAGGATATAATCACTGCGAGCTTCAAACCATATATGACATTTATCCAAATTCAGCAACTGCAAACCTATTCACCATTGTGAATATTTAGGATGGATTTGACTTTGCCAGTGAAGAACACAGTCTGCTCTTGAGCACCACGTGGATTGTAGTGCTTGCTTTTACAAATCTCTGCAACCCCTGTGAAGTGCTTGAAAACCTGGAAATGTCCTATTTTCTGAAACAGTGACTAAATTACCAATGGAAATAGGAAAATAGAACACTAGATTATAAAAAGGACAAATGGAAATTCAAGGAGAAATTGCTAATGAGTCATCGCTTCCGCTATTGCACAAAGTCAATGTTTAATGTGTCTTCGCACGTGTCAGATTTTTCAGCAATTCCATAAGTTATCATGCTAACCACTAACATTGCTAACTCTGACTCTGCGTGTGACTGTCAACTCAATATCTGGATTTAATTATCATCTTCATTATCACCATAAATATATTTTGACACAATAAGGATCTACTTTTACAATATAAAAGCTGTCAAACACATGTCACCTGTAAGAAGATCAACCTGTGGCTTGTGCTTCAAGATTTCCACGTGAAACAGATACATTATGTTCTGATTAAGTTAGAACTCGGTCATCAATTTGGGTTCAGAAAATTTAATTTGTCAGAAAGTTATGGAAGATTACCAGAAACTAATTGAAGCTACTTTGGTGTGTCCAGAATGCATTTGAGTGTGAGGTTATGTAATCGAGGGGGATGTTATGGCAGGTGACCTCAGATCAGTGATATGCTGTGTCCCTGGTGACCATGTATGCAGAAGGTGTCCAAAAGCAGCATCTAGCTAACTGGATTTTGGAATTTGAGCTGCAGGTGGACCTGCTGTTGAGCATCTGCAATGCTGAACAAGTCGCAGCACATTTGGCAAGGTGGTTGCACAGACACAAAGAGAATGGCTGACTGTCAGAAACAGTAAAAGACTCAGGAAGGTAGTGTAGGATTCCCCTGTGGTCATCTACTACTTAAATAGATATACCATTTTAGATAGGGTAAGAACAAAAGATCAATAATAGCAGGGGACCTTAACTAGAATATCAACTGGGATGCGAGATGAGATCAATTCTAGACACTCTCACCTCCCAGTGTACCCAAACAGGTATCGGAGTGTGGTGACTAGTGATTTTCACAGTAACTTCATTGCAGTGATATGTCAGCCTACTTGTGATGATAAAATAACTAACAAAAGTATATCTATCTTGTAAGAAGAAAAATAGCAACATTTGTTACCAAGCAGGAAAAAGATGCTGGAAGAAAATGAGACATATCCCTCGCATTATATTCTGATTTCCTTGGAAAAATCACCACTTATAAAAGGGAAAAGAAGTCACCACCAACATGGAAGCTTGTTTAGTATCTTAGTGTAAAATATGTTTAATTGATGCCTGGTATATTTGTTTAGGTACGTGAGTATAAAAGATCCTTTGGCACTATTTGGAGTAGAACTGAGGAATTGGCCAGGTGGCCTATCCAATGAGTGATGCCAGAACAAATTAACTGGTCACTTTTCTCATGGATGCACGTGTTGAGTGCCATTTGGCTGCTTTGTTTGCATGATAGCAGATAGAGGAATTATTTGGTTATGAAGGGATTTAGAGTGTACAAGTTCTTCATGGTTACATGAGGGCAGGATTATGTATGGATATTAAACAGATGGAATCACAAGAATGGCCACTGGGGCCAGATGCAAAGATTCAGTGGGAAGGTGCAGCAGAATTATATCCTTTTCTAATAGGGGATTAAAGAACAAGGTGGCACAATCTTAACCGTGGAACTAAGCCTTTCAGGAGTGGAATTGGGACTTTTTTAAATGCAGTGGAATTGTTTCTTTCAAAAAGATGTCCATGCCACCTACCTCTGTCAATAAACCATCATTTGAAGTCAGACAATATTTTAACAGTTCACGCAACAATATGAATTCAATTATGCCATCAGCTGACTAAGCTTCCTATTGTGAAATATCAAGTCAGCAAAAACACTCAGAATAACCACAAGACTTGCCTAGTTTCTAGTTAGCAAACTTCCAATTTCATTAAGCCCAACATTTGTGTACTCTCAGACATCATGTGCCCACTGCTGCTTTCTGAAGCTCTTGAACAAACAAAGGACAAACAGCAACACAGCATGGGAAACAGGCCCTTCGGCCTAACGAGCCCACACCGCCGTCCTAATGACATATCCTTGTCTTTAGGCTATGCCTATTGTTGAAGATTCCCATATAGGGACCAATATAGGGACAATTTGTTACCCAGTCAGCCTAAGAGCACATTTTTGGGATGTGGGAGGAAACCGGAGCACCCGGAGAAAACCCACGCAACCACGGGGAGAACGCGCAAACTCCCGCAGACACAGGCCCAAATCCATGTGTCTGCACAGCAACCGCGATAGTCTCTGAGCTGTCATGTTGCCCATCAGATGGTCCAGTTTAAGCATACACTGACGACGTGAAGCACTAGGCAACTCCTGAAGCAACCTCCAAGAGCAGCTCTCGCACGACCTGCCGAATGCATGCCCCTTGTTGGTCAACAAGTGGATTGAATTGCCTGCGGAAACAAATAAGACTTAATTAAACATGCTAAAACATGCTAAAAAAAACTAAGACATTCCCGAGACGAAACTAAAAGATAGTCTACTACTATTTGGTCCTCCCGATATTCAAACAGTCCTGTTATATCCCTCTATCTGCAGACCGCTCATGTGGCTGTCCAAGAGACTCTTAAACAACCCTAGCGTGCCTGCTCCCACCACCTTACTCGGCAGTGCATTCCACACCCCCACTACCCTTTGTGTGAAAAACTGGCCTCTAATATTCGTCTTATACATAGCCCCCTCACCCTGAGCCCGTGACCCCTCGTTCTATCCATTTCTAATGGTGGAAAAAGCTTACCACCATTTATTCTATCTATACCCCTCATAATCTTATATACCTCTAAAAGATCCCCTCTCAGCCGACGTCTTTCAAGGGAAAACAACCCCAGTGTTTTCAATCTTTCCTCGTAAGACAGCCCTTCCATACCAGGCAGCATCCTGGTAAATCTCCTCTGCACTCTCTCCATGGCCTCTACATCCTTCCTGTAGTACGGCGACCAGAACTGGACGCAGTACTCCAGATGAGGCCTAACCAACGTTTTATACACCTGCAACATCAGACTCCTACTCTTGTATTCTATACCCCTTCCTATGAAGGCTAACATACCATACGCTTTTTTTTAAAACCACATTCTCCACCTGTACTGACACCTTCAGAGACTTGTGAACTTGCACCCCCAGGTCTCTCTGCATCTCTATACTCCAGATAGTTTTACCTTTTATCCTATAACTCCCCTCTACGTTATTCCGGCCAAAATGCATCACCTCGCGTTTATCCGGATTAAATTCCATTTGCCATCTATCTGCCCAATCTACCAGCCTATCTATGTCATGTATTGCCAGGCACTGCTCCTCAGTATCCGCCATTCCAATCATCTTAGTGTCATCAGCAAATTTGCTGATCACACCACCTACCCCCTCTTCCAAGTCATTTATATACACCACAAATAGAAGGGGTCCTGGTACAGAGCCCTGTGGCACACCACTAGTGACAGACCTCCAGTTGGAAAAAGAGCCTTCCACTAATACCCGCTGTCTCCTCCTCCCAAGCCAGTTCTCGACCCATCTACATACCTGGCCCTGTATACCATGCGCCTTCACCTTTTCTATCAGCCTACCATGAGGGACCTTATCAAACGCCTTACTGAAATCCATATAGACGACATCGACGGCTTGTCCTTCTTCAACCGTTTTTGTCACCTCTTCAAAAAATTCCACTTGTATATTACATTGCCACCCTTGCATCTTGACTATTCTCAGTGGTAACAATAAACAACTGATTTCAGCCAGGGTAATACTAAAGAGAGACAGGAGTTAAGTTGACATTGAGTATCTTTTAATCATCTATTTGCTAGAGCAACAAAGACACAGCAATAAGTTTAGCTCTGAGATGGAAGAAAGTAGAAAAGCTGCAAATCCTGTTTTGCACAGAGGTATCGAAAAGCTGAATGAGCTTAAAGGGAAAGCTCTCAATTCGAGAGAAGATGAATAAATATACCATAAGAACAATGGCTACAGGATCAATGTCAGAATGGAAAAAGAAACAATTGCATGGAATTGACAGCAGCTTGCAGAAAACAGATGACATTTGTCGAATGATCTTGGAGTGATATTTGTTATACACTATGCAATCGAAGTGGAGCTATCTGTCCAGACACATTAAAGGAATTGCAGCCAGAACATCAAAACATAAGGGAAGGAAAGATTTTGGCAGACAATCAACTAGACAATAAGCAAACTTCATGTGGTGAAGGCTGTATCAACTGACTAACAAACCTGCTACTTTGACAAAAAGTAGTGTGGAAACCATGGAGTAATTTTAGCTATTGGTGATTTTTATGAGCTATTCTATTAGACTGTTAGTTGGTACAGATTTCTGAAATTATTTGTTTAAAGTTGTATTTATTTTTGTGGTGGTAGATGTATCTATATGGGGACATTTTTATAACCCTGCTAAGGCCTTTGAGGAACCTTGACACATTCAAATTACATCAGATTTTAAACTTTCACATTTTAAAATGCAAAGAATAAGAGATGATCTAATTGCAATCTTGAAAATTGTAACTATTTAAGAGGGTATGTTCAGTGGAATTACTTCCTTATGCAGTATCTAGAACAAAAGTATATATAAAACAGGAGTTAGAACAGTTAAGAGTCAAATTAAGAAGTACATTTCAGTCAGGAGAGTATTGGTGATTTGGATTTTCTGCTCTGTTCATTACACCTGTGATCAAAAATGTTAACCCCCCCCCCCCAATATATTCCAACTTAGTTGAATAAATGAACATCAAAATAAATGGAGTCAAGGTACAGGCCAATCATGATCTAAATGAATGATGAAATGCTTTCGCAGGACAAAATGGATAAAAGTACAGAAAGTTCTGGGACAATGAAGTGTTCACTCACATACATGTGATTAAGTAAAATTATTGAGCAATAAACAGCACAATTATAAGTTTTGAAGCCTTTACTGCTGTGACTCACCAGAAATATTACGTGGTACACTAATTCAGATGAGTTTATCCATGATTTTTTTCTCTGATTAACTTTAGTGGGAAGGTTATTGAAATGCACTTATTATGTGGCTTTCAATAATGTGTTTTGAGGAAGTATGTATGTACATTTTGAATAAACAGTTTTATTTCTGATGGTGGTTTTCCTGCAAAACAAATATAATTAATTGCATTAATATTTACTACTTTCACTTTTTCAAGAGCTACATTTTTGATCACAGATATAATTAAACTTTGCTGCAATTGAAGACAGTGGGATTAGAAGTTGTGCAGGATTTGTTGGTCTCTCTTTTTACTTCCTCTTATGGAGTCTTAGCTTTTATTGGTAGGGGGATTGAATTTCGGAGCCGCAATGTCATGTGGCAACTGTACAAAACTCTAGTGCGGCCGCACTTGGAGTATTGTGTGCAGTTCTGGTCCCCGCATTATAAGAAAGATGTGGAGGCATTGGAGAGGGTACAGAGGAGGTTTACCAGGATGTTGCCTGGTATGGAGGGCAGGTCCTATGAAGAGAGGTTGAAGGGTTTGAGGTTGTTTTCGTTAGAAAGGAGGCGGCTAAGAGGGGATCTTATTGAAGCATATAAGATGATTAGAGTTTAGATAGGGTGGACAGTGATAGCCTTTTTCCTAGGATGGAGAAAGCTAGCACGAGGGGACACAGCTTTAAATTAAGGGGGGGTAGTTATAGGACGGATATCAGAGGTAGGTTCTTTACCCAGAGGGTGGTAAGGGTATGGAATACCCTGCCTGCTGCAGTTGTAGATACGCCAAGTTTGGTGGCGTTTAAGAGGTTAGTAGATAAGTTTATGGACGAAAAGGGAATGGTTTAGTTTGGAGGGTCATTGCTTTTTCCTAATTGGTCGGCGCAACATCGAAGGCCGAAGGGCCTGTTCTGCGCTGTTATGTTCTGTGTTCCTCTTGGCCAGCTAAGCTTTCTGTTTCGCTTCGTTTTCAATGTTTCTGATTAGCTTTCAGAAGTCATGGCTGACTATCTCCTATTAGAGCTCTGATGAAGGGTCATTGAGAATCAAAACAGGAGCACTGTTCTCTTTCCACATTGCTGTCAGACTTGCTGAGATTTTCCAACATTTTCTGTTTTTATACCTCCTATTAGTGCTGACTTTCCAATCATTGCAATTGCATCTGGAACACAAGAATTGTTGAGAAAGTATAAACAGATATTGAATTGTTGGACAGAAATTGACCAGTGTACAGACATGAAACTGAAACCTATCCACAATTGTTTGAGTTGCTATGTGAATGGAGCTGTATCAAGTGGGGCTGGGACTTAGTCCTTTGATAGGATCCTGGCAGAACACTATACTGAATGTAAAAATCATTATGTAACCCAAAGCAAAAGGATTTGGTTATTGGCCTCGTCTAGATAGTTATTCAGAATCAATAGTAAATAAATTTACAACCTGCCAACACTAGAAATATGCTGCTTAAAACTCCTCCTTTGCAACCATGGTTGACTCGATCGTTTCCAAATCCAGTTCAGATAGACTTCTGTGAAAAAGAAAACTTAAATTTCTGTTCTCAGTCGTAGTGAATCAAAGTAAATGCATGGGTCAAAATATCAATGCTGAATGCACAATATATACGTTCATTTTTGTTGGTCATGGATTACCTGGTGAATTTGTCTTGGGTAACAACCCTAAATTCATTCTTCTCTGTTCCAAAATTTTATGAAACCAAATAGTCCAAAACCTTGATCTACTCTGAAACTTGTAAGGGGATCAGGTTTCAGTCACAAAACTTGATTGTGAGCAATATTCAAGTTCGTAGAATAAAAGGAACAGTTGCAACTGATGTAAAATAGGCTTAGGGACAGAAAATGGAGTTATTGAAACAGGAAATAGCTTATTAAAGATAAATTTAAAAGGGAAGCAAGGCATTATGATTATATATATATATATTATATAAAATGAATGTACAATGAACAATTGTCATTAAACACATGAACAGGCTATCTTGGTCTCCATCTTTTTGCAGGTAGTAACATGATACAATACAAATAATGAATATCAAAGTATTAATTAATGAGATTTTATTGTGAGGGATTGTTGTGCATTTAGATTAGACTCAGCAACGCCGTCACTGTTCTCGTGGAAAACAAGACCAAAAGGTACACAAATGTAAATTGCAACTAGAACTTTCGGTTGAAACAATTAAATGCCTTCCAAATTTCAACATGCTAATGAAATAAAGGATTGAGATTTAATAAGTGCTTTCAGTCTCTCAAAACACATATAATTTTGAGAGATCTGGGCAGGATAGAGCCTGTTTTCACTGGGTACAGATCAGTAGGGATCAGAGTCTCAAAATTAGAGATCAGTTGTTTGGGACTGGGAAGAATGTTTGTCACTGAATATTGAGAATCTTTAGAATTCTGTACCCAAAAGATGTGAATGCTCAATTAATGAGTATGCTCAAGACTCAAATTGATAATATTTCGAATGCTGAAAGGATTTCAAAGTATATAGATGGGAGATTGCTGTGCATTCACATGGATTTGGGTCTGTGTCTGCAGGAGTTTGCGCATTCTCCCTGTGGTTGCGTGGGTTTTCTCTGGGTGCTCCGGTTTCCTCCCACATCCCAAAAATGTGCTCTTCGGCTGATTGGGTAACAAATTGTCCCTATATTGGTCTCTATATGTCATTAAGACATTAGGATGGCGGCGCAGGCTCGTTGGGCCGAAGGGCCTGTTTCTCGTGCTGTGTTGTTCTTTGAGAAAGGCTGGACACTAGATTTGGTTCAGCTAAAGACTGAGTAGCAGAATAAGTCCGGGGGATCATACAGCTGACTCTAGCTGTTTCTTAAATTTTTATTGTTCATATCTGAAGTCATTGTTTATTTTTGAAAATAATGCAGGGTTTTTATAGAGCAGGTAAGGGCAAAATTGTTTCCACTAGTAGCAGGATCTGTAACCAGAAGAAATGTAATATAGAAATGCCAGATCCTTTACTTCAAGTGTTATATCTAACTGCTTCTTGGAAACATGCTATGTTTTGGCCTCAATTACTTTGTGTGGGAGTGAAATCCAAGGCTCACCGCATTCTTGGGGAAGAAATTTCTCATCTGTCCTAAGCAGATTACCATGCACTGTGACCCCTGGTTGTGGACACCCCACTGTCGGGAACATCCTTCTTGCATCTACTATCTAATCCTGATAGAATTTTATGTACTTTAATTTTACATGCAGAAGACAATTTGGTAAAAAGCCATTGTAACATGAGCTGGGGGATGATTGGGGAAAAGTTTGTATCTTTTCCTGGTCACGTTCATCCTAAACAAAGGTTATAAGATTTATAAGAATTCATTTTACAGGATGTGGACATGATTAGCTAGGCCAGCGTTTGTTACTCATCCCTAATTGCCCTTCAGAAGATGGTGATGAGCTGCCTTCATAAACTGCTGCAGTCCTTGAGGTTAGGTGTATCCACATTGCTGATAAGGAGATTATTCAAGGATTTTGACCCAGCGATAGTGGAAAAAAAGGCGATATATTTCCAGTTCAGGATAGTGAGTGACTTGGGGGGTAATTTCCAGGTGGCAGCATTCCCAGGCATCTGCTCTCTTGCCTTTCTATATGGTAGTGGTCATGGTTTTGGAAGATGCTGTCTAAGGAACATTGGTGAATTCCTGCAATGCTTGTGTATATGGTATGTATTTGCTGCCACTGTTTGCCAGTGAGAGTGAATGTTTTTGGAAGGGGTAACTATCAGGTGAGCTGCTTTGTCCTGGAAGATGTCAAGCTTCTTGAGTGTTACTGAAACTGCATTCATCCAGGCAAGTGGAGAGTATCCTGTCATATTCCTGACTTGTGCCTTGCCAGGAGGTAAGTTACTCGCCACACAATTCCTAGTTTTTGACCAGTTCTGATAGTCATAGTATTTTCTAGTTCAGTTTCTGGCCAGTGGTTATCTCCAGGATGTGGACATTGGCAATTGGATGTCAAGGGACGATGATTAGAATTGCTGCTTTTAATTCAAAACAATTTAATACAGTTTTAATATTTTAGTGAAGTTGATCGTTCAAAACTAGGAATCTGCAGATCAGATCAGCTTCCAAAGAACAGTAACTCCTTGGTGTCTAGCTTCACTATCTCTGTCTGATCCGGAGTAGACACCTCTGCGTTGGAAACAATCATAGCAAGTTGCATTTCTATAGTTCCCTTAGTATAGCAAAACATTTTGAGGTGCTTCAAGGTAGAATAATCACGACGACAAACCCAATCCTAAGGAGTTGAAGGTGTGTAAAGCTTGGTTAACAGACTTTAAATCAGGCCTTAAAAGTGGAGCAGGAAAGCTAAAGGCATAAAGATGGAACTCCAAAACTTGGGAGCAAGATGCTTAAAGGCATGTTGTCATTGGTTAGGAATACACAAGAAACTATAATTGGCGGAACACACAGCTCCTCTAGTACTACAGGAACTTGCACCTCCTCATCTTTGAGGCCATGAAAGGATTTGAACACACTGATTTTAAATTGGAGGCATTAAGGAACTTAGAGTAGCACCAGAGTCATGGGATAGCAAGATGGGTACTCTTGATGTCAAGTTGAGTTTTGAATGAACTGAAATCAAGGCACAAGAAGAAATAGACCAGAGAATATGAATCTACACGTGATTGAAATGTGGGAGAAGGATTTTAGCTATCAAGGGCCTGATGCAAGGTTCAGATGGGCAGTGCCACAAAGTTGAACACAGCTTTTGTGATTGAAAAGATGTGGTCAGGAATTCAGTTTAGTGTGAATCAGAGCACTGCGGATGTGGAGAATTGACATAAACCTGAGACAAGTTCAGGAAAGTTGCATAGTTGGTAGCAAAAGGGTTTGTCGTGGGTGGACTTTAAAAGTTGGTTTTTAAGCTTAAAGTTTATTAGTTTCACAAGTAGGCTTACGTTAACATTACAGTGAAGTTATTGAGAAAATCTCATGGCAGTTTTGGTTTTGCCAATAATTTGGAAAAATTTTCATTCAAATCAGAATGCAAATGTTAAATTGAACATTTCTATAACAGATCATTTTCTGTGAAAGTGTAGATTTTATGCATGGGTGACTATTCAAAAACCTTTCCCTAAAGATAAATTTATTTCAACTGTAAAGTCAGCTTTAGCTCAGTGGTGGTATATTCATGTTCAAGTCATACTTGAATATGTATGTTCTGCTGGTATTCAGTGCTGTACTGAGGGATTCTTGCCTTTACTTGAAGTAGTCTTTCAAAGAAATGTTAAAGTGAGGTGTAAACGATCCCACCACAAGATTTTAAGAACAAGGGAGTTCTCCTGGCATCCAGGCCAATGTTTGTCCTTTGTCAACACCTAAACTAAATGATCTTGCCATTTATTTAATTGCTGTTTCTAGGAGCTTGTTATGCATCATTTGGTGGTTGCTTTTTCTCATATTTAGAATAATGATTACACTGTAAGATATAATTTGCCAAGTGCAACTATGACTGCACTTCAGAATTTTTTTTTTGAAATGCTTAGGGACATCTTGAGACCCAGAAAAGAACAATACAAGTCCAAGTCTTTTCTTTTTTTGATAAAGATATACACATTGGTTAATTTAACTTCTCTGGCCTAGAACATGTTTTGAAAAACTGAAATGGGGGTTTGGAGGAGCGGAGCTGGACTTGATCATTTGGGAGGAATGGCAGTTAAGGGAATAAATTGCCTGTGAATTAAGAATGACCATTGGTTTTGGACAGTGATGTTACATAAATTTTACAATGATATCTGCTATGTGCAGGGCTTTCAATATATTAAAATTGCAAAATGTTTGGTAATGTTAATACATTATTGAATATTTTTGTTTCATGAAGGCGAAAGTGGTTTTGATTACATGGAAATTCCCACTATACAGGTCTAAAGAAAATCTACCTTTTGAATGTGATATGTTTCTCTGGTAATGTGTAATGTATATTTTTCAGGAAGCTTGTGAGCTTGGGTTTGTCATACAGTTGTGCTATTTTAATACTGTGGATTATTTGCATCAAATTTAAATGATTGCAAGGTAAGTTTTGCATTGACAAAAGATAGATGTGAGTTATGCTAAAATTTGTTTTACTAATGTTCACATATTACTGACTTGGGTCAGTTGTTTCAAATAGATTACTTGAATATTTTTCCAGTAAATATCAGTAGTTCAAACTTCCAAAAGGTGACATACCTACTTTGACATGTTAGTATAGGATCAGAAGTAACACACTATTAAGATTCCTTCAAAAGAAAATATTTCCAGAACAACTGATGCACAAAGTTGCAAATTCTGCAATTCATATTTGATTCTAGTTTGCAAACCCATGGTTTATGAAATAAATGTTTTCTTGATAACTATTTTAGGCTAGTGCAGATCCTCCACACTTGCCTGTCTTCATTTCTGAGGATATGCAGTTTCACTTGTCAATTTCTGCTATTAAAGCCAAGTTTTTGAGCTGTGAGTAAGGAGCTTGCTCTTTCCGCACTATTATGTATTTGCAAATCTAGGTCAATTTTTGTAATGGAGGTTATGATTCTGAAGTAAATTCTTTGGTCTTACTACCACTGAGTCTATTTGAAAATGCTTTGATTTGTTGCCAATGACTAGTCTCTTGGTTTTTCAGGGCAGTATTTCAAGTTGTTTTTGACCACACCCAAAGTGTTCACTGTTGCCTCTACTCCATTGGGTTCACACCATTTTTGTTTTTCAGATTTGCAGCATGTGAAATGTTTTGAATGTTGTTCGAAATTCTTAGTGTACTACCCAAAGATGATCAGTTTACTATCAATGGTAGAAGCGATAATTTGCTAATGACTAACTTTTTTTAACAATTAGAATGAAGGAAAAGTAAAGCATCAGTAGATAAAGAGCAAGAGTCAACAACTTGGATCATAATTTTTGAAGAATTCTGTTTCTGCCCAACTCTCTGTCTCTCTTTCTGGACAGAAAGATCGCAAATAGAATTCAACCCACAGAAGTGTGAACCATGCATTTTGGGACATCAAATAAGGCAAAGGATTATACAATGAGTGGGACAATACTGAGAAGTGTAAAGGAAGTGAGGGACCTTGGAGTGTATGTCCACAGTTCCCTGAAGGCAGCAGGACAAGTTGATAAGATGGTTAAGAAAGCATTTGAAATCCTTTGATACATTAACTGAAGCATTGAATATAAGGGCAGAGAGGTTATGCTGGAACTATATCAAATTTAGTTATGCCACAAATTGAGTACTGTGTGCAGTTCTGATTGCCTCATTACAGGAAGGATGTAATTGCATTTAAGGGGTTACAAAGGAAATTTATGAAGATGTTACCATGACTGGACAATTGCATCTGTAATAGGCTGCAGTTGTTCTTCTTGGAGCATGATTAAAATAGACAAAACTGAGGGGCCTGGATAGAGTGGATGGAAAGAGTATAGCAAAGAGGTCAGTTATGAGGGGGCAAGGATTTATAATGTTTGGTAGACATATTTGAGGGGAGATGAGGACAACCCTTCTCGCCCAAAGATTGCAGAGATCTGGAACGCACTGCTTGAGAGGGTACAAGCGAAAAGCCTCAATCATTTAAGAAGTGTCTGGACATGCGTCGCGGGTGCCATAAACAGTGGGCCAAATGGCCTCTTTCTGTGTCCATAAACTTTCTGTGATTATGTAATGTTCAAGTTACATGTTTGAAGTGCATAACAATATGCCATAATCAATAAACGGCAGCTCAAAGTAATTAAGTAACAGTTACAATTAAAAAGATGATGTAAGCACCAAATAAGCAGGCATCATAATATTGCATGGTAATTCATAGTTTTCACTGTGTATTGTCTCCATTTAATTGCTGTTTTAATTGTTGAATTAAAAATGCAAAACTTGCTATACCAATATAATCCAAGAATAAGGATTAGAATGGTTTTGTACTATAATTAAATATCCTTTTATTGGAGGTATAAAAGGCATGTACAGCACAAATGAGGTAAAAATGTTTCCTTTTTTACAAGTGCATGCCTGTCTTGTATTTTGAACTTGACCTTGAATTGTTTTCTTTGTATTTTTAGCCAAGCTGGTAACCTAGATTTCTTGTTTTTCCTGAGAGCCAACTTGCATTATTAAAATTCAGTTCACTCCAATTAATCATCTGTTTTAACAGATGCAGTGCATTCTGACCTATAGTTTGCATTAAAAAAAACCAAGGTCTCCATTAATTCAGAAAAATTGTGTTTCTGCGGATTTCTTCAGGAAGCTTTCACTTGGAATGTTGAATTAGTATGATGGCCCATGTGCTTTTGGAGAAGAGGGCTCTATGTTTTATAGGGGTGATACTCCTTTTAAGACTAGGGTTCTCTGCAGATGACTTCATTCTTTTTTTAAAAAAAACAACCTGCTTCAAATAACTGTTCACGTGACCAAGCCTTGTCTGGGAAATCAACAGTAGAAATTCAAAGGGTAACAAAAAATTATAGAGGAAATGCATTCTTTTGTGGGGTTCTGTTTTCACATTGTTTAATTTAGAACAACTTGAATGTGGGGAATGTCATTATCAAGCAGAAGACAGTTGAAATTCTGTGTGCTGGCACAAAGGATTTAAAATTCTTAACTGAAGCACTACTAACAGTGAGCTAGACTTCTAGGATAGCCAACTAAGAAGACCGATGCACCACTCCAGGGTTAAATAGAATGAGGACAGTTCTGGCCTGAATGATTAAGGTGCTATAATGCCTGTGTCTACAACTATGGGATTGTTTGAGGAGATTCGATGAGAACAACCTTATCGGGAATAAATGGAAGGCCCAAGAAATCTCAACCTTAAACAAATCTTGGAAACATTACTTGAAGCAAGTGGTTAACCATCTGTTCTTTTTAACTTGAGCTATTAGGGTTGTAGGTCAAATGGCGGTAGGAGGAAGTTTAAGTTGTTAAGCATTCATTGATGGGATGTGAGCATCATTGTAAAGTCAGCATTTATTACCCGTCTCCAGTGGCCTTAAAATGACAGTAAGATGTCTTCTTGAACTTCTGCAGTCCGTGTATTGCAGGAATACCTGCAGTGCTGCTGGGATGGGGGTCCCAGAATTTTGATCCAAAGTCAGTGAAATAATAACATTGTCTAGAGAAGGAAACTTGTTTCCCAAACATTTGTTGCCTTATCCTTGCAGATGGTGAGGGTTGCAAGCTTGGAAGGGGCTGTTGAAAGAGCCTTAGTAGTTGTTGCAGAAAATCTAGTACAAGATATGCACTGCTGCTATTGTGTGTCATTGATGGAGAGAATCAATGCTGAAAGTGGTAGATGGGATGACAGTCAAGCAGGCTGCTTTGTCCTGGGTGGGGTCGAGCTTATCAATTGCTGTTGGAACAATACTCATCCAAGCAAATGGGGAGTATTCCATCACTTGATTTGTATCTTTTTTTTCTTCATTTATGGGATGTAGATGTCACTGACTGTGCCAGCATTTGTTGCCCATCACTAATTGCCCTCCATTTCAGAGGGCATTTGAGGTTAACCACATTGTCATGAATCTGGAGTCACATTTGATCAGACTAGGTAAAGATGGTAGATTTTCTTCTCTTAAGGACATTAGCAAATCACATGGTTTTTCAGACAATCAACATTGATTCCACAGTGGTCATTAAATTTTTTAATTCCAGACTTTTTAATTGAATTCAGGTCTTACCAAGTGCCATGGTGAGATTCAAACCTGTGACCCCAGATCTCTGGATTACTAATCTAGTAATTACCACTATGCCACTGCCTCCCCTTATAAAATGGAGTCAGGAAGTGTCATGACTTGCGCTTGTAGCCACAAACTTTATATGGCTGATCCAGTTTGTTTTCTGGTCAATGGTACCCCCCCCAAATCGCCCCAGGATGTTGAAGTGTAGGATTTAGTGATGTCCATGTCATTGAATGTAAAAAAAAGTCAATTCTCTTGTTAGTTGGAAATGGTCATTGTCTGGTACCTATCGGACATGAGCATTACCTGCTACCTTCAACCTAAGCCTGGTTATTGTCCAAGTTTTGCTACATGCAAATATGGACTGCTTCTATATCTGCTGCGGAATGTTGTTCAAGGCTAATGGGATACAAGGACAGGTAGCTAGATGGACAAATAACTGGCTTGGTAATAGGAGACAATAATAGTGGAAGGGTGTTTTTCTAGCTGGAGGTCGGTCTCTAGCGGTGTGCCGCGGGGCTTGGTAATGGTACCTCTTCTATTTGTAATACATACAAATAACTTAGAAGAAGGAGTAAGTGGAGTGATCAGCAAGTTTGCAGACGATACAAAGATGGCTGGACTTGCAGACAGTGAGGAGCATTGTCAGGCCATGCAGCATAATATAGGCTGGTAGCTTGGGAAGATAGATGGCAGATGGAATTCAATCCTGATAAATGCAAGGTGATGCATTTCAGGAGAAGGAATGTAAGGGGGAGGTATATGATAAAGGTAGACTCTTTAGAAATACAGAAGGACCTGGGGTGCAAGTGCACAAGCCTCTGAAAGTGGCAGAGCAGGTAGAGAAGCTTTTGAAGAAAGCATATGGTATGCTAGCCTTTATAAGAAGGGGTATAGAGTACAAGAGTTGGCCTTTAATGTTGCAGCTGTATAAAACGTTGGTTAGACCTCATTTGGACTACTGCATCCAGTTCTGGTCGCCTTACTACCAGAAGGACGTGGAGAGTCTGGAGAGAGTGCATTGGAGGTTTACCAGGATGCTGCCTAGTATGGAAGGTCTGAGTTACGAGGAGAGATTAGGCAAATTGGGACTGTTTTCCTTAGAAAGACATAGACTTAGAGGAGATCTAATAGAGGTGTACAAGATTGAGGGGTATAGATAGAGTAAACGGGGTTAAGCTTTTTCCTAGGATGGACTTGAATAGCACGAGGGGTCACGGGCTTAGAGTGAAAGGGGTAAGGTATAATTTGGATGCCAGAGGGAGTTTTTTTGCCCACACAGAAGGTGGTGGGGGTATGGAATGCGCTGCCAAGTAAAGTGGTGGAGGCAGGCACTCGAGTTATTTAAGAAATACTTAGATGGGCACATGAACAGAATGGGAATGGAGGGGTATAGAAAACTGATTTAAAGTAGGGATCATGAGCCTTGGGAGTCCCTGGGAAGTGTGTAAATAGATGATATTGATGTACTTGTTTTTAATCCTACAGGTACTTTGGTCCACCTTGTTGTCCAACAAGTGGCATACACGCGATGGATTGCGAGAGGGCTGCTCTTGGATTTTTTCAAGAGTATTCTAATGCTTCATATCGTTAATGTACGCTTGATCTGGACCATTTGATGGGCAACACGACAGCTCAGTGACTATTGCTGTGCTGTGTGGATACATGGATTTGCGCCTGTGTCTGTGGGAGTTTGTGCATTCTCCCTGTGCTTGCGTGGGTTTTCTCCAGGTGCTCCGGTTTTCTCCCACATTCCAAAAATGTGCTCTTGGGCCAGTTGGCAAAATAAATTCTCCCTAAATTGTCTCAAATTTGGTTTTTAATCCATAGATCTATAAACATAGACAGGGAACATCGGGGTGGTGGCGTGGGCTTGTTGGGCCGAAGAGCCTGTTTCCCGTGCTGTTTTGTTCTTTGTGCAATCATCAGCAAAATCCCCACTTCTTGACTTATTACTGAGGAAAGGTCATTAATCAAATAATCATAGCTGGTTGGGCCTTGAATATACACCTGAGGAGCTACTGCAGCAGTATTCCAAGAATGAGATGATTGACCTCCAACAGCCATAACCATCTTTCTTTAGGCTTGGTATGACTTCAGCGGGGGAGGATAGCCCTCTATGCCCTTCTGATTCCCAGTGACTTCAGTTTTTCTAAGGCTCATTGATGTCAAGGGCAGTCATTCTCATCTCACCTCTCAAGTTCGCTCTATGGTCCATGTTTGTCCCGTGGCTGTATTGAAGTCAGAAACTGGTCTTAGCAAAACCCAAATTGAACAATGGAAGGTATCTTCAATGTGAAGACAGAACTTCATTTCCATGAGGGCTGTCACTCCTAATGATGCTATTATATCAGATGCATTTGTGACAAGTAGATTGACGAGGCTGAAGTCAAGTACTTTTTTGCCTTTATTGTTGGTTCCTTCACCACCTGCTGCAGATCCAATATAGAAGCTAATCTTTAGGACTGGACCAGTTTGGTCAGTAATGATGAACTGAGCCACTGTTCATGATGGATATCAACCAGAACGCATTCTGAGCTTTGGCCACCCTCAGTGCTTTTTTCAGTTGATGGTCAATATGGAGGAGTACCGTTTCAACAGCTGAAGAGTATGTGGTAAGCAGCAGGTGTTTTCCTTCCCCATTTTGACCTGATGCCATGAGACTCCATGAGGTGTAGACTGAATGTTAGACTCCCTCCCAACTGTATACCACTGTGCTGCCACCTCAGATGAGCCTGTCCTGCCGATGGGACAGGACATAATGGTGATGGTGCTCTCTGGGACATTATCTGTTAAGATATGATTAATCAAGTACAACTATAATAGTGTGTTGCTTGAATAGTCTGTGGACAACTGTTCCAATTCTGATATAATCCCACCAGATATTTGTAAGAAATTTTTTTAGGGATGACAGGGCTAGGGTTGCTGTTGTTTCTAGGTGAGGTCCTTTCATTCTTTTTAGATTCAGCAGCAGTTTGATGCAACTACTTGGTTTGCTATGCCATTTCGGAGGACATTTTGGAGTCCACCACAATTTTCTTCTCTGAAGGATTTTAATGAACCAGATGGGTTTTTATGACTGTCAACAATTGATTTTTAAAAATCAAATTTAGTTTAAATTCCACCAGTTGCTATGGTGGCATTTGAACCTATTTTGGCAGAGCATTAGCCTGGGCCTCTGGATTAAAGAACAAAGAACAACACAGCAAACAGGCCCTTTGGCCCAACGAGCCCACACGCCATTTTAACGTTCCCACTTCCACCTGTGACCCCTGTCTATGTTTGTGGAAATCTGCATTGGAACCGAACTGGGGAGACAATTTAGGGACAATCTCTTTTGCCAGTCAGCCTAAGAGCACATCTTTGGGGTGTGGGAGGAAACCGGAGCACCTGGAGAAAACCCACACAAGCACGGAGAGAATGCACAAACTCCCACAGATTCCGGCCCAAATCCCTGTATCTGCTCACCAACAGTGATAGTCACTGAGCTGTCGTGCTGCCCATCAACTGATCTAGTTTAAGCATACACTTAACGACATGAAGCAATTGGCTACTCTCGAGAAATCAAAGAGCAGCCTTCTCACGATCCGTCGCCTGTTTGCCCCTTGTTGGACCACAAGGCTCACTGAAGTACCTGTAGGATAAAAGAGAAATGCATCAGTAATATTTATACAATTCCCAGGAATGTCCCAAGGCTCATGATCCCTATTTAAATCAGTCTACTATATCCCTTCATCCCTATTCTGCTCATGTGCCTATCTATGTATCTCTTAAATAACTCCAGTGTGCCTGCCTCCATCACTTTACTTGGCAGTGCATTCTATATCCCCATAACCCTCTGTGAAAAACCTCCCTCTGACATCCAAATTATACCTTGCCCCCCTTACCCTAAGCCTGTGGTGCCTCGTGATATGATTCCAACCTAGGAAAAAGCTTACCACTCATCTAGTAACATTACCTTCCCTTTTATGTTCATAGTACTTTATCTCTGTTAAAAAGACAGTTGCATTAAAATAGTTATTAATATTTATGTTGTTCAATTTTTGTATAGTTAAATTCTTTGTTTTTTAAATAGTGAACCATGTGACTTAATTATTTGAGTAAATACCTGGCGGATATCCAAAAAATTACTTTTTTCATCTGAGATTATAGCTGGCCATTAGCCTTTCAGTCCTGTTCTGCTATTTGCTAGATCAAGGCTGATTCAGACTTCTTCTCTCTACCAAGACAGATCAGCATTTCACAACTCATTATGTAGAAAAATGTTATCTAGAAGGCCTAGCTGTAGTTTCACCATTATGCACTCTTGTTTTTGGTTTATCTATCAGAGCTTCCTATATCCTCTTCCTTTTGACAAGGTCCCACATGCAAGACTTCTTGAGAAGGTGAGAGGCCATGGGATCCAAGGGGCTTTGGCCTTGTGGATCCAGAACTGGCTTGCCTGCAGAAGGCAGAGGGTGGTTGTGGATGGCTCTTTTTCTGCATGGAGGTCGGTCACCAGTGGAGTGCCCCAGGGATCTGTTCTAGGACCCTTGCTGTTTGTCATTTTCATAAATGACCTGGATGAGGAAGTGGAGGGATGGGTGAGTAAGTTCGCCGATGACACGAAGGTCGGTGGTGTTGTGGATGGTCTGGAGGGATGTCAGAAGTTGCAGCATGACATCGACAGGATGCAAGACTGGGCGGAGAAGTGGCAGATGGACTTCAACGCGGATAAATGTGTTGTGGTCCATTTTGGCAGATCCAATGGGATGAATGAGTACACTATCAAAGGTAGGAGTCTTAGCTGTGTGGAAGAGCAGAGGGATCTTGGGGTCCGGGTCCATAAGACTCTCAAATTGGCCTCCCAGGTGGAGGATGTGGTTAAGAAAGCTTACGGTGTCCTGGCCTTCATTCATCGAGGGATTGAGTTCAGGAGTCAGGAGGTAATGCTGCAGCTTTATAGGACCCTTATAGAACATAGAACATTACAGCACAGAACAGGCCCTTCGGCCTTCGATGTTGCGCCGACCAATATAAAAAGCAATGCCCCTCCAAACTAAACCATTCCCTTCTCTTCCATATACTTATCAACTAACCTCTTAAACGCCACCAAACTTGGCGCATCTACAACCGCTGCAGGCAGGGCATTCCACTCCCGAACCACCCTTTGGGTAAAGAACCTGCCTCTGATATCCGTCCTATAACTATCACCCCTTAATTTAAAGCTGTGTCCCCTCGTGCTAGCTTTTTCCATCCTAGGAAAAAGGCTATCACTGTCCACCCTATCTAAACCTCTAATCATCTATATGTTTCGATCAGGTCCCCTCTTAGCCTCCTCCTTTCTAACGAAAACAACCTCAAATCCCTCAGCCTCTCTTCATAAGACCTGCCCTCCATACCAGGCAACATCCTGGTAAACCTCCTCTGTACCCTCTCCAATGCCTCCACATCTTTCTTATAATGTGGGGACCAGAACTGCACACAATACTCCAAGTGTGGCCGCACTAGAGTTTTGTACAGTTGCAACATGACGTTGCGGCTCCGAAATTCAATCCCTCTACCAATAAAAGCCAAGACTCCATATGCCTTCCTAACAACCTTCTCGACCTGACTGCCTACTTTCAGGGATCTATGCACATACACACCAAGATCCCTCTGTTCATCTAGACTACTAAGAATCCTACCATTTGCCCTATACTCTACACATTTATTATTTCTGCCATAGTGCATTACCTCACACTTTTCCACATTAAACTCCATTTGCCACCTCTCGGCCCAGCTCTGCAACTTGTCCAAGTCTCTCTGCAAACTAGAACACCCCTCTTCACTATCTACCACTCCACCGACTTTAGTGTCATCCGCAAATTTACTAATCCATCCTTCAATACCCTCATCCAGATCATTTATAAAAATTACAAACAGCAGGGGCCCCAAAATAGACCCCTGAGGTACACCACTTGTCACCGAACTCCACGATGAATATCTCCCATCAACCACCACCCTCTGTCTTCTATCTGCTAGCCAATTCCTAACCCAATTAGCTAAATCACCCTCTATCCCATACATCTGCATTTTCTGCAGAAGTCTTCCATGGGCCACCTTATCAAGCGCCTTACTAAAGTCCATATATACCACATCAACCGCCTTACCCCCATCCACCTCCTTAGTCACTTTTTCAAAAAACTCAATGAGGTTAGTGAGGCACGACCTACCCTTCACAAAACCATGCTGACTATCTCCAATCAATTCATTACTCTCTCAATAACTATAAATCCTATCCCTAATTATTCTCTCCAACACTTTGCCCTTGTCAGACCACACTTGGAGTACTGTGCGCAATTCTGGTCGCCTCACTATAGGAAGGACGTGGAAGCTATTGAAAGGGTGCAGAGGAGATTTACAAGGATGTTGCCTGGATTGGGAGGCATGCCTTATGAAGACAGGTTGAGGGAGCTGGGACTGTTCTCCCTGGAGAGACGAAGGTTGAGAGGCGACCTGATAGAGGTTTACAAGATGTTGAGAGGAATAGATAGGGTGGACTCTCAGAGACTATTTCCCAGGGCTGAAATGGTCGCGACGAGAGGGCACAGATTTAAGGTGCAGGGAAGCAAGTACAGAGGGGATGCTAGGGGAAAGTTTTTCACTCAGAGGGTGGTGAGTGAATGGAATCGGCTGCCGTCGGTGGTGGTCGAGGCGAACTCGCTGGGGTCTTTTAAAAGACTTCTGGATGAGTATATGGGATCCAGTGGGATTGGGCGTTATAGATAGGTCTGTGGCTGGGTAGGTTTTGATGTGTTCGGCACAACTTGTGGGCCGAAGGGCCTGTTTGTGCTGTAGTGTTCTATGTTCTATATCCACTGCCTGACCTGTTGAATCCATTTTAAATACCTCAATTTATTCAGCCCTCAATCTTATTAAACTTAGTCTCTTGAAATATGCTAGTGAATTTGTTCTTTATTTCAATACTTTATCCTTCCTGAGATTTGGTACTCAATTGATTGTCGTATTCCGGGTGTGAGTTGACCAAGGCGCTCTGCTTTTTAGAAGCGAAAGTTGCTTACCTTTTTTGTATTGCAATCATTTTGAGATAAAGACCCACATTTCATTAGCCGTTTTGGATTGTTCTCTGTACTATGCACTTGGGTGATCTGTCTTATTGGGCCATTTATCATGGCCATTGTTATCCCTTTCTTTACCCACTTGCTATGTTGCACTGCTTAAACTACCCTTGCTCTAATCAAGAGTGCATTTAAGCACAAGTCAGCTTTTCAAGCTACAAGTGTAAAGCTACCCCTGTAGAACCGACTGTCCATCTTATCATTATCTCTACAGCACTGTCCCTCTGAAACTGTATCGCAGTTCCTCCACTGCCACTAGTTGTAAATCCTGGAACTCCTTGCCCATCTGCACTATGTACCTAAATTGTATAGATTCAAGAAGGTGTCTTGCCACCACCATCATTTCCTCAAGAGCAATTGATTTCCTCAAGAGCAATTTCCTCAAGAGCAAGAGCAGCTGTTGTAGATGCGCCAAGTTTGGTGGCGTTTAAGAGGTTAGTTGATAAGTATATGGATGAGAAGGGAATGGTTTAGTTAGGAGGGGCATTGCTTTTTATTTTGGTCGGCACAACATCGAAGGCCGAAGGGCCTGTTCTGTGCTGTATTGTTCTATGTTCTATGTTCTAATTAAGGATGGGTGACAGCAGTGGTTTCTGTAATATAGTGGTTATCACATACATGTCACATGTGGAAGGTCCCCAGGTCGTAACTGGACCAAAACACTATTCTCGTTAAGAGTCAGGGCATTTGCATGTTTTCAGTTTGTTGCTGAATATTCACTGAATCTCGATGTTGCAGTGATATTAAGAGCGGCACAATGGTAAGCACTGCTGTCTGAGTGCCAGGTGTTGGCTTAGGGTGACTATGTGGAGTTTGCGTATTTTCGCATTGCATGGGTTTCTTCTGGGTGCTCTGGCTTCCAGGAACGCTCCAAAGATTTGCAGGTTGGGGGCCAAATTCCCCCTTAGTGTCAGTGGGTCAGTGAGGTTATGAGTATAAGGCCTGAGTGGGATTATTGGTGCAGATTCAATGGCCCAAATGGTCTTTTTCTGCACTGTAGGGATTCTGTAATTCTACGATGAATGTTAGCCTCACTCAGAGATGCTTGCAATCTCTGAATATTTTTAAAAATCCCTTACAACTAGATTGGTAGCAACCTATTTGACCCTACATTGAATTTCTGACTGAATATCTTCTCCACTGCAAAGTCTGCCTATTTTTCCTTCTGTGACATTGTGCATTTCCATCCCTATCTTAGCTGTAAAATTTGTGTTTTACATTTTTGGATCTTGCTATGTGCAACTTGGTTGTTGTTTCTTATTATCACAGTTGACTGTCCTTCAAGAAGTAGTTCATTAGCTGAGTTTGTGAAAGGCAATATATAAATACATTTCCGTCTTTCTTTCATTGAACTTTAGCAGTTTAGGCTTAACCTAAGAAATTTCTTCTCCAAACCCACCAGCCTCCATACCTCTAAGTTTCTTCTTAAAGCATATTTCTTTGACCAAGTTATTGGTTTTTCCTGTTATTTCTTTCTGTGGCTGTCAATTTTATTTCTGATTATTTACACACAACTCATTGAGACATTTCCCAGATTAAAGGTGCTATATAAATGCAAGTTGTCTTAGCTGTTACTCTTGGGAACTATTATGAACAGAGTCAGTCTGACAAATATTAGAGATTCACAGAGGGAAATGCCAAAAATAGCAGTGTCGTTGAAGAAAAATGTGGAAGGAGGAAACAGTGAGAGACATGGAAGCACGCAAAGAAATAGAGATTGGGATATAAGGCAGCCAGTTATGCAGAGAATGTATTTATTTTGCTTTTAATAAAATGTGTGATGAACATTTAGGAGGATTTGCTGATACTGGCATGGTTTCCAGAAAATTGTCATTGAGATTTATTTAATTTGAAATGCATCAAGCCAATCAAATATCTAGTAGAGCTAATGTCTGTCATAAGGGATTTTGTGCATGATGTGTGTTCTAAACTTTTAAATTTATGCAACGTTGTTTCTGGCTTCCACCAGAGTATTTGGTTCTAATGGTCTATTTTATTTAGCAAGTCAATCGAGTGTAACCAAGGCACTAACTATCCCAAACAGGTGAAATACAGCATATTGATGGTCAGAGTAGATGTGGTAAAGATGATAAACTAAGATTATTACATTAAGGTATATTGGCCAAGTTTACTTTTGAAAAGGATTATTGTAAGCAATTGAATAATCTTGCATACAAGTGCCATCTTTAAATAGTTTTCTGTGATTACCAGAACAAAATACACATTTTATACACCTGTAGAATGGAATGGGATTAAGTAATAGGTAAATTTAATTTTTTTTTATTTCTGCCCTTTAGAAATTATTTTGAAACAGAAAATGACAAAAAGTACATTGCAGATCTGTCTGCACCTTTAAAGTGCAAAAAGATGTAAGCATTTTGGGTAAAACTTTACCAGATTCGTCTTGCAATATTTGCATACATTTTTAGAAGCCAAAAAAACACAAGTTCTATTTCAAAAGTTAGATATGTTGGATTATATTGCACAGTATCCTACACTTATTGGGTTATTTTCCAAAAGTAAAATCAATATACGGTTTTGTGATTTGTTATTTGTTATTTTTATAGAACGAGTACTTGAGAAATTGATTTATTATCATATGGATTAGTGTGCAGTGAAAAGTATTGTTTCTTGTGCATTATACAGACAAAGCATACCATATAAAGACGGAGAGGAGAGAGTGCAGAATGTTACAGTCGTAGCTAGGGTATAGACAAAGATCAACTTTGATGGCAGCAGGGAAGAAGCTGTTTTTGAGTTTGTTTTGGGCTTCATTTACGACCTTTTGCAGTTTCTTGCGATCTTGGACACAGCAGGATCCAGACCAAACGATGATACAATGAGAGAGAATTGTAGAAGTTGTTGAGAGTTGTAGCAGACCTGCCAAATTTCCTTAGTTTCCTGAGAAAATAGAGCTTTGGTAGGTTTTTTTAAACCACAGCATTCACGTGGAGGGACCAGGACAGGTTGTTGTTGATCTGGACACCGAAAAACTTGAAGCCCTCAACCATTTCTACTTTAGAATATAGAACATTACAGCGCAGAACAGGTCCTTCGGCCTTTGATGTTGTGCCGACCAATTAGAAAAAAGCAATGACCCTCTAACCTAAACCATTCCCTTTTCGTCCATAAACTTATCTACTAACCTCTTAAACGCCACCAAACTTGGCGCATCTACAACTGCAGCAGGCAGGGCATTCCATACCCTTACCACCCTCTGGGTAAAGAACCTACCTCTGACATCCGTCCTATAACTACCACCCCTTAATTTAAAGCTATGTCCTCTCGTGCTAGCTTTCTCCATCCTAGGAAAAAGGCTATCACTGTCCATCCTATCTAAACCTTAACCATCTTATATGTTTCAATAAGGTCTCCTCTTAGCCGCCTTCTTTCTAATGAAAACACCTCAAATCCCTCAGCCTCTCCTCATAAGACCTGCCCTCCATACCAGGCAACATCCTGGTAAACCTCCTCTGTACCCTCTCCAATGCCTCCACGTCTTTCTTATAATGTGGGGACCAGAACTGTACACAATAATTCCATTGGCAAATGGAATTCAATACGGATAAGTGTGACGTGATTCACTTTGGTAGGAATAACAGGCATATGAAATATAGGGTTAATGGAAGGACCCTTAATAGCGTTGTCGAGCAGAGGGATCTTGGGGTACAAGTACATAGCTCTTTGAAAGTTGGCACCCAGGTTGATAAAGTTGTTAAGAAGGCGTACGGTGTGTTAGCTTTTATTGGTAGAGGGATTGAATTTAGGAGCCGTGAGGTTATGTTACAACTGTACAAAACTCTGGTGCGGCCGCACTTGGAGTATTGCGTACAGTTCTGGTCGCCGCATTATAAGAAAGATGTGGAAGCATTGGAAAGGGTGCAGAGGAGGTTTACCAGGATGTTGCCTGGTATGGTGGGAAGGCCTTATGAGGAAAGGCTGAGGGACCTGAGGTTATTTTCATTAGAGAGAAGAAGGTTACGCGGTGACCTAATTGAGGCATTTAAGATGATAAAGGGATTGGATAGGGTGGATAGTGAGAGCCTTTTTCCTTGGATGGTGATGACCAACATGAGGGGACATCTCTTTAAATTAAGAGGTGGTAGTTATAGGACAGATGTCAGAGGCAGGTTCTTTACACAGAGGGTGGTGAGAGTGTGGAATGCCCTGCCTGCAGCAGTTGTGGACTCGCCTACTTTGGGGGCATTCAAATGTTCGGTGGATAGGCATATGGATGATATTGGAATAGTTTAGGTTAGAGGGTCCACTGGCCGGCGCAACATCGAGGGCCGAAGGGCCTGTACTGCGCTGTAATGTTCTACGTTCTAATACTCCAAGTGCGACCGCACTAGAGTTTTGTACAGTTGCAACATGACGTTGCAGCTCCGAAATTCAATCCCCCTACCAATAAAAGCTAAGACTCCGTATGCTTTCTTAACAACCTTATCGACTTGATTGCCAACTTTCAGGGATCTATGCACATATACACCAAGATGCCTCTGTTCTTCAACACTATTAAGAGTCCTACCATTAGCCCTATACGCTACACATTTGTTATTCCTGCCAAAGTGAATTACCTCACACTTTTCCACATTAAACTCCATTTGCCACCTCTCGGCCCAGCTCTGCAACTTGTCCAAGTCTCTCTGCAAACTATAACACCCCTCTTCACTATCTACCACTCCTCCGACTTTGGTGTCATCCGCAAATTTACTAATCCATCCTTCAATACCCTCATCCAGATCATTGATAAAAATTACAAACAGCAGGGGCCCCAAAACAGATCCCTGAGGTACACCACTTGTAACTGAACTCCACGATGAATAACTTGCATCAACCACCATCCTCTGTCTTCTATCTGCTAGCCAATTCCTAATCCAATTAGCTAAATCACCCTCAATCCCATACATCTGCATTTTCTGCAGAAGCCTTCCATGGGGCACCTTATCAAACGCCTTGCTAAAGTCCATATATACTACATCAACTGCCTTACCCCCATCCACCTCTTTGGTCACTTTTTCAAAAAACTCAATAAGGTTAGTAAGGCACGACCTACCCTTCACAAAACCATGCCGACTATTCCCAATCAATTCATTTCTCTCTAAATAACTATAAATACTGTCCCTAATAATTCTTTCCAATACTTTGCCCACAACAGAAGTAAGACTCACCAACCTATAATTCCCTGGAAAGTCCCTATTCCCCTTGAACAATGGGACCACATTCGCTATCCTCCAGTCTTCCGGCACTATATCCGTAACCAACAACGACCTGAAGATCAGAGCCAGAGGCTCTGCAATCGTCTCTCTCGCCTCCCAGAGAATCCTAGGGTAAATCCCGTCTGGCCCAGGGGACTTATCTAACTTCAAACCCTCAAGAATATCTAGCACTTTGTCCTCATTGATGTAGGCAGAGGCATGCCCTGTGCTACATTTCCTGAAGTTGATGATTATCTCCTTTGTTTTGTCATTCATTTGTTTATATGGTGTTGCTGTGTTATTTGCAGTTTAGTTGATTTTGTGACTTGGTCAACTTGTAGTTCTGGCTGATGAAAGGACATTTTAGCAAGTGATGTTTTATATTTTGTATATGTGCTTCAAGCATAGTTCTTTCCTTGTACATACAGTGGGCGTAAGCATCAGCAGTTCTTTTAAGCTTTCATGTTGCATTGTCACTGAATTAGAATGTTTACTTTGTGTCAGGGCATGTTGGGAAATAATTTGTTTGCACAGCCAGTTGAATTTTTCACTGTCCAAACTTACAAGTGACATGTGTAAATGAAGTACATGCCTTACTAACAGTGAGATTTGTACTTCTGAAAGCCTAGCATTTGAATATTTGACACATTGGTTTCTCTCTTCTCAAGAAAATGAAACTCGTTCTCTATTTCTCTAATAGAGAAATTAGTCTCCTTCTCTAAAGTCGGTGGAGTGGTAGATAGTGAAGAGGGGTGTTATAGTTTGCAGAGAGACAAGTTGCAGAGCTGGGCTGAGAGGTGGCAAATGGAGTTTAATGTGGAAAAGTGTGAGGTAATGCACTTTGGCAGGAATAATAAATGTGTAGAGTATAGGTCTAATGGTAGGATTCTTAATAGTGTTGATGAACAGAGGGATCTTGGTGTATTTGTGCATAGATCCCTGAAAGTAGGCAGTCAAGTCGATAAGGTTGTTAAGAAGGCATATGGAGTCTTAGCTTTTATTGGTAGGGGGATTGAATTTCGGAGCCGCAACGTCATGTTGCAACTGTACAAACTCTAGTGCGGCCGCACTTGGAGTATTGTGTGCAGTTCTGGTCCCCACATTATAAGAAAGATGTGGAGGCATTGGAGAGGGTACAGAGGAGGTTTACCAGGATGTTGCCTGGTATGGAGGGCAGGTCTTATGAAGAGAGGCTGAGGGATTTGAGGTTGTTTTCGTTAGAAAGGATGCGGCTAAGAGGGGACCTAATCGAAACATATAAGATGATTAGAGGTTTAGATAGGGTGGACAGTGATAGCCTTTTTCCTAGGATGGAGAAGCTAGCACGAGGGGACACAGCTTTAAATTAAGGGGTGATAGTTATAGGACGGATATCAGAGGTAGGTTCTTTACCCAAAGGGTGGTTCGGGAGTGTAATGCCCTGCCTGCAGCAGTTGTAGATGCGCCAAGTTTGGTGGCGTTTAAGAGGTTAGTTGATAGGTATATGGAAGAGAAGGGAATGGTTTAATTTGGAGGGGCATTGCTTTTTATATTGGTCGGCGCAACATCGAAGGTCGAAGGGCCTGTTCTGTGCTGTAATGTTCTATGTTCTATTTGCAATTTTTAGATGAATGTGAATTTATTCCCTTAGTTGCCTACAGTATTGCGTTAATACAATGAATTTTACACGAATGGATCTATCAGAAGAAAGTCACGATCTTATATGAAGAAATATTGTGCGTGGTGAGGTGAAAGTTAGGCAGTTGTATTAGAATAAACTATGATAAAATTAGGAAGATTTTTTCTTTGAATTTTATCCATTCAGTATTATGCGTTCTTAATTTAACCATCTTCTTAACACACTTTCACTAATTTCAGAGTAAAATAAGATGCATCCGCTTACTTCACTCCATTATTTTCTCTACGAAATTGTTTGTATTATTGGAATTGTCTTCATTATTAAATGGATTTTAATAAATGTAATCAGCATGTCAATATGTGGATCTGTAAATATATTGTGTTATTTTAAAGTGGTAACAATGCTGTAGCTGAGTACCTAAATCTATATGCTGACTTTGTGCAATTGTTGTTTTCTAGGTACCGGAGAAAGTGGCAAGAGCACGTTCATCAAACAGATGCGGATCATACATGGGAGTGGATATTCAGATGAAGATAAAAGGGGATATACGAAGTTAGTCTACCAGAATATATTCACTGCCATGCAGTCCATGATCAGAGCCATGGAAACCCTTAAAATTCAATACAAATATGAGCAAAATAAAGTAAGTTTGTAATGCACAGAGTGCCTGGTATTTCTTACCCTAATTTGTGTTCAGTAATCAGCAAACTTCATTTGCCATTAATAAACTAAAGCTTGCTTATCATTCTGTGACATCTATTTAACAGGAGACCATTTCTTTAAATCATCCATTCTTCCACTTTACAGAATCAAAGCTCCTTTGGTAGGGAATGACTGAAGGGCCAAGTTGCAGGCAAGCTGATAGCAAACTTGCTCTCAGGTCCTTAAGTAATGATTTTTCTAATCTGCTGCTGGGGTGTTTAAAAAATGGATCTGAAAGATTTTCTACTGATCCCCTTTCTAGAGGATAGAGGTACTTTACAGCATTTTAGTGCCTTATCAACTTGACTGAAATCATAAACATGTTTTGCCAAAAATTAACGTGGCCAATAGTTCTAATTCATTTGCGATTAGCATTTTGCATCCATCATGAAACAGTAATCATTGAAACTGACAGCTGAATTGTGGTTGGCTACTTCTATGCTGAGAAAACATTTATAGGACCACTTGGGAATGGGGCGAGATGAATTGCTCTTGCAGAGAGCTGGTGCAGGTATGAATAGCCAATAGCCTCCTGTGCTGTAACCATTCTGTAATTCTGTGACATTGATCTAGCAGCTTGTTAACCACTAAGGTTATTAAGTGGTATTTTCAATTCAGTGCAGCCCCAGGAGGATACCTGCAAACATCACTAGAGATAGTGTGTAGATTATAATTAGGGGAGGGAGGCATTAGCATAGTCGCAGTTTGCCTGGACTAGTAATCCAGCGACCCAGGGTAATCTTTGCTGATTAAAAATCAAATGCCACCATGACAGATAATGAAATTTGAACTTCATAGAATTCTGAAATTAAAAGTTTAATAATCTTGAAATCATTGTCAATTGTCGTTTAAAAACCCATCTGGTTCATTAATTTCCTTTGGGAAAGGAAATCTACCATTCCTGGTCTGGTCCATTGTTACTCCAGATCCACAGCCATGTGCTTGATTCTTAAATGCCCTCTGAAATGGCTGAACAAGCCAAGCAATTAGGGCAACAAATGCTGGCTAAGTCAGTGACTCCCACACCTCATAAATGAATTAAAAAATCTATAATTTAACAGTAGCTGAATTGCTTTTGTTTTCTTATGAATTAATCAATATTGTTTTGGTTAGGGCTTTTCAAATCCACTTTGATGTAATTGTTACAAGGCTGGTGTTTATTGCCCATCAAAAATTTCCACAATGGACTGATTTCTTAAATCACTGAACAGTAGCTTGTTAGGCAAACTCAGAGCACTTTAAAGAGTCAACCTCTGTGGGATGTCTCACTGTCCATCCCTACAATGCACTGTAAGTTTTATTTCCCCTTGAGTTCCATAGAACCCCTACATTGCAGAAGGCCATTCAGCCCATCAAGTCTGCACTGACTTGCCAAAAGAGAATTCCAGGCATCCCCCACCCTGTAGCTGTGAACCTACACATTTACCATAGCTACCCACCTAACCTACGTATCTTTGGACTGTGGGAGGAAGCCAGAGCACCTGGAGCAGACTCATGCAAACTCCACACAGACATGTCACCCAAGGCTAGAACTGAATCTGGTCCTCGATGCTGAGAGTACTAACCACTGTGCATCATGTTGGTATATATTACATGGCAGGTGTTGCATAAAGTTAAATCTCCCGAGATCCAAGTTGAGGTAGACAAATGGATACAAAATTGGCTTGATAGAAGATGTTTGTAGAGGGTTGTTTTTTAAACTGGAGGCCTGTGACCAACGGTACGCCTTAGGGGTTGATGCTGGGTCTACCGTAATTTGTCATTTGTATTAATGATTTGGATGAGAATTTATGAGACATGGTTAATAAGCTTGCAGATGACACCAAAAATTGTGGCACAGTGGTCAGTGGAGAAGGTTATCTCAGATTGCAATGGGATCTTGATTAATTGGGTCAGTGGGCTGACAAATGGCAGAATTTAATTTAGATAAGTGTGAGGTGATGCATTTTGATAAATCAGAATAGAGCAAGACTTAGTTAATGGTACGGCATTGAGGAGTTACAGAACAGTGATCTAGGAGTACAGGTTCATACTCCTTGAAAATGGAGTCAGAGATGCACAGGGTGGTGAAGAAGGCATTTGACATGGTTGGTATCATCGGTCAGAACAGGAGTTGGAACATTCTTGTTGAAGTTGTACAGTAGTAAGAAGTCTCACAACACAGATTAAAATCCAACAGATTTATTTGGAAGCACTAGTTTTCGAGTCTCGGACTCCATCAGGTGAGTGAGGACTTGTGTTCTCAAACAGGGCATATAAAGACACAAACTTAATTTACAAGATAATGATTGGAATGCGAGCCTTTACAGGCAATGAAGCCTTAAAGATACAGGCAATGAGTGGAGAGACAGCGCAGACAAATCAACAGAACAACACCATCTGCATGCACACCGAGCACAGGAAGCATGAGAAACTTGGCATCATCACCAGCAGCAACCAAGTCTCCTCCAATACCACAGTAGAAAACAGTATCGCTGCAGCAAAGTCCATTGTCAACTTTTCAGACTATACACTTTAACCAGATGAAATCGAAGTTCTTAGATTCATTTTCTGCACTACCCTCAAAATGGACCCCATCAGTCTCAGTAGACACAGAAGAATTAGTCAGGGGAATGAGACTGTGGGAGTTCTTCCACAAACTCCAAAAGGCCAATAGCAAGCACAGTGAGATGGCCAAGGAACACCGACAGAGGGATCCGCAGTGCAGCAATTAAAGAGAAAAGATACGACTTGCCCAAGCCATTAGAAGGAGCGTCAATGCCGGATTCATTAGCTGCACTCTCAAGACACCCCCGAACGTCACCCAAGCACAACGCAACACCAGCTACGCAATCAAGACCAACCACAGCACTGTCATCAAGCCAGCAGACAAAAGAGGGGCCGCCATCATACTGAACAGAATGCATTACTGAAAAGAAATGTGCCAAGAACTGAACAATCAGGAACGCTATAGATGGTTACCTGCAGATCCCACCAGAGTACATACCCGTCAACTCGAAAGACTTATAAAGGTCTTTGATCCAGACTTTCAGAGCATGCTTCGTGCTCTTATCCCACATTCTCCTCGCGTTGGAAGTCTCTTCTGCCTCCCGAAGGTACACAAGGTCAACAAATCCGGCCATCCCATTGTATCAGCAATGGGGTCCTGTGAGAACCTCTCCAGCTACATCGAGGGCATCCTGAAACCCAGTGTACACACAACCCCCAAGCATCTGCCGTGACACTACGGACTTCCTACAGAAACTCAGCACACATGGAGCAGTTGAACCAGGAGTACAAAGAAGAAATAGCAAGACACCTAGAAAAGAACGCTTTGATCAAACAGACGCAGCACGGATTCATGAAGGGGAAGCCATGTTTAACAAATTTATTGGATTTCTATGAGGATGTGACTAGTGTGGTAAACAGAGGAGAACCAGTGGATGTGTTTTTAGATTTCCAGAAGGCATTCACTAAAGTGCCTCACCAAAAAGTTGCTGCAGAAGGCTAGGGTGCACGGAGTTGTGGGTGATGTGTTAGCGTGGATTGAGGATTGGTTATCTAGCAGGAAGCAGAGAGTTGGAATCAATGGGTGTTTTTCTGGTTGGTAGTTGGTGACTAATGGAGTGCCCCAGGAATCGGTGCTGGGGCCTCAACTGTTTACCATTTAAATAGATGATCTGGAGGAGGGGACTTGAGTGTAGGGTAACAGTTTGCTGATGACATAAAGATGAGTGGAAAAGTGCATTGCATGGAAGGGCGGAAAGTCTACAGAAAGATCTGGATAAGCTGAGTGAATGGGTGAGGACCTGGCAGATGGAGTATAACGTTAGCAAATGTGAGGTTATCCACTTTGGTAGAAATAATAGTAGGAGGGATTATTATTTAAACGGTGAAAAGCTGCAGCATGCTACAGTGCAGAGGGACCTGGGGTCCTTGTGCATGAATCGCAAAAACTCAGTTTGCAGGTGATAGCACATGGAATGTTGGCCTTTATAGCGAGGGGCATAGAATATAAAAGCAGGGAGGTCTTGCTGCAACTGTACAGGGCAATGGTGAGGCCGCAACTGGAATACTGTGTGCAGTTTTGGTTCCTGTATTTGCGAAAGGATACATTGGCCTTGGAGTACAGAGAAGGTTCACCAAGTTGATACCGGAGATGAGGGGGTTAGCTTATGAAGAGAGATTGAATAGATAGGTCTGTACTCATTAGAGTTTAGAAGGCTGATGGGGAATCTTAGAGACTTGCAAGATAATGAAGGGGCTAGATAGGGTACAGGTAGAGAGATTCTTCCCACTTAGAAAGGATAGCAGAACTAGAAGGTATAGCCTCAAAATAAAGGGGGGGCAGTTTAGAACGAAATTCAGAAGGAATATCTTCCTCAAAGGGTGGTGAATCTCTGGAATTCTCTACCCATTCAAGTGGTGGAGGCTACCTTGTTGAATATATTTAAGTCACGGGTAGATAGGTTTCTGATAGACAAAGGAATTAAGGGTTATGGGGGAGAAAGCGGGAAAGTGGAACTGATTCACTTCAGCTCAGCCATGATCTTATTGAATGCCGGGGCAGGTTCGAAGGACGAGATGGCCTACTCCTCCTATTTCTTACGTTCTTACTCCTTATCCCATTGGATGTCTCTGTACTCTATACCAGCATCCCCCATATAAAGGCATTGCTGCAACTGTCTCAGTACTCGATGCTGACAGCTGCCAATCTCCAGATGTAATTCTACAACTCATCTGCTTCATCCTGGACCACAATGTCTTCATCTTCAACCAGTTCTTCATGCAGACGGACAGAAGCCATGGAGACCAAATTTACACCTTAATATGTCAACATCTTTATGCACAGGTTTGAACAAGACCTCTTCACCACACAGGACCTTCAGCCAATACTATACATTTTCTTTCTTTGGACTCATGATGTACAATCACTAAGCAACTATTTGACATCAGCAAGTTTCATCCCACCATCAGACTCACCGTGAACTACTCTTCAGAATCAGTTGCATTCTTGGACACGTGCATCTCCAAGGGTGGTTGCCTCAGCACTTCAGTGTACTGCAAGCCCACGGATAACCTCACAATGCACCACTTCTCCAGCTTCCACCCTAAACGTGTTAAAAGCCATCCCCTATGGAGAAGACTTCTGTATACACAGGATCTGCTCAGATGAGGAGGATCGCAACAAACACCTCAAGAACAGGATATGGTGCTCGACTCATTGCTCGACAGTCCCAATGTGCCACAACAGAAAATTGCACTGACCTCCTCAGAAGACAAACATGGGACATGGTAGACAGAGTACCCTTTGTCATCCAGTATTTCCCTGTAGCAGAGAAGCTATTATGTCTTCTCCAGAGCCTTTAACATGTTATCGATGAAGACGAACATCTCGCCACTTCTTGCCATCAAACAACTGCACAACCTCAAACGGACCACTGTCTGCAGTAAACTACCCAGCCTTTAGGAAAACAGTGACTACGACACTGCATAACCCTGCCGCAGCAACATCTGCATGATATGACAGATCATTGACACAGACCACCTCACCATCCATTAGGTACACACTCTTGCAAATCGGCTAACGTTGCCTACTTGATAGGCTGCAGAAAGGATGTCCCAAGACGCAGTACATTGGGGAAACCATACAGATGCTATGACAATGATTGAATGAACACAGCCTGACAATCATCAGGCAGGAGTGTTCCCTTCCTGTTGGGGAACACTTCAGTCAGCTGCCGATCTTTGGGTAAGCTTTATCCAAAGCAGCCTTCATGACACACGACAATATAGAATTGTTGAGCAGAAACTCATAGCGAAGTTCCACACATGAGGACAGCCTCAACTGGGATTTTGGGTTCATGCCACACTGTCACCCCGCGACTTGTCTGGGCTTGCAAAATTTCACTAATTGTCCTGGCTGGAGACAATACATATCTCTTTAATCTGTGCTTGGCCCTGTCTCCACTCACATTGTCTGTACCTTTAAGACTTGATTACCTCTAAAAACTTGCATTCCAACCATTGTCTTGTAAATTGAATTTGTCTTTATATGCCCTTTTTGGGAACACAAGTCCTCATTCACCTGATGAAGGAGCCTGAGACTCCAAAAGCTAGTGCTGCCAAATAAACCTGTTGGACTTTAACCTGGTGTTGTGAGACTTCTTACTATGCTTACCCCAGTCCAAGCCACTGTCTCCACATCATGGCTACCATCAAAGTTGTACAAGACATTGGTACAGCCACACTTGGAATATGGTGCATAATTCTTGTCACCCAATTACAGAAAGGATATTATTAAACTAGAAAGAGTGCAGAAAAGATTTACTAGAATGATACCAGGACTTGATGGCTTGAGTTAAGGAGAGGCTGATGGAATGGGACTTTTTTCCCTGGAGCGTAGTCGGCTGCAGGGTGATCTTATGGACGTCTATAAAATAATGAGGAGCATAGATTAGTTAGATAATCAACATCTTTTCCCAGAGATATGGGAGTCTAAAACTAGAAGGCATAGATTTGATGAGAGAGGTGAGATGCAAAAAGAGTCCCGAGGGGCAATTGTTTCACACTTAGGGTGGTGAGCTTGTGGAATGACTGCCAGAGATGGTAGTAGAGGCAGGTACAATTTTGTCTTTTAAAAGCATTTAAACAGTTACATGGGTAAGGAGGGATATGGACCAAACATGGGCAATTAGGAATAGCTTAGTGGTAAAAACCTGGCGGCATAGACAAGTGATCCAAAGTGCCTATTTCCATGCTGTAAACTTCTAAGACTTTTTTTAAAAAAAACAAAAATTTAAGATTCTCCGAGTCAGATTTTTCCAAATTTAAACTCTTGTTCTCTCAATAATTAGCCCAGTAACATAACCGATTGCATTTGTACATTTTACTTGTATAACCTAAGCATTTATTGTTGAACTATTTGAGTGTAATATTTCAGTCTTCATTGTATAACTGTAAGGGAAGTTTTTAAAATTTTGCCAAACAGCTTTACATTGTACTCTGCTATTGAACAGTCATGATTCATATTTGCATTTGTAATCTTAACTCATCGTGCCTTCTATAGACTTCTGCCATTTGCATTGAAACAAGGTGATACAGTAATGTCAACATATGTTTATACTTTGCAAGATCCCATAAACAGCAATGGATAGAAACACAGAAGGTGGGAGCAAGAGGAGGCAAGTTGGCCCTTTGAGCCTGCTCTGCCATCCATTACGATCAACTCGAGTCTAATCCTGCTTTTTTCCCCATAACCTTTGATGCCATTTGCCCCGATTGCTATATCCAGCCACCTCTTGATGACATTCCATGTTTTGACATCAACTATTACCTGTGGTAATGAATTTCACAGGCTCACCACTCATTGGGTAAAGAAATGTCTTCTCACCTCCATACTAAATGGCCTATTCCAAATCCTCAGACTGTGACTCCTGGTTCTGGACTCCCCCACCATCATAGAACATAGAAAAACTTCACAAACAGGTCCTTCGGCCCACAAGTTGCACTGATCACATCGCTACCTACCAGACTTACCTATAACCCTCAGTCCTATTAAGTCCCATATACTCATCCAAAAGTCTCTTAAAAGACCCTATTGAATTTGCCGCCGCCTCCACCACCAATGGCAGCTGATTCCACTCACGCACCACCCTCTGAATATAGAACATAGAACATTACAGCGCAGAACAGGCCCTTCGGCCTTCGATGTTGCGCCGACCAATTATGAAAAAAGCAATGACCCTCCAAACTAAACCATTCCCCTCTCTTCCATAAACTTATCAACTAACCTCTTAAACGCCACCAAACGTGGCGCATCTAAAACAGCCGCAGGCAGGGCATTCCACTCCCTAAACACCCTCTGGGTAAAGAACCTACCTCTGATATCCGTCCTATAACTATCACCCCTTAATTTAAAGCTGTGTCCCCTCGTGCTAGCTTTCTCCATCCTAGGAAAAAGGGCTATCACTGTCCACCCTATCTAAACCTCTAATCATCTTATATGTTTCGATTAGGTCCCCTCTTAGCCGCCTCCTTTCTAACGAAAACAACCTCAAATCCCTCAGCTTCTCCTCATAAGACATGCCCTCCATACCAGGCAACATCCTGGTAAACCTCCTCTGTACCCTCTCCAATGCCTCCACATCTTTCTTATAGTGCGGGGACCAGAACTGCACACAATACTCCAAGTGCGGCCGCACTAGAGTTTTGTACAGTTGCAACATGACGTTGCGGCTCCAAAATTCAATCCCCCTACCAATAAAAGCGAAGACTCCATATGCCTTCTTAACAACCTTCTCGACTTGACTGCCTACTTTCAGGGATCTATGCACATATACACCAAGATCCCCCTGTTCATCAACACTATTAAGAATCCTACCATTAGCCCTATACTCTACACATTTATTATTCCTGTCAAAGTGCATTACCTCACACTTTTCCACATTAAACTCCATTTGCCACCTCTCGGCCCAGCTCTGCAACTTGTCCAAGGCTCTCTGCAAACTAGAACACCCCTCTTCACTATCTACCACTCCACCGACTTTAGTGTCATCTGCAAATTTACTAATCCATCCTTCAATACCCTAATCCAGATCATTTATAAAAATTACAAACAGCAGGGGCCCCAAAACAGACCCCTGAGGTACACCACTTGTCACCGAACTCCACGATGAATATCTCCCATCAACCACCACCCTCTGTCTTCTATCTGCTAGCCAATTCCTAACCCAATTAGCTAAAATCACCCTCTATCCCATACATCTGCATTTTCTGCAGAAGTCTTCCATGGGCCACCTTATCAAACGCCTTACTAAAGTCCATATATACCACATCAACCGCCTTAGCCCCATCCACCTCTTGGTCACTTTTTCAAAAAACTCAATGAGGTTAGTAAGGCACGACCTACCCTTCACAAAACCATGCTGACTATCCCAATCAATTCATTTCTCTCTAAATAACTATAAATCCTATCCCTAATAATTCTCTCCAATACTTTGCCCACAACAGAAGTAAGACTCACTGGCCTATAAGTCCCTGGAAGGTCTCTCTTCCCCTTCTTGAACAATGGGACCACATTCGCTATCCTCCAGTCCTCCGGAACCACACCCGTAACCAACGACGACCTGAAGATCAGAGCCAGAGCTCTGCAATCGCCTCTCTTGCCTCCCAGAGAATCCTAGGGTAAATCCCGTCCGGCCCAGGGGACTTATCCAACTTCAAACCCTCACGAATATCTAGCACATCCTCCCTATCTACTTCAATACTTTCCAGTTTGCAACCCTGTACATCAGTGTTCTCCACAACTACATTTACATCTCCCTGCGTGAATACCGAAGAGAAATATTTATTCAGTGCCTCTCCAATCTCTTCAGGCTCCACACACAACTCCCCACTGCTGTCTATGACTGGCCCTAATCTTGCCCTAACCAATCTTCTATTCTTAACATATCTAAAGAAAGCTTTAGGATTCTCCTTAATCCTATCAGTCAAAGTCTTCTCGTGTCCCCTCTTAGCTCTCCTCAACTCACTCTTTAGCTCCCTCCTGGCTAATCTATAGCTATCCATTGCACTAACCGAGCCTTCAAGCCTCATCCTGACATAAGCCTCCTTTTTCCTTTTAACCAGCGAATTAACTTTTTTCGTACACCAAGGTTCCCTTACTCGACCATTTCCTCTTTGCCTGACAGGGACATACTTATCAAGGACTCGCAGCAGCTGCTCCTTGAATAAGCTCCACATTTCAGATGTTCCCAGTCCCTGTAGTTTCCTAGTCCAACCTTTGCACCCTAATTCTCTCCTTATGGCCTCATAATTACCCTTCCCCCAGCTATAACTACTGCCCCCAGCTTCATGCCTATCCCTCTCCATCACTAAGGTGAACGTAACCGAATTGTGGTCACTATCACCAAAATGTTCACTAACTTCCAAGCCTAACACCTGGTCTGGCTCATTGCCCAGCACCAAATCCAAGGTAGCCTCACCTCTAGTTGGCCTATCTACATACTGAGTCAAAAAACCTTCCTGCACACTCTGTACGAAAACTGACCCCTCTAACGAGCCAGAGCTATAGCTATTCCAATCAATATTAGCAAAGTTAAAGTCCCCCATCACAATTACCCTACTACTTTCACTCCTAATCAGAATTGACTTCGCAA
Organism: Sphyrna mokarran; assembly: GCA_024679065.1. NCBI lineage: Eukaryota > Metazoa > Chordata > Chondrichthyes > Carcharhiniformes > Carcharhinidae > Sphyrna > Sphyrna mokarran. The sequence goes on from JAGIQG010000026.1 coordinate 3,436,307, forward strand.
TCCTTTCCTCAACCTCTCTAGAACTATTAGGAGGTCTGTAAAAGACTCCCAACAGGGGGACCTCTCCTCTCCTGTTTCTAATCTCAGCCCATACTACCTCAACAGACAAGTCCTCATCAAACTTCTTTTCTATCACCGTGATACAGTCTTTGACCAATAATGCCACTCCTCCCCCCCCTCTACCTCCTTCTCTACTCCGACTAAAGCATTTGTACCCCGGAACCTGCAACATCCATTCCTGTCCCTGCTCTACCCAAGTCTCTGAAATGGCCACAACATCGAAGTTCCAGGTACTGGTCCAAGCTGCAAGTTCCTCCACCTTATTGCGAATACTTCTTACATTAAAGTATACGCATTTCAAATCATGCCCTACTCCACCTGTACGCTGCTGTGTTTTACAGTTCTCCTCTATGACCCCCCTATTCTCATCCCTCTTAGCACCCCAACTACTCAGGATCCCACCCCCCCTCTGAATCAGTTTAAAGCCCCCTGCATAGCCTTTGCAAATTTTCCCCCCAAGATATTAGTTCCCCTCTGGTTCAGGTGTAGACCATCTCTCTTGAAGAGGTCCCACCTATCCCAGAATGAGTCCCAATTGTTCAGGAACCTGAACCCCTCCCTCCTGCACCATCCCTGCAGCCACGAGTTCAAACATTCCCTCTCTCTGTTCTTCTCTAAACTATCCCTTGGCACAGGCCAGAGTCCAGAGATAACCACTCTGTCTGTTTTGGCCCTAAGCTTCCACCCCAACTCCATAAATTTCTGTTTAATATCCCCTTCCCTTGTCCTACCTATATCATGTGTCCCTACATGAACTATGACTTGGGGTTGACTCCCCTCTCCCTTAAGAATCTTAAAAACCCGCTCTGCGACATCCTGGACCCCAGCCCCTGGGAGGCAACACACCAGCCCTAAGTCCCTTTTATTACTATTTACTCTCCTATCTGTCCCCTTAACTATGGAGTCTCCAATTACCAGGCCCAATCGCTTATTCCCCCTACCCACCTGAGCATTCTCAGTTGGCTCACCCCTAGAGACCACCTCCCTTTGGCCATCTCCGGTTGATTCTTCCTCAACTGTAGACTCCAGCACAGAAAATTTGTTTTGGAGGGGAACAGCCTCAGGGGATTGTCTCCCCGATTGCTTCTTACCCCTCTTCCTAATAGTTACCCAAGAATCACTTTTAGGAGTGACTATCTCTTTGTTACTCCTGCCAATATCCTCCTCAACCTCTCGGATTATCCTGAGTTCCTCTAATTCCAGCTCCAGCTCCTTAACACGATCCTCAAGGAGCTGCAAATGTGCACACTTCCTGCAGGTGTAATCAGCAGCAACACTACTGGTGTCCCTCACCTCGTACACACTACAGGAGGTGCAACGTACTGCCTGCACTGCCATCCCTGATACTTTAATTTCCAGGAGAGAAAAAAAAACTTCCCACACACTTATTATTAGATTAGAGGAGGGGGGAGGGTGGGATACTCTACCTGTGTAGAGTATCGGGTTTCCTCTCTGGACCAATTTATAGAGTCAGAGAGAGAAACTACAACTACCGGCAAGCCTCCTAATGACGACTTCCGGTTTCCAGTTAGTTTAAATAAAAACGGCAAAAAAAACTACCACCGCTCGCTACTTTAACCAAAGAGAAAAAGTTAAAAATTACTTAACACTCGAACTTTACGCTCTCCCAAATCGCTGCCTCTCCGTGCTGCTTATATTCCATCATTTGCCTGAACTCCAGCGAAAACAATCCTAACTTAGGCAACTCCTCCTTATCAGTCCCATCAGCTCTGGAATCAGCCTGGTAAACCTTTGCTACACTCCCTTGGGAGCAAAAGCATCCTTCCTGTTTCTCTACACTCGCTGTAACTGTAACATTACATTCTGCACACACTCATTTCCTTCTCTATGAACAGTATCTTCTGTCTGTAAAGTGCACATGAAACAATGCTTTTCACTGTATGCTTTATACGTGTGACAATAGCAAATGAAATCAAATCCTCGGAAAAGGAGATCAAAACTGCAAACACTGATTAATATTTGTCTAATGGTGACATTGGTTGGGGATCCAATATTGGGCAAGATATTAAGCTTGTGCTTGAATTGTGCTTCTCAACAAGAAGAGGATGACACCATCTGGTGTCAGCCTAGATTGTAATCAAGTCCTAGAACAGAGTTTGATCAAGCAACTGAATAAATAATCATGGATGTAACTGTCATTCTGTCGCAGAATGTGTTCCTAATTGTTGAAAACAGAAAATTGAAACATGTAACCAGGAATCATGTATGACATTCGGCTCGTAACAACTCTGAAGTTCTTGCAATTTTTTGCCACTAATATTTTGATGTTGTTACTGAGAGCTGCTGCTGTTAGCCAGTTTATCATCTGTGCTGATGTCTTTCATATGTGGCATATACAACAATAGAATCTTTAATGTAGTGAAACATCTTGAGGCGCTTCACAAGAGGATTCTAAAACAAAATTATGACACCAAGCCACATAAGGATATGCCAGATCAGGTGACCAAAAAAAAGCGTGGTTGTGAAGAGGCATGTTTTAAGTAGCCTCTTCAAAGAGGAAAACAAGGAAGAGAGGCTGAGAGATGTGGGTGTAAATTCCAGAGCTGAAGGCATGCCACCAACATTGGAACAGTTATGCTTTGGAGTGTAGCATACAGTTGAGGTGAAGATAGCTGAGGGTTGTGGAACTGGTTCCAGAGATAAATTGCGGCATGGCCATGGAGGAATTTGAAATGAGAATTTTTATTTAAAATGTTGCTTGACTAGTAGCTGTTTTAGGTTAGAAAGTACAGAGTGATGGGGGGGGGGGGGGAGCACAAGTTGCTGTGATTTAAGACTCAGGCAGCAGAATTTTGGATGACCTCAGATTTATGAAGGGTAGAATGTCAGAGATCTGCCAGGAGTTACATAGAATGCAGTTTGTGACTTTGACAAGAGTTTTTTCAGTATGGTGATATCGGCAGCAACCTGACTGAAGGGCTTTGGAATGGAGCTCTAGGAAAGTTGAACGTGGATTTGGGAGACATCAAAACAGAAGGACTTTGCAGAGGAAAAGGAGGTTAGAGATGGGGCAGTGATTTTCAAAGCTGGAGGGATCAAGGATTTATTTAAGGGGAAAGAAGTGATGAATTTTATCATTATTATAACTATTTTATACTAAATTTCAAGTTACAAGAATTCAACTTCTGTAACCTTGTAATAAGTCCAGTCTGAAGTGATTAAATCCTAGTTTGTTTTAAGAATTGCTTGAGCATCTTTTCTTAGATTTTCCATTTAGAAATAGTCAATTTCTAATACAAGTTTCAAGACTAGTTTATCAGATTGTATTCTTTTTAAAAGGCTAGTTTTATGAGTTTGTTGCATGATGTGTTGGTAGAATATTTGCTTAATACAGCCTCAGATGACAACTTGAGAACCTATTTTAACTGACTGTTCTTCTTGCATGGAATTGAACAGTGAGTTTCCTCAGGCTGACAATTATTGGAACAACTGTAGCCAAGACATTCTGGTATCTGTTCCTGGTTGACAGCATCCCATCTTGGAGAGCTGATGGGAATGCAGTCTCTGAACTTTGCTGAAGTCAGGTGAGATCATTTACTACGATTTCTTAGATGCCTGAACAAGCCAGTTCTGGAAAGAAGAAGCCAGCTATAAGTGCCACACATGAAGTTGCCGTTTGCCAGTAGTGTTGATGATCTTTGCTGATGCCCTGTTTGCAAGCCTGCTATCTATTTTGCGTATGTGTATTATCCTTCAAACAACTCTTGACATTCTTCTTCAATGTCTCGAGCTAGTGTTTTTTTTGCTGTTCGAAGCTGACTCCACTACTTGCAAGTTATTGTTGGTTCCACTACAGGACTTACGGTTTTGACTTTGGACTCGTATTTCACATCAGGAATAATTTGTCATGCCAGTCCTGGTTTCAGTTCATCTGGGCTTTGCAGTATTTTATTGCCTTTGCATTCTATTTCAATAAGGCGTTTGACAAAGTCCCTCATGGGAGGTTAGTTGAAAAGATCAAGGCTCATGGGATACAAGGACAGGGAGCTAGATGGATAAGTAAGTGGCTTGGTAATAGGAGACAGAGTAATAGTGGAAGGGTGTTTTTCTAGCTGGAGGTTGGTCACTAGCGGTGTGCAGCAGGGCTCGGTACTGGGACCTCTTCTATTTGTAATGTATATAAATGACATGGAAGAGGGAGTAAGTGGAGTGATCAGCAAGTTTGCAGACGATACAAAGATGGCTGGACTTGCGGATAGTGAGGAGCTTTGTCAGGCGATACAGCAGGACATGGGCTGGTAGCTTGGTCAGATAGATGGCAGATGGAATTCAATCCTGATAAATGCAAGGTGATGTATTTCGGGAGAAACAATGTAGGGGGGAGGTATATGATAAAGGGTAGACCTATTAAGAGTATAGAAATGCAGAGGGACTTGGGGGTGCAGGTGCACAAGTCTCAAGGTGGCAGAGCAGGTGGAGAAGGTCGTGAAGAAAGCATATAGTATGCTAGCTTTTATAGGAAGGAGTATAGAGTACAAGAGCTGGCCTTTGATGTTGCAGTTGTATAAAATGTTGGTTAGATCTCATTTGGAATACTACGTCCAGTTCTGGTCGCCTTACTACCGGAAGGACGTGGAGACTCTGGAGAGGGTGCAGAGAAGATTTACCAAGATGCTGCCTGGTATAGAAGGTCTGAGTTACGAGGAGAAGTTAGGCAAATTGGGACCGTTTTCCTTAGAAAGATGTAGACTTAGAGGAGATCTAATAGAGGTGTACAAGATTATGAGGGGTATAGATAGAGTAAACAGGGTTAAGCTTCTTCCTAGGATGGACTTGAATAGCACAAGGGGTCACGGGCTTAGAGTGAAGGGGGTAAGGTATAATTTGGATGCTAGAGGGAGTTTTTTTGCCCACACAGAAGGTGGTGGGGATATGGAATGCGCTGCCAAGTAAAGTGGTGGAGGCAGGCAGAGTTATTTAAGAAATACTTCGATGGGCATGTGAACAGAATGGGAATGGAGGGATATAGAAAACTGATTTAAAATAGGGATCGTGAGCCTTGGGAGTCCCTGAGAAGTGTGTAAATAGATGATATTGATGTACTTGTTTTTGTCCTACAGGTGCTTAGGTCCACCTCGTTGTCTAACAAGGGGCATACACGCAATGGGTGGTGAGAGGGCTGCTCTTGAATTTTTTTTGAGAGTATCCTAGTGTTTCACGTCGTTAGTGTACACTTGACCTGGATCATTTGATGGGCAACACGACAGCTCTGACTATCGTTGTGCTGTGCAGATACAAGGATTTGGGCCTGTGTCTGTGGGAGTTTGCGTATTCTCCCTGTGCTTGCGTGGATTTTCTCTTGGTGCTCTGGTTTCCTCCCACATCCCAAAGATGTGCTCTTAGGCTAATTGGCAAAACAAATTCTCCCTAAATTGTCTCAAATTTGCTTTTTAATCCATAGATCTATAAACACAGACAGGAATCGCGGGTAGAGGTGAGAACATCGGGATGGCGGCACGGGCTCGTTGGGCCGAAGGGCCTGTTTCCTGTGTTGTTTTGTTCTTTGTTCTATCAGAATGAAAACGATTCCCACTGACCTTAGCAGTTTTGAAATCTCGGAGTCTTGGGTCATATTGAATCCAAGCCGTTTTTACATGAACTTCATCCTTGAACTAAACTGATAAATTTGACAGGAGCACTATGCCACAGTACCGCAACACAATTCAAACAAACGCATCAATATTTTAGGTATGGTGTTGCCAAATAGTGTTTTTGTACTTTTCCTATTTAATTATTCAAGTGGCAGGAGCCCAGAAATGTATGCCATACTACTATGTGTATTATGTTGTCTTTATTTATCATGGCTAAGCTCTGGGATGTGTTATGGGAGTTCTATGCCCCTATAACCAAATCTGTTGTTGACTGTGACAATGTATATATGGTTTTCATATTCACAGGATTAATTCAAAACACGTGTTCTCTTTTGATGGTCACCAAAACTAAGAATAGTTCCATTAAAAACTGACACAAATTGTGTCAGTTTATCATTAGGAAACCACAATGATGTATTATTTAATTGTGGAGAGATTGCAGAAGGTGGTTGTGTCGAGCCTTCTGATGAATCTCAAAAAATTAGTATGCAAGTATAGCAGGTGATGAAGGCAAATTGAATGTTACAAGGGAAATGAAATATAAAAGTATAAAGATTTTACTGTGAAGGGCTTGGTAAGGCCACATCTGGAATACTGTGTACAGTTTTGGTCTCCTTGTATGAAAAAAAATTACATTATAAGCAGCGTAGAGAAGGTTCACATGACACTTTCCTGGAATGGAGTGCTTATCCTCCGTTGAAAGCTTGAACAAGTAGAACCTGGATCCATGGGAGTTTAGAAGAATGAGTGGTGATCTTTTTGAAACCGAAGATCCTGTGGAAGTGTGATAGGTTAGATACCAGGAGGAGTTTCCACGTGTAGGAAGAGTAGAATTGGTTTAAGAATAAGATATCTTGCGTTTTAGACTGAGATGACGAGAAATTCTTTCTCTTTCAGGGTCTTTAGTCTGTGGAATTCACTCCTGCAGAGATCGATGGAGGCTGGATCATTAAATTTATTCAAGCCTGATTCGGACAGACTTTTGATAGACAAGGGAGTTAAGGGTTATGGGGAGCAGACAGGACAGTGGAATTGAGGCTACAGCTAGATCAGCCATGATCTTAGTGAATTGTAGAGAAGACTCAAAAAGACCAAATAACCTACTGCTTTTTTTGTTGATCTTTGTCAAAATATCCTCACCAACAGTAAATGCCAACTCTAGGTTTGTTGATGACAAATTTCCCTTGAGGGGTAGCATGGTGCTACAATGGTTAACATTGCTGCCTCACAGCGCCAGAGACTCTGGTTCACTTCTGGCTTTGGGTCACTGTTTTGTGTGGAATTTCTCCCCGTGTCTGGGAGACTTTCCTCCAGATGTTCCAGTTTCCTCCCACAGTCCAAAGATGTGCAAGTTTGGTTGATTGGCCATGCTAAATTGCCCCTGTGTGTAGATTAGGGGGATTAGCCGGGTAAATACATGGGGTTATGGGGATTGTTGTCAGTGCAAGTTCGATGGACTGAATGGCCGCCTTCTGCATTGTAGGAATTCTATGATTCTAACTCATTATGGTTTTAGTAATTGTGAGAAGCAGAGTCCATTCACTTCTATTTGATCATGTAAAATTAAGCTTTAAATTAGCTTTAAATTAATTAATTTAAATTAAATAATTAGCTTTAAATTAAGGGGTATGAGTTATAGGACGGATATCAGAGGTAGGTTCTTTACTCAGAGAGTGATTAGGGAGTGGAATGCCCTGCCTGCGGCAGTTGTGGATGCGCCAAGTTTGGTGGCGTTTAAGAGGTTAATTGATAAGTATATGGAAGAGAAGGGAATCGTTTAGTTTGGAGGGGCATTGCTTTTTATCTTGGTCGGCACAACATCGAAGGCCGAAGGGCCTGTTCTGTGCTGTAATGTTCTATGTTCTATGTTCTAAATATAGTTCAGGACTATTACTGTACCTGACACTCTGGTATCATGTATGGTTTAACAATTAATAAGCTGCATTGCATAACATAACAGATATTAAAACAGTAATTTCCCATGCTTTTTTAGAGTTAATTCTCTGCTCTGCAGGATCTGCTCCAGTAATCAGGGTCATCCTCTATAAGCAAGAAAAATGGGGGCATTGCATGATTAATGTACCATGAAGTAGTGAGTTAATCAGTGACTTAGCTGAAAGATGGTGAGTTTTTTCATTTTTACCTCAAACATGTCCACTTCGCTGATTTTTCTAGTGGCAGTCCATATGTTTATCACTAAATGTCTGCATGTTCAAGTGTTTGTTGTTGAAACCCAATAATTAAGGTAACATGATAGACCTATGAATATAAGTCTTGTGAAACACCACAAGTTGCAGCTGCTGAAAAAAATCACCTGTTATTTTAAGGGATGAGTGGTGGTGCCAGGCAATTATTGAATAGGCTATATCTGGGAATTAGTTGATGTCTACCTGAATATTAGAATACTAGGAATATTAAGCCCCAATTTATTGTCTATAACTTCAGATTTGAAGAGTTAGATGTATGATATATTTTCATTAAACAATAGTAACAGCATCAACAACCTGCATTTGTTATTGTCTTCAAAGCTTCTGAGTTATCTGACCTGATGCTTATAGCTGGAAGTTAAACTTGGAAGGGAGTGTAAGTTGGAGAATAAGGACTAACATCTTAGTTTTTGATTTGAGATACCTGTAAGCTTAGTTCCCTACAAGGGATTGAGGAATTACTATTTTCACATCTTTGAAGTTAATCTTCCCTTCTGAATCTATGCTTTCATTAAGTTAACTTTTGCAAGTGATATTCTGATTTGTGTCTCAATTCTGGCAGTTCCCACAACAGAGGTAATATTTACTGGATGTGGTTATTGTTTGTATCTTCCTGTCTTGAAAGTTTTAATTTTTTAATTTCACCTGTTTTCAAGCCCCAAGCAACCAACTACTTTGCTCCATAATCGAGATATATGTCACCAAGATCTAGTGCTTGGTCTAATTCAGTGCGTTCAACCTAGAAGTTATTTCTCTGATATTATTAAATGTTTTTGGTAAGCTGTACTGTTTAATTCGGGATTTGAAATTTTTATGATGAGGTCAATGTTGTCCAACTCTTAAGAGGAGAACAACTTATTATTCTTTAATGAAAGTACATCATACATGTGAATCTTCAAAATCTGAAGGTAATGAGACAAGTAGACTGATTTAATATTCCTATAAAATATTTAAAAATTAAAATATATGTAGAAAAATGTCCTTGAGTGAAAAAAAATGTATTCCTTGGGTTAGAATTGGCCGGTGGTCAAGGACAGAAGTGTGAGACTGAGAGTCAGGCAGTTATGGGCATCAAAATGTAGTGACAGATGAGCTTCAACTCCTGACTTTGTCCAGCAGTACCAGGTTCGTGCTGCCAGTGTCAGTGAGGAAAACGACTGCAAAATAAATGAGCAGACTGACTATGGTACTGTGATGAATGTCATTCAAGTGTGGGGTACAAAGAGGAATATGGTAATGACAAAAGACAGTATAATTAGATACTGTGCTGTGCAGCTGGGAATGGGATTGCCAAAAATTGTCAACCCGCTACCAGAGTTAAGGATGCCTTGTGCTGGAGAGGAATTTGGAGTGTGAGGATCCAGCTGTTATGGTCCACACAGGAAATAGCGACATGGGTAGAATCAGGAATAATGTTTGGCTAAGGGAATTTTGGAAGTTAGGTCCAAATTAAAATGATGATCAACAAAGGTAATCATCTCTTTATTGTTTCCCAAGCCACCAACCAATTGACATAGTGTCAAGCTATTTGGATAAGGTGGGCTTCAGTTGAACAGGGCTGGTATTAGTGCATAACTAGCGTTGTGGACAAGGCTTTGAACGAACAGAAGATGGAAGGTGAGTTCAGGTGAAAGAAGATTTATAACTGCAAACAGAGAGGTTAAGGCGTTGGAACAGTACAGCAATATCAGTAAACGGACAAAAATTGTGTATCAGGGAATAGAAGTTCAAAGAATGAGGTCAAAGGTTCTTTATCTGAATGCACAAAGCATTTGCAAAAGTTTTCAGTCGTGGGGGAGAGGGGAATCGTGGGGGGTTGGGGGAGGAGACCTTCCACCCACCCCCTCTCCCGAGACAGTTACCCTCCCCACTACCTTTTTGTATGTACTCGTTCTACAAAGCACAGCACCCTCTGTGCATCCTCCCCCTAAACTGCCCTGTCTCTCCCTGCCCAAGGCCCCATACTTAACTTACTCTAGGATCCTTGGGCCTGTTTACTGTCCCAGCAGCACCCTCTAATGTACTGTAAGCACTGTTGTGGTTGGTAGAGCTGCCAACCAGTTGGCTTAGCCAGAAGTTCCTGAGCACACAGGACACCCCACTGAAAGGTGGAAGTCCTACTGGCAGTCTATTTTGCCCAACAGTTGTTCATTAGTGAGCAGATGTGGCATGATTTGGCTCCACACTGACTTTGCTCCTGTGTGGGGTGTGTACTATTCTTTACCTTTGTCCCCACTCCCACAATATGGTACTAATGTTTACAAAGAGATCGGGCTTTGCAAATAAATCATAAAATCACAGAACCTTACAGTGCAGAAAGAGGCCCTTCGGCCAAAAGAGATGGGAATGATACTAAATGGATTTTTTGCATCAGTATTTACTGAAGAAATGAGCATGGAGTCTACGGAAATTGGGCAAACAGGGAGGTCATGGAACTTTTACAGATTAAAGAGGAGATGGTGTTGGCTGTCTTGAGGCGAATCAGTGTGATTGCAGAGCCCCTGGTTGATGATCTTTGCGTCGTCAATGGAAACGGGGGAGGTTTTGGAGGATTGCGGATGTGGTTCCTACTTTTAAGAAAGGGAACAAGGATAGTCCGGGAAATTACCGACCGGTGAGTCTGACCTCAGTGGTCGGTAAGCTGATGGAGAGGCTTCTGAGGGACAAGATTTATGAGCATTTGGAGAAGTTTAGAATGATCAGAAATAGTCAGCATGGTTTTGTCAAGGGCAGGTCGTGCCTTACGAGCCTAGCTGAGTTCTTCAAAAATGTGACTGAACACATTGACGAAGGAAGAGCGGTGGAAGTAGTGTACATGGACTTCAGCAAGGCGTTTGATAAGGTCCCCCATGCAAGACTTCTTGAGAAGGTGAGAGGGCATAGGATCCAAGGGGCTTTGGCCTTATGGATCCAGAACTGGCTTGCCGGCAGGAGGCAGAGTGGTTATGGATGGGTCTTTTTCTGCTGTGGAGTGCCCCAGGGATCTGTTCTGGGGCCCTTGCAGTTTGTCATTTTCATAAATGACCTGGATGAGGAAGTGGAGGGATGGGTTAGTAAGTTCGCCGACGATACAAAGGTGGTGTTGTGGATGGTCTGGAGGGATGTCAAAAGTTGCAGCGGGACATAGGATGCCAGACAGGGCAGAGAAGTGGCAGGTGGACTTCAACGCGGATAAATGTGTAGTGGTCCATTTTGGCAAGAATAATGGGATGAGAGAGTACAATATCAAGGATAGGAGTCTTAGCTGTGTTGTAGAGCAGAAGGATCTTGGGGTCCGGGTTCATTGGATTCTTAAATCAGCCTCGCAGGTGGAGGATGTGGTCAAGAAGGCATATGGTGTACTGGCCTTCATTGAGGGATTGAGTTTAGGAGTCAGGAGGTAATGATGCAGCTTTATGAGACCCTTGTCAGACCCCACTTGGAATACTGTACGCAGTTCTGGTCGCCTCACTATAGGAAGGATGTGGAAGCTATTGAAAGAGTGCAGAGGAGATTTAGAAGGATGCTGCCTGGATTGGGAGGCATGCATTATGAAGATAGGTTGAGGGAACTGGGACTCTTCTCCCTGAAGAGACGAAGATTGAGAGGTGACCTGATAGAGGTTTATAAAATGTTGAGAGGAATAGATAGGATGGATTCTCAGAGACTATTTCCCCGAGCTGAAATGGTCACTACGAGAGGACACAGATTTAAGGTGCAGGGAAGCAAATACAGAGGGGATGTTAGGGGTAAGTTTTTCACTGAGGGTGGTGAGTGAATGGAATTGGCTGCCATCGGTGGTGGTAGAGGTGAACTCGCTGGGGTCTTTTCAAAGACTCCTGGATGAGTATATGGGAACTAATGGGATAGGGTGTTATAGATAGGTCTATGGCTTGGTAGGTATAGATGTGATCGGCACAACTCGTGGGCCAAAGGGCCTGTTTGTGCTGTAGTGTTCTATAAATCCCCAGGACCAGACAGGGTATTCCCACGGACCTTGAGAGAGGTTAGTGTTGAACTTGCAGGGGCCCTGGCAGACATATTTAAAATGTCAATATTCATTTGTTGGGGGTGGGGGGTGCCAGATGATTGAAGGGTGGCTCGTGCTGTTCTGTTGCTTAAAAAAAGCTTCCAAAAGAAATCCGGGAAATTATAGGCCAGTAAGTTTGACATCGGTGGTTGGCAAATTATTGGAAGGTGTAATAAGGGTTAGAATCTACAAATATTTGGATAGACAGGGACTTATTAGGAGAGTCAACAATGCTTTGTGCGTGGGTCATGTTTGACCAATCTATTAGAGTTTTTCGAGGTGATCAGCAGGAAAGTGGATGAAGGAAAAGCAGTGGATGTTGTATTTCAGCAAGGCCTTTGACAAGGTCCCTCATGGAGGTTAGTTAGGAAGTTCAGTGGCTAGGTATACATGGAGAGATTGTAAATTGGATTAGACACTGGTGCAATGGAAGAAGCCAGAAAGTGGTTGTGGAGGATTGCTTCTCTGAATGTTTAATTAGGGATTTGAAATATTTTATGATGAGGTCAATGATGTCCAATGATTAGTGGAGTGCCGCAGGGATTAGTGTTGGGTCCATTGTTGTTTGTCATCTATATCAATGATCTAGATGATAATGTGGTAAATTAGATCAGCAAATTTGCTGATGATACAAAGATTGGAGGTGTAGTGGACAGTGAGGAAAGTTTTCAAAGCTTGCAGGGAGACATGGACCAACTAGAAAAATGGGCTGAAAAATGGCAAATGGAATTTAACGCAGACAAGTGTGTGGTATTGCACTTTGGAAGGACCAACCAAAATAGAACGTACAGGCTAAATGGTAGGACTCTGAAGAGTGCAGTTGAACAGAAGGATCTGGGAATCCAGGTACAGAATTCCCTAAAAGTGATGTCACAGGTGGATAGAGTCGTAAAGAGTGCTTTTGGTACATTGGTCTTTATAAATCGGAGTATTGAGTATAAAAGTTGGAGTGTTATAATAGGGTTATATAAGGCATTGGTGAGGCCGAATTTAGAGTATTGTGTACAGTTTTGGTCACCTAATTACAGGAAGGATGTAAATAAGGTTGAAAGAGTGCAGAGAAGGTTCACAAGGGTATTGCCCAGACTTGAGAAGCTGAGTTACAGAAAGAGATTGAATACATTAGGATTTTATTCCCTGAAGTGTAGAAGAATGAGGAGAGATTTGATAGAGATGTATGATTTTGAAGGATATAGATAGAGTGAATGCAAGCAGGCTTTTTCCATGAGGCTAGGGGAGAAAGCCATCAGAAGGCATGGGTTAAGGGTGAAAGGAGAAAAACTTAAAGGGAATATTAGGGGGGGCTTCTTCATGCAGAGAGTGGTGAGAGTGTGGAATAAGCTGTCAGATAAAGTGGTAAATGCAGGGTCACTTTTAACATTTAAGAAAAACTTGGATGGATTCATGGATGAGAAAAGTATGGCGGGATATGGTCCAAGTGCTGGTCAGTGGGACTAGGCAAAAAATGGTTCAGCACAAACAAGAAGGGCCAAAAGACCTGTTTCTGAGCTGTAATTTTCTATGGCTCTATGGCCCATCGAGTCTGCACTGAACACAATCCCACCCGGGCCCTACCCCCATATCCCTACATATTTTACCTACTAATCCCTCTAACCTACACATCTCAGGACACTAAGGGGCAATTTTTTATGGCATGGTCAATCAACCTAACCTGCATATCTTTGGACTATGGGAGGAAACCAGAGTACCTGGAGGAAACCCACACAGACACAAGGAGAATATGCAAACTCCACACAGACACTGACCTAAGCCAGGAATTGAACCCAGGTCTGTGGAGCTGTGAAGCAGTAGTGCTCACTATTGTGCTGCCCAGGCAATATTCCGGGCAACACTATTTTGGAAAGATAGACAAGCAACAGAGGAAGCATAGCTCTAATAGTAAAGGATGATGTAAGAACATCAAGAGAGGGTCTGACCTCCGAAGATCATGAAATAAAATCTATATGGCTCAAAATTAGGAATAGCAAGAGTCAAAGCACAAGTAAGAGCAGCGCATAGGCCCCTAACAGTAGTTGTACTGTTGAGAAAAGCACTAAACAAGAACTTATTGGAGCTTGCAACAAAGGATATGTAATAATTATGGAGAACTTAAAAAATTCATATTGGTTAGAACGGTTGAATTGGCAAGATGGTCTACATGATAAGTTTGTAGAATGTCATTACTGTTTTTTTTGAAGCAGTACATTGCGAAACTGGGGATAAAGCTATCTTAGTATTATGTAATGAAGTAGGGTTAATTAGTATTCTTACATTTGAAAATGACATACTCCAATCACAAACAAGAATTTTAAACTTAAAGCCAGTTATGAAGGGAGAAGTGACTAAGATTAATTGGATAAATGGACACAAAGGCATAGAAGTAAATGGACACCGGAAAACATTTAAAGAAACAATTAGAAATAGTTAGGGTCGCAGGTCAGAACCCCAAGGTATGTTATGAAACCATATTAAAACATGGAATAAGAGACTCTTCGGCTGCTGATTCGTTTTTACAAGAAAAATAAAACCATTTATTGAAGATAAAATGTTGGATTATTGGACAATACTTATTGCTCCCTCATTAGCTTAATAAATACAGATTCTAAGATTAACACTGATTACAAAGTACATCTTGAACTACACTACTCTCCTTAACACGGTTTCTTTTAAGTACACAAATTGGCTATGGTCAAATGCACGCATTCTGCTCTGAATCCAAGTTGGTGTCTATGGCTTTTTCCTTTGAGTCACACTAAAAGATTGCCACATAGAGTTTCCAAAAATACACCTTTAAAATCTTCTCTTAGCAGTTTATATTCTGAAATCCAATTCAGGCTTTTCAAATGAGAGTACTAAACTGAACTTCCCTCCAATTTTAACAGTCTAGGATTTTATACTGCTCCCTTTAGAATTTCTTCATCTTGACTGCTTTACAAACTGTTCATAATTGCTTTAACTCTCTATTCCTAGACTGTGTTAAAATGACATCAAATATTTCCTTTACCTCAAGCCTGCTGTCCCACTTCAAATCTGGTAACTGCAACTGTCTCTTTAATTCAAGACTTTGTTTATTCCTTGAAATTTTCTGAACAATATCTTGTTTTCTATTCACTTAACTTCAGTCATCTTAAACATGCTTTCTTTCTAAGTTCCCTGGTTATCTGGGTTGCAGTTGATACTCCAGGAAGCCTGCCACTTCGTAGCTCCTTTTCAGTCTTTCTTCTGGCAGAATTGAGAAGTGTTCACACCTGTCTCCAACTATAATGTAACCAGCTAAAGCTAAAAGCTTTTTTTTATTAATTGTGCCTCTCGTAGCTAAGCAATGCCTGTACCTTTACTACCCTATTTATTCTTCACACCATATCCTCTCTATCTACAATAGACACACATCTGGAACTTGCCTCCACAAATACACCTTTGTCCAGCATGAATCTAATTAAAGGTTTTACCCTTTCAGCCATAGAAACATTAAATTAAACACACATCCCTTATACCTAATGTTTAAAACCATCCTTGTCCTAACAAACAGGACAAATTATCATGGGAATGTAGAAATAGCTAAAGCATTGAACAGATACTTTGTTTGCCTGACAGTAGAAGACAAATTTCATATCAGAAATTGATCATTACCCAGAGGCTGAAGAGAATGAGAAAATGAAGGAAATTAATATCAACAAAGTATTGGAGAAATCTAATGGTCTAAAATACAAGAAATCCCCGGGGTCTGATGACTTACACAGCAGGGTTCTAAAAAAAAAACATTGATAGTGAATGCACTAGCTTTGATCTTTTTGTCAAAATTGTTCAAATTTGGGAACAATCCCATTAGATTGGAAGTTGGCAAATGTTGTGCTGCTTTTAAGAAAGGAAGGAGAGAGAACCATGAACCACAGGCCAGTTAGCCTCGCATCAGTCATTGGGGTAATGCTGGAATAGGTTTTTAATGAAGTCTTAATTCTGCACTTAGAAAAGCATAATATGATTAGAATAAGTCAAATGATTTCACTAAAGGAAAATCCTGTTTGACAAATTTATTGAGTTTTTGAAGATGTTGCTAGTAAAGTAGTCAAGAGGAACCAATAAATGTGTGTATATGGATTTCCAAAAGGCATTCAATAAAGATTGGCAAGATTAGGGCTCTTGGGGTTGGTGATATTTTAGCATTCACATGGGATTGCCAGGGGTAGAACACTGAAGAGCGCAGTACAACAGAGGGATCTGGGATTAAAGACACATAATTCCCTAAAAATAGCTTCACAGGGTCGTAAAGAGTGCTTTTGGTTCATTGGCCTTTATAAATCAAAGTATTGCGTATAAGAGTTGGAATGTTATGGTGAAGTTGTATAAGACAATGCTGAGGCCAAATTTAGAGCATTGTGTGCAGTTTTGGTCATCTAATTACAGGAAGGACATTAATAAGGTTGAAAGAGTGCATAGAAGGTTTACAAGGATGTTGCTGGGACTTGAAACAGAGTTACTGAGAAAGGTTGAATAGGTTAGGACCTGATTCCCTGGAGCTTAGAAGAATGACGGGAAATTTAATAGAGGTGTACAAAATTATGATGGGTATAGATAGAGTGACTGCAAGCAGGCTTTTTCCACTGACGATACAGGGGAAAAAAAAACTAGAGGATCATGGGTTAAGGATGAAGGGGGAAAAGTTTAAAGGGAATATTAGGGGGGCTGTGGGTTTCCTCCCACAGCGGTGGGAGTTTGGAATGAACTGCCAGACGAAGTGGTAAATGCAGGCTCACTTTTAACATTTAAGTAAAACTTGGACAGGTACATGGATTCGAAGGGTGTGGAGAGATATGGTCCAGATGCAGGTCAGTGGGACTATGCAGAAAAATGTTCAGCACAGCCAAGAAGGGCCAAAAGGCCTGTTTCTGTGCTGTGGTTTTCTATGGTTCCATGGATTGGTGAATGGTTAGAAAGCAGAGAGTAGACATAAGCAAGACTATTTTTATAAAGTGACAGGCAGTGGAGTATTATAAAGATCGGTGCCATAGATCTTTATAATACTCGATTATACATTGATTATTGACTAACACTGCTGCTGGTTTTGTCATCTATCTGCTGATAATCTAGGTGGAAAGGTAAGCTATGGGGAGGATGCAGAGGCTACAATATTATATATTTCCTTCAAAACTCGTCCTCAAACTCTGGCCTGGGGCTCAGCTCCTCTCTCTGGACTGGATCCTCAA
Organism: Sphyrna mokarran; assembly: GCA_024679065.1. NCBI lineage: Eukaryota > Metazoa > Chordata > Chondrichthyes > Carcharhiniformes > Carcharhinidae > Sphyrna > Sphyrna mokarran. Next base: position 3,453,399 of record JAGIQG010000026.1, read on the forward strand.
CTTCCCAACCCACAAACCACGATCAGTAAGGATGGGCAACAATACCTCCTCTATGACCATCCTCAACATTGGTGCGCCACAAGGCTGTGTTCTCAACCACTTATCGGACTCTGTGATTGCAGCCAAATTCTGTCCTCCCTTCACCCTTCAACTCAATTTTCAAATTTACTGATGACATCACTGTAGTGAGTTGGACCTCACTGATGAAACAAAGTACAGGAAAGTGATAGAGAAGATGGTGTGACGATAATAATCTCTGTCTCAATGTCCGCAAAATGAAGGAGATATTCATTGAGTTCAGGGAGAGTGAAGGACGTGTCCCTGTCTACATCAACAGAGACAAAGTGGGAATGATCAAGCGCTTGAGGTTTTTAGATGTCCAGATCACTAACAACTTGTCCTGATCCCTCCATACAGATGCTATAATTAAGAAAGCCCTCCAATGACTCTGAGAAGAAATGAATTGACTCAGATGATTCTTTGGAATTCTCTACTTCAAGGCTGTGTATTCTCCCATCGACGAATACACTTAAACTTATACAGACAACTCTTTCGTGTCTTGGGGGAATATGGGGATTGGGCAGAAAAATGAAGTTGAAAACATGACCACGTTGAATGATGGATCAGGATAAATGATCTATGCCTGCTACTATTTCCTGTGTTATGTAGAGTTGAATGTATTAGTGTGTATAATGGATTCTCTTTACAATACTTACAATATTTAAAATTCCTGTAAGGTTTTCGTATAAATACTAGATTTTGAGTCCAGAGTTCTGAAATATCATAATGAACCCACCCACAAAATCGTGAATAGAAACTATCTGAAAGAAAAAGATAGTTTTGTCAACTATCGAATAAGAACTTATATTTATGTAACAGTTATTACTATAAAATGATAGATTTGCCTTGGAATACTTGTGGCACAAATTATAAGAAGTAAAAGTTGAGAGAGATTGCATAAACTTGGCTTGTATTGCCAAGCATTCAAAAGATTGAATGACGATCTGAATAAAGTGTTTGAAATTGAGGAATTAGAATTGAAGAAAAAAATTATTACCTCTGAGGGAATTTTGATCAATTTACTCCTAAAATTCTAGCTGTTTTGCTGAATGAAACCAAAACACACTTTCTATATAAAGGGTAGTGAAAATCTGAAGTGTTCGTCTTCCTATACGCAAAGACTTGGATTTTAAATCATTTTAATGATTTTTTTTTTGTTAGTTAAGGATGGCAAGGGAAATGAAGCAAAGACAGGTCAATGGTGTCCAGGGAGAAATCGAACAGGGTCTAATCAATAAATAAAAGTAGGAGTCAAAGGCTCATAGTTATTGTTTATTAGAAATGGTGTAATTCATACTCCTTGTAGAACTGTAGTTGTTGGTGACAATAGCAATAGTTACAGAAAATAGAGGATCTGAGTATTATTTTGAAAAGTGGATGAACTTGACAAAGTGGATTTGAATGTCAGGGATAGAGACGCGTCTAAGTATTTATGCCAAAAGGAAGGAGGTGGAATTAGTTTTGAATATTTGGCTCCAGTGAAGTCAAATGAGCCTATGCCATCCATCTTTTGGTAAAGAAGCTACAGTGGGATTTGATATATAATTACTGTTTTATGTATTTAGTGTGAATAATAGACAGTAATTCCTTTTGTGTTGAAGAGCCAAGAATAGAACCAATTATATGTTCATTTTTGTTTTATAGGCCAATGCACAGTTGATTCGAGAAGTTGATGTAGAAAAAGTAGCATCGTTCAATAGTCCATATGTAAGTGCAATAAAAACTCTGTGGAATGATCCAGGAATTCAAGAGTGCTATGATCGAAGGCGAGAATATCAGTTGTCAGACTCTGCTAAATAGTAAGTACGTGACTTGTTTGGAATATCTTGGATAAAACCAGGATATGTGACAAAAAAACAAAAAAAATTACACAGCATAGGAGCACCCTCCGAGCCTGCACTGACTAAAACCCCCTTTGCTTCTGGCGCCACATCCCTCTATTCTCATCCTATTTATGTACTTGTCAAGACACCCCTTAAAAGTCACTACATATTCGCTTCTACTACCTCCACCGGTAACGAGTTCCAGGCACCCACCACTCTTTTTAAAAAAAAAACTGTTTCATACATCTCTTTTAAAACTTGCCCTTTGCACCTTAAATCTATACACCCTAGCAATTGGTTCTTCCACTCAGAGAAAAGGCTTCTGACTATGCATTCTGTTCATGCCTCTTAATCTTATAGACTTCTATCAGGTCTCCCCTCAACGTCCATTGCTCCAGTGAAAACAAACCAAGTTTCTCCAACCTCTCCTCCATAATGCCCTCCATACCAGCCATCATCCTGGTAAATCTTTTTTTCTGTACCCTCTCTGAAGCCTCCATATTCTTGTAGTGTGGTGACCAGAATTGAACACTATATTCCAAGTGCGGTCTTACTAAGGTTCTACAAAGCACCACATGATTTGCCAGTTTTTACACTCAATACCCGAGCGATGAAGCCAAGCATGCCGTATTGCCTTCTTGACTTCTTTCTCCATGTGCATTGCCACTTTCAGTGACCTGTGTACTTGTATACCCAGATCCCTTTGCCTATTAAATGCATGCCCTATGACAAGATAAATCGAAGACTATGGTCGATGTTTGTTTTGAATTTAAAACAAAGCTCTGTGTACTTATGCAAATAGATATATTTGTAAATACACTAATTATGTCTTGTCATTTTGAAATGAATAGATGTTTTCTATGGATCATTCATAGATTCTACAATTATGAAATGCAACATCTTTTGAAATACACGTCTAGTTGGCTCAGATATGCTGTCACTGTTCCACTGAATGGAGAAAAACAATCAGGTTCCATTAATCTCCAAATTCAACTTTTTTAGAGGTTGGAAACATATAGTTTAACTTTTGTATGATACTTGAGACTGAAGAATCAAGTTAATAGTAAAATTCTGAATTACTTCATATCACTTAGAAACAAAGTCTGAAGAATTTTCTGAAATTGTCCATTTGAATTGATGTGTTGTTCCATCATTTAATTTTCTTCTCAGTTCTAAACCTCATCCCCACCCTAATTTCTGATTTCCTTAAGCTTGTTCCTTGCTTTGATACAACTGGGGGCATTTGGTCATTGTTTAGCTGTGAGCTTTGATAATAAGTGTGGTAATTATTTGCCTGCATAATCATTTCAACTAAGTTGCCTCTTGCCCCATCCAAAATCATTTGACAGGAATCACTCATTATTCAATCACGAGCAGGAACTATGATCAATTTGCAATCCCAAACATAGAGAGTTGCTCTTTTGGCTCAGTGTTTTCAATTAATTCTTAATTTCTGGGTGGAAACTGCAAAATGTTACACTACAAGGGAGAGTAGCCAGTTAAATATTACTAAGTTTATCACCTACAGTCATTTTGTACAGTCATTTTGTGTTATATGCTCATCAGAGTAGAAGTAGCAAGATAAATTGGATGAATATGTGGCTGAAATGATGGTGTGAGGTGGAGGATTTCAGATTCCTGGGACATTGAGACCGATTCTGGGGGAGGTGGAATCATTACAAACTGGACAGGTTGCACCTGGGCAGACCGGGACTGATGTCCAAGGGGGAAGTATTTGCTAGAGTGGCTAGGGACGATTTAAAATGGCAAGGAGATGGGAACCTATGCAAGGAATCAGAGGAGGAGGAATTGAGAATGAGGAAAAAAATGCAGAAAGCAAAATAAGAAATGTGATAGACAGAGAAATCAAGGGCCAAGGGCTATAGTGAAAAATAGTGGCAACAGGGCAAATAATAAAAACAAAAGCCTTAAGGCTTTGTGCTTAACATGCAGCACATTTGCAATAAAATGGATGAATTTATCATGCAAGTAGATGTACATGGTCATGGTACAGTTTGAATTACAGAGACATGGCTACAGGATGACCAAGGATGAGAATTGAACAATTATTTAGAAAGAACATATGAAAGGAGAAGATGGTAGAGTTGCATTGCTGGTTAGAGAAAATTAATGCAGTCATAAGGGAAGATATTAATTCTGATGTGGAATCTCTATGGATAGAGCTGAAACACACTTGAGTGTTGAAGGTCAGAATGGCATTAAACAAGAAATTAGATTCACATGCAGTAAAGGAGCATCTGTAATTATGGGTGACTTCAATCTGCATATAGACTTGGGAAATCAAAGTAGCCACAATATGGAGAGGAGGAATTCCTGAAGAGTATATGAGATGGTTTTTTTTAACAAATGTATTGAACTAACTAGAGAGCAGGCCATCCTAGATTGGCATTATGTAATGAGAAATGAATCATTGGCGATCTAGTTATGCAAGACCCTTTGCGGATGACGGCCATAATATGGTAAAATTTTTCATGAAGATATAGAGTGACATAGTTGATTCTGAGACAAAGGTCTTGTGTCTTAATAAAAGAGACTATGATGGATTGGGAAACATTACTTAAAGGGGTGATGGTGGACGGGCAATGGCAAACGTTCAAAGAGTGCATGGATGAACTGCAACAATTGTTTATTCCTGTCTGGTGCAAAAGTAAAACGGGAACGATGGCCAATCTTTCTCTTTACGTAACTACAGAAATTTTTACAGTCAGCTTTATGGTCCCTACAAGTTTAATCTCGTTAGAAGTATTACTCACAAGATAGTATTAGATTTGAGGAAGAAGCATTAAAAATTAGCCAGATCTGAGGATTGGGAGCAATTTAGAATTCAGCAAATGAGGCTTAAGGGGAATGGGGAAAGTAGAATATGAGAGTAAGCTTGCTGGGAACATAAAAATTAAGACTAAAAGTGAAAATAAGTATGTGAAGAGAAAAAGATTGGTGAAAGCAATTGCTGTCAGAAACAGGAAATTTATAATGGAAGACAAAGAAATGGTTGATTGACTAAATTGGTTCTGCCTTCATAAAGGAGGACACAGATGACATAGCAGAAATGTTTGAGACACGTATTCAAAGGGTTCAAAGACACATATTCAATGACACAGGGTTCATTGAGAGAAAGGAGTAGAAAGAAATCAGTCTTAGAAGAGAAATGGTGTTGGAGAAATTGATTAAAGGCATTAAGTCTCCAGGACCTGATAATCCACGTCCCAGTGTATTTGAGGAAACAGGCCTAACAAAAGAGGATGCATTAGTGGTCATCTTTCAAGATTCTACCAACTCTGGAACAGTTCTTGAGATTGGAGGTTGGCTAATGTAACCCCACTATTTAAAAGGGGAGGTAGAGAGAAAACGAGGAATTTTAGACATCTTTTCTCACTATTGACATCTTGATGTCAATAGTGAGAAAAGTTCTAGAGTCTGTTATTAAAGATTTTATAGGAAAACATTTGTAAAACAGTGGTAGGATTAGGCAGAATTAACATGGATTTATGAAAGAGAAATCATGCTTGACAAATCTGGATTTCTTAGAGGATGTCATTTGGGATCTTTTAAGAGACTTGTGGATGAGTACATGGGATTCATTGGGATTGAGGGTTATAGATAGGCCTAGTAGGTAGGGATATGATCAATGCAACTTGTAGGCCAAAGAGTCTGTTTGTGCTGTAGTGTTCTAAGGTGTAACTAGCAGAGCTGAAGAGGAAGGGCCGGTGAATATAGTTTAATTGGACTTTCAAAAGGGTTTTGATAAAGTCCTACATGAGAGATTAGCATGTAAAATTGCAATGCATGGAGTTGAGGGGCACACATTAGTTGGATAGATAACTGGTTGGCAGATAGGAAACAAAGAATAGGAATAAATGGGTCATCTTCTGAATGGCAGGCAATGTTTGGTAGAGTACTGCAGGGATTAGTTCTGGGAGCCCAGCTATTCACTATACGTGTTAATGATTTAGATGAGGAATTAAATGTAACATCTCCAGATTTGCAGATGACACAAAGCTGAGTGGGAGCGTGAGCTATGAGGAGGATGCAGAGATGGTTCAATATGATTTGGGCAAGCTGAGTGAGTGGGCAAATGCATGGCAGATGCAGTATAATGTGGATAAATATAATATGCATTTTGTAGCAAAAACAGGAAGATAGATTATCTGAATGGCTGTAGTTTGGGAGAGAGGAACGTGCAATGAGACCTGGATGTTCTTGTACACTAGTTGCTGAAAGTAAACAGGTGCAGCAGGTAGTGAAGAAGGCAAATGTTATGTTTGCCTTCGTAGTGAGAGGGTTTGGGTATAGGGTAAGGGCTGCCTTGCTGCAGTTATCCAGAATTTTGGTTAGACCACAGCTGGAATAGTGCACAGCTTTGGTCTCCTTACCTGAATCAGGATGTTCTTGCTGCAGTGGGAGTGCAGAAGTGGTTTACTGGACAGATTCCTGGGATGGAGGGACTGATGTATAAGAAGGGATTGAGTCAATTTAAAAGTATAGTCACTGCTGCTCAGAAAAATGAGTGGGAATCTCATGGAATCTGTAAAAGCCTAACAGGACTAGATAGGGTAAACGCAAGAAAGATTTTCTTGATGGTGGGGTATCCAGAACCAGGGGTTAGTTCCTGATAGTGTCCAGAGCTAGGGGTTACAGTCTAAGGATACAGAGTAAACTGTTTACGACTGAGATGAGAAGAAATGTGGTGAGCATGTGGAATTCGCTGGGGTAAACATGCAGATGCAGCAGTTGAGACTAAAACGTTATATATTTTCAAGAAGTTAGATATAGCTCTTGAGTTGAAAAGAAACAAAGGATATGGATGAAAGATGGGATCAGGCTATTGAGTTGGATATTCAACCATGGTAATGGATTGAGGGGCAAGCTTGAAAGGCCGAATGTCCTACTCTATTACTTTCTACATATCTACGTGAAAGGAATCATTTAAACCCTACAAGCTAAAGGACTGTCGATCACAGTTAGCAAAAGTTCACTTAGAACATGCCGCCTGGTTGTTTTTTGGCTTCAAATTTATTTGGTTGAATTGTGATAATTTGTGATTATTTTGACATCTTGAATTACAACTATCAAGTCCGTAATTATGAATTCCTTAATAGTGTATCTTGCATTTTTAGGCCTCCATTAAACTACTACTTAAATGATTCTTCACTCTCTGTATGTCAGTGTGTGGTTTTACATGCTGAAGATCTGGTAGCATTGGGTTGTTTAAAAACCTTGCTAATATAATGAATCGACTGGGTTGACATGACTCTCCTGTGGTCATGCTCTTCGAGTAGAAGATTGGTGGAAATTGATAAGTTATAAACTGTAGGTTATATTTATTTGCAAAAGGAAGGTAACAACAGAAAATTAATATAGAATTTCACTTCATACAACTTTTAACACATGCCTTGGATAAAAATAAGGCAATATTTAATTCTTAAGTTAGGGCTGTAATATAAAATCTGTACTTAAGGTTTTATAAAACCAAAATGTGATCCAATTCTACCTGGATTGAAGTGTGGTGGTACAAGAAGAACTGGAAAATTGGGAGAGGCTCATCATGTTCCCATTTAGAACTGACAGCTCTCAGCTACAGAGCTGTCGATCAAGCCCTTCAAATTCTGTATCAAATCTTTCATCTACTCCCAGAACAAAACCCAAAGGAGAGAACTTCAGTATCAGAATCCACTTCCATTTACAAATTCCATTTACAATCTGAATAGACAATATATTAATTAAATTGTTTTCATGATCTTGGAATATAATCCTTGTTAAATCGATTTATGTCGATAGTACTATTATCTACCTTTTAAAAAATCAGCCTCTGATGCTCATTTCTGGGATCTACAGAACAAAGGAGCAAAAAGACACAGCTGGGAGATTGTCTTTGTGTGCAGTAATCAAAATTCAAGTGCCCCCAGCCCCATCTCCTAAATGAATATTGAAAATATGTTGGCTTGTTATTTGAAATTTGACATTGAGAGCTGATTTCTTGTGGCATATCTAATAATCTCTTGAACTGCGAGTGCAAGTATTAGATTAAGGTAATCAATGACCATTATTAGTATTATGTATATTGTTTTCAGATAAATATTTTTCTCATCAGTCTAATTGTTTCACGAATTTTTGTTTCTGTAAATTTTCATTCGTTGCTTGAAAATGGTGTAGAGATGCTGATGTTGGATTGGGGTAAGCACATAAGACGTGTCACAACACCAGGTTTATTTGGAAGCACAAGCCACAAGTTTTCGGAACACTGCCTTTTCATAAGATGAGTGGGATTTGGAAAGCTTCTGGCCTATGCTACCAAATAAACCTGTTGGACTTTGAACTAATGTTGAGAGACTTCTTACTGAAAATAGTGGGAGAACCTCATACAAAAGATTAAATGATAAAAACCAAATTGGTCAAATCGTAGAATCCTCACAATGTAGATGATGACTGTTCAGCCCATAGAATCTGCACCAACTTTCTGACGATGTGTCTTACCCTGGCCCTCCTTCATCCTTTCCCCATAATCCTGCATGTTCGTCATGTATAATGTATCTAACCTACATATCTTGAGACACTAAGGGGTAGTTCTTTTTAGCATGGCCAATCCACCTAGCCTGAACATCTTTGGACAGTGAGAGGAAATTGGCGCACCCAGAGAAAACCCACATAGACAAGGGGAGAATGTGCAAAATTCACATGCACCCAAGATGGAAATTGAACCTGAATCTCTGATGCTGAGATAGCAGTACTAACCATTGTACTATCATGCTGCCCCTTGCATCATGCAAATGAAACACTTTGTGCAAAAGAAAAGTATTGCATGTCCATTTCTACTCTCCTTTTGCAGAGATTCACCTTCTTGAGTAGAAATGGGGAGGCAATAGCATTGTGGTATTATTCCTGAACTATTAATCCAGAAACTCAGCTAATGTTCTGGAGACCCAGGTTCAAATCCCACCATGAAAGATGGTGGAATTTGAAATCAGTTTAAAAAAATCTGCAATTAAGAATCTGTTGATGACCATGAAGGCATTGTTAGTTGACGGTAAATCCAATCTGGTTCACTGATGTCCATTAGGGAAAGGAATCTACCGTCCATGGCCTGACCGACATGTGACTGCAGATCTACAAAGTAAAAGTAAAGTTTACTTATTAGTCACATGTAAGACTTAACATTAACATTGCAATGAAGTTGCTGTGAAATTCCCCTAGTTGCCACACTCCGGTACCTCTTCAGGTCAGTGCACTTAACAAGCACATCTTTCAGACTATGGGAGGAAACTGGCACCTAGAGGAAATCCACACAGACATGGGGAGAACGTACAAACATCACACAGACAGTGACCCAACCTGGGAATCGATTCTGGGTCCCTGGCACTGAGGCAGCAGTGCTAGCCATTGTGCCACACCTGTGATGTGGTTGACTCTCAACTATGCTTGGGCAACTAGGCATGGCAGTAAATCATGACCAGCCAGCGACACCCATGTCGCATGAAAAAGTTTTTAAATAATTGTACCTGAATCATTGTCAATGTGAATGGACTTGAGAAATTAGAGTGGATATCCTTCAGGAATAATTCAATTTGGTAAATTTTAACCACATCAGTCTACTCCCAGTCATTAGCAAAATGATGCAATGTGCCCACCAGTGCTACTAAATGACACTGATGTTTATTGAGGAACTATACACTCGTATTCCATGAGCCGCTTAATTCCAGTCTCATTGAACATTGCTTCAAACATAAATAATGGACTTGAGCTCCAGAGATGGTGACATCATGGCAGCAATTTGACATGCACCAGTATTGTCTTTCCAAATATTTCTGCAATTCATTGCTAAAATATCCAGGCCAAATTTGTGCGGCATTTGTTTGAATTGTTTGCCTTGAGCTACAATTAATTACTGTCTTCCAAAAATTATTTGGAAATTGGTAATTTTTTTCATTTTCAGAATAGCGCTGTTGATTTGCATTTATTAACTTCAGTCTCTCAATTCTTAAAAAAAATTGATGTTAGATGTTGGAGATTGATTTCATAATGCAACAAGACCTTTTGTAGATAATAAAACCTTAATGCTGTAGTTGAATTCCTTTAGTCCATTTTTACTTTATTTTAAAGTAAATGACATAACCAAACAGGTAAGGTTAGTTATTGTATGCAAAAGGTGCTCTAAGATAATTGCAGCAGCCAAGTAAGAGAAGAATAATGGTGACTTGAGATCTAGAGATACATCACATGGTATGTTAAAGCTGTACAAAAACAATCTGCATTTATGTGGCGCCTCTAATTACAACATCTCTACCCTGTCTATTGCAAAATATTAACATCATTTGGAGCAAAATTGCTGAAAGAAAAGGCCTGTAAACTAGTATGAAGAAATAGATTTTTTTACAAAAATCTTGGAAGTCATGACATGTATGGTAACTCTACTGTAATTTTGCTTTCTCCTTCAAATTAATTCTGCATTAGTTGCAGCAAGATAATGGTGCATATTTTTGAAATTTATAATGGGTATTGAAGTACAGGTCAAATCACAGTAAATCCGTCCTGATAAATTCACTGATGGTGCTCTTCAGCTACTTTCCAGACAACATGGAAGTTTGAAGTTTATTTATTAGTGTAATAGAAGGCTCACATTAACACTGCAATGAAGTTACTGTGAAAATCACCAAATCGCCACACTCCAGTTCCTGTTTGGGTGTACTAAGGGAGAATTTAGCATGCCAATGCATTTAACCCACACATCTTTTAGGTTGTGGGAGGAAACCTGGGCATGCAGATGCGGGGAGAACATGCAAACTCCACACACAAGTCATAGAAGCCTGATTCACAACAATTACTGGGTTGATTCTTTTATCTGCTTAGAATGGGTTTGGACATAGCTCGGCGCAACATCCAGGGCTGAAGGGTTTGTACTGTGCTGTACTGTTCAATGTTCTATTTAAAAATATTTAATATGATGCAAATGTGTGATGATTCTGTTAATTTGGCATTTGTTTTCAGCTAGGAAACTCGTTTTAAAATCTTTGATTGTTATACTTTGTAATTTAGATGCAAGCAAAAGATAGGAATGCCTTAAGAAATAAGTTTATAGAATTATAGAACCTACAATGCAGAAAGAGACCCTTCGGCCTATTGAGTGTGCACCGACCACAATGCCACCCAGGCCCTACCTCCATATCCCTACGTACTTTACCCACTAATTGCTCTAACCTACGCATCTCAGGACACTAAGGGGCAATTTTATCATGGTCAATCAAGCTACACCGCACATCTTTGGCTGTCCAAGGAGTATTTTTATTGGCCAGTGTGTTAATGGGAACTCCAATTTGTAATAATGCTATAAGTGTACAACTACAAGCCAGAAGCTGACCAGAAGAGAAGCTTATACTTTGTTTGCTTTCCACCTTTTTGTTAGCATTCTTCTGGATCCCATTCCTCCCATATTCCAAGTAGCTATATGGAGCTCCTGCACTTTCTCTACAAGTTCTTGACGTCAGGTTCCTTAGTTGTGTGAACAGATTGGTTTCCCGGAAACTAGATGGCACCATTGGTTAAATTTGTTTCTCCAAATTTTAACCTTTATATTTTATGTGGTTATTGCAGCTTTTAATGCAGCCATTGAACCCATGAATTTAAATACAAGTGAGAATAAGTCCTGTCTTCCATAATCTTCATACACTGCATATCCAGGTTTTATGCTATCTGATACAAAATGCTAGACCTCGTATGCAGAATAAGTGATTGCATCTAACCCAAAATTTCCAGTGTATTGAAGAAAGTACGCTTTGTAAAATTTTAATTCCTTGTTCTGCCATTTTAGTGGAGACAAGAAAATTTCATTGTAACTAATCCTTTTCACAGGACTGAAAATGCAGTATGTATTAAATTAGCTTTTTGTGTACAGTCTGATTTAAAGCAATTTTCAAAAGAAAATGTTTAGCTGATCTGCTAAAACCACTTGAACATTGAAATTGGTGAAAACCAGGTGTTTTATACACTGTCCATTGAGTATTTGGTGATTGTCTCATCGTGTTGAATACTTTGCATCTAATTAAATTTTATGAAGTATTCACCACTCTGGTTTGATAGAATAGACATTCTAGGAACTGTCTGTATCTTGTGCACAACTCTCCTCTTATAAGTGATGTCATCTCATTATCTTAAACGTTAGCTAAAACTGAACATTCTGAACTTGACTGCAACAGATTATAAATTAGTTTGAAACAAGTTCAACCAACATTCAGTAATGTGAAAAACATATCAGATTCCCTAGGTTGCTTTGTGTTAGTCCTGCTGGAAACTGCAATTCTGTTTATTTAAAGGTGCAGACATTGAATTTTGGAGACAAGTTAGGGTATAAATAGTAGTTAACAAAATAACTTTCTAATGCAAGGTATGAGTTTTTCCTCCTAAATCTGTGTATGTAATCTGGTGTAGTAAATGTGTATGTCTAAAAATCCAGAATTTCTCTATCTTGAGCAGTATTTTTGTACTATTTGAATCCATTATTTTGATATCTACCTTGTATTCATAGAATCCCTACAGTGCAGAAAGAGGCCATTTGGCCCATCGAGTCTGCATCGACCACAATCACATCCAGGCCCTACCCTCTATCCACCCACTAATCCTTCTAACATAAACATCCCAGGACACTAAGAGGCAATTTTAGAATGGCCAATGAACCTAACCTGCATGTCTTTGGACTGTGCGAGGAAACTGCAGCAGCCAGAAGAAGCCCATGCAGACACAAGAAGAATGTGCAAACTCCACACACACAGTGACCCAAATCAGGAATTGAACCCAGGCCCCTGTGAAACAGCAGTGTTAACCATTTTGCTACCATAATAATCTAAATAATTCAGCCTAATAATTGAAATAAGTAATGAATAATGATTATTCTTTTAGATAATCATACAGTAAACACACTAAGTCTTATGAAGTGGCATTTCTCAATCTTCATTTTCCATGTTGCCATATTGATTCATGCTTGAGGAAGAATGCATATGTAATAATAAAAGTAGAATATGTCATGTGAATTTTTATATACCAATTCAAACAAAAGAATTTATAAATTCTTCACTTGTAGTAAGGAGCACTTCTGAGGGACAGTTCTTAATTCTTTCCTGCTATAAGACACTTATAAAAGGAGGTAAGACAATCTTGAATTTTTTTCTCCCAGAAGTGAGAGAGATCATAATACAATTTTCTGCTGTCTCCAACAGCAACATTTCAACCCTCTGCAGCATCTTTTGGCAGGGAGATTGGCAAGGTTAAATAGTGCTACCTTTGTACCAACCTATTGTTGCACAGTAAAAGTTGACATTGAAATGAGAGAAAATCGGACTGGAAAACTTGCATGGAATCAGGAAACCCACGTGAACGTTTCAAAGCTGGGAATAAGTTGACTAGATGGAGATTTTGGGCTGAAAGATGGACAGTATCTTACTAAAGGAAAATTTCAGTACTAACTGAAGTACACATGCTTAAAGATTAGAGAGGAAAAGCAGCAAGGTGTTTTACTTTGTGGGATAGCAGTAGTTTTCAGTAGTCTCAAGTACAACACATTTGCATTGATCCTATTCTATTCAGTTCAGGAAGCTGACCCTTAGAATCACAGCCTTCATTATGGATGTATAATAAAGATTACTGTCAGCAGTGGCGCACACACATGCTTGAATGCACTGGAAGAGATACATGGTGGTAAATCAGTTTATCAAATGGCAGGATGTTTCACATAATGAAGCAGATCATGTTAGAAAAAAACCAAATTTGAAGTTTGCTTGTTTTCTCTCTCTCTCTCTATTTGGCCACTCTAAATGTTTATCAAAATAATTATTACATCATCCCTTTTAGTATTGATATGCCCCCATAAAATTTTCCTCAATATTAATTGATGTTGGTTTTGGCCAGAAGCTAATTTTCCATTGAGGGTTTTTATGTTTCTGTTTCATTTTCTAGAAATATATTTGTTTTACAGCTCAACAAAAGAAAAATGTTGAAGTCATACAGGATGAGTAATCAGATAATTTTTTTCACTGAACACAGTACTGTCAAGGTGACTGTCAAGCTATGATGGAGTATATGGCTGCAGGTGAAACAAAATGTGTAGATCAGTTCTTCTATGAGATCATTGTTTGTATCATGGGACATAGCTGCACAATTCACTGAAATATGGAGGTCAATAGGAAATAGATTCCACCCCCACATCTCTCAGAAAATAGAGCAGCCCCTGAGGGTTATTGCACATATATATTGGGAAGCACATTCACAAATTCATCACTGGGGCTTCACATGCTGTCATTTTTGTATTCATGTGTTTTTCCATTGTTTATAGCTATCTTAGCGATTTGGATCGTATATCGGATCCTGCCTATCTGCCTACCCAGCAGGATGTCCTTCGAGTGCGAATCCCAACAACAGGAATCATTGAATACCCCTTTGACTTGCAAAGCATCATCTTCAGGTAGAAGGTGGTTTCTGAAAATCATTAACTGATTTTATTTCTGTTGCATTGCATTTTTGTGCATGTTCATTATGGAAACATGAGGATTATTTTTGGAATTTAGCCTAATACTTCATTTTTCAAATTTTACGTTTTTAAATAAGAACAATGAAATATTGCTGTGGAACTTATTTGCCTTATTCTGAGTTTTCATACTGTTTTATTACAAGGCATTTTATTTACGGTAAAGCTGATTCACATGCTGGCTTATCTTTAAAAAGTTCAGAGATAATTAAAGTCTAAAGAAGGGAACTTAAATATATTCACCAACAAAATTCATTTTTGTACTAGTTTGGAAATACTGCAATGAGAAGTTGGCCCAAGTATGGATAAGTAGGGCAGATCTCCATAGAAAATTAGGTCGTTCAGTTTAGAGTTGTTATTTTGATCTACCTCTAAAGGCATCATTTGTCAAACTGGGTAGGCTGCCATGTACTAAACACCAGGGACTAAATGAACTGTGCCCAGAAGCTTCTTTTATATAAAGAAAGTTACTCTTGAAATTCCCTTGTTCTTTGACCTAAAACTTGTGAAGTGCTAGTTTTCATTTTACCTTCTGTATTTCTAAACCTCCTTTTCATGGTGAAGTAATGCATGTTTAAGTTACCATCTTGTGCAAACTATTAATAGTAAAAATGTTACTTAGTAAATATAGAAAAATGATGATGCTTCATCCAATCATAAATAGAATTTGAAATGCATTTAAATTGCAGGGCCTGACCTTGCTAGGTTTTGTTTACGAACATTTCAGTTTCTGCCCCATATGTTTAATATATGAAGCACCAGCCCTGAAGAAGCTTTCAAATAGACAGTACTGAATTCTTCCTTTGGTTTGCCTTTTAAAGTAACAATTTTTTTAAATGATTCATTCATAGATTGTGGACGTCGCTGGCTAGGCCAGCATTTACTGCCCACCCTATTTGCTCTTAAGAAGATGGTGTAAACTGCTTTCTTGAAGCCACTATAGGCTATGTGGTCTAGGTACACCCCACATTGCTCTTAGGATTTTGTTTCAATGACAGTGAAGTAATGGTGATACAGTTCCAAGTCAGGATGGCATGGAGGAGAACTTGAGGTGGTGGTGTTCTCACATACCTGCTGCTTTTGACTTTCTAAGTGAGGTAGATCACAGATTTGGAAAGTGCTATTGAAGGAGCCTAGGTGAATTGTTACAGTGCATCTTGTAAATGGTACACATTGCTGCTACTGTGCAAGGAAGTGAATGTTGAAGGTGGAGGATGGAATGCCAGTTAAAAGGGTGCATTTTTATGGATGATGCCAAGTTTCTTGAGTGCCATTGGCGCTACACTCATCAAGGCAAATCTTGTGTATTCTATCAGACTCCTGATTTATACCTTGTAGATGGTGGACAGGGTTAGGAAAGTCAGGTGGTGAGTTCCTGTCTGCAGTTTTTGACCTGTTCTTGTTGGTATTCATATGACTGGACCATTTCAATTTCCAGTCAATATTAATTGATGTTGATTTCTCTCGTTTGTTCCTTCCTTTCTCGCGCTTTCTTTCGTTTTTTTCTCTCTCTCTCTCCCTCTCTCTCCTCTTCTTCTCCCCCACGTCCCTGGATTGCAAAGCTGTTGAATCATTATCCGGTATGAAATCACCTTCTTCCAGAGGTAAACTAAGAACAGTTGCCACAGTAATAATTTTGTTCACTTTGTCATTCTATAAGTTAACCTTCCACAAAGGGGACAGGTTCATAAGCTCCATAAAGAGCTCCTAGTATTGCTTTCTCTTTCATCAAACCATCTGGATTGCATCATCAACCAAGAACTGTGACTGAACAGCCCCAGTAACTCGCAAGATAGTAATTTGTTTAATTTTGTTGGAAGAATTACAAAGTACTTCTCCCTGAGAAACCAAAACTGTATGACCTCCGATAATCTGACTCACTTTAGCAGTATTCAAGGAAGAATCCCTTTGACTGTCGTTTCGTGTCCCAAGGTAAAAATATTAGATGCAGTGAGCCTTTTACAATTCCCAGTTTCATATACGATTTCCATGTGGAAATTCCTGCCACTTGCACCAGTGCTACTGTTTTCCTTCACAGGTCTTGATTTTTATATTCTATTCCCTGTCTTATGGCAATAAGAACATACAGGTTTCTTTACATAAATTTTATCCTGTATGCACTCATCTTCTGCAGCTTTTGCCTTCTCCCAGTGGCACAGTGATTAGCACTGCTGCCTCACAATGCCAGGGACCTGGGTTCGATTCCTGGCTTCGTTCACTGCGGAGTCTACATTTCTTTCTGTGAATGTATGGATCTCCTCCAGGTGCTCTGTTTTCCTCGTACAGTCCAAAAAAACATGCTGGTGAGCTAACTTGGCTAAATTCCCCCTCAGTGTTCCTGAACGTGCACCAGAGTATGGCAATTCGGTGTAACTTCACAGTAACTTCATTGCAGTGTTAATGTAAGCCTACCTGTAGCAGTAATCAATAAAATTTATGTTGAAGCTGAGTGGAACTGGACTCATCATCCCAAGTACTCGACTGTCTTTGATCCCACCTCTAGCTGGTTCAAACTGAACTATTTATTTCTCTCTTTAAAAGTCTGTCTCTTTCCTTATCTCTTTCTTCCCTTACTAACTTCTCTCGCAAGAGTTCAGGCTTTTGCATCTCCTCCTTTCCTCTTTCAAATTTGAGTTTCTGCATTCCTATACGTGTTTCAACCTGTTTCACCTATCGCTCAATTTTAGCTAACTTGAGCTTATTACACCTGCCAAATTTTCTTCTAATTCCAAATCTGGTGCTATTACTTCAACTGGACCTGTTTTCTTAGCTCCTGCTTTCAAATCTTATCTTCAACTTTTCTGCCAATGTGATTGATAAACATTTGATTAATTGTTGCAAGTCGTTTGGAGATGAAGTTTCCCTCTCAAAGTTGTAGGAAGTGACAAAGCCATTCTGCTTTTCAATCAGGTAGTAAAATTCATCATGGAAATCTCATAGGCCTTGACCTCGACAAGTCTGAGCATGCATGTTTGTGGAGTCAAAATCCCAGCAAGACCCCCAGTTTATGATCTTGGACTGAACGTGCAAATTTTTGATACGACTGATGAGGGGCCAGTGACCTTTTTGTTTCAGTGAGACAAAGTTCAAGATTCCACGTTCTAAGTGAATAAAGCCACAAGATCCCACAACTTTCAAACAAAAAAAAATTACTGCGCAGTCAGAAACTTAAAACAATTTACAATGCTCTGAAAACTCTTAATATTAAGAATCACCATGAGGTACATATGAATTAATACACCACACTACAGGGTAAATGGCAAATACAATCAAAACAGCTCCCATGCATTGCAACTCACCCAGAGTTATTCAATCATGTTAAAAGTCTGACTACCTTTGCGGATTGTCACTCTTCTCCACTATAGATCTAGACTTCGCATTCCTTCCAAAAGTTAAATGCCTCAACAACTGCTCACCCCCCGAGGAATTGAATCTTGAATTCCAAAACACAGTACCTCTGGATTCCCAAATTTTCATCTCAGCATCAAATCGCAAGCACAATCCAGCTGTATAACTAGGTCAAGCAGAAGAACATTGTGCTAAAGAATTACCTTTGCCCCAACGGTGCACAGCACTGAGTCACCTACCTTCCACTGCCTTTTACCTCTCCAGGGCTTCTCCTGTCTTCTGTGTCTGTCTTCTCTTGCACTTTTAGACAACCTTTTAATTCCAGGTTTATTAATCAAATTAATTGGTGGAATTTGAATTTCTGTTCCCAGAGCACTTGTATAGATCTTTGGATTACTGACCCTGTGACTTTACCATTACACTACTACCTCCCCGTATTACAGCTTGCTCTGAAATATGCTCGAGTTTCATTTTGACGCAAATGCCAGGATTTATAAAACCTTGTGATATCTTTAGTTTGAAGGAATTCCTCCTGCCATACCTTCATACGTATTCCTTTGGAATTTCTTAACAGCTGTGAGGCAAAGTAGTTAAGATATCAGTATCATTTTCTTTAGTTATAGGAAGCTCAACACAATCTGTAAAATAATACATTACTGACTAAGAAGGCCTGAGGGCAATGCTAAGAGCAATTTAACTTCAAAAGATCATAATTCAATACCACTTGGATATTTGTATTTTGAGACCTCCAACATGAACTAAATTGCCATACATGTTAGATTTGGGGCATTAGCGTTTTAAATTACTTAGCAAAACATAGACATCACATATTTTTGCTGTTCTTCTTTTGTTCTCCAGTCGATGTTGCATAATGAATAAACTTAATGTCAAATTATGTCATCTCAACATTGTTACTTGAAACATTTTATACACATCAATTGCTTTGATTTAAAATTTGATTTTACGTTTTCTATCAGTATTAATGTTGGCAGTAATTAAGTTCAAATAAATGAGTTACCACAGTCTTAAAATAATTCCTTTCAGAGAATCTAGGCTTCGGTGTGTGCTCTGCATTGGTAATTGAAAAATATAATTATAGGACATGGACTGTTGGGACTGATGTGTAATGGCGCAATCCGATGAATTCGGAATGTTTCCTTTTTTTGAGCATTTTCAGTTGACTCAGCAATTTGAGAGGAATTATTGCAATGAGCCCAGTAGTAGACATGAGCCTATTGGTGAACTTCCCTAATAGGGCAAGGAAGGATTGAACCTACCACAGTTACCACCATAAGGTGTAGGAGCAGAAAGAGGCTATTTGGCCCATTGAATTTGCTGCGTCGTACAATGAGATCATGACTCATTTGATGTAATCTTCAACTCCACTTTTTGCCTTATCCCCGTAACCCTCGATTGCCTTATCCCCGTAACCCTCGATTGCCTTATCCCCGTAACCCTCGATTGCCTTATCCCCGTAACCCTCGATTGCCTTATCCCCGTAACCCTCGATTGCCTTATCCCCGTAACCCTCGATTGCCTTATCCCCGTAACCCTCGATTGCCTTATCCCCGTAACCCTCGATTGCCTTATCCCCGTAACCCTCGATTGCCTTATCCCCGTAACCCTCGATTGCCTTATCCCCGTAACCCTCGATTGCCTTATCCCCGTAACCCTCGATTGCCTTATCCCCGTAACCCTCGATTGCCTTATCCCCGTAACCCTCGATTGCCTTATCCCCGTAACCCTCGATTGCCTTATCCCCGTAACCCTCGATTGCCTTATCCCCGTAACCCTCGATTGCCTTATCCCCGTAACCCTCGATTGCCTTATCCCCGTAACCCTCGATTGCCTTATCCCCGTAACCCTCGATTGCCTTATCCCCGTAACCCTCGATTGCCTTATCCCCGTAACCCTCGATTGCCTTATCCCCGTACCCGATTGCCTTATCCCCGTAACCTCGATTGCCTTATCCCCGTAACCCTCGATTGCCTTATCCCCGTAACCCTCGATTGCCTTATCCCCGTAACCCTCGATTGCCTTATCCCCGTACCCTCGATTGCCTTATCCCCGTAACCCTCGATTGCCTTATCCCCGTAACCCTCGATTGCCTTATCCCCGTAACCCTCGATTGCCTTATCCCCGTAACCCTCGATTGCCTTATCCCCGTAACCCTCGATTGCCTTATCCCCGTAACCCTCGATTGCCTTATCCCCGTAACCCTCGATTGCCTTATCCCCGTAACCCTCGATTGCCTTATCCCCGTAACCCTCGATTGCCTTATCCTCCCCCCGTAACCCTCGATTGCCTTATCCCCGTAACCCTCGATTGCCTTATCCCCGTAACCCTCGATTGCCTTATCCCCGTAACCCTCGATTGCCTTATCCCCGTAACCCTCGATTGCCTTATCCCCGTAACCCTCGATTGCCTTATCCCCGTAACCCTCGATTGCCTTATCCCCGTAACCCTCGATTGCCTTATCCCCGTAACCCTCGATTGCCTTATCCCCGTAACCCTCGATTGCCTTATCCCCGTAACCCTCGATTGCCTTATCCCCGTAACCCTCGATTGCCTTATCCCCGTAACCCTCGATTGCCTTATCCCCGTAACCCTCGATTGCCTTATCCCCGTAACCCTCGATTGCCTTATCCCCGTAACCCTCGATTGCCTTATCCCCGTAACCCTCGATTGCCTTATCCCCGTAACCCTCGATTGCCTTATCCCCGTAACCCTCGATTGCCTTATCCCCGTAACCCTCGATTGCCTTATCCCCGTAACCCTCGATTGCCTTATCCCCGTAACCCTCGATTGCCTTATCCCCGTAACCCTCGATTGCCTTATCAAAAATCTATCTCAGATTTGAAAATATTGAACAACTTGACCTGTACAGCTATCTGATGTAAAGAATTCCACAGATTCACTATTCCCAGAAGAAATTCCTCGTCTGTCTTAAATGAGCAACCCCTTATTCTGAGATTATTCCCTCTGGTCCTAGATTCTGCCACAAATGGAAACAATCTCTCAGCATCCATCCTCTCAAGCCCACATGAAACCTGTATGTCTCAACAAGGTCACCTGTCATTCTTCTAAATTTCAGTGAGTAAAGGCCCAATCTACTTGATCTTTCCTTTTAAGAAAATTCCTCCATTCCTGGGATAAGTACTAGCAACAGTTTGGGAAGATTTAGCAGTGTTGTTTGGTTACTTGCTCTCATCTTACTGGTCTCCTGCTACCACCACCACCACCCCCCCCCAGTTGGTATTTCCCTTGAGGTGGAAATTTCTTGATCCTGAAGAACTAATTTGCAATTCTTCACTATTGTCTGATATTCATCACTTTTGTCACCCCATCATTCTGATATCTGTAAGTAGGCAATTACCTAAAGCCATGGCAATTTGCATTTATGTAGGGATTTCAGAACATCCCAAGGCGCTTCACAAGAGCCTAATCGGACAAAAAATATTTGCTGGTGCAAGGGTATCTTTTATAGGTAACTCCGGAAACTGCTTGTACCTTAACAACTATGCAGCTTCAACTCAGGATTATTGGTGAATGCATTAAACTACAGGGAAAATGGTTTCTTGAGATTTTTGTATCTTCCCAGGATCTACAAGGTTCAAAATTGTTTTACGTGCTTTTGGCAGCCAATCTGGACTGTTTGGTGCTCTGCTACTTGATAACCTATAGCTATTTTTTTCACATTGTTTATAACTGCTTTTGCATTGTATTTCTCTTACAGTAATCAGAAAAAATGAGAACCATCTTGACAGCCATGGCTTTTGTTAATGTAATGTGTTATATTTCAATCCATGTGTAAAACATACTGCCAGTAAATTACTCTTCCACTGCTAATTGTAAGATTAGCTAGGACTTGTCCTTTTTGTCAGTAAAGCTATGTGTTTTCCATTCAGAAATGTAGTTTTGATTCACTAAAACAATTCTAGTATCAATCTAAATGCATATAACCAATTAGAAGTTTAAAAATTGCAAATGGCCCAGTTGGTCTTTCCCCACCCCACAAACAAATAGTCCTAATCACATTTATCCGCCCTATTTCCTATATTCTGTCATCCCCTTTTTTGTCATCTACCTATCTTAAATATTCTACCACAATCACAATGTAAACAATGTCTTTGATCTAAATCACTAATATGTAATCTTGTATCTATTGGCCTTGTCTTTGAGCCTGCATCTACTGCAAATAAACTAGATAAAAGCAAACTATCTCAATCTTTATTAATTTTTCACACTCCTTTCATATCGCCCAATCACTATTGCTCGCATGAAATAAGGTGGAGTTTCTCAAGCCAGCCTTCATATTTTCACCCACGAGGCATCACTTTAGCGCGCCTGCAGAGTGTACTCTCTAAAGTTAAATATTTTTCCTGTTGTGTTCAGTACTGCACATGCTTCTCAAACTTTCTAAGCTTTAATAGTCATTTAATTTTTTTTTTGTTGTAGAGAAAGATACAAACCAGCAGGTCTGATCAGTTTTATTTTACTTGCTGTTTTCGGGCAAATCAGTCATAGAAGTATTGTGTTAAGCATAGAAAAAAAATGATCACTATAGCCTGAGTGCAATACATAATTCTTTGTATTTAGTGCATTATAGGATGATGGTTGGAAACAACTTATTATCTTTTTTCTTCTCCTGAGTATGACTTCAGTGTACTTTTTTTTAGAATGGTGGACGTCGGAGGCCAGAGGTCAGAAAGAAGGAAATGGATACATTGCTTTGAAAACGTGACATCCATCATGTTTTTAGTAGCACTTAGCGAATACGACCAGGTTCTTGTAGAATCTGATAATGAGGTGTGTGGATTTTTTTGATGTGCCAGTCTTCAACCAGTGTTGTATTTGAGACCAAAAATACTTGAATGTTAAACATAAACTGAGAAGTTCTTTGGTAGATTGAAAATATTGAAAGTTGGAATTTAGTGAGAAAATAATTGTGTTATACTGGTTAATTTTATGATTTTTTGCATTTGAATATTTACATTTAATGAAACTAATATATTATAATCAAACATGGCTTTGAAACATTATTTGAAACATTTCTGAAAATGTTATGTAAGATAATGTTTGTAATACAAAACAACTTGGTCAGTTGAGTTACAAAGTGCCAGAAACACTTGGTACAGCTTTCAGCAGTTATTCTTATAACTACCTTTCCAGAATCGAATGGAGGAGAGCAAAGCACTATTTAGGACGATAATCACATATCCCTGGTTTCAAAACTCCTCAGTCATTCTCTTCTTAAATAAAAAGGATCTCCTGGAAGAAAAGATTATGTACTCCCATTTGGTTGACTACTTTCCAGAGTTTGATGGTAAGTGAATACCTGGATGTCAGTCTTTGAGTGTTTCTGAAAGTTGAGCTGGGGGGGAAAAGTCTTGAACAGAGGGCGCAGTATTGCGAATTCAAAGTCTGCTTGTGAGATTGTTGTATAGAGGTAAGTGGGAGAAAAAATATATTGAACTTTGCTTGGAATAGAAGACATATCAAAAGGATATAGAACATCTTACATTTCAGACTTAGGTGGTAATTTTGTTTTCTTTTTTGGACCACTTCTACTGCAAATTTGGCATAAATAATCTATTTATTCAGATTTGATTAAGTATTGGTTTTATATCAATACTACTTTAATTAATCGTTGTTTTTGTTCTATACAATCATGGCATGAGTTGCCTAACATATGTTTATACTTTTAATATTGGAGGCACACTAACTCGGAAACCAATGTAGTACTAAAAGAAAGCATACTTCACTGCATAACATTTTTTGATTATTTTCTAAAGAATACAAAATTTCAAGGACTTGATTTGGCTTTAGAAATTAATAGTGTTAATAAAACTGCTATATACAGTTGAATCAGTATTGAAGAATAGAAGTTGATAACTAATCACTGCAGGCAAACTGTAGTGACACTACTTCGATGACATGCACACATTTTAATAGCAAACACTATTTGCATACAGCTTAGTGCGACTTAACAAACACCTAGCACAATTGAGTATTAAATTTTGAAATCTTTCTCTTTCACACAAATTAGGAGTTTTTCCATAATTTGCTGAGCATTGCGTATTAGTGCAGCTTCTAAGTTTTTGTAAGCGACTATGATTGGCACTTTTATCTAATTGTTGACTTGCATGATGAGGGGTCCAAATCTGATGCTGTTGTCCGTCTAAAACATAGCTAATTGCTTGTCTTTTGACATCACACTTCTTCTGGAAGCTGCTTGTTATTGGTTCAGCATGCTCTTTTCTAATATGATGAAAAGAAAATTGAATAAACCACAAACACCTCTCTATATTCCACTTACCACTTTCTCGAGTTTGTCATTGATCTGCACCGCTCTTATGGTCAGTCTAATGGTGGTTTATCATTGGATTTTGTTGAACCACGGTAGAAATTGCACTGATCCTGGCACAAGCATTTGTATGTTAAAAGCTATTGTTTTAAAAACGTGTTTTGCTGGTTTGTAGAATTAGCTTATTTGTTTCATATGTGGAGTAATAATTCCCTATAATGGACATAGTCTATTGAAATAAATTGTAAGACTGAAATTCAAGTCATTTTATAATTATGTTTTTATCCCAAGGTTATATTATATTCCTGCGATTACTTTCCAGTGCTATAATCTTGAAAATTTAAATGTATAAGGGAGTAGATGTTATCTTTTGTCACACTGCCAATTGAAATTCTATATACTTAACAAACTAATTCTAGGTTTTGGCCACAGCATATTATGCAAGTAATGATTGCATAAATTGAACTTGCTGAATTTTATTTAGACTAACAGTGAAGAAGATTTCGTAGTGAATCTGGTTGACAACATGGCCTTGGCCAGCAGATGAACTATTCTGGTGGCATTTTCAAACATGAATATTGCTATTCTGCCTGTGCTCTTGTCAATTTTACAGTTACACATTTGTTAAAACCTTTCACATCACCAGTTCGCACATGCATGGTGTGGGAAGGTCCAAGCAGGGTGGCTGGTTTATCAGAGGACCAACTGTGCATTAAAAAATAAATGGGAAACAAACATTTGAGCTCAGCTTCCCATAATTTGGACTACGACATAATGACAGCATCATTAGTTACAATGGCATTGCTTAACATTAAGAATTTGTGTGTTGCTTCCTGGCTATTAAAATGTTCAATATATAGTATTTTAGAAGAATACAACCTTTATGTCTTGCTTGTGAACAAAAAAAAAGCCAGTTGCTATTTTGTGCATATGTTTTCTAGGTCCACAGAGAGATGCACAAGCTGCTCGAGAATTCATCCTGAAGATGTTTGTTGACCTGAATCCAGATAGTGACAAAATCATCTACTCTCACTTCACATGTGCCACAGACACAGAGAACATACGTTTCGTCTTTGCTGCTGTCAAAGATACAATTCTACAGCTGAACCTGAAAGAGTACAATTTGGTCTGACCAGGCAAAAGAAAAGGAAAAAAGAAAATTTAAACCATAATGACCACAATTGTTATGATCTGTGAAGTTTGCAAACTGCTAATTGTCATCCTGGATTCTTGTCTGTGTGTGCCCACAGAGTTGTCGCTTCTTTTAAAAACAAAAATGGTTTTATTCAATGCAGGGTCAGGGAGGGGCAAGGGGACACATTTTTAAGGTGCATCTTTTTGGGTGCCAATCTACATTTCCATTTTTTTCAAATATCACTTAACTAGCTGTATAACAGATAGTTGGCTTGAGCTACAATCTCTTTAATGCTTGTTCAAATGAAGAATAGCAGGTGTTCTTCCACTTGCCAAATCAAAATGCAATGCCATTCCCGCTCTCTGCTCTTTCAGTTATACTGGTCTTTTGCTGTCTGATCACAGATATGCTCTGTGGTGCACAGTGGTGTTGTTTCAGGACTCTGTCTGACAGAAACCAAGCCATCACTTGCATAATCGATGTACTATTTCTGGTTTATTTGTTTTTTCTGATCAATGAGAAAGTATTGATACTGTGATTTATTTTTTGATTTTTTAAAATAAATTATTGATGTTATACATATAGTTTGCTACTTGCTGTATTTCAGCCATAGACTACAAAGATGGGAGGTCACTAAGGAATAGCATGTTGAGCAAATATGATGGGGAAAGGGTGGTGGGGGGTGGGGGGGGGAGTGGGGTGGCAAGGGGGAATTTGCTCAAGTACTTAGAAACCTGAGATGTGGAAATAATGATTACTTGGCAAACAAATGAAGCCAAATCTAGTATAAAAAAAATAAGTGTATTTATCTAATTTATGGACCAGTATACTTAGGCTTGATTTCGGATTAGAATGTTTCTGTACGAGTTGGTTTACGGATACTCAGCTGTTGCCAAACTTTGATTTTTTTTTTACTGCTGTACACTACAATGGCAAGTTATGGCTTTTTTAGGATGACTTGCTAAACTAAAGTACGTTGACAGTTTATGCTAATTTTACTCAGATGAGGGGTTTAAACCTTGGAAGTTTTTAATAGCAGGATAGTTTTATGCAGTCAGGTACTTTTACAGATTTTTTTTAATTATAGGTATGATATCAGGCCTGTTTGAAAAGAAAACCTCCATCTGTGTTTCATAGGAATGCAGATGCCAAGAAAGTTGCACTACACAGCTCTTAATTTGAGTGATTTCTCTATACAAAGATGAAAGGATGGCTTTTATAAATGCTGCACAGTGCCATAATTATACTGTATCTTTTGTTTAAAAGTTTTGATTTCTCCAAATGAATATTGGAACTACTTTGTTAAAAGTTGAAGGCTCCCAAACTCATATCTTGCATATTGTGGTAAAGCAGGAATGGCATGTTTAGAAAGAGCTGTTTTCTGTGCTTTTTCTGTTTCTTTTAATATAATTGGAGATGTATGTTTTCCTGCATTCAAATCATCATGCTGCTGCCCACTTGGTATACTCTAACTTTCCTGGATTATGTCGTTTCATTGTTGTTGCTGACTTCCGTCAGCAGAAGTTGCCCTGTCACTTGCTTGACACATGATTCAGCAAAAGAACTGTACATCCAAAATTGTAATTGTTGCATCAATAACCCTCAACTAAAATAACTGGGTTGGATTAAACAGACTTGAATGAGTTAGAGCAACAGTTGTTGTAAGATACAGCATTTTATTTTATTATTGATTATAATCTAATAAATGTCTTTCCAAATGTCACTGTTCAAAATTATAACTAATTGATTTTTGTTGTAATTTGT
The DNA here is from genome assembly GCA_024679065.1 of Sphyrna mokarran. Taxonomy (NCBI): domain Eukaryota; kingdom Metazoa; phylum Chordata; class Chondrichthyes; order Carcharhiniformes; family Carcharhinidae; genus Sphyrna; species Sphyrna mokarran. Next base: position 3,480,365 of record JAGIQG010000026.1, read on the forward strand.
AATGATGGCTAATAATTCAGAGCTGAGTAAGTCTTAGTTTGATTGTAGACAATAATTCAAATTGTAATTTGGTCAGCTGAGAGTTTGATATAATCAAATGGTGAGAATTGTACTTTGGTCCTAAAATGTTGGCATGTCTGCACAATGGTTTATTCCTGATACATTGTAGTAAGAGTGGGCAGTAAATTTTGATTGGCAGATTTCTGTTAAAAACAGGTGGTGGTAGCAAAAAATTGTTTCTTCAACCCCAAACATTAATTCATTTTTACTTAAAAATGATTGATGTACTTGACTCTTAAAATCTAGAAAATTCAGTTGTGTGGCATTTATATTACAGGTTGTTTTTGTGGGTAGTGTGATTTCACCTTCAGTAATAGTTACTATAAATTCAACCCCCTTTATGAAAATTGACTTTTAAAATTAGAAGTTTGGCATATGTAAGTAGGTTTGCATAAAGTATGAATGGGGTACATTTGAATTAACTTACCCTGTGCAGATTGTGTGTTCTACCCTTGGGAAGTCTAAGGAATTTGAAATGTCTAAAATTATATTTTGAGTTCTTGTCCTGGGTTCTTACATATAGGAGTAATAGCTGTCATAGACACTTGACTTCATTTAAAATACCTTCAATGTCAAGTAAGACTGATAATTGAAGGAGAATTATGATTGTATTTGCTCATTTTTAATTTATTTCAGCTCTACTTAGGGTGTTGCTAAAACAAACAAATATTCTACACACTACAAACTTTTACTAAACACTCCAGTATCCTGCAAAGATTTCTTACTGTAAAAAAAACTAAATGCCATTGTTTTAATAAACAAATGTAGTAATATGTCCTTAACTCTTAAGTTTACATGAAAGGCCTTGGGAGTTTTGACAGGACTAGAATGTGTGAATGCTTAAGTTTGCCCAGAGAGGAAAGAAATGATCCATATACATTTTAAGAAGTTTGATGGGAGAAAGTAAAGAGGAGTCTATCTGTGTTGAATTCTGTGGTAGTGAAGTAAAGCAGAGAGTGCCTTACCTAATCCTAAACTGAAATATTTGTCAGTAATGTACATGCTTACGTTATATTCTATAGGGCTAGAACAAAGATTGTTAGTCAGCTATTGATTCTTCCTATATTACCCTTGTAATTAACACTTGTAAATTTAACAACCCAAAAAAATGGTTAACTACAAGATACGTGTATCTGTGTAATTCAGCAGTGGAACTAAAATATCGTGCAATCTTCATAAAAGCAGAGTATGTGGGAATGTTACAGTTCCTAGTAGAGATTTGGAAAAAGCTAGGCTTGCTGGATAAAACTTCAAAATTGATTAGATATTGTTATCCTGACTGAGAGTAATTAACTATCTAAAATTTGCCATATAGCAGAATAAAACTTCTACTTGAAAGCGCATGGTATGATTTAGTTGCAGCTAAATTAGCCAAATAATAGAATATTCATGCCTTCAATTGAAAATATTGAGTAAAACTTTGCCCCCACATTACCTGTATCTACTTTCTACAGCTGAAGTTATTTTTACAGAATTTAAGAGGAATCTCATTTGCCACACCGTGCCCTTTTCAGTAGTAGCAATCCTTTTTATCCGTTTAGCCAAAATGATTTAATTATAATGAATACCTATTGTGTATTAATGGATATTATGTATTTATCTTTGCCTGAATGATATTGGATAAATTGGAATTTAGTGAATAATGCTGCTTCAGATTACTTAGTGCCTGTAGTAGCATATGTTCTAAACTTTTCGATCTAACTTTTCAGAAAGAATGTCATTTTTGCCTAATTAGGTATTCACTTCAAAGAGAAAGTTAGCAGAATTCTGGAACTGAACTTGTTGTGTGCGTACTTTTATCAAATGTAACACAATGTTTTATTTTAATGTCAGCAGGGAGAACAGCATTATTCTTGAATGATCTCATTTTTAAATTACACTAAGCAATTTTCTACTGTGGCCTGTTAGTGATTCTTTAGCTGAAAGTGGCTGGCTAATATCTCCCCAAGTCCCTTAGAAAGGAGAAACTGACTTTTTTAACATAGTTTGTTTACAGTAGTTGAGGATTTGACGGATAGTTGCAGAACGTGTAGCTTTTGCACGTGTTACCCATCCTTAGCTCGGATTATTCAGTTCAACACGGCATCTATCGCAATGGAAACTCAAATCTCATATTTCTGGATGTAAACAAAGCATTAATTTTCACTTCTAATATTTGACAAAGAAAGTATAGCTTCTTTTAACCTAAATGCCAACCAGCCTGTGTAAATAATATTTTGATTCACTTTATACCCTTTGCCATCCAGAGTTTCCAAGGAAAAATTCCTTTCCACTTTGGATTTTTAAAAATAAAACACATATTTTAATCTAACTAGGTGATCCATATTTGGCCCTGGGGTTCTGTGCAGTTTTCAGTGTATTAGACAAATTTTGCGTGCATGGTATTGAAAACATGGATCCATAGTCAGAAAAAAATGACAATGCAAAGTGTTGGGATAGGATTCCAATTTACACTTTTTGCACAATTACTTTTATGAATATGGGTCCCTGCGTGAGGAGAAATAATTTACCAAATTGAGGGTAGTAGGTGGTTTTAACTTTTACCCAGATTTGCAAAAAATGTATAAAATGTATGTAGCATACGCTTGCATGATATAGGAAACTAAAAATGAGAAATGTCTCTTTTGTATTGTATTTAAACCAAGGGACCAAGCTTCTGTCAGGAATTCTATTTTAATTTCCATCTTATTCCTTGTGAAGGACTAGAAGGCTTCTTGATTTTTTAAAAAATATATTATTGGCATATTAGCAATTGCATTATAGTAGTAATAGTAATCTCCCTAGCTATTTGTTCTACAGTATTGAGAGCTGTATAGGCTATTTTTCCACATTGCTTTTGCTATCATAAGCTTTTGCTTTTATCAGTGTTCTGCAAATATTTTGGGAAAGCAGGTGGGAAATTGGGGATTAAGTGGGCATGTTAACTTGAATTTACCGTGATTGATCTACTTTTTGCATATTTGATCGTTTAGATTATGTGGTGAAGGATACACTTTGTACTACTTGTATAATGATATACAGATGGACAAATATCACAGGATTTGGACTAATTCTGTAATACATGCAAAGATATATTACTACGTTAAAATCAGCTAGGTAAGTGTTTGTTTCTTGATTCAGAAATGCAGTATATTGGATTAATTAGATTTGTTGGGCTTTTTTTAACACAAGGCAACCTAAATAAGGATGCAACTTAACCCTATTTTACAGTTAATTGTTTTGGTCAAAATATTCTGAAATCTCAATTTCTTTTACGTTGTTGCATTGTTGGAAAGGTTGCCAGAATATCATCTTTATAACAAAAATATGGCTTTTATAATTCCCTTGTTTAGCATTCTTAAAGCACTAGTCAATCTCCCCGCACCTCCAGTTTGGCAGTTCCAACAGGAGCAATGAATCTAGTGAACTCGATTCAGCTTCTATATTTAAATCATGTGCGTGAAGTTGCGCTAACAAATTTTTAATAAATTAATGTTTCACTATGTGAAATTGATGGTAATGTTTATGATGCAACATTTGTTCTGTAAAAAGGTATTTACAAATAAAGTGCCAAAAGGTCTTTTAGAAGAAAGAATTGCCAACTTTTCATCCAATCACTGCATCTGAGCATTAGAACATTAACCTATACCTGGAATTTCTCATAATTCTATTATGTGCTGTTAATGGGGAATTCCCAAAGGTCCAGCAATTCTCCCTCCAGAATGAGCGAAAGAAAAAGTGAATCAAGTTGATTTCTTTGTAGCTCGTGGTGAGTCACAATGGAAAGTTTTGATGCGGTCTTGGAAGTAAGTGTGAAGCCTGCGAGGACTCACGAGTAAAAATAGGCAGTATCGGAGAGCAGATGAAAGTTCCTGGTGGGGATGAGGGAAAGCATTCACCCACTTTGTTCTTCTAATTTACCAATTGTCATTTTTTCATTGTTTTCTCTATGTAGCAGGCTTTTACCCAAGATACCCCCCTCCCCCCCGCCGCCCTCTTCTACTTCTCTACATCCTTACATTTCCAATTAGGTTTTTGGCTTCAACACTTGTTTCTATTTGTTGTCAACTATTATTAGGATGCCTACCTATCTTAACATAGGGAAATTAAGAATGCTGTATTGATGATAAGGGTTCAATTTTGTTCAAATGGAAGCCTTTCTATTGTACTGTGATATGAGGATAACCTGTTTGCTCATTGTACTTTCTGGATATGTTGGAAAGGGAACAGCACTAAATGTGAATGTGACAACATTACTACAGTTTTGTAGATTATAATTAGTGGTACACAGCTTAAGTGTAGATGAGCAAGTCAGGACTGGAAAGCCAGAGAAATGGGTCTGTTTACTGAATTATACACAGCTTTTGAGGAATCAGAACCTATGGATTATCTTAATTAACAATGTTGTATCTGTCTGCACCTCTCTACACAATGAAGTTGAAAAGCTAGTGTTTGTGTACCATTTTGGTCAGGCATCGGGATGGATGGGTGAGAGAGAATATCTAATGAACCATCTGTAGCCGTTTTTAATGGAAAAGTTGACATTTATAGCTACTGCAGAGACACAGCATGGCTAGTTTATGTAAATTTTCCAAATTGCATTGCTCAATTGTGTCAGCGACTGCAATGACAGGAAGACTTTAATCTTGATTGCCAGTATGCCACCAAGTCAACAGAGAAGGTTCATGGGGCATTGTTGTTGTACAGTCTTTGGCTTTGTCTCAACACAGCAATTCATATAGAAGCGTCCTTGCTATTGCTACGGTACAAAAAGCTCCATGTGGAAAAATAAGCCTCTTCAGCTATTTGGGATTAATGCATTTTGAGCTGAGAAGTCATCTTAAGGCTTCAGTAAGATTGTGTATAGAATGAATATTATACCTCTGTAGATGTCCTGGCTTAATGCAAAGTAGCTGTTCTGTCATAGGTCTGGGTTGTTAACATTTTAGTATTCATTTGGTGGGATATTCAAACTTCATATTTTATTGTGTATTTCTATGCTTGTAACTTTGTGAAGAAAATTGAGGCATGGCAGCCATTGGCAGTGGTGTATTGAACTAAAATATGTATTACTGATCTTTCACTTTTTTAAGTAAACCAAATGTAAATTATGTAGAATAATGAATTAAAGTGTGCCAAGTCCCTTCTTTGTAGTGCCAGACTCTACAAGTGCCAATGTGGTGGAAATTTAGGTTGGACTTGTATATTAGGTCCTGTTAAAAGGAAACTTTAAACTATTTAAGAGCTATAACTGCTGTTTTTAAATTGTGTCATTTTAATGCATGTATTGTTGTTGGGGAAGGGCATCGTTTTTGAAACATAAAAGAAATCTTGTACAATAATTACCCAAGAAGGGTCTTACTGGTTATTAATACAGTATTTTTCGGCCATAATTTTGTAATAGTTTAATTTGACCTCTGTTGCTTGACCCTCATGGAAACATGGACTTGATTTTCATATCCTTATCCTGAAATTCTCTGTTTGAAATTGGAATAAATTTTGTTCCTATATCGTTTGCAATTTGTCATTATTTTACTGCAAAATACAGTGTATAATCAGGTAATGTCAGCACTGGCTGACAAAAAAGACAAGATTTTTACACAACTGCTTATCATTTCTCTCTAAGGTCCCAAAATGTTATGAACTATGGTATCTGTTTGTGGGCATAAACATTGAGTTTTATTGAAATTTATTTCTTAAGGCAATATCAGTTTTACATACTTATTTTTTCATATTGCAATTAGCTATCTCACCACCAAATCTAACTTGTTATAATTGCCTTAGTTATTCAAGGTTAAAGTCCAATAGGTTTATTTGGAATCCTGAAATTTCAGAGCGCTGCTTCTTCAGGTGAGTGGAGAAGTTGGTTACACAAACATGGCATATATAGACAAAGACACAATTGCAAGATGATGATTGGAATGCAAGTCTTTTCAGGAAATCAAGTCCAGACACTGAGTGGAGAGAGGGATAAGCACAGATTAAAGAGGTGCGAATTGTCTCAAGCTTGAGACTCTCATTCCAACTTTTGTCTATGTATGCTGTGTTTGTGTAACCTACCTCTCCATCACATAATGAAAATGTAGCACTCCAAAAGCTTGTGATTCCAAAAAATCTGTTGGACTTTAATTTGGTATTGTTAGACTTCTTATTGTGCCCACTCTAGTCCAACGCCAACATCTCCATATCTTATTTAAAGAAGAAAGATTGTAGACATTTGCCAAGATTTTGCTGCCATTCATGCCGCCAGGATCTTGAAGTCCCATCAAAAGTGCACCTCAGGCAGAGGTTTCCCGGAGGCGAGGGGTGCACTGGATGGGAACACTATTGACAATGCAGAGCCATAATATCCTGACACCGGTGAGGGTATGCCACCTGCCACCAAGAAACATGCTGCGGAGAGGGAGAAAAATCCCATGCATAAATTATGAACGTCTCCACTGGTGAACAGCTTTTTCAAAGTTTTTGGCCTTCTCAATTACTTAGAATGCTTCACCTTGATGCTCAGAAATATCTCTGCCCTCCTCCAGTTTTTAAAGTGGCTTTTAGTCTATTTACTTCCTGATATAAATAAGTATGACTTGGTACAAAATTTGTTTGAAATGGAATCAAGCTCACTTGGGGATAAAACTGAATAGTGATTTGAGCTGCACTGCTGGGGATATACATAACTCTTTAAATAAAGCATTTATTTTAATTAGGAAGTTGCTGTTATCATTAACTTCAAACATCTAATGAATCGTTCTACTCTGCAGTGATTAATTTTTTTTCAATTTGCCTGATCTGGCTAATTCCTTTTAATGTTTTTAACTGTTCTGTGATAGAGTTCCTGCTCAAGATCAGCTTTCAGGTTCTGCTGCATCCTTTGGCACAGCAATTTATAAAATCCTCTAGACTTCAGCATTTTTAAAATCTTGTCTTGCAATGTCAGTGGTGGATACGTTTGATCAGTTATTCCTAAGTTTAGTGTCATAAGATGCAGCTTAACTTGAAATCACAACAAAGGTGAAATTGAAAAAGAATTTGGAGTATGAATAAATTTTGTACTTCTGTGTCCGGTCATTGGAGCAACAATCAACACAGCAAAGGGAGCATAGTATGGCTGGACAGAAGCCAAAAGAAAGTACGTGTCAGAAGATGTCTCAGTACTCCAATCAAAATGGCAAAGTAGAGTTTATTTATTAGTAACAAGTAAGGCTTATATTAATCCTGCAATGAAGTTGCTGTGAAATTCCCCTAGTCACCACAGTCTGGCGCCTGTTCAGGTCAATGCACCTAACCAGTACATCTTTCAGACTGGGAAGAAACTGGAGCACCTGGAGGAAACCCACGCAGACACAGAGAACAAGCAAACTCCACACAGAGTCCAAACTGGGAATGGATCTCAGGTCCCTGATGCTGTGATGCCACTATGCTACTGTGCTACCCAAAATGGATCTTGAATGTTGAAGTTTACAACATAAATTGATAAAGGATGCCAGCTGTATAGAGTTCGCAATGCGAGAATAAATGCAAGCTGGGCAATTGGGTGATCAGTTACATAAGGGGAATAGGGTCAGATGAAGATGGGCCTCATGGTGCTCGGGAACACAGGAAAAAAACTAGAGAAATATGAAATTTGGGGAATCGGAGAAGGGAGCCTTTGGGATGTTTGGCTTGTTCAGCTTAGTGATGTGGCAGAGATAGCTGATTAGATGTCCTCTAACTTGGTGTCAGAAACCTGAGTTCCTTGCACCTGGAGGTGAGGATGGAGGAGGCTGTAGAGGGGTTTATGAAAACAGCCTGCAGTAGAGAATATAAATCTGCGGCAACTTTTGCATTGCAGGACGATCCTGGAATAGTCAACAGTTCAGATAAGAACAGGACCCAAAATTAATTGATCTAGTCCACTCATCAGAATCCTGTTAGTCTTGTGTATTCTGATGATATGTTATAATCCTGAAATATTGAGCGAGATTTTGCCAGCGGGATCTTCCAGTGCTGCTGACAGAGACTCCTTGGCAAAGAAAGATGCGAACAATGGGAAACCCTATTCACAGCAGCGGGACCAGAAGAACCTGCCATTGTGGGGAGGGATGGGGATGCAAAATCTCATCCGTTAACTGTTTCTCTCCCACAGATGCTGACTGCTGCGTTTCCAGTACATTCTGTTTTTATGATGTTCAAGTTTTTCTAATCCAATTCAGTCAATAGTTGGACAATGAGTACAGCAAGTGAGTGAGCCAGGAGGTAAAGGCATGCAGGTCTGAGAGTCCGAGCACACAAAGCTGGTAGACACTATGTCCTTCAGAGTAGCCCTGACTTGGAATTCTGGAGATGAAGTATGCAAGTGTCAGGGAGAGGTTTAAAAAAAATTACCCAAAGAGAGACGAGTGTAATGGAAGGAGCTGATCAGTGAATAACCAGAGTGTTGATTTTAGTTTCTCATCAGGGACAAGCCTCAAGTTTATTTCTGGTAAAGTTAGATAGATGAATAAAAGCATTTTTCTCATTGTCACCTTGAAAATTCTGATATCTAAAAAGAGAATGCTGGAAAATCTCAGCAAGCGTGGCAGCATCTGTATGGGGAGCAAAGAGTTAATGATTTGAGTCCAGATGACCCTTTGTCAAAATTCTGATTTTTGGTGCAAGTATGTCAGTTGTCCAGGATTTGAACATGGGATCATCAGATTTGTGTTGGCATAGTAATACACTGAAAAGTGTATTTACCCATGAGGAAAGTTATAAATCAAGAACCTACTAGAAGATCTTGCATCGATGTACACATTCTATCAGTTTTTTACATTATAATTTCCTACAGACATGTTTATACTGGTACCAGTAAAGATGAGGGAAGGTTTTTGTATTAATGGGATATGGGTGTCGCTGACTGGACCAGCATTTATTGCCCATCCCTAATTACCCTTGAACTGTGTGTTTCACTCGGGCATTTAAGAATCAACCACACTGCTGTGGGTCTGGACCCGTGTAGTCTAGACTGGGTAATGATGGCAGATTTCCTTCCCTAAAGGGCAGTTGGGTTTCTTATCCTTAGAGCAGAAAAAAATAGTTTTAATGGGAATGTTGAAAACTAGGAAGGATATTGATTAAAATAATGACAAACCGTTCTGAGCAGCGGAAAGGTCGGTAGCTGGAGGACACAGACTTGCAGCATTTGGCAAAAGAACCACATGGTGGTAGCAGCAAAGAAATAACCTGATGAAACACTGCTCATCTGCACATGCCATAAAATAGTTGGAGTGGCAGCCAAGCAGGAACAGGAAGCCTATTAAAGTTTGAGTTCAAGTTTATCTATTAATGTCACAAGAGGCTTACGTTAACACTGCATTCAAATTACTGTGAAATCCCCTTCGTCATCATACCTCTAGCACTTGTTCGGTTACACTGAGTGAGAATTTAGCATGACAAATGCACCTAACCAGCACATCTTTCGGACTGTGGAGAAAACTGGAGCACCTGGAGGAAATCCACCTGGACATGGGGAGAGCACACAAATTCCATGCAGTCACAGAAGCCTGCTCCAAAACAATTGCTGCTTTTTCATATATACTTGAAATATTTAATATGATTCTCTGTGATAATTCTATTAATGTGGTATTTGGTTTCAACTAGGAAACCCATGTTAAAGTCTATGACTGTTATAGTTTGGCCCCATGTGGTACAGAACTCAGCCTCTAGTACAACATCAGAGTACCTTGGAGAACATGTTATTCACACATTGCCAATCTTCAACATTTTCCAGATTGGAGTCAGTTCCTGCACAACTGCCAGAACCTGCTCAAGTTAAAATGCATCTCCCTTTTGAAAGTGCAGACTAGTTCAAAGTCGTGCTAGTTTTTCACTATGTTGGCAACCAAACTCCTGTTATAGTGACCAGCTGTGACTGGAGGCTGACATCGCAAAGTTGTCATGCTGCCTGTATTGCAATCAGTGGGTTAACCACATATCGTGATCCCTGAGGGCTATCAAATTCAGTCTCCACGGTAACATGTTGGCCTGCAATTCTACGAGGAAATAAAATGCAGTTTCATGTCACACGTTGAATATGTAAGTTATCAGCCATGAGTCAGTTGGTGCTGATCTAACTTATGAGTCAGCAAAACAGGAGTTAAAGTCTCACTCCAGAAACTTGGGTCAGAGTGCAGGGCTCCTTCAGTGTTGACTCCAATTGTCAGAAGTACCAATGTCAATGAGGCATCTGCCATCAGGGAAATGCAAAAGATTCAATGGCACTAATCAAAAAAACAGCAGTTCTCTCCAGTCTGTTGACCGATATGTCTCTTAATCACTGAAACAAAACAGATGATCTGGTCATTGCCACGTTGCTGTTTGTGGTACCTTGCTGCCTACAAATTGGCTGCTACGTTTCCTTGACTACAAATATAATAACTGTAAATCATGTAAATGTCCTGAGGGCACATAAGGTATGATATAAATGCAAATTTTTAATTTTTGTCAGCAATTATTAAATCTCATTGCACTTGCACTGAGTTTAAAATTTGTCATTTTACCTTCGGACCCAGTGTTTAATTCTGCCCAGAATAATCGGAATCATCTCTTTTCAAACTGATAGCTGGTTTGGGTTGACCTCAATCCAATTCCTGGTTGTAGTTTCACAATTCAAAAACTGCCCTCACTTTGTAATAAGTTGTCACAGAAACTGGAATTTTCTGATTGGTGTCAAACTAATAGAGAAAATCTAGGCCAAGTAGACTGCAAGAATACAGAGTGTAGCCCTCTAACATTAGTACTAAAGTTAGATAGTCAGAGCATAAGTTCATAAGATATGGGAGCAGAATTGGGCCATTCAGCTCATCGAATTCACTCCACCATTCAATCATAGCGGATATGCTCATCCCTATTTTTCTGCCTTCTTCTCATAACCCTTTAGCCCACTACCAATTAAAAATCTGTTTAACTCCTCAAATTTACTCACTGTCCCAACATCCACTGTACTTTGGGTAGCGAATTCCACGGATTCACAATCCTTTGGAAGTAGTATACTTCTGATCGCCTCACTACAGGAAGGATGTGGAAGCTATTGAGAGGGTGCAGAGGAGATTTACAAGGATGTTGCCTGGATTGGGAGGCATGCATTATGAAGATAGGTTGAGGGAGCTGGGACTCTTCTCCCTGGAAAGACGAAGGTTGAGAGGCGACCTGATAAAGGTTAATAAAGTGTTGAGAGGTATAGATAAGGTGGATTCTCAGAGGCTATTTCCCAGGGCTGAAATGGTCGCTATGAGGGGACACAAGTTGCTGGGGGGCAAGTACAGAGGAGATGTTAGGGGTAAGTTTTTCACTCAGAGGGTGGTGAGTAAATGGAATTGGCTGCCATCGGTGGTGGTGGAGGCGAACTCGCTGGGGTCTTTTAAAAGACTTCTGGATGAATGCATGAGATTTAATGGGATTGGGAGTTACAGATAGTTCTATGGCCTGGTAGGTATGGATATGATTGATGCAAATTGTGGGCTGAAAGGCCTGTTGTGCTGTAGTGTTCTATGTTCAATGTAATCGTGCTTTTACTCTGCACTGCCACTCTTCACGTGTCTTAGGAGAACTTGATGCAGTCAGTACCCAAATGGGTGCATCCTGGCACCCTTAATCTGCCCCAAGAATTATTAAAAATAAAACATTTTTGGAAAACTGGATATAAATTTAACATTTTACTTTCTTAAAGGAGATTAAATTTAATACATGCTGGATGAGCTGCTACTGCCATCTCTTGGTTGAATTTTAGTTTTGTTGCAATTAAAAATAAAAGCATGTTTTTTGCATTTTTTGGTGAATTAACTCTGTTAGGTGGAAGTGGGAGCTGCCAAATTTGTTTGGAGTCATTTCTGGAAGTTTGATTAAGTGATATTCTAAGCCAATCTGATCAGGTGCTATTTGATTATCGGGTACTTGATCTGGCATCTACAAATGTTATTGCATTTTCCTATAGTGGGAACAATTTGTCAATACTGTCCCATGGAGCAGTTCTAAATTTCTTGCTCTTTGCTGGCAATGCCTCTCATGACGCTTCTCCCACTCACCATGATCCTGGTTCCTGATAGTCCATACTTTGCGGAAAACATTGTGCCACCATACCGCATAGGAGCCGATGTTTAGCACTACTGCCTCACAGCACCAAGGGCTTGGGTTCAATTCCAGCCTTGAATGACTGTCTGTGTAGAGTTTGTTCATTCTCCTCATGTCTGTGTGAGTTTCCTCTTGGTGCTCCGTTTTCCTCCCACACTACAAAGATGTGCAGGCTACTTTGATTGGACGTGGTAAATTGCCCCATAATGTTAGGGAATAACAGGTAAATACTTGGGGTTAAGGGAGTAGGGCCTGGGTGGGATTGGCATTGGTGCAGACTCGATGGGCCAAATAGCCACCTCCTGCACTGATGTTCCATTCCTTGGACACCCTTTCTTTATCCTCCTTGAGCCCCAATCCCCTTATCTTCAGAATTTCTCCTTCTCCATCCTGTTGGACACTAATCCACTCTCTGTTCCCCAGTTTCTTTTCTGAAAAACCTGTGTCTAAGGGGATTGTATGGCATGGTGGGTTAACATTGTAGCCTCACACTGCCAGGGACCTGGATTCAATTCCTCACTTGGATCACTGTGTGGAATTTGCATGTTCTCCCCGTGTCTGCATAGGTTTCCTCCTGGTGCACTGGTTTCATCTCACAGTCCAAAGACATGCTTGTTAGGTGCATTGGCAAAGCCAAATTCTCCCTCAGTTCCAAACTGTGGATAGGCCTCAGTTTAAAGAATTTTGTTTTCAGGTTAAGCAGTAGTATGGATGCAGATACTAAATGTGGAGTTGGAGAGGGTACCAGGATATTGCCTGGTTTGGAGGGTATTAGGTATGAGGAGAGATTGGATAAACTTTTGTGTTGGAGGCTGAGGGGTGACCTGATAGAAGCTTTAAAAAAATGAAAGGCACAGATAGAATGTAAATCAGGGTCTTTTTCCCATGGTAAAATATCAATTACTCAGGGACACGGGCTTAAGGTAAAAGGGGGAAAGTTTAAATGAGATGAGAGGCAAGTTTTTTTTTTACAATGTTTAGGTGCCTGGAATGTGCTGCCAGAAGAGGTGGTAGAAGTAGATAGAATAGCAACATTTATGGAGAACATTAGCTATGAGGAGAGGTTGAAAAAACTTGATTTGTTCTCACAAGAGCAATGGAGGTTGAGGGGCAACCTGATAGAAGTCTACAAGATTATGAGAGGCATGGATAGTCAGAAGCTTTTTGCCAGGGTAGAAGAGTCAATTAAAAGGAGACACAGATTTAAGGGGCAAGGTTTAAAGGAGATGCACAAGGCAAATTTTTTTACACAGAGCAGTGGGACTTGTTGCCAAGGGAAATAGTAGAAGCGTATACGGTAGTAACTTTTAAGGGGTATCTTGACAAGTACATGATGGGATTAGAGGGATATGATCCCCAGAATGATAGGGATTTTTAGTTAAGTCAGACAGCCTGGTCAGTGCAGGCTTAGAAGGCTGAAGGGCTGTAATTTTCTTTGTTCTTTAATATCACTGCAACAAAGTAACTGTGAATATCCCCTAGTCACCACACTCTGCCTCTGAGCTACCTGAACAGATGCCACTGAAGTCCTGAGAGTTGTCCCAGAAGTTGCCAAACTGGGGATGGATCTGGGTTAACTCTGAAAAGCTACGCAATCAGGACCATTATGATCAGAGGGAGATAATGTTCTTAGAAGTATGCCTTGCTGATGATAATGATACTAATGAAACTCAAAGAGAAACGGTATTGTTGGACAGAATTTCTGACCTACTAGAGAATTTAGCATAGCCAATGCACTTAACTAACACATCTTCGGACTGTGGGAGAAAATGGATTTCCTCTGGATGCTCCCATGCAGACGTAGGAGAACATACAGACTCTGCACAGACAGGACATGACAGATACATGAATTGATAGGGAATAGAGAGATATGGACCACGTAGAGGCAAATGATTTTTAGTTTAGAAAGGCATCATGTGTCAGCGCAGGCTTGGTGGGCTGAAAGGCCTTTTCCTGTGCTGTACTGTTCTTTGTTCTAAATACCACTATTACTCTGTAAAAAAAAACTTGCAATTTTTTTCCATTATCTTCCTTTAAGTAACTCATGAATGTTCAGTATATCTGCAGCTAATATTAGAACAGCAGTAGTTCATCTAGCCCCTCACCATCCAACTCCTTACCGCTTTACAAAAAAATTGGGAGGCATGGACAGTTGGGCCAGAGGGCCTGTTTCCATGCTATAAACCTCTATGACTCTGTTGTAGGTAAAAGGAAACCCCTGAGATTGTTAATGAGTCAAAGTATAGTAGTTTTTTGTTACAAAAGCTTTGGGGAGAGACCTGGCACCTAACAGCAGTTTTCCAGGCTTCTCACTGAACACAAATAAGTGTGGGTATTTATACATCATGGTTCCTAGCACCAGTCACAATGCAAGCTCTGGTATCAATCAGGATCCGCAATGCTTCTGTCTCCATTCATGGTGTAGCCACCAGCTTCAGCCAGGACCCACCTGGTAGCGTCAATCATGATGCAATCATCAGTACGGTCACAATCCATAGCTTTTCCAGCAGCTTCTTCATTGAAGTAACTTATGTAGTTGTGGCTTCCCAGCAGGAGTCCTCCTGTCAAGTAGACATCATCAAACTCTACCATCTGCAGTTGTTTAACTATTTTCAGCTAGTACAAACAGGTAAGGTTTACAATGTCTGTAAAGTAACATTCAAATTTAACTATTTGTCTCTATGGAAATGAAAGTCAAAGAATGAAAGACATGAACAAGTAAGGAAACCATGAATAAATAATTTATATTGATACCAGAAGCAGGATAAGCTTGAGGAGATCAGCCATGAGGAAGGGTTATGTTTGTGATATATGCTAGGTACAAAATTCATTAAATTCATGAACCGGTTCCCTCCTTTAACTCTATGATAAAGTTAACGCCAACCTTTTGGGCAAGTATATATAGATTTTGTAAGAGTAAGTTCCACGCTTCTATCTTTGCAGCAAGAACTGTTCTTGAAAGTTTGCCTTTGATCTTGCAGTTATGCACCCTTCTGCATTCCCCCACCCGTACAAATGTGACCCTCACCCCCAGACCACAGCATTTCAATTACTTTGAGAATCTACAAGCCTCAATCAAGTCACTTTGATCTTCTATAATCT
This sequence comes from Sphyrna mokarran, assembly GCA_024679065.1. NCBI lineage: Eukaryota > Metazoa > Chordata > Chondrichthyes > Carcharhiniformes > Carcharhinidae > Sphyrna > Sphyrna mokarran. Next base: position 3,495,587 of record JAGIQG010000026.1, read on the forward strand.
AGAGAGTATAAACTAGTTTATGAATATTTCCTGATAATCCATTTCCTGGGACCTTTCCAAGGCTGAAATATCCTTTTCAAGATGCAGTTCCAGAACTGAACACAGCATCGCAGCTGTGGTCTTCCTTTGGTGTTTTGATTTTTCTGTTCCTGCATGCAATTTAGTTATCCACTTACAGGATCCCTAATTTTTTGGGACCCTCACTGTTTCTAGATTTTCAATACTTAAATAAGTAGAACTATCCTTTATTTGGATCTAAGATGAATGACCTAACACTTAAAACTGAAATCCAGCTGTCACAGTTTCACCACAACAGGGATTGTGGGTAGAGGTGGGAACATCGGGGTGGCGGCGTGGGTTCGTTGGGCCAAAGGGCCTCTTTCCCTTGCTGTTTTGTTCTTTGTTCTTTTCACAGGGGTTAATGCTGCTGCCCCACATCACCAGTGGCCCAGGTTCGATTCCTGGCTTGGGTCACTGACTTTGCGGAGTCTGTATGTTCTCCTTGTACCTGTACGGATTTTCTGTGGATGCTCCCGTTTCCTCCCACAGTCTGAAGACGTGCTGGTTAGGTGCATTGGCTATGCTAAATACTCCAGTAGGTTAGAAATTCTGTCCAACAACACCATTTCTCTTTGAGTTTCATTGGTATCATTATCATCAGCAAGGCAATCTTCTAAGAGCGTTATCTCCCTCTGATCATAACAGTTCTGATTGTGTAGCTTTCCAGAATTAACCCAGATCCGTCCTCAGTTTGGCAACTTTTGGGACAACACTCGGGTTTTTAGCATCTCTGAACTACCTGAACAGGTGCTGGAGAGTGGTGACTAGAGGATTTTCAATAAAATTACAGCACAGGAACAGGTCCTTTGGCTCTCCAAGCCTGCGCCAACCAACTTAACTAAAACTCCCTATTGTTCTGGGGACTGTATCTCTCTGTTCCCATCCTATTTATGTATTTGTCAAGACACCCCTTAAAACTCACAACTGTATCCACTCCCACTACCTCCCCTGGCAATGAGTTCCAGGCACCAACTAGTCTATGTAAAAAATCTGCCTCATGCATTTCCTTTAAGCCATGCCTCTTGCACCTTAAACCCTATGCCTTCTACGAATTGACTCTTTCATCCTGGGAAAAAGCTTCTGACTATTCATTCTGTCCATGCCTCTCATCTTGTAGACTTCTGTCAGGTCTTCCCTCAACCTCTGTCGCTCCAGTGAGAACAAACTAAGTTTCTCCAACCTCTCCTCATTGCTAATGCCCTCCATACCAGACAACGTTCTGGTAAAACTTTTCTGTACCCTCTCTAAAGCCTCCACATTCTTCTGATTGTGTGGCAACCAGAATTGAACACTATATTCCAAATGCTGGCTAACTAAGGTTCTATAAAGCTACAACGTGACTTGCCAATTTTTAAACTCAATACCCCAGCTGATGAAGGCAAGCATGCTGTATGTGTTCTTGATTACCCTCTCTACCTGCATTGCCACCTTCAGTGACCTGTGTACCTCTTTATCCAACTCTCTTTGCCTATCATATTCTTAAGAGTTCTGCCATTTACTGTATATTTCTTATCTGTATTAGACCTTCTAAAATGTGTTATCTCATATTTGTCTGGATTAAACTCCATCTGCCATCTCTCTGTTCAAGACTCCAACTGATCTATACCCTGCTGTATCCTCTAATGATCCTCATTGCTATCCAGAAATCAACCAACCTTTGTGTCATCTGCAAACTTACTAATTAATGTAATCCTACTCGTGCACTAATAAATAAACTTTAAATAATGGAAATTACAAGACGTTAATCTTAACCAATCTTCAAATTGCAGCTTCTGGTTAATTTCTGAGTGCTTGTTGTTTGACATGATGCATGTTTTAGTGAGATAGTGGATGTTGAGGTCAAGGCAGCATGACATAGAGTGAGGAGATGAGAGTTAATTTGAACTGACAGCTGAAAATGGCTCTAATCTAAAATAACAAGAAGTCAGAACATGCAGTCGTATACAGTGAGCTACAAAATACCATTCACTAACTGACTGTGGCCAAGTTTAGAAACAAACTCCCCATTTGGCCAGTATATGGCTTCGTTCAAGAAACATCTTATTAGATCAAGACTTATCTTTAAATGACTGGCAATTCTGCTTTTCGATCATAAGTTTGATGGTCAGCAGGTCACAAAGAATTTTTCTGAAAGTGTGGAGCAAAAATATGATAGTTCACTTGCGTCTTGAGCTTGATGTGACACATGCAACCTTCTCTGACCTGCACATGTGCCTCTACACCTTGAATATCTATTCTCTGTGGAATGATACACGATTACCTGGACAAATTCCTGCATAATTTGTCTGTCAAGTTGCCAACAAGAATTCGCATTTCTATAGCACTTCCCACAGGCAAGAAGATATCTCAAAAGATATTTCCAAGACAACGGTCAAAACATAGACATCAAGCTGTCCAGGGGAAAAGGAGGAACAGAAGTAGTCACAGGGAGGCCTGTGCAGGAGTTTTTTTTTTCCACTATAAAAGTTACTTACCTCGGAGAATCGGCCTTATTGTTCCTTGGGAGCAGCTGGTGTGAGGAGAGCTGTGAGTAAATTTCTGTTTTTTTTTTCTAAAATTGTGTCTGGTTTTTTTTTAACTCTTAAAACCGGAAACAGGAAGTAGTCACAGGGAGGCCTGTGCAGGAGTTTTTTTTTCACCTGGACCTCCATAAATTGGGAAGGTGAAGAATCCCAATACTCTATATCGTGTAGAGTATCCCAAACCTCCCCCCTCCTCTAACCTAATAAAAAAAAGGAGACTAGGAGTGTGGGTAGGTAAGTTTAAGTTTATATTTGTTTCTGGGTAAAGGAAGTAATAGTGATGGCAGTGCAGGCAGTGCGATGTACCTCCTGTGGGATGTTGGAGGTGAGGGACACTGGTAGTGTCCCAGCTGATTACACCTGCCAGAGGTGCATCCAGTTCCACCTCCTTGAGGACCGTGTTAGGGACCTGGAGCTGGAACTGGAGGAACTAAGAATTATTAGGGAAGCAGAGATGGCTGTTGATAAAAGCTACAGGGAGATAGTTACTCCTAAATGTGATACATGAGTGACTGTTAGAAGGGGTAAGAAGCAGTCAGTGCAGAGTTCGCCTGAGGCTGTTCCTCTACGCAATAAGTACTCTGCTTTGGATGCTGTTGGGGATGTAGATACAACCGGGGTAAGCCATGGAGTACAGGTCTTGGGAGTTGAGCCTGTCCTTGATGCTCAGGTGGGAAGGGGGAAGAAAAGATCTCGATTAGTGACTGGGGACTCCCTAGTTAAGGGGATAGATAGGAGAGTCTGTGGGAAGGAGCGGGACTCGCGGTTGGTATGTTGCCTCCCGGGCGCTGGGGTCAGTGATATCTCTGACCGAGTGTTCGGGATCCTTAAGGGGGAGGGGAACCAGCCCCAAGTTGTGGTGCATGTAGGTACCCATGATGTAGGTAGGAAAAGGGATGGGGATATAAAGCAGGAATTCAGAGAGTTAGGGTGGAAACTTAGGGCTAAAACTAACAGAGTGGTTATCTCTGGTTTGTTACCTATGCCACAGGATAACATAGAAAAGAATAGGGAGAGAGAACATTTGAACTCGTGGCTAAAGGGATGGTGCAGGAGGGAAGGGTTCAGGTATTTGGACATTGGGGCTCATTCTGGGGAAGGTGGGACCTCTACAAGAGGGATGGTCTGCACCTGAACCAGAGAGGTACCAATATCTTGGGGTGTAAATTTACCAGTGCTATTCAGGGGGGTTTAAACTGATTCAGGGGGCGGATGGGAACCTGAATTGTTGTGCCAGTATACAGGAGGATGTGAATAGGGAGGTCACGGATAAGGTTTCTAGGTCGCAGCAGTATAGTGGCAAAGGGGAGAGTGGTTTGAAGTGTGTATACTTTAATGCGAGGAGCATACACAATAAGGTGGATGAACTTGCAGCCTGGATTGGTGCTTGGGACTTCGATGTTGTGGCCATTTCAGAGACATGGGTAGAGCAGGGGCAGGAATGGTTGTTGCAGGTTCCAGGGTTCAGATGTTTCAGTCAGAGCAGAGGTGGTGGTAGAAGAGGGGGAGGAGTAGCATTGTTAGTTAAGGACAGCATTACGGTGGCAGAAAAGACGTTTGATGTGGACTTGTCTGCTGAGGTAGTGTGGGCTGAGATTAGAAACAAGAAAGGAGAGGTCACACTGTTGGGAGTTTTTTATAGGCCTCCAAAAAAGTTCCAGAGAAGTAGAGGAAGGGATTGCAAAGTTGATCCTGGATAGGTGTGAAAGTAACAGGGTAGTTGTAATGGGGACTTTAACTTTTCTAATATCGATTGGAAAAGCTATAGTTCAAGTACGTTAGAGGGGTCAGTTTTTGTTCAATGTGTGCAGGAAGGTTTCATGACTCAGTATGTAGAAAGGCCAACAAGAGGCGAGGCTATATTGGATTTGGTACTGGGTAATGAACCAGACCAGGTGTTAGACTTGGAGGTGGGTGAGCACTTTGGTGATAGTGACCACAATTCGGTTACGTTTACCTTAGTGATGGAAAGGGATGGGCACATACCGAATAACAGTAGTTATAGCTGGGGAAAAGGTAATTATGAGGCTATTAGGAGAGATTTAGGATGCATAGGGTGGAGCAGGAAATTGCAGGGGCTGGGACATCTGAAATGTGGAGCATATTTAAGGAACAGCTTCTGCATGTCCTTAATGAATATGTACCTGCCAGGCAGGGAGGAAGTGGTCGAGTGAGGGAACCATGGTGTACTAGGGAAGTTGAATCTCTGGTGGAGAGGAAGAAGGAGGCTTATATAATGATGAGACTTGAAGGCTCAGTTAGGGCAATAGAGAGCTATAAATCAGCCAGGAAGGAGCTAAAGAGGAAGTTGAGAAGAGCTAGAAGAGGACACGAGAAGACTTTGGCGGATAGGATTAAGGAGAATCCTAAAGCTTTTTACAGGTATATAAGTAATAAAAGATTGGTTAGGGCAAGATTAGGGCCAGTCAGAGATAGCAGTGGGAAGTTATGCTTGGAGCCTGAGGAGATAGGAGAGACACTGAATGAGTATTTTTCGTCAGTATTCACGCAGGGGAAAGACAATGTTGTCGGGGAGAATACTGCGATACCAGGTTGTAGACTGGGTAGGATTGAGGTTCATAAGGAGGAGGTGTTAACGAATCTTGAGGGTATGAAAATTGATAAGTCCCCTGGGCCAGATGGGATTTACCCTAGGATTCTCTGGGAGGCTAGAGAGGAGATTGCAGAGCCTTTCGCTTTGATCTTCATGTTGTCGTTAGCTACAGGTATAGTGCCGGAAGACTGGAGGATGGCAAATGTTGTCCCTTTGTTCAAAAAGGGGAGTAGGGACCATCCTGGAAATTATAGACCGGTGAGCCTGACTTCTCTTGTGGGCAAGGTCTTGGAAAGAATTATATGGGATAGGATTTATAAGCATCTAGAGAGGAATAAATTGATTAGGGATAGTCAGCACAGTTTTGTGAAGGTTAGGTCATGCCTCACAAACCTTATTGAGTTTTTTGTGGAGGTGACCAAAGAGGTAGATAAGGGTAAGGCAGTTGATGTAGTGTATATGGATTTTAGCAAAGCGTTTGATAAGGTTCCCCATGGTAGGCTACTGCAGAAAGTGCAGATGCATGGGATTGAAGGTGATTTAGCAGTTTGGATTAGGAATTGGCTAGCTGATAGATGACAGAGGGTGGTGGTTGATGGGAAATATTCAACCTGGAGTGCAGTTACAAGTGGTGTACCTCAAGGATCTGTTTTAGGGCCACTGCTGTTTGTCATTTTTATAAATGACCTAGATGAGGGTGTAGAGGGTTGGATTAGTAAATTTGCTGACGATACCAAAGTGGGGGAGTTGTAGACAGCGAGGATGGATGTTACAGTTTGCAGAGGGACGTAGATAGGTTGCAGAGCTGGGCCGTGAGGTGGCAAATGGAATTCAATACGGATAAGTGTGAGGTGATTCACTTTGGTAGGAATAACAGGCATATGAAATATAGGGCTAATGGAAGAACCCTTAATAGCGTTGTCGAGCAGAGGGATCTTGGGGTACAAGTACATAGCTCTTTGAAAGTTGGCACCCAGGTTGATAAAGTTGTTAAGAAGGCGTACGGTGTGTTAGCTTTTATTGGTAGAGCGATTGAATTTAGGAGCCGTGAGGTTATGTTACAACTGTACAAAACTCTGGTGCGGCCGCACTTGGAGTATTGCGTACAGTTCTGGTCGCCGCATTATAAAAAAGATGTGGAAGCATTGGAAAGGGTGCAGAGGAGGTTTACCAGGATGTTTCCTGGTATGGTGGGAAGGCCTTATGAGGAAAGGCTGAGGGACCTGAGGTTATTTTCATTAGAGAGAAGAAGGTTACGCGGTGACCTAATTGAGGCGTATAAGATGATCAAGGGATTGGATAGGGTGGATAGTGAGAGCCTTTTTCCTCGGATGGTGATGACCAACACGAGGGGACATAACTTTAAATTAAGAGGTGGTAGTTATAGGACGGATGTCAGAGGCAGGTTCTTTACACAGAGGGTGGTGAGAGCATGGAATGCCCTGCCTGCAGCAGTTGTGGACTCACCTACTTTGGGGGCATTCAAATGGTCGGTGGATAAGTATATAGAACATAGAACATTACAGCACAGAACAGGCCCTTCGGCCTTCGATGTTGCGCCAACCAATATAAAAAGCAATGCCCCTCCAAACTAAACATTCCCTTCTCTTCCATATACTTATCAACTAACCTCTTAAACGCCACCAAACTTGGCGCATCTACAACTGCTGCAGGCAGGGCATTCCACTCCCGAACCACCCTTTGGGTAAAGAACCTACCTCTGATATACGTCCTATAACTATCACCCCTTAATTTAAAGCTGTGTCCCCTCGTGCTAGCTTTCTCCATCCTAGGAAAAAGGCTATCACTGTCCATCCTATCTAAAACTCTAATCATCTTATATGTTTCGATAAGGTCCCCTCTTAGCCGCCTTCTTTCTAACGAAAACAACCTCAAATCCCTCAGCCTCTCTTCATAAGACCTGCCCTCCATACCAGGCAACATCCTGGTAAACCTCCTCTGTACCCCCTCCAATGCCTCCACATCTTTCTTGTAATGTGGGGACCAGAACTGCACACAATACTCCAAGTGCGGCCGCACTAGAGTTTTGTACAGTTGCAACATGACGTTGCGGCTCCGAAATTCAATCCCCCTACCAATAAAAGCTAAGACTCCATATGCCTTCTTAACAACCTTCTCGACTTGACTGCCTACTTTCAGGGATCTATGCACATATACACCAAGATCCCTCTGTTCATCAACACTATTAAGAATCCTACCATTAGCCCTATACTCTACACATTTATTATTCCTGCCAAAGTGCATTACCTCACACTTTTCCACATTAAACTCCATTTGCCACCTCTCGGCCCAGCTCTGCAACTTGTCCAAGTCTCTCTGCAACTATAACACCCCTCTTCACTATCTACCACTCCACCGACTTTAGTGTCATCTGCAAATTTACTAATCCATCCCTCAATACCCTCATATGGATAATATATGGATGATATTGGAATAGTTTAAGTCAGGGGGTCCACTGGCCAGCGCAACATCGAGGGCTGAAGGGCCTGTACTGCGCTGTAATGTTCTATGTTCTATGTTCTAAGTATCAGGATGGTCAAAGGGAAGGGTCTTGAGAGTTGGGTTGGTAAGGTGATGTCTCTAAGGGAGAAATATTCATACTGCAACTGAGAGAAATTGTCACTGAAGGAACAGGTCCATTAGAAATCTGCAATAAAAAAACAGAAAATGCTGGAAAAACACAGTCTTTATGCTGAGAGAATTAGGGTTAATATTTTGAATGAAAATGGCCTTGCTACCAAACTGAAGAAAGGTAGAAATGTTGCATTTCCTGAGGTCTGCAGCATCACATGTCAGTCTTAATCAATTTGATTCACTCCATGTCATATCAAAAAACATCTGAAGGCACAGGATACTGCAAAGGTATTGGCCTTGACAATATTCCACAATTGTTATGAAAATTTGAGCTCCAGTACTCATGGGCCCTTAGCCAAGTTGTCCCAGTACAACTACAATATTGGTATCTACCTGACGCAGTGGAGAATTGCCCAGGTATGTCCTGTACACAAAAAATAAGACAAATCCAACCTGGCCAATTATTGCCCTGTTAGCCTACTCCATATCACCAACAAAGTGATGGAAGGGGTCAGCAACAGTGCAATCAATTGGCACATACTTAGCACTAACCTACTCATGGATGCTCACTTTGCATTCTGCTAGGATCACTCAGTTCCTGACCTCATTACAGCGTTAGTTCAAAGATGGACAAAAGAGCTGAATTCCAAAGGTGAAATGAGAGTGATGGCCTTTAACATCAAGGCAGCATTTGACTGAGTGTGGCATTATGGAACCCTAGCAAACTGGGGTCAGTGGGAATTGGGGAAATGCTCCGCTGGTTGGAGTCATATCTGGCACAAAGGAAAATGATTGTGAAGATTGAAGATCAATCATCTCAGCTCAAGAACATCACTACAGGAATTCCTCAGGATTTGTCCTAGGCCTAACTACCTTCAGCTGCTTCATCAATGAGCTCCCTTCCATTGCAAAGTTAGAAGTGGAGATATTCACAGTGTGCAGCACCATTTACAATTCCTCAAACACTGAAGCAGTTCCTATGTAAATGCAGCAAGATCTGGGCAATATCCAAGCTTGGGCTGACACAGGGCAGGTAATGACCATCTCCAAGAAAAGGATCCAATCATCGACCCTTGATGTTCAATAGCATTACCATCATTGAATTCCCCCACTGTCAACATCCTGTGGGTCACTATTGACCAGGAACATAACTGAACTAGCCATATAAATACTGTAGCAATCAGAGCAGGTTAAAGGTTAGGAATTTTGTGATGATTTGCCTCCTGACAGCCTCCACCCCTCCCCCCCCCATTCCCCCCTCCCAATTCCTGCCACAAGACTCAAATCTGGAGTGTAATGGAATTCTCCACTTGTCTGAATGATTGCAGCTCTAACAACACTCTAGAAGCTTGACAACATGTAGGACAAAGCACTCCACTTGACTGTTACCCCTTTCACATTCATTCCCTTTACCACAGACAAACAGCGGCAACTGTATACACAAAGATGCACTGCAGGAACTCCCCAAGGTTCCTTAGGCAGCACCTCCCAAACCCACAACCACATGCATCTAGATAGATAAGAACAGCAGATACCCAGGAACACCAACATGTGGCAGCTCTTTTCCAAATCATGCCATCCTGACTTAGAACATAGAACATTACAGCACAGAACAGGCCCTTCGGCCTTCGATGTTGCGCCAACCAATATAAAAAGCAATGCCCCTCCAAACTAAACCATTCCCTTCTCTTCCATATACTTATCAACTAACCTCTTAAACGCCACCAAACTTGGCGCATCTACAACTGCTGCAGGCAGGGCATTCCACTCCCGAACCACCCTTTGGGTAAAGAACCTGCCTCTGATATCCGTCCTATAACTAACACCCCTTAATTTAAAGCTGTGTCCCCTCATGCTAGCGAGATATATACTTGGAAATATATTCCCATTCCCTCACCGTCACTGGGTCAAAATGCTCTAATTCCCTCTCTAAAAGCACTGTGGGTATACCGACACCTCAGGGATAGCAGCGGCTCAAGAAGCCAACACCTTCTCAAAGGCAACCAGGAATGGGAATAAATGATAGCCTGACCAATGGCATCTACATCCTGTAAACACAAATGAAACTAAATGGCACAGATTCAAAATAATCAGCATAAAGAATAGGAAAGATGTGAGGGAAAATCTTTTCTCCCAGAGGGTGGGTGCAGTCTAGAACAAACATCCTGAGAGAGTGTTGGAGGCAGCTTTGATTGAGGAACTTTAATGGAAATTGCATTGCTAGCTGAAAAGAAAGGATGTGGAACATCACTGAAATGAGGCAGGGGAATAGGATAGGAAGAATGTTCTTTCAATGAGTCAATGCAGACTTAGAATTACAGAATCAGAGTACAGAGTGCAGAGTGAGGCTATTTAGCCTATCAAGCTAGCACTGACAGTCCCACTCAGGCCCGATCCCTATAGCACCGTGTATTTTCCCTCCTAGTCTCCCAACACCCAGGGCCAATTTAGCATGGCCAATCAAATCTAACCCACACATCTTTGGACTGTGGGAGGAAACTGGAGCACCTGGAGGAAACTCAGATGGACACTGAGAATGTGCAAACTCCACATAGACAGTGTCTCGAGGCCAGAATTAAACTTGGGTCCTTGGCACTGTGAGGCAGCAGTGCTAATTACTTGATGGGATAAATGTGATTCTGTGAATGAGGCTTTATACCTTACGGTTGTTCCTTATTTAAAGTTTAACTGAATTCGACTGGGTTTCCCAAACCAATTATTTTTTGCTGTGAAATCAAGGTGAAAAAACATAGTTCCTAGTGCAAATTATTCTCAAAGATAAAAAGAATAGGAAATAAGTAAATCGGATACTAGTGATTAGGCCACTGCAAAGTTGTGTTTTAAATTCCTGAAAATTGAAAGAGGGAGGGAGGATTGAGGGAAGTAACAACTTCTGCAGTTTTAGGGATTGTGGAAGAAAGAGTTAAACTCATCCATAAAATATTTGTGAACTACCAAAACTTGAGTTTCTTTTTAACGTGGATACTCTTAAAGATATTGAAGCATCAGTAATTTTATTCAGATGAAGTAATCAAGTAATTTTACCAACCGTTCACACCACACTCTCAGTGCAAAGAAGTCGGAGAATTTGGCACCTGATTTCCGTTCACCGTAGCAGGGACAGGAAATCTCGCCAGTGTGAATGGCTGAGAGATCCTGGCCCAGGTCTTCAATTAGCACAAGGTCCAAAAATCAATGATTCACTCACAATAGAATTTGAGAAGATTCAATTCCAGAGTTACACATGAATTGCATTTTAATCCAAAAATGCAATGAGGAAAATAAATACAAAAGTAAATTTCACATTGCTATTTATTCAATCATATTTATGTAATCTGAAGAATTAGGAGTAGCCAATTTAGCCACTCGGGCCTGCTCCACCATTTAATACAATTGTGACTGATCACATCCCAGTGGCAACTCCACATTCCTGCCCATTCAGTTTGATGATGAAAAAAGTTTCTATAGTAGCCTCAAACTGGAGTTTTAAATTTATTTATTAGTGTCACAAGTACAGTTCCATTAACACAGCGAGATAGGGTGGCAGAGAGGTTGGCACTGCTGCCTCACAGTGCCAGGGACTCGGGTTCAATTCCCAGCTTGGGTCATTGTCTGTGTGGAGTCTGCATGTTCTCTCTGTGTCTGCATGGGTTTCCTCCAGATGCTCCGGTTTCCTCCCACAGTCCAAAAATGTGCTGGTTAGGTGCATTGGCCATGCTAAATTTCCCTCAGTGTACCCAAACAGGTGCCAGAGTGTGGCTACTAAAGAATTTTCACAGTAACTTCATTGCAGTGTTAATGTAAGCCTATTTGTGATTAATAAATAATAAATAAACTTTACTGCAATGAAACTACTGTAAAAATCCCTAAATTGCCACACTTGAGGGACGTGATGACCCAATGGTATGATCACTAGAAACTCAATTAATGTTCTAGGAATCCGGGTTCGAATCTCGCCGTGGCAAATGATGGAATTTAAATTCGAATTAAAAAATCTGGAATTAAGAATCTACTGATGACCATGAAACCACTATTTCACTAATCTGGTTATCTGGTTCACTAATGTTCTTTGAGGAAGAAAATCTGCCATCCTTATCTGCTCTGGCCTATATGTGGCTCCAGAGCCACAATAATGTGGTTGACTCTCAACTGAGCTGATAATGCAGAAGAGAAGCAGTGAAAACAATGCCAACTGAAAATTTTAAGCAGCCTCGGGAACTGGCTTCACTTTCTGTCACTGGTCCAGATACAAGATCTGACATATTTCAAAGCATTTGCACTGCAATACCTCATCATTCAGTTTGTACAACTGGAATCATATTTGTCGTCACTTCAGTTCTTCACAAAGGAAGATAAGAATTTAACTGAAGATGCAACAACAGGAAAAGAGCACAAAAGGCTATACCTTTAAATTGTGAATGACATTCCCTGGCATGCAATGTTCCCATCGCTCTTGTAAACCAGGTTAATGGCCTCTTCCGAACTTATCTCACTTTCGCCCTGAGTCTTGGATCAGTCAGCAACTCTGCAAAAGCCTTTTATTTTCCTGAATATGCAAAGCAATGAAGCTACCCAACTTGGAAAAGCAAATTTTAGATTGTCATAATCATTGAACAAAAGCTGTTTAGAAAACATGAATCTAGAATAGTTGATTCATCATCTGACTATCCCTCCTTAGTTGATGATCTGCTGAGGCTTTGCCAATTCTCAGCACTTCCAGGAGAACTGTGCACAACTCCATGTTAATGTAATTGAGGAAATATTTCCAGAAAGATTTGAAAAGCATGTAGTGCCAAAATCAAACCAGTGATGCAACAGCTGAGTGGTTGAAAGAAATCGGGATCTTTGATAGATGTCCATGTGGTCTTTAAGGAATTTTGCATTTTTAGCGAGCTTGAGTAGGGAAACTTAAAATCAGCATCTTCACCAAGGACAAAACACTCTTGAGTTCATTCCTTATAAGGATTTCCTCATGTCTCTCTACAGTAAATCCAGGTCTCGAAGGATCCCAAACAAGACTGTATCCCTGACAGCCATGTAGACTTTGCGGATATTATCTGTGTCTGTAGCACAGGTGAAGTGCGAGTAAATTTTTCTACCATCCTCAACTTGCCTCAGGTACATCTCTAGGATAAACTTCTTGGCATCCTCTGCATTTCTTTTAGCACCTGAAGATAAGGAAAGAAAGACTTGTACTTATAAACCCCTTTACATGGCCACTATACATCTCAAAGCACTTTACAGCCAATGAGGTGCTTGCGATGTGTTGTGAACACTGTAGCCAATTTTCTCTCAGCACATTCCAACAAAAAGCAATGTGGTGTGATGGTACTGTGCCTTTAAGAAATATATATTAATCTTGTTTCCTTGTTTCTCTGCAAGATATTTTGTCGGCACCATGTTGTCTGTAGCTGGTGTCCTTTAATGTTACTGAAGTAGTATAATTGATATAATATTGATTTTAATCTGAACTAATGCAGTGTTCTGTGGTTTTAATGGAACCTTGGGATTACTAACTAGATCTTGATTTGAGGATGATTGACAAGTCATTGTCATGTGACTAAGGGACAGCTATTTTTCACAGAGCATTCAGTTTTAATTTCATTTTCAGAATCAGCTTGAAGCTAGAGAAGCAACAGTGGTCTTTTTCCTCTGGAGTTGGATTTTTTATTTCTTAAATATTGCTATGTTGGAAGTTGCTAGAGACTGGTTTTACTTCTCTGAAGTTTGGCTGTTTTGAGGATATACTCTTCTCAACAGACAGCTGACTTGAATTTCTGTCCATATGTGTTACAAAGCTGAAAATCCAGCATCACGTGAACACACTTGTTTATGGTTAAGCCTGAAGAAAGGTGTATGTCTGAGATGGAACAACAGAGATAGCTAGTTGCTAGGAGTTATATTGTGTCATGTTTAAGTCTTGTAATTTATAAAAGTTATACAAAGTCTCTTGTTATATTTTAATTGTGTTTTTAAAAAAAACTTTGTTTGATAAAAGCTTCCTAGTGGGTCACTTGAATCATACCTGGAGTGAACCACCATATGCTCACCCATGCCAAAATCAAATGTAAAACTCGGGTCCTGGGCTAACTTCACAAAATACTTTGGTGTCTTTGGGTCTTAACAGTAATAATAATCAAATAATTTTTTTGTGATTTTGATTGAAAGATAAATATTGGTCAGAACAACAGGAATAGCTCCTCTGTCCTTCACTGATAAGAACATAAGAACATAAGAAACAGGAACAGAGATAGAGGCATCTAGCCCTTCGAACCTTCCCCGCCATTCAATAAGATCATGGCTGCTCAGAAATGGATCAGTTCCATTTTCCCGCCTGCTCCCCATAACCCTTATTTCCCTTATCTATCAGAAATCTATCTACCCGTGACTTAAACATATTCAAAGAGGTAGCCTCCATCACGTCAATGAGCAGAGAATTCCAGAGATTCACCACCCTCTGAAAGAATTTCTTCCTCAGCTCTGTTCTAAACTGCCCGCCACCCCCTTATTTTGAGGATGTGCCCTCTAGTTCTGGTTTCCTTTCTAAGCAGAAAGAATCTCTACTCTATCTAGCCCCTTCATTATCTTGTAAGTCTCTGTAAGATCCCCCCTCAACCTTCTAAACTCCAACAAATACAGGCCCAGTCTATTTAATCTCTCCATTTAAAATCTCCTCATAAGTTAATATAGGGACATGGGATCTTTTACATCCACCCAATCAGGCCCTTGGTTTAATATCAGACCTGAAAAACCCCAGGAAGACTTGTCATTCCCAACTTGCACTGGTGCACACATATGACATACATGTGGCAACACAGTATCACCCTCGATATGTGTCACTCAAATACATAATAATAACTGTGCCCATAAGCATTTGGTCCTACTGGGCACAAGAATGATAGTAGGTCATTTGGCCCTTCAAGCCAGGAATAGCACATTTGTGAACCTCAGGAAATCTGGCAGGAATCTGGAAAAACCTGGTGAACAAGCAGGTCATCTGCACCAAAATAAAGTGAAAATCCTGTAGATGCTGAAAATCTGAAAATAAAGCAGGAAATGCTGGGAAAAGTCAGCAGTTCTGGCAGTAGCTGTGGAGAGAGAAAATCAGGGTTAATGCTTTGAATCCATATGACTCTTCAAAGCTCTGAAGAAGAGCTGTTTTCATAGGATTAGAGAAGACTGAGGGGCAACCTGATTAAGATACAAGATTATGAGGGGCATGGACAGGGTGGATAAGGAGTGACTAATCCGCTTAGTCAGTGACGAGGACTCACAGGTTCAAGGTGAGGGATAGAATGTTTATGGAGATGTGGGAAAACCAGACTGTGGTGACACTCTGGAATACGCTGCCTGGGAGGGCGGTAGAGGCAGGTTGCCTCACATCCTTTAAAAAAATATCTGGTGAGTACTTGGCACATTCAAGGCCAAGTGCCAACAGATAGGATTAGATATGAGTTGAGGTGTTTTACGTGTGTTAGTGCAGGCTCAATGGGCCAAAGGGCCTTTTCTACACTGTATGATTCTAAGAGTCATACGGACTCTCAGCATCCACAGATGCTGCCAGATTATCTGAATTTTTCCAGCATTTTGATTTTATTTCAGATCTTTTGGACCCCCTGTTCTTAAAAAAAAGGTGTCATCACAAAGTCCATGAACTGGCAAAGGAAGAACAACATAAATCAAGTCATATCATCCAATATATAGGTTCACATTAAGCAGATACTATAACGCCAAGCTATTGTTTCCACACCTGAGCCAAGGAAATTAAACTGTCCCAAACTCTCATCGCTTTTTCTTATTTATAACATTCTAAAAATGAGGCAATAAATCAAAGCTTTAAGATTCAAGGCATTGAGCCACATGGTTGAAACACGGTAGAGGAACCTTGAATTTATACTCAGCTGTGGCTCACCTGACATTAAGTTCCTGAAATAAGCCAACCTTCACGTTGATATGTGTAAATTTAGACTTGCTTTAGTAACAGAGTTTTCAGCAGTGACTACCTATAGCCAATGTTTCCATTATTGTTGTAAAAGTCATTTTGTAGTCGTTCTTTCCTTGTCCCCACAAGGTCAGGAAGGACGAACAAGATCAAAGAGATACTTACCATCAAATTCATGAAAATAATCCACTAAATGTGAGTTGAGAATTTTCTCCTCCAATATATCCATTTTATTCAAGAAAAGAATCATGGATGAGTTATCGAAATAGTTGGACTTCAAAATAAAATGAAAGAGACCAAGACTTTCCCTCATTCGATTCTGCAACAAATAAAAATTGGCATTTCGTTACAGAGCATCCTCTCAAATATAATTTCTTATTTTTATTAGTGTCACAAGTAGGCTTACATTAACACTGCAATGAAGCTTTTTTAAATTCATTCGTGAGATATGGATGTCATTGGCTGGCTACCACTTATTGCTAATCCCTACTTTTCCTTGGAGAACAGTTGAGATCAATCATATCGCTGTGCTCTAGAGTCACATGTAGGCCAGACCGGGTAAGGAAAGTCGATTTCTTCCCCTAAAGGACATTGGTGAATCAGGTGGGGTTTTTTTGACAATGGATTATGGTCATCAGTAGGTTAAATTCCAGATTTCTTTTACTAAATTCAAATTCCATCATCTACTGTGGTGAGATCCCAGAACATTAGCTGAATTTCTGAATGAATAGTCTGGCAATAATACCACTAGACCATTGCCTCACCGTAACACTACAATGAAGTTATTGTGAAAATCTCCTAATCCCCTAGTGCATAGCTCCCTGAAAGTTGGCACCCAGGTTGATAAGGTCGTTAAGAAAGCATACAGTGGAACAAAGAACAAAGAACAACACAGCACGGGAAACAGGCCCGGCCCAACGAGCCCGCGGCCACCAATCCTAACGCTTAAGACAGATATACGAAAATATAGGGGACAATTTGTAACCAATCAGCTAAGATCACATTTTTGGACTGTGGGAGGAAACCGGAGTCTCTCTCCCACTCCAAGTTCCCTCTATCTCCCCACCCCCCCTCCATATTAGTTTAAACCCTGCTGCAACACTCCAGCGAAACACTCCAGCTAACCTCCCAGCTAAAATATGGGTGCCCTTCCCAGACAACTGTTCCCCGTCCCTCTTGTATAGATGCCCCTCCATCCTGAAGACTTCCCAATGGTCTAAGAATCTGAATCCCTCCACCCTACACCAATCCCTCAACCACACATTCAGTTGGAGCACTTCGTTGTTCCTAACCCTGTCATTTCCAGGCATTGGCAGCAGCCCAGAGAATGCCACCCTGGAGGCCCTACACTTCAGCCGGGCCTCCAACTCCCTAAACTGCCTACGTATGTCCCCCCTGCACTTTGCTCCTACATCTTTCTCTCCCACGTGGACTATTACATCAGCCTTAGCCCATCCACCCTTCAAAATTCCCTCTACCCTCTCCGTAACATCCTGGACCCCTGCTCCAGGGAGGCAGACTACCATCCTGGAGTCCCGCTTTTGCCCACAGAACCGCCTGTTGATCCCCTTGACCTTCTCATCCCCCACCACTATCTCACATCCCTCACTCCTACTGTCCTCTGGGGCATTTAGATCCCCCTCCCTTGCACTCTCTACCTCAGCTGTTGCCCTACCCATGAATAGCTTTTGTGTTAGCTTTTATTAGTAGAAGGGTTGAATTTTGGAGCTGTGAGGCCACGTTGCGACTGTACAAATCTCTAGTGTGGCCGCACTTGGAGTATTGTGTACAGTTTTGGTCGCCACATTATAAGAAAGATGTGGAGGCATTGGAAAAGGTGCAGAGGAGGTTTACCAGGTATGGTGGGAAAGTCTTATGAGGAGCGGCTGAGGGGCTTGAGGTTATTTTCGTTAGAGAGAAGAAGGTTAAGAGGTGACCTAATTGAGGTATACAAGATGATCAGAGGGTTAGATACAGTGGACAGTGAGAGTCCTTTTCCTTGGACGCCTCTGGCTAACACAAAGGGACATAGCTATAAATTAAGGGGCGGTAGTTATGGGACGGGAGTCAGAGGTAGATTCTTTACTCAGAGGGTAGTAAGGGTGTGGAATGCCCTACCTGCAGCAGTTGTGCACTCACCAACTTTGAGGGCATTCAATTGGTCAGTGGATAGGCACATGGATAGCATTGGAATAGTTTAGCTTAGAGGGCCATAAGATTGGTTCCACTGGTCGGCGTAATATCTGTACTGCGTTGTAATGTTCTATGTTCTACGTTCTATATTCTATATTCTAGTCACCACACACCGGCGCCTGTTCAGCTACACCAAAGGCAAATTTAGCACAGCCAAGGCACCTAACCCAGCACATCTTTCTGATTGTGGGAGGAAATCAGACCACCCAGAAGAAACCCACTCAGAGACTGGGGAGAATATGCAGACCCAGCACAGACAGTGACCCAAACCGGGAATCGAACATAAGTCCCCAGCATTGTGAGGCAGCAGTGCTAACCATTTTGAAAATCCTGATTTATCCTGCATTGGTCTTTCCATGTTTATTTATTAAGCTTTGATTTATCCTGTGATGTCATGTTACATTTGAAAAAGTTTGAATGCTATTCTGAGACTGTCAGAAGATTGCATCTTTATCATTCGTTTTATATTTTAAAATTTTTCATCTATCAGCACTTGTAGTTTTTCTATGTTATAAATTCCAGTGCCCGCACTCAGAGTGGGCACTGCCCACCTGAACCTGCTCCATTGTAGTTATATCTTCCAGCCACTAGAGGTATTGCTCATTCCATTCACTTCTTTTATTGTTTCTTTCCAGCATCCAGTTCTCACCAAACTCCCCTTCTTCAGGTAGCACCCCTGATTGTTTAAGGCTCAACGAACCACAGTTTATGCCCCAGTTTTACTAATGGGGCAAGGTGAGAAAGTAGGTCCCAAGTCAGGACCAAACCCCACAATGTTGGTGTTGTTCAGAACCCCAAGTTCATCGTCCATCCTTAAGCCTCCCCCCGCCCCCCCCAAAGCTAATATTGATGCTACTGGGGATATTTTTCTGTCTTTCTTTGTAGATGTTTATCAGCTACTTCTGTTGTAGCTATTAAATTGATTTATTACTATCACATGTTTTGGGATCCAGTGAAAAGTATTGTTCTTGCAAGCTGTCATAGACAAACATACTGTTCATAGAGTACATAGGGGAGAAGGAAAGGATATGGTGCAGAATATATAGGTACATTTGCTTTTGAGTTGGAATAAGTCATTCACCTCTGAATAATAGTACAATCCCATTGTTATCTGTCACCAAGGCTAAGTTTGCAAATTTATTTGAGGAATATGGTTATTGTTTAGCAAGGCCAACATTTAGTTGCACTCAAGAGTGGGGTCCAAACCTTCCATTTGAGCCGCTGTGGTCTACATGGTGAAGGTGTTAATCATAGAACACTACAGTGCAGAAGGAAGCCATTTGGCCCATGGAATCTGCAATGACCACAATCCCACCCAGGCCCTATTCCCATTGTCCCATACATTTACCCTAGCTAGTCCCCCCTGAAAGTAAGGGGCAATTTACCCTGGGCAATCCACCTACCTTACAGTGGAGTGTAAGAGGAGACCGGAGCACCCAGAGGAAACCCACGCAGACATGGGAAGAAAGTGCGACTTTCACGCTGTGACCCAAGCTGGGCATTAAACCCGGGCCCCTAGCGCTGTAAGGCAGCAGTGTTAACCACTATGCCACCATGCCACCATTACATCCAGAATTTTGATCCAGAGATGACAAAGGAATGGGCGATATTTGTCCAAGTTAGGCAGCATGTAATGTGGATGTGATGGTATTCCCATGCCCCTGCTGCCTTTGTGCCTGTAAGCTGTGGAGGTTGTGGAGTTGGGAAGCAATGCTATATAAGACTTGGGGAATCGCTGCTGCATAAACTGTGGATATCGCACACTGCTGCCATAACGCACTAGTGATGAAGGGAATCTCCTGGATGCTGACAAACTTCCCAAACATTATTGCAGCTACAGTGGCACAGCGGTTAGCACTGCTTTGTCACAGGGTCCCAATCCAATTCCGGCCTCGGACCACTGTCTGTGTGGAGTTTGCATGTTCTCCCAGTGTCTGCGTGGGTTTGCTCCGGTTTCCTCCCACAGTCCAAAGATGTGCGGGTTGGGTGGATTGGCCATGCTAAATTGCTCCTTAGTATCAGGGGACTGGCAGGGCAAATGTGTGGGGTTATGGGAATAGGGCCAGAGTGGGATTGTGGTCGATACAGACTCGATGGGCTGAATGGCCTCCTTCTGTACTGTTGGGATACTATAATACCTACCAAGTAAGTGGGGGCTCTATCCCATACATTGTGACTTCAATAGCACATGGTATGTACAGGATATAAAAATCTTATAGTGAATCAATCATGTTGCTCTCAGCTCATAATCAGAAACTGCATCCATATTTTCATGAGCATGTCTGTGCGAGGTATAAATAGGTATAAACAGTGAATTACAAATCAGGATTAATTCAAAGATAGGAATCAATTGACACTAATTGAATTTGAAACTCATTGTCAGTGTGGTATTGTTTCCTGCAAATTAAAACTGGCTAGGTTTAAAAAAACAGGTCAGCCAGTTAATTATTAAGTGGCAACTAGAAATACAAACATGGTTAATTGAAAAAAATTTTAAAAATTACAGCGCAGGAATGAGACCCTCCAAGCCTTCACTGACCAAGCTGCCAACTAAACTAATGCCCTTTACCGTTCTGGGGATCATATCCCTCTATTCTCATCCTATTCATGTATTTGTCAAGATGTCCCTTAAAGATCACCATCATATCTGCTTCTATTTCCATAGAACCATAGAATGCTACAATGCAGAAAGAGGCCCTTCAGCCCATCGAGTTTGCACCAAACACAATGCCACCCAGGCCCTACCTCCATATCCCTATATATTATACCCACTAAGCCTCTGACCTACGCATCCCAGGACACTAAGGGGCAATTTCTTAGCACAGCCAATCAACTTAAACTGCACATTTTTTTGGACTGTGGGAGGAAACCAGAGCATCCAGAGGAAACCCACACAGACACAAGGAGAATGTGCAAGCTCCACACAGACAGTGATCCGAGCTGCGAATCAAACCCAGCAGCCTGGAGCTGTGAAGCAGCAGTGCTAACTACTGTGCTACCGTGCCAGCAATGAGTTCCAGGCACCCAGCACCCACTGTGTAAAACAACTTGCTTTGTACATCTCCTTCAAATCTTGCCTTCTCACCTTAAACTTATGCCCCCTAGTAATTGACTTTTCCACTCTGGGGAAAAGCTTCTAACTATCCACTCTGTCCATGCCCCTCACAATCTTATAGACTTCTATCATGTCTCCTCTCGACGTCCATGGTTCCAGTGGGAACAAATCATGTTTCTCCAACCTCTCCTCATAGCTAATGCCCTCCACACCAAGAAACATCCTTGTAAATCTTTTCTATACCCTCTCCAAAGCTCCCTCCTACCTCCTGGTATGATTGGGTGGTTCAATAGGGAAGTGGAAGTCTATAAACAGTTGATTTCTGGGAAGGAATTCCAAATATCAAATGATTCTCATCTATCTTACTTCATTCTCGTTCTCTTCCAGGACTTGATCATATTCACTGAGAGAAGCCAGGAAGATAACGGACACGACACTCTCAAAGCAATGGATCCATTTCCTCCTTTCAGACTTCTGTCCTCCAACATCCACCAATCTAGGAGTTAGAGAAGGACTTAGAAACACCAAAGATCATTGATCCAATCAGGGATAACATTTGCTTGCAATACAGATAAGTTTACCAATGATTAAATATTCTAATTAAACACATGCAAGTTAACATTCCCTTTCAAAGATAGGCACAAACAACAGGATTAGATGTAAATCTATAGAATACTTTGTTGGCTGATAATGCTCTGTATGTTCAGTGCTCCTTAATTTCCACTTTGTAGCTCTAGTGAGGTTGAGTGGAGCCAGTGGCAATGCGGTAGCACAGTGGTTGGCATTGCTGCCTCACAGCGCTAGGGACCCAGATTCAATTCTGGTCTCGGGTCACTGTCTGTGTGGAGTTTACACTTTCTTCCCATGTCTGCGTGAGTTTCCCCTCACTGTCCAAGGATGTGTGGGTTAGGTTAATTAGCCAAGATAAATTGACCCTAGTGTCAGGGGAATTAGCAAGGTAAATGGGAATAGAGCCTGGATGGGATTGTTGGCAGTGCAGACTCAATGTGCTGAATGGCCTCCTTCTCTACTGTAGGGATTCTATGATTCTTATCCAATATTTACTAACATAAATCCAAGAATTAATGAGATGCAAGTTTAATTGTGGATGGCAGATGGCCTGGGACCAGCCAGGAAGGCTGATTCCATGATGGGACATTCCCAATGAGTTTAGGAAGCACAGGTCAGAAAATCATAAACTGGCAGCTCTGACTTTCCATCCTGCAAAATTCATGGATTAAAAAAAAGCATGGATTTGGCCCCAACTTCCTGATCTTATTAATACTTTCAGTTCCAGGAATGAACCCTCCTCACTGGATGTAAAACATAGAACATAGAACATAGAACATAGAACATTACAGCACAGAACAGGCCCTTCGGCCTTCGATGTTGCGCCGACCAATATAAAAAAGCAATGCCCCTCCAAACTAAACCATTCCCTTCTCTTCCATATACTTACCAATTAACCTCTTAAACGCCACCAAACTTGGCGCATCTACAACAGCTGCAGGCAGGGCATTCCACTCCCTAATCACTCTTTGAGTAAGGAACCTACCTCTGATATCCGTCCTATAACTCATACCCCTTAATTTAAAGCTGTGTACCCTCGTGCTAGCTTTCTCCATCCTAGGAAAAAGGCTATCACTGTCCACCCTATCTAAACCTCTAATCATCTTATATGTTTCGATCAGGTCCCCTCTTAGCCTCCTCCTTTCTAACGAAAACAACCTCAAATCCCTCATCCTCTCCTCATAAGACCTGCCCTCCATACCAGGCAACATCCTGGTAAACCTCCTCTGTAACCTCTCCAATGCCTCCACATCTTTCTTATAATGCGGGGACCAGAACTGCACACAATACTCCAAGTGCGGCCGCACTAGAGTTTTGTACAGTTGCAACATGACGTTGCGGCTCCGAAATTCAATCCCTCTACCAATAAAAGCCAAGACTCCATATGCCTTCCTAACAACCTTCTCGACCTGACTGCCTACTTTCAGGGATCTATGCACATACACACCAAGATCCCTCTGTTCATATAGACTACTAAGAATCCTACCATTTGCCCTATACTCTACACATTTATTATTTCTGCCATAGTGCATTACCTCACACTTTTCCACATTAAACTCCATTTGCCACCTCTCGGCCCAGCTCTGCAACTTGTCCAAGTCTCTCTGCCAACTATAACACCCCTCTTCACTATCTACCACTCCACCGACTTTAGTGTCATCTGCAAATTTACTAATCCATCCTTCAATACCCTCATCCAGATCATTTATAAAAATTACAAACAGCAGGGGCCCAAAACAGACCCCTGAGGCACACCACTCGTCACCGAACTCCACGATGAATATCTCCCATCAACCACCACCCTCTGTCTTCTATGTGCTAGCCAATTCCTAATCCAATTAGCTAAATCACCCTCTATCCCATACATCTGCATTTTCTGCAGAAGTCTTCCATGGGCCACTTATCAAACGCCTTACTAAAGTCCATATATACCACATCAACCGCCTTACCCCCATCCACCTCTTTGGTCACTTTTTCAAAAAACTCAATAAGGTTAGTAAGGCACGACCTACCCTTCACAAAACCATGCTGACTATACCCAATCAATTCATTTCTCTCTAAATACCTATAAATCCTATCCCTAATTATTCTCTCCAATACTTTGCCCACAACAGAAGTAAGACTCACTGGCCTATAATTCCCTGGAAGGTCTCTCTTCCCCCTCTTGAACAACGGGACCACATTCGCTATCCTCCAGTCCTCCGGAACCACACCCGTAACCAACGACGACCTGAAGATCAGAGCCAGAGGCTCTGCAATCTCTTCTCTTGCCTCCCAGAGAATCCTAGGGTAAATCCCGTCCGGCCCAGGGGACTTCTCCAACTTCAAACCCTCGAGAATTTCTAGCACATCCTCCCTATCTACTACAATACTTCCCAATTTGCAACCCTGTACCTCAATGTTCTCCATAGCTACATTTCCAGCACTCTGCGTGAATACCGAAGAGAAATATTTATTCAGTGCCTCACCAATCTCTTCAGGCTCCACGCACAACTTCCCACTGCTGTCTATGACTGGCCCTAATCTTGTCCTAACCAATCTTCTATTCTTAACATATCTAAAGAAAGCTTTAGGATTCTCCCTAATCCTATCAGCCAAAGTTTTCTCGTGTCCTCTCTTCGCTCTCCTCAATTCACTCTTTAGCTCCCTCCTGGCTAATCTATAGCTATCCATTGCACTAACCAAGCCTTCAATCCTCATCCTGACATAAGCCTCCTTTTTCCTTTTAACCAGCAAATCAACTTTTTTCATACACCAAGGTTCTCTTACTCAACCATTTCCTCCTTGCCTGACAGGGACATACTTATCAAGGACTCGCAGCAGCTGCTCCTTGAATAAGCTCCACATTCCAGATGTTCCCAGTCCCTGTAGTTTCCTAGTCCCATCTATGCACCCTAATTCTCTCCTGATGGCCTCATAATTACCCTTCCCCCAGCTATAACTACTGCCCCCAGCTTCATGCCTATCACTATCCATCACTAAGGTGAACGTAACCGAATTGTGGTCACTATCACCAAAATGTTCACTAACTTCCAAGCCTAACACCGGGTCTGGCTCATTGCCCAGCACCAAATCCAATGTAGCCTCACCTCTAGTTGGCCTATCTACATACTGAGTCAAAAAATCCTCCTGCACACTTTGTACGAAAACTGACCCCTCTAACGAGCTAGAGCTATAGCTATTCCAATCCATATTAGTAAAGTTAAAGTCCCCCATAACAATTACCCTATTACTTTCACTCCTGTCCAGGATCGACTTTGCAATCCTTTCCTCTACCTCTCTAGAACTTTTAGGAGGTCTATAAAAGACTTCCAACAGGGTGACCTCTCCTCTCCTGTTTCTAATCTCAGCCCATACTACCTCAACAGACAAGTCCTCATCAAACTTCTTCTCTGTCACTGTGATACAGTCTTTGACTAATAATGCCACTCCTCCCCTCCTTCTACCTCCTTCTCTACTCCGACTGAAGCATTCGAACCCCGGAACCTGCAACATCCATTCTTGTCCCTGCTCTACCCAAGTCTCTGAAATGGCCACAACATCGAAGTTCCAGGTACTGGTCCAAGCTGCAAGTTCCTCCCCCATATTGTGAATACTCCTTGCATTAAAGTATACACATTTCAAACCATGCCCTACCCCACCCGTATGCTGCTGTGTTTTACAGCTTTCCTCTATGACCCCCTTACTCTCATCCCTCTTAGCACCCCAACTATTCAGGATCCTACCCCCCCCCGGATCAGTTTAAAGCCCCCTGCATAGCCTTAGCAAATTTTCCCCCCAAGATATTAGTTCCCCTCTGGTTCAGGTGTAGACCATCTCTCTTGTAGAGGTCCCACCTATCCCAGAATGAGTCCCAATTGTTCAGGAACCTGAAACCCTCCCTCCTGCACCATCCCCGCAGCCACGAGTTCAAACATTCCCTCTCTCTGTTCTTCTCTAAACTATCCCTTGGCACAAGCAAGAGTCCAGAGATAACCACTCTGCCAGTTTTGGCCCTAAGCTTCCACCCCAACTCCATAAGTTTCTGTTTAATATCCCCTTCCCTCGTCCTTCCTATATCATGTGTCCCTACATGAACTATGACTTGGGGTTGACTCCCCTCTCCCTTAAGAATCTTAAAAACCCTATCTGTGACATCCTGGACTCCAGCCCCCGGGAGGCAACACACCAGCCCTGAGTCACTTTTATTACTACTTACTCTCCTATCTGTCCCTCTAACTATGGAGTCTCCAATTACTAGGCCCAATCTCTTATTCCCCCTACCCACCTGAGCCTTCTCAGCAGGCTCACCCCCAGAGACCTGCTCCCTTTGGTCATCTCCAGTTGATTCTTCCTCAACTGTAGCCTCCAAGACAGAAAATTTGTTTCGGAGGGGAACAGCCCCAGGGGATTGTCTACCCGATTGCTTCTTACCCCTCCTCCTAATAGTTACCCACGAATCACTTTTAGGAGTAACTATCTCTTTGTCACTCCTGCCAATATCCTCCTCAACCTCTCGGATTATCCTGAGGTCCTCTAATTCCAGCTCCAGCTCCTTAACACGATCCTCAAGGAGCTGCAAATGGGCACACTTCCTGCAGGTATAATCAGCAGGAACACTACTGGTGTCCCTCACCTCGTACATACTTCAGGAGTTGCAATGGACTGCCTGCACTGCCATCCCTGATACTTTAATTTACTTTAAGGAGAGAGAGAAAAAAAAACTTCCCACACACTTATAAAACAGTCTGTGCTTCACTGATGATAACATATTCCTGTCCCCAGTGTAACCGGGGCGATGAAATGTTTCACATCTTTAAAAATAGCAAAGATCCTCAACCCCAATGTTCACTCAAAAATTACTGACATTATTGTGTGGAGCTGTTCTCCACAGTCACCAGCCGAGGCTGGGTCATTAAATATATTCAAGGTCGAGTTAGACAGATTTATGATCAGGAAGGGAGTTAAAGGTTGTGGGAAACAGGCAGGAAGTGGGGTTCAGGCCCACAATCAGATCAGGCCAGATCTTACTGAACAGCAGAACAGGCTCAATGGGCTGAATGGCCTACCACAGCCCCCATTTCTTACAAGCTTATTAATTACGGCTACAAGGATTTGTCAATGCCCTGCTGTGTGATTGCTACTCCTATGATGTCCTTACACAGTCTGGTCGTGTTATGCCATCTGCTCCCTGTGTGAGCAATGAAAGCATAACTGAGTCTGGAAAGTGGGAGTAGGGGGTGAAGAATAGAAAATGAGGAGAAGAGAAGGGAGCAGAGAGAATGAGGGAGGAAAGGAAGGAATAAGAGATAAAGAGAGGTTGAGTCAGAGATGCAGTAAGAGAAGAGTGTGAGGGATGGAAGGACAAGTATAATGAGTGAAGATTGTGAATGAAGTAGCAGAGAGAGAGAGAGAAAGCGGGGTCAACAAGGTGGCAAGCAGAGGAAGAGCGGCAGAATGGTTAGCACTGTCTTCTCACAGTGTCAGGGACCTGGATCTGATTCCTGGCTTGGGTCACTGTCTGTGTGGAGTTTGCAAATTCTCCCCATGTCTGCGTGGGTTTCCTTCGGGTGCTCCAGTTTCTTCCCACAGTTCAAAGATGTGTGGGTTAGGTGGATTGGCTGTGCTAAACTGCTCTTTAATGTCAGCGGGTCTACTGTAGTAAATGCATAGGGTTATGGGGATAAGGCCTGGGTGGGATTGTGGTTGGTGTACATTCGATGGGCTGAATGGCATCCTTCTACACTATAGCGAATCTATGAAATGAGGCAAGGAGAATGCATGAGCGAGTGAGGAAAAATGGGAATGAAAGCAAGATGGAATACAACCTCCAGATCAATGGAAATAAAATTAGAAGTTAAATTGCTGGGCTGGATGTCAAGCTTCTTTGCAAAGTACAGTTTAATAACTGTGGGAGTGGCCAGTGCACATAATTAAAAAATACAATCTTTTTTGTTGTTCTTTATAATCAAGGATCCCACGCACTCCAAATATACTCTCTTTTTGTTCTTTGTTCTTTTTTGTTCTTTTTTTGTTTTTTTTGTTCTAAATAACTTCATTACTGCACAACAAATGCTTCCTGTTCTTGAAACATTGGCCAGCTCGGGTTTGGAGGATGTATTTTCCTCTATTCACTCCTCTTCAGAAACAAATCGGGGTGATTGAAGAGTTAATTCTGTGGACGGCATTGAACCAGGAACATATCTACCCAATGGCTTGAGGCATTTCTCCTCATCCTACAGAATAGTTTCTGCATACCTTAAGGAAACGTGATGCATATTAAATGAATATTCATTAATGCCTGTTGTTGGTACTCGAACCCTCAATACATCTTGGTTTGTTGGGATATAATCATTAGCTGCAATACGGTCAATGTCAGTCAGATAACTGCAAAAAAAACAGGTTAGTGTGAGTCAGGATTTACAATGTGTAAGGTGGCGTAACATTCTCAATCTCACAGCAGTGATATACATTAAAATGGGCCCACTGTCCAATGAAGGAAATGATGACATCTTTTTCCTTTGGACTCATGGTGAACAATCTTTGAAACAACTGTATGATGATATCAACAAGTTCCATCCCACCATCAGACTCACCATGGACTATTCTCCAGAATCAGTTGCATTCTTGGACACACGCATCTCCATCAAGGACGGTCACCTCAGCACCTCACGGTACCGAAAACCGACAGACAACCTCACAATGCTCCACTTCTCCAGCTTCCACCCTAGACACGTTAAAGAAGCCATTCCCTATGGACAAGCCCTCCATATACACAGAATTTGCTCAGATGAGGAGGATCGTGACAGACACCTCCAGACACTGAAGGATGCACTCGTGAGAGCAGGATATGGCGCTCGACTCATCGATCGACAGTTCCAACGTGCCACAACGATAAACCGCACTGATCTCCTCAGAAGACGAACATGGGACACGGTGGACAGAGTACCCTTTGTTGTCCAGTACTTACCCAGAGCGGAGAAGCTACGACATCTTCTCCGGAGTCTTCAACATATCATTGATGACGATGAACATCTCGCTAGGGCCATCCCCACCCCCCCACTCCTTGCTTTCAGACAACCGCACAACCTCAAACAGATCATTGTTCGCAGCAAACTACCCAACCTTCAGGAGAACAGTGACCACAATACCACACAACCATGCCACAGCAACCTCTGCAAGACATGCCGGATCATAGACATGGACGACATCATCAAACGTGACGATACCATTCACCAGGTGCACGGTACATACTCTTGCAATTCGGCCAACGTTGTCTACCTAATACGTTGCAAGAAAGGATGTCCCAAAGCATGGTTTATTGGGGAGACCATGCAAACACTACGACAGCGGATGAATGAGCATCGCTCAACAATCACCAGGCAAAACAGTTCCCTTCCTGTGGGTGAACACTTCAGCAGTCATGGGCATTCGGCCTCCGACCGCGGGTAAATGTTCTTCAAGGAGGCTTTCGTGATACACGACAGCGCAGAGTCGCTGAACAGAGACTGATAGCCAAGCTCCGCACACATGAGGACGGTCTTAACAGGGATCTTGGCTTCATGACACACTATCTGTAACCCCCGTAACTTGCCTGGGTTAGCCAAAAACCTCACTTACTGTGCTGTCTGGAGAAAATACACAACTCTCTAACAATGCTCAGGATCCCCTTCACACACATTGTTAGCCACTTTAACACTTGAGTAGCAGGTTAGATGTAAGGATTCGCATTCTAATCAGCAATCTCTGACTGTCTTTGCTGATGTGTGCTATTGCAGACCAGAACACTGCACTTGCCTGATGAAGACACGGGAGTGTTGAAAGCTCGCCATTTTACTATCAAATAAATCGGTTGGATTAATAATTGGTGTTGCTAAATTCTTACTGAATGAAGGAAATCACAGGAAAGTTGTCAAAGTCATTACAGCACAGCTAGAGGCCATTTAGCTCATCCCAGTCCATGCTAGCTCATTGCAGACCAATTCATTCATTCTTCCGTCTTTATCCCCATAGCCCTGCAATTTTGTTTCCCTCAGGTTAAATTCAATTTCTTTCTGATGATCTCCACTTTCATCCTCTTGAAGACAGTGAGTTAAGAAAAGTACAAGATCACAAGTGGCAGGTTATTCCACTGGATAGTCACATGCTCTTTCCTAGGATAGAAAAGTCAAGTATTAGGGGGCAGAGATAGGTTTAAGATGCCTGAAGAAATGTTTAGAGGAGATGTGTGAAGCAAGTTTATTACACAGAAGGTGGTGAATATCTGGAATGTGCTGTTCAGGAAGTGGTGGGAACAGGTACGAGAGCGGCATTTAAGAACAAATAGACTAATACATGAATAGGATGGAAATGGAAGGATACAGACTCTGTCAGTACCTATGGTTTTAGTATAAGCAGACATCATGATCAGTGAAGGCTTGGAGGACTGAAGGTCCTGTTCCTGCGCTGTACTTTTCTTTGTTCTTTGCATTACCACTTGCTACACAAAAACGTTCATCCTCACATTGCCGCTGTGCCTGAGAACTTGGGAAATGAAGCAGGATTGGAACATGAGATTCCCACAAGCCGTTAGAATCTCAGCGTTGTGTCAATGATGACAGCCACTGGCCTTCCCGAAATTCATAATGCCAGGCAAACTCCAATTTCTCCTTGGCACAAGCAGCTTATAGAGGTAACATCTCTGAAGAGAGTGTTCATGAGAAATGAAAGGCAAGATTTCTTAAAGTGCAGTGAGAAAGTAGGAATCTCCCCGAGAAAATGAAGCGTCCCAAATCTAGAGCCCAACACAGTTGGGGCCATTGGTGTGATTGGTGGGGGATGGTCAGGGGTTAAACCTCAGAGTTCTGAAACTCAATACCAGTCTGTCTTGAATATATCCATTTCCAAACTTAACTGCAGCATATCGGAGGGGTTGGAGTAACCTGAGCTTCAGAAACTGGGCCATTATTTAAATATGTTAATGAGGCTGCATGAACACTTCAACAGTCAATTAGATTTAGTTTCTGTGATGTGGGTTTCCCTGGGTTTGGGAGTTGGTAACTAAAGAAGATGGGATGGGCTGGATCCAGCAGATAGTTGTCTTTTTGGACTGTGGGAGGAAACCGGAGCACCCGAAGGAAACCCACGCAGACATGGGGAGAACATACAGACTCCACACTGACAGTGAGCCAAGCCGGGAATTGAACCCAGGTCCCTAGCACTGTGAGGCAGCAGTGCTAACCGCAGTACCACCCAGATTCGTGAGGGAAATTTTGGATGTTCCTTAAATGCAAGCCTAGCCAGCAACTCCTACATTCCATGAAAGAATGAATTAAGAAAAGAAAGGAAGTTTATCATTGAGGAGGCGGAGGTGTGGTGGAGGGTGGTGTACACAAATCTGCAACAGCACCTTAATGGCAGGGTCTAAATAGATCAGCTCAATGAAGCATATTATGGAAATACATAGAGTCTGCAAAGGAGCAAGGAATTCACCTTGAGGAAATCTCTTCAAACTCCCTGAAAGAATGATGGAAATGTTAATATACATCTGCCTCTAGCTTGGCACAACTGCAGCTCATGATCCCTTTCAGCGGCTGCTGCCTAACGTGCCCCACCCACAGTGTGCCAGGACACAGAGGGTGACAGCACTGAGTTACAGCAAAATTCCACAGGGTCCCAACTATATCATTTAATATATTGGTGAGGAGGTAGCCTGTTCCTGAAGAAGCACAAATTACCTTAATCAAGGCTGGATGGAATATCGAGGCAGACAATCCCAAATTACCCATTATTCTCTTACTGCCTCAGGAAAGTGTAACAGTCGGGATGACAATCCCACTCATTATTTCATTCAAAGCCAATCAGAGAATTCCAGGAAAACACAGGATCCAATCGATAACGGCTGATGATACATGTACGAAGGGACACGGATACAAGATTTTGGGCAAGAGATAGAGGGGGAATGTGAGGACACATCATTTTGTGCAATGTGGGAAAATGATCTGAAACTTTCTGAGGAAAATGGATGCAGCACCAATCAATGGGATAGAAGCAAATAAACCTGAAGGGCTTCACGACTGACTAGCTTGCTCCACAGCCATCTGGCCTAAACCCAATAATCCGAATGTAGAATCATAGAAACTAAAAGCAGGGGAAGGCCATTCGAATCTTTCAACCTACTCCACCAATTCATTCTGATCATGGCTGATCATCAAATTCAATATACTGATCCCCCCTTCCCCCCCGTATCCCTTGTTCCCTTTAACCCCAGGAGATATATCTAATTTCTTCCTGAAATCAGACAATATTTTAGCCCCAATTACTTTCTATGGTAGTGACTTCCAGACATAAAGTTTAAAGTTTACTCGTTAGTTTCACAAGTAAGTTTACATTAACACTGCAATGAAGTTAATGTGAAAATCCCCTAGTCACCACACTCCAGTGCCTCTTCAGGTACACTGAGAGAGAATTTAGCATGGACAATGCACCTACCCAGCAGGTCTTTTGGACTGTGGGAAGAAACCGGAGTACCCAGAGGAAATGCATGCAGACAAGGGGAGGACATGCAGACTCCACGCAGTCATCCAAGCTGGTTCCTGGCAGTGTGAGGCAGCGGTGCTAAGCACTGTGCTGCCATTACAACAGAGCCAACAGTTCGAGTCTCAGTGACTCTTATCTAGGTTCAAAGTGTTGGCTTTATTCTCTCTCTCCACAGGTACCTTCAGGCCTGCTGAGTTTTTCCCACATTTTTTGATTTTGTTGTCTGTAAGAAAATAATAGACTTACTAATTTGTCGAGTCAAGCAACTGGTACTCCTGGCGCCGTTCATAGCATGTCCTTATTCCTGGATCATTCCATAAGCTTTTAATCGCATCCGCATGCTGTCTTTCAAGTGTGGTGATTTTATAGGCTTCTAATTCCTTTATTACCTGAGAATTTTCCTTTTGAATTAAATAAGAATGTAAATTGTAAAAAGTGTAGATTCAATTCCCTGACCATTACCCTCAGCTTATTATTGAAGTACGTTCACCAAATTCAACAGCACGTGTTTAACGGAAGGAGTTGGTACAGCATCATCATTGGAGGGAGGATGTAATTACAGCATGACAAGTTTACATCAGCATTTCCATTGTAAATGTGCCCACGTTGGGCAGTACCTTCCGAGAAAATTTCTAAGTGCTTTGCTAGGATGAAAATAAGAGAATTACAGATAAGTTTTTTTGGATGATATTTTACTCCAGATCTTACGCATTTAGTACATGAAAGAAAGGAGCTAGACTATTTCTAGCTACTTGAGGCAGTGGGTGGGTCTAATTCACCAGTCAGCCTGATCAGACAGCAGAAGGAGCTATTGCACATGTATAGATCTCTATGTCTGCATATACGCAATAGCAACAGCAGAAGTCTGACAGAGAGAAAAAGGGAGACGGAGAACTGTCAGGCCCCTGCTATTCCAGCCAGCCTCAATCACAAGCCCCACACCACCCAAAAATATAGCCCCTGATCACCAGCCTCCTATCCACTGTCCTGATCGATTGTGCCCACACCACCAATCATACGCAGAGTGACAGTGCCCCCCAACCCCCATCAATCACAGGCAGAGTGCGCAACAAGCCTGCCCCCCACCACCACCCAATCATTCTCTCTTTCCACCGATCATGATGTACAGGGGAACTGAGCCCTGTCCCTCCACCACCTGTGATCTCTGTCGGAGTGAAGAGTGGCTCTCCCTACTTCACTGGTCAGGCTGCCCTGGAATGACCCCTCTGCTTCCAGCACCCTTCCAGCTCCACAAAAGCCCTTTTCCTTCCAGGCCCTCCATTTGCCCTCATTCAGGCTTATCCTCTGACACTACCCAGTTGGTGCCTGGTAAGCATTGCCAAGGTGCCAGGCTGACCCTTACCCAGGGGCAACTCCTTGCCCTAGCCCTCCTCGGGAGGTTCGATAGCCTTTGGTTGTAACAGCAAAAGCAGCACGACTGTTCCCCATTTATTTTTCTCATTGGAGAGAACCTGTCTTGGCGAGACCATAAAGGCAGGTGAGCCTAAACGATTGAGTGCCAGATTCACTAAATAGATGTTAATGATGCTTACCGTAAATTTGAATAAATTATTCAGCCTCTCACCGGAAATGGGCAGTTCTGCTCATCAGTGGAATGACAGAGGCTGAGGGGAGACCTGATAGAGATCTACAAAATGATGAGAAGCATAGACAGAGTAGATAGTCAGAGGTTTTTTTCCTAGGATGGAAGTGTCAATTACAAGGAGGCACAGATTCAAGGTGAGAGGGGGAAACTTTAAAGGAGATGCCGGGGCAAGTTTTTCATACAGAGAGCGGTGGATGCCTCGAACATGCTACCAGAAGAGGTGGTGGAAGCAGCACATTAGGAACATTTAAGAGGCATCTGGATGGGTACGTGAATAGGGAAGGAATAGAGGGATTGGACTGAGTAAGTGCAGAAGGCTTTTTTTCAGTTTCGTTGGGGCCTCAATATCAGCACAGGCTTGCAGGGCCGAAGAGCCTGTTCCTGTGCTGTACTTTTCTTTGTTATCATAGAATCATATAATCTTTATAGTTTAGAAGGAGGCCATTTGGCCCATCAAAACTGCACTGACTGCAATCCCACCCAGGCCCTACTCACGCAGTCCCACATATTTACCCTGCTAATCACCTGACACTAGAGTCAATTTAGCAGGGCCAATCAACCTAACCTGCACCCCTTGGACTGTGGGAGGAAACTGGAGCACCCGGAGGAAACCCACACAGACACAGGGAGAATGTGCAAACTCCACACAGACAGTGACCCAAGGCCAGAATTGAACCTGGCTCCCTGGTCCTCTGAGGCACTAAGACATCATGCCACCCACGTATTTTGTTCTTTGACATCAATGTGTGCACTTCTATTAAAATTTGCTGTAAAATGGTCATTTTCAACTCGGTAATTCAATACACTGGCGAATTGTGACTCCCACATCAATGCTCCAGCTAATTTTAGTTAGCTCAGCATTAACTGGGGATCAACACTGCCTCAGAAAAGTGATGTGATCACTCAGCCATTGATGGAATCTGTAACAAATCATTTTGAATGCAAAATAAGTTATGAAATACAATTTGAGTCAGTACTACTTGATAAAAAGATGTGAGTTGATTACGTTTAGAAAGTTCAGTTCATGTGATTAATATTGTATGAGTTTTTCTCCTTAATTAATAAAGAGAGTTCTAATTTTAAATCAAATGTTCTGTGTATATTTTTGGTGTGCATTTTTTGGTGAGCTACTCATGCATATTTTTTACAATGTTAATGTAATTAATAGTGGATTTGCATGATTATTGCTCATGAGCTCAAATCCCCTGAATCTGATGGTTTCTATCCGAGGGTTTTAAAAGAGATAGATACAGAATCGTGGATGCCTTGGTTTTGATACTCCAGAATAGCCTAGATTTTGGAACACTTCCCTTGGATTAGAAGGTAGCAAATTTAACCCCACCATACAGGAATGGAGAGACAGAGGAAACAGAGAGCAATAGGCCAATTAACCTGACATCATTTGCAGGGAAAATGTTAGGCTATGTTATTAGGCAAGTGACTACATCATACTTAAAGTTTATCTATTAGTGTCACAAGTAGGCTTATACTGACACTGCAATGAAAATTCCCTAGTTGCCACACTCAGCTGCCTGTTCAGGTGCACTGGAGGAGAATTTAGCATGGCCAATGTACCCAACCAGCAAGTCTTTCATACACTGAGAGGAAGCAGAGCACCCTGAGGAAACTCTTGGAGACACAGGGAGAATGTGCAAACTCCATATAGATAATGACCCAAGCGGGAAATCAAACCTGACTCTCTGGTGTTGTGAAGTTTCAATGCTAATCACCGTGCCACCAGAATCATAATATGATTAGGCAGAGTTAACATGGACTTGTCAACAGGAAATCTGATTTTTGAGGTTGTAACTGGCAGGATTGATAAAGGAGAACCAATAGATGTTTTATATTCAGATTTGCGAAAAAGAATACCATAATGTACTCACTAGAGCTTAGCATCCCTACAGTGCAGAAGGAGGCCATTCAGCCTTTGGGTCTGCACCAATCACAATCCCACGCAAGCCCTTTTCCTTGACCCCCACATATTTAACCTGCTTGTCAACACTAGGGTGAATTTAGCATAGCCAATCAACCTAAACTGCACAGCTTTGGACTGTAGGAGGAAACTGGAGCACCTGGAGGAAACCCACGCAGACATAGGGGAGAACGTACAAACTCCATATAGACTATGTGAGACTGGAATTGAACCTGAGTTCTTGGCACTGTGTGACATTAGTGCTAATCACTGTGCCATCATTATTAGGCAAAATTACAGTTCATGGTGTTGTGAATAAAATATATGCATGGATGAATATTGGTTAATAGACAGAAAAGAGAGAGTAAGAATAAATGGGCTATTTTTGGTTTAGCAGTCTATAATTAAGGTACCACCTCAACAACTCACACTCTCAATAACTTAGACTTGGGGCCCAAGTATCCATGCAAGGTAGCTTGTGAGGAGGATGCAAAGAGGTTATAAAGGAATATAAGTAAATTAGATGATGGGAAAGAACATGGTAAATTGAATATAATATGAGAATGTGTGAAGTTATCCACTGGGGAAGGAAAACGAAAAAGGCAGTTTTTTAAAAAATTAGATAAAAGGTGATTTACTTTACCCCTCCTTGGCCCTCTTTGCTTTCTTTCCAATGTATTTAATTTTTTACTCTTCTCTACCTTTTATTTCTTTATTGCCTTTCTTCATTTCGCCCCCCCCCCCAACTCTTTCCCTCCACTTCCTCTACTTTATCGTTCTTCCCTTACCTTTTCTCTCCCTTTTCCTTCCTCTTTCCTAAATTTTACCTCGGTCCCAACCATTCCCCCTTTCCCCAATATCTCATCTGTCACAGCTTACAGTTTCTCTGCCATTTAGCCATTCGCATCCTTTATTCTTTCTGTGAACAACTATTAGCAGTGTTTTTCCCTGGTTTCTATGGCGATGACTCACATTTCATCCCTTCTCACTGCAGTATAAATATCTTCCACTCTCTACGCCTTTTAGCTTTGACAAAGAGTCACCTGGATTCGAAACATCAGCTCCTTTCTCTCCTTACAGATGCTGCCAGACCCGCTGAGATTTTCCAGCATTTTCTCTTCTAGTTTTTTTCAAAGTGAGAGATTGAGAAATGTTGGCATTTAAAGGAGCTTGGGTGTCATTGTACATGAATCACAGAAAATTAATGTGCTGGTTCAGCAAACAGTGAGGAAAGCAAATGATACGTTTGCCTTTATTACAAAGGGATTGGTATATTAGAGTAATGGCTACTTACTGTAATTGTACAGGATATAGTGAGATCTCCACCTACAGTATAATGTGGTTTCCTTACTCAGGGATGAATAGATCTACCTTGAAGGAAATGCAATGATCCACTGACACTGGGTAAAAATCCTGGAACTCCCCTACAGCTTTGTACCTACACCACATGGACTATAACAACTCAGGAAAGGAGCTCACCACCACCTCCTTGGCAATTTGGGATAGCCATAAATGCTGGCCTAGCCAGCAAAGTCCGGATGCTATGAATAAATAAAATTAAAGCTAGACTGATTTCTGAGAGGAGGGACTTGCCATTTAAGGAGAAATTGAGTAGACTAGGCTTATATTCCCTAGAATTGAAAGAAAATAGAAATGACTCTTTGAAAGATATAAAATTCTTAAGGGGGTGGTGATAGATGCCGGGAGGCTTTTTCTGTTGGCAAGAAGTATGGAACTAAGGCTTATAGCCTGAGGATAAGAGATCTATCATTTAGGAATCTGAACTTGAGTTATTCCTACACTGAAAAGTGTTCAAATCTTGGAATTCTTGACATTCGAAAGTTGTTGTTTCTCAATTGTTGAGGATTTCAAGAAAGAAGTTGTCAATTTTTGAATATTATAGGGAATTAATAGATAAAGGAAGAGTTGAGGTAGAATGATAGAATAGAATCATAGAATCCCTACAGAGCAGAAGGAGGCCATCTGGACCATCGAACCTGCACAGACAACAATCCCACTCAGACTCTATCCCCACAACTCCATATATTTATCCTGCTAATTCCCTGAAACTAAGGCACATTTTGTCATGTCTAATCAACCTAACCTGTACATCTTTGGACTGTGGGAGGAAATGGACCACCTGGAGGAAATCCACACAGACATGGGATAAGTGTGCAAATACCACAGACAGTCACCCAAGAGCAGAATTGAACCCAGGTCCCGAGCACTGTGATGCAACTATGCCACCATACCACTTAAATGAGCAATCATCAACATGAATGGCCGAGCAACCTTGACCCAAACAGCTGGTGCACGAGGGAGAGTTTCAGATATCTAGACCATTGAGGTCTCTTCCAGAGTAGATTGGGCCTGTACAAGAAGGAGAGGTTGCATCTAAACTGGAAAGGCACAAGTATTCCAGCTGGGAGGTTTACTAGTGTCACATGAGAGGATTTAAACTAGTTTGGCAGGGGGGTGGGATCCAAAGCAAAGGTGAATTAGCTGAAGGGGAGCAAGAGAGTCGGGCCAGTAAGACTCAGAGAAACAGCAGGCAGGGCGGGATTGCTAATCAGAGAGGATCTGGTGGATTGAAGTGCATTTGTTTCAATGTGAGAAGTGTGACAGATAAGGCAGATGAACTTAGAGCTTGGATTAGTACTTGGAACTATGATGCTGTTGTCATTACAGAGATTTGATTAATGAAAGGACAGGATTGGCAGCTTAATATTCCAGGATACAGATGTTTCAGGCAGGATAGAGGGGGATGTAAAAGGGGTAGGGGGGAGTTGCACTACTGGTTAAGGAGAATATCACAGCTGTACTCCAGGAGGACACACCGGAGGCTCATACAGCAAGGAATAGGAAAGGTGTAATCACAATGTTGGGGGTTTACTAAAGGCCGCCCAACTGCCAGCGGGAGATAGAGGAACAGATATGTAGGCAGATCTTGGTAAAGCATAAAAATAACAGGGTTGTTGTGGTGGGAGATTTTAATTTCCCCAATATTGACTGGGACTCACTTAGTACTCGGGGTGTGGATGAAGCAGAGTTTGTAAGGAACATCCAGGAGGACTTCCTGAAACAATATGTAGATAGTCCAATTAGGGAAGGGGCCGTACTGGACCTGGTATTGGGGAATGAGTCCAGCCAAGTGGTCGATGTTTCAGTAGGGGAGCAGTTCGGGAGCAGCGACAACAATTCAGTAAGCTTTAAGGTACTGATGAATAAAGACAAGTAGTCCTCAAGTTAAGGTGCTAAACTGGGGGAAGGCTAATTACAACAATATTAGGCAGGAACTGAGAATGTAGATTGGCGGCAGGCGTTTGAGAGCAAATTAACATCTGGCATGTGGGAGGCTTTCAAGTGTAAGTTGATAGGGATTCAGGACCGGCACATTCCTTCAAGGATGAAGGATAAGTATGGCAAGTTTTGGGAACCTTGGATAATGAGAGGTATTGTGAGCCAAGTCAAAGAGAGAAAGGATGCATTTGTCAAAGCCAGGAAGCTAGGAACATACAAAGCAAGTGTGGAATACAAGGAAAGTAGAAAGAAACGTAAGCAAGGAGTAAGAAGGGCTAAAAGTTGTCTTGAAAAAGCATTGGCCAATAGGATTAAGGAAAATCCCAAGGCTTTTTATACACAAATTAAGAGAAGAGGATAGCCAGAGAGAGGGTTGGCCCATTCAAGGACAAGGGAGAGAATCTATGCGTGGAGCCAGAGGAAATGGGTGAGGTATTAAATAAGTACTTTGCATCAATATTCACCAAAGAGACGGACTTGATGGATGATGAGTCTGGGAAAGGATCTGTAGATAGTTTGAATCATTCTGAGATCAAAAAAGAACAGGTTTGTCTTTAATCTGTCTACTAAAAATGTGCATTGTCTTTGAGCTTACACATGTGGCTGAAGAGTTGCCAAAATGCCTTCAAATTAATTTGTATTGATGTTTCCTAACTGCCTTTACAGTGGGCAATGAAGGTTGGCACAGTGGTGAGCATTGCCGTCTCACAGCGCTAGGGATCCAGGTTCGATTCTCATTTTCGGTCACTGTCTGTGCAGAGTCTGCACTTTCTCCCTGTGTCTGCATGGGTTTCCTTTGGGTGCTCTGGTTTCCTTCCACAGTCCAAAGGTGTGTGTGAATTAGATGGGTTGACCATATTAAATTCCCTCTTAGTGTCAGGGGATTAGTTAAGGTAAATGCATGGGGTTATGAGGATAGAACCTGGATGAAATTATGGTCGGTGCAGACTGATGGATCGAATGGCCTCCATCAAAGGAAACTCAGTTAGTGCAATGGATAGTTATAGATTAGCCAGGAGGGAGCTAAAGAGTGAGTTGAGGAGAGCTAAAAGAGGACACGAGAAGACTTTGGCTGATAGGATCAAGGACAATCCTAAAGCTTTCTTTAGATATGTTAAGAATAGAAGATTGGTTAGGCCAAGATTAGGGCCAGTCAGAGACAGCAGTGGGAAGTTGTGCGTGGAGCCTGAAGAAATTGGAGAGGCACTGAACAAATATTTCTCTTCGGTAATCACGCAGGGAGATGTAGTTGTGGAGGATACAGGGTTGTAAACTGGAAAGTATTGAAGTAGATAAGGAGGATGTGCTAGATATTCTTGAGGGTTTGAAGTTAGATAAGTCCACTGGGCCGGACGGGATTTATCCTAGGATTCTCTGGGAGGCGAGAGAGGAGATTGCAGAGCCTCTGGCTCTGATCTTCAGGTCGTCGTTGGTTACCGGTATAGTGCCGGAAGACTGGAGGATAGTGAATGTGGTCCCATTGTTCAAGAAGGGGAATAGAGACTTTCCTGGGAATTATAGACTGGTGAGTCTTACTTCTGTTGTGGGAAAAGTATTGGAAAGAATTATTAGGGATAGGATTTATAGTTATTTAGAGAGAAACGAATTGATTGGGGATAGTCAGCATGGTTTTGTGAAGGGTAGGTCGTGCCTTACTAACCTTGTTGAGTTTTTTGAAAAAGTGACCAAAGAGGTGGATGGGTGTAAGGCAGTTGATGTGGTATATATAGACTTTAGTAAGGCGTTCGATAAGGTGGCCCATGGAAGGCTTCTGCAGAAAGCGCAGATGTATGGGATTGAGGGTGATTTAACTAATTGGATTAGGAATTGGCTAGCTGATAGAAGACAGAGAACAAAGAACAAAGAAGAACAAAGAACAAAACAGCACGGGAAACAGGCCCTTCAGCCCAACAAGCCTGCGCCGCCACCTCGATGTTCCCACTTCTACACGCAAT
The DNA here is from genome assembly GCA_024679065.1 of Sphyrna mokarran. NCBI lineage: Eukaryota > Metazoa > Chordata > Chondrichthyes > Carcharhiniformes > Carcharhinidae > Sphyrna > Sphyrna mokarran. The sequence continues at coordinate 3,536,351 of JAGIQG010000026.1, forward strand.
CCCTGTCCATGTTTATAGATCTATGGATTAAAAACCAAATTTGAGACAATTTAGGGAGAATTTGTTTTGCCAATTAGCCTAAGAGCACATAGAACATAGAACATAGAACATAGAACAATACAGCACAGAACAGGCCCTTCGGCCTTCGATGTTGTGCCAACCAAAATAAAAAGCAATGCCCCTCCAAACTAAACCATTCCCTTCTCTTCCATATACTTATCAATTAACCTCTTAAACGCCACCAAACTTGGCGCATCTACGACAGCTGCAGGCAGGGCATTCCATTCCCTAATCACTCTTTGAGTAAAGAACCTACCTCTGATATCCGTCCTATAACTCATACCCCTTAATTTAAAGCTGTGTCCCCTCGTGCTAGCAAAGGCACAAGTATTCCGGCTGGGAGGTTTACTAGTGTCACATGAGAGGATTTAAACTAGTTTGGCAGGGGGGTGGGATCCAAAGCAAAGGTGAATTAGCTGAAGGGGAGCAAGAGAGTCGGGCCAGTAAGACTCAGAGAAACAGCAGGCAGGGCGGGATTGCTAATCAGAGAGGATCTGGTGGATTGAATCTTTGGATGTGGGAGGAAACCGGAGCTCACGGAGAAAACCCACGCAAGCACGGGGAGAATGTGCAAACTCCCACAGACACAGGCCCAAATCCATGTAACTGCACAGCACAGCGATAGTCACTGAGCTGTCGTGTTGCCCATCAGATGGTCCAGGTCAAGCATACACTAACGATGTGAAGCAGTAGGATACTCTCAAAAAAAGTCCAAGAGCAGTCCTCTCACAACCCATTGCGTGTATGCCCCTCGTTAGACAACAAGGTGGACCAAAGCACCTGTAGGATAAACACAAGTATATCAATATCATCATCTATTGACACACTTCCCAGGAGGGTGGTGGTTGAGGGAAAATTTTCATCATGGAGTTCAGTTGCAAGTGGTGTACCTCAGGGATCTGTTTTGGGGCCCCTGCTGTTTGTAATTTTTATAAATGATCTGGATGAGGGTATTGAAGGGTGATTTAGTAAATTTGTGGATGACACCAAAGTTGGAAGAGTGGTAGATAGTGAAGAGGGGTGTTATAGTTTGCAGAGAGACTTGGACAAGTCGCAGAGCTGGGCCGAGAGGTGGCAAATGGAGTTTAATGTGGAAAAGTGTGAGGTAATGCACTTTGGCAGGAATAATAAATGTGTAGAGTATAGGGCTAATGGTAGGATTCTTAATAGTGTTGATGAACAGAGGGATCTTGGTGTATATGTGCATAGATCCCTGAAAGTAGGCAGTCAAGTCGATAAGGTTGTTAAGAAGGCATATGGAGTCTTAGCTTTTATTGGTAGGGGGATTGAATTTCGGAGCCGCAACGTCATGTTGCAACTGTACAAAACTCTAGTGCGGCCGCACTTGGAGTATTGTGTACAGTTCTGGTCCCCGCATTATAAGAAAGATGTGGAGGCATTGGAGAGGGTACAGAGGAGGTTTACCAGGATGTTGCCTGGTATGGAGGGCAGGTCTTATGAAGAGAGGCTGAGGGATTTGAGGTTGTTTTCGTTGGAAAGAAGGCAACTAAGAGGAGACCTTATTGAAGCATATAAGATGATTAGAGGTTTAGATAGGGTGGACAGTGATAGCCTTTTTCCTAGGATGGAGAAAGCTAGCACGAGGGGACATAGCTTTAAATTAAGGGGTGGTAGTTATAGGACGGATGTCAGAGGTAGGTTCTTTACCCAGAGAGTGGTAAGGGTATGGAATGCCCTGCCTGCTGCAGTTGTAGATGCGCCAAATTTGGTGGCGTTTAAGAGGTTAGTAGATAAGTTTATGGATGAAAAGGGGATGGTTTAGGTTAGAGGGTCATTGCTTTTTCTTAATTGGTCGGTGCAACATCGAAGACCGAAGGGCCTGTTCTGTGTTGTAATGTTCTATGTTCTATGTTCTATCTGCACTATCGGATTTTATGAAATGCTTGGTACGTGTAGAACTGTCTAGTTTCACTATAAAGACGACAGAAAAACTGATAATGTTTCAAAATAAGTATTTTATCTTGCTGTGATCTCCATCACAATCCTTACAGAATGGAATAATTTCAGAAGAGAAGCAGAATGGCCTCCACTCTTCTGGGACAATATTTGAACAGAACCTTACTATCGCTGTATAGAATTTTTAAGAGAAATGCATTATTAATAAGGTCCAAATGAAATATTTTCCTTATATCTCCCTTTCCATGTTGCATGTTGTCACAGTTGATAAATGCTGGCTACCTGAACTAATACACTTTGCTGGCAAAAGCAGATGGAGGATTAATGGTGTGAGATTACCCACTTGAAGATTGTCTGGCAAGAAAATAATTTAGACGGAGCAAATACTTCATTCAGCTAAACAGGTAATATTCCTGTCAGTCACCTGTTCCTTTTTGTGTATGCAAATTAATACTGAAACAGCAATGCTTGTAGATAATGAAAGTTCCTGACCTCATCTTCCTCCTCGTTCCAACTCCCTCTAGTTTCTAGATACATTCTGCAGTGAAAAGTGAACCCTCTACTGCACATCATTCTTTTCCAAATTCAGGAGAGCGGTCCAATATTTTAACCTGTAACCTGAGCCACACAAATCAAAATGCAGCACTTTCACCATCAATTGTTTTGCATCATGGGTCTCGTTTATTATCTGTCCTGACAATGTGTAGCTGGGTCTTCTACATAAACTGCTGCGTTGGTGCCTGACAATGGGGCAGCACGGTGGCATAGTGGTTAGCACTGCTGCTTCACGCACCAGGGACCCGGGTTCAATTCCAGCCTCAGGTCACTGTCAGTGTGGAGTTTGCACATTCTCTCCATGTCTGCATGGGTTTCCTCCAGGTTCTCCAGTTGTGGGTTAGCTTGATTGGCCATGGTAAATTGCCACTTAGTATCAGAAGGACTAACACGGTAAATACTTGGGGTTGTAGAGATAGGGCCCAGGTGGATTGTTGCCGATGCAGGCTTGATGGGCCAAATGGCCTACTTCTGCACTAAAGTGATTCTATGATTCTATGAATGAATTCCAGGAACCAACAATGATTCAACAGCAATGAAGCAACAGTACAGATAACATGTGAAGGAAACTTGGTGATCCTTGGTGGTCCAGCTGGTGTTCCTGAGCTGCCCTTCTTCCAGAGAGTTTAAGGAATCAAAACAACTTTGAACATAGAACATAGAACATTACAGCACAGAACAGGCCCTTCGGCCTTCGATGTTGTGCCTACCAATTAGGAAAAAGCAATGACCCTCTAACCTAAACCATTCCCTTTTCGTCCATAAACTTATCTACTAACCTCTTAAATGCCACCAAACGTAGCGCATCTATAACTGCAGCAGGCAGGGCATTCCATACCTTTACTACCCTCTGGGTAAAGAACCTACCTCTGACATCCGTCCTATAACTACCACCCCTTAATTTAAAGCTGTGTCCCCTCGTGCTAGCTTTCTCCATCCTAGGAAAAAGGCTATCACTGTCCCCCCTATCTAAACCTCTAATCATCTTATATGTTTCAATAAGGTCTCCTCTTAGCCGCCTTCTTTCTAACGAAAACAACCTCAAATCCCTCAGCCTCTCTTCATAAGACCTGCCTTCCATACCAGGCAACATCCTGGTAAACCTCCTCTGTACCCTCTCCAGTGCCTCCACATCTTTCTTATAATGCAGAGACCAGAACTGTACACAATACTCCAAGTGCGGCCGCACTAGAGTTTTGTACAGTTGCAACATGACATTGCAGCTCCGAAATTCAATCCCCCTACCAATAAAAGCTAAGACTCCGTATGCCTTCTTGACAACCTTATCGACTTGATTGCCAACTTTCAGGGATCTATGCACACATACACCAAGATCCCTCTGTTCATTAACACTATTAAGAGTCCTACCATTAGCCCTATACTCTACACATTTGTTATTCCTGCCAAAGTGAAGTACCTCACACTTTTCTGCATTAAACTCCATTTGCCACCTCTCGGCCCAGCTCTGCAACTTGTCCAAGTCTCTCTGCAAACTATACCACCCCTCTTCACTATCTACCACTCCTCCGACTTTGATGTCATCCGCAAATTTACTAATCCATCCTTCAATACCCTCATCCAGATCATTTATAAAGATTACAAACAGCAGGGGCCCCAAAACAGATCCCAGGATGCACTCACTTTGGTGAGTGCATCCTGTATATACTAGAAATATAATGGAAACTAGAAGCAGGAGTAGGCATTTGGTCATCTGAGCCGGTTCCACCATTCATTATAATCATGGTTGATCATTACATTCAATATCCTGATCTCTTCTTTCCTCCATACCCCTTTAGCCAAAGAGCTATACCTAAGTGTCTTTTGAAGTCATGCGACATTTTGGCCTCAATTTCTTTCTGTGATAATGAATCCTGTAGATTCATCATTCTCTGGGTGAAGAGATTTCTTCTCACCTCAGTCCTAAAACATTTACCCCTCAAACCTCAAACTATGACACCTAGTTCTGGACTCCCCCATCTTTGGGAACATTCTTTCTAAATCGACTCTGTCTAACCCTATTAAAGTTTTATAAGTCCCAATAAGATGTGGTCTCACTCTTCTAATCTCCAGTGAATATGATCCTAACTGACATATTCTCTCCTCATATAACAGATCTGCCATCCCAAGAATCAGCTTGGTATACTTTCGTTGTGCTCAGTCTATATGTAGCAAGTACATGCTTCCTTCGATAAGGACACTAAAACTGCACATAATACTCTAGGTGTGGCCTCACCAACGTGCAATGCAATTGCCGCAAAACACCCCTACCCCTACACTCAAATGCCATTTGCCTCCTTTACTGCTTGCTATACCTGCATGATTACTTTCAGCGACTGATGCATTAGGACACCAAGATCTCATTGAATATCCACCTCTCTCAATTTATATCTATTCAAGTAATAATCTGCCTTCCTATTATTGCTACTGAAGTGGATAACCTCACATTTATCTATATTGTATTGTATCTGCCAAGCACAAACACTCAGCCTGTCCAAATCACACTGAAGTATCTCTGCATCCTCCTCACAGCTCACCTTCCTACCTGACTTCGTATCATTTGCAAATTTGGAAATAATACATTCAATTCTTTCTTACAAATCATTAATATATACTGTGAACAGTTAGGAACTGAGCACAGATCCTTGCGGTACCCCACTAATCACTGCCTACCAATCAGGAGATCCATTTATTCTAACTCTTTGCTTCCTATCTGCTAATCAGTTTTTTATCCATCTCAAGACATTACCTGCAACCCCATGCACTTTTAACTTTACACAGTTACCTGCTTGGTGAGATTTTATCGAAAGCCTTCTGAAATATTAAATAAACCATATCCATTGGTTTTCCTTGATCAACTTTATTAGTTACATAGAACATAGAACATAGAACATAGAACAATACAGCACAGAACAGGCCCTTCGGCCTTCGATGTTGTGCCGACCAACATAAAAAAGCAATGCCCCTCCTAACTAAACCATTCCCTTCTCATCCATATACTTATCAACTAACCTCTTAAACGCCACCAAACTTGGCGCATCTACAACAGCTGCAGGCAGGGCATTCCACTCCCTAATCACTCTTTGAGTAAAGTATCCTTTGAGTAAAACATCCTTAAAGTATTCCATTAAATTTGTCAAGGATGATTTCTTTTTCGAAAATCTTGCTGACTTTGTCTAATTATACCACTGCTTTCCAAATCCTGTTCTATGAAACCCTTGATAATGGACTCTAGTGACTTCCCTGCTACTGACATTAGGCTCACTGATCTATAATTCCTTATTTTTATTTCTATTTCCCTTTTTGAATAGTGGGTTTACATTAGCTACACTCAATCTGTATGAAACAGTCCAGAGTCCAAAGAGCTTTGGAAAATGATCACCAATGGATCTCCTATTTCTCGTGCCACTTCCTTAAATATTTTGGAGTGAAGATTATCAGGTCCTGGAGATGTATCCACCTTCAATCCCATTAATTTTCCCCAAACCATTTTTCTACTAATTCTGATTTCCTTCAGTTCACTAAAACTTGTATCTCTTGGATCACATCAATGATAGTCACAGTAGACTGGTAGTGGATGGAGTGGGAATCCATTAGTTGGGGCATCAGTAAATCAAACAGTTCAGTACTAGGTACTTCAAGTAGGAGAGTCCTGCTCTTCGGAGCTGATCTCCTTTCTGTCTATTTCAAGTAAATGATAGAAATGTCTTGTCACTATTTAATAAACAACAACAAATTCCCTTGGTGTTCGGCCAACATTCGTCCTTCAAACAATACCAGCAAAAAAACTATTGATTTGTTGTTTTTTGTTTGTGGAATGGTGATTGCAAAACATGATCGCCATGTTTACCTTTTGACATTGATTTGAATTAATTGTAGCATCATGTAAATATTCATCCTCAGTAGGTGCAGTTAACAGGCAAAGGCCCTCAGCCACGAGATTAAATAATGGATGGTATGATAACACAATAGTTAGCACTGCTGTCACACAGCGCCAGGGACCTGGGTTCGATTCCGGCCTTGGGTCATTGTCTGTACGAAGATTGCACATTCACCCCATGTCTGCATGGGTTTCTTCTGATAGTCCAAAGATGTGCGAGTTAGCTTGATTGGCAATGCTAAATTGCCCCATAGTGTCAGGAGAACTAATAGGATAAATATGGGAGTACGGCCTGGGTGGGATTGTTGTTGGTGCAGACTCAATGGGTGGAATGGCCTCCTTCTGCACTGTAGGGATTCTATGAATTCTAACTCAGAAATTCATCCCTTGTCATCCTTATTTCTTAGCGACTCATACAGAAGATGAACTAGAAATTGTTTAAATATAGCCAGAACCATCCTCACATGAAACAGACAATACAATTCTAAGAAGGAAAAATTTAAATCAAAAGATTTATTTTGGCCATTTTTCACACATCATTATTTTAGATCTTACCTTATTTTCCGGTTGTTGGTATGGTATATTCAAGGTGATCATAGCTCTTACAATGGACTGGATTGCGGTGATTATGTTCTGGTAGACCAACTTTGCAAAGGCTTTCCTGTCCTCCTCGGAGTATCCAGACCCATGGATGATTCTCATCTGTTTGATGAATGTGCTTTTGCCACTTTCTCCAGTGCCTGGTTTAAATGAAACATCAAAGTACAAATTAGACTGCTCAATTATTACAGAATAAGGAAAACTGCCAAAATAACCGTGAGGAACATTCAAGTTTTATATTGTCCTACTACACAGTGAGTCACTGACTTCAAATCCATCCTTTCACTGGAAGGACAAGATTGGAAAGGGAAGTGTTTCTCCAAGGATTGGGACGTTCAAGGAAACACAGATTGACCTTTAATGCTTGTCTCCAGCATTTTGTTTTAACTGGAAAAGGCACATAGTTTGATGTTCTGTGAGGAGAGAGGGAAGGGAGATCCAGAGCTGTCAGAGTATCAAAGGGAAGATACTATGTGCCCAGGTGGGGATGAGACATAATGACTCCTTATTTCTGGGATTCCAGGCTGACGAATTGTGACTCCAATTCAAAATGACCTTGCTAAAAAGGGGCCCTATTGCCATCTTCTCAAGAGAATTATTTACAAACGGACAATAAATTCCAACCAAACCAATTGTGGTTCGGTTGCGAACATTTTTGCCTCTGAGTCAGCTGGTCCGAGGCTCAATCTCACTACTGAGACTTGAGCATAAAATCAAGGTTCTCCATTGCTATAGAGGGAACTGGGAGTGGGAGAGAGATTGGTGACAGGGTAACTCCGGAGAGTAGGAGGGAAGATCAGAGTGTGCCTGAGGGCCTTCAGTGCATGTGTTTTAATGCGAGGAGTGTGACTGGCAAAACAGATGAACTGAAGGCAATAATGTTCGAGAGGAAGTTAGAAGTGGTGGCGGTGACTGAGACTTGGCTAAAGGAAGGGCAGGACTGGCAATTGAATATTCCGGGGTATAAGTGTTTTAGGCATGATAGAGGTGGTTTGAGGAGAGGAGGGGGAGTGGCATTATTAGTTAAGAATCGCATCATAGCAGTGCAGAAGGAGGGTGGTATGGCTGAGTTAGGAATTGAGTCGCTATGGGTAGAGTTGAGGAATAGGAAGGGAGAGATTACTATGTTGGGTGTGTACTACAGACCGCCCAACAGTCCGCGTGCCGTGGAAGAAGGGATATGTAAGGAAATTTTAGATAAGTGTAGGAAGAATAGGGTAGTTGTAAAGGGAGATTTCAATTTCCCTGGAGTAGATTGGAAGGTGCCGAGAGCGGAAGGTGCGGACGGGGAGGAATTTGTACAGTGTGTTTTAGAAGGGTCCTTGGAGCAGTATGTGGATAGCCCGATTAGAGAGGGGGCTATACTGGATCTGGTTCTGGGGAATGAGCCAGGGCAGGTGGTTGACGTTGTAGTAGGAGAGCGTGTGTCTAATAGTGACCACAACTCTGTCTGCTTTAGGGTATTAATGGAAAAAGATGAAGCCTGCCCTAAGGGGAGGGTGTTAAACTGGGGGAGGGCGAGATATAGCCAGATTAGGCAGGATCTTAAGGATACCGACTGGGATAAGCTGTTCGAGGGTAGGTCGACGCTGCACATGTGGGAATCTTTCAAGAGAAAACTAAACTTTTTGCAGGATAGACACATGCCGGTAAGGAGAAAGGATGGGAAGGGTAGGATTAGAGAACCGTGGGTTACTAGGGATGTTGAGGACTTGGTCAGGAAGAAGCGGGAGGCGTACGTTAGATCCAGGCAATTGGGGGCAGAGGCAGCGCTTGAAAAATATAGAAAGTGTAGACGGGATCTTAAAAGGGGTGTCAGAAAGGCAAAAAGGGGCCACGAAATGGCTTTGGCAGGTAGGATTAAGGAAAATCCTAAGGCATTTTACTCCTATTTAAGGAGCAAAAGGATGGTTAGAGGGAGGATTGGACCTCTCAGGGACAGAGGAGGGGAACTATGCTTAGAGCCTGAGGGGATGGGGGAGATCCTGAATGAATACTTTGTGTCGGTATTCACGCAGGAGAGGGGCCTGATGTCTGATGCCGGCTTTGAGGATTTTGAGGACCCGTTAAAGGAAATATTCATTACGAGGGACGAAGTGTTGGGGCTTTTAGGTAGCATAAAGACTTATAAAGCCCCGGGGCCTGATGGTATTTATCCCAAGCTGCTAAGGGAGGTGAGAGATGACCTTGCTGGGCCTCTGACGCAAATCTTTGTCTCTTCTTTGGACACAGGTGAGGTCCCAGGGGACTGGAGGATTGCAAATGTAGTACTGTTGTTTAAAAAGGGTCAGAGGGATAATCCAGGGAACTATAGGCCGGTGAGCTTGACTTCAGTTATAGGTAAACTAATGGAGAGGATCCTCAGGGACAGGATGTATGAGCATCTGGAGCGCTGCGATCTGATCAGGGATACGCAGCATGGCTTCGTTAAGGGGAGGTCGTGCCTTACGAACCTAGTGGAATTTTTGAAGAGGTGACAAAAACGGTTGATGAAGGACAGGCCGTTGATGTCGTCTACATGGATTTCAGTAAGGCGTTTGACAAGGTTCCCCATGGTAGGCTGATAAAAAAGGTGAAGGCGCATGGGATACAGGGCGAGGTATGTAGATGGGTTGAGAACTGGCTTGGGAGGAGGAGACAGCGGGTAGTAGTGGAAGGCTCTTTTTCCAACTGGACGTCAGTCACTAGTGGTGTGCCACAGGGCTCAGTACTAGGACCTCTTCTATTTGTGATTTATATAAATGACTTGGAAGAGGGGGTAGATGGTGTGATCAGCAAATTTGCTGATGACACTAAGATGCTTGGATTGGCGGGGACTGAGGAGCAGTGCCAGGCAATCAACAGGACATTGATAGGCTGGTAGACTGGGCAGATAGATGGCAAATGGAATTTAATCCGGATAAATGCGAGGTGATGCATTTTGGCTGGAATAATGTAGAGGGGAGTTATATGATAAAAGGTAAAACTATCCGGAGTATAGAGACACAGAGAGACCTGGGGGTGCAGGTTCACAAGTCTCTGAAGATGTCAGTACAGGTGGAGAAAGTGATAAAGAAAGCGTATGGTGTGTTAGCCTTCATAGGAAGGGGTATAGAATACAAGAGTAGGAGTTTGATGTTACAAGTGTATAGAACGTTGGTTAGGCCTCACTTGGAGCACTGCGTCCAGTTCTGGTCGCCGTACTATCAGAAGGATGTGGAGTCCCTGGAGAGAGTGCAGAGGAGATTTACCAGGATGCTGCCTGGTATGGAAGGGCTGTCTTACGAGGAAAGATTGAACGCACTGGGGTTGTTTTCCCTTGAAAGACGTTGGCTGAGAGGGGATCTATTAGAGGTATATAAGATTATGAGGGGTATAGATAGAGTAAATGGTGGTAAGCTTTTTCCACCATTAGATTCTGATAGAAGGAGGGGTCACGGCCTTAGGGTGAGGGGGGCTATGTATAAGACAAATATTACAGGGCATTTTTTCACACAAAGGGTAGTGGGGGTGTGGAATGCGCTACCGAGTGGGGTGGTGGGAGCAGGCACGCTAGGGTTGTTTAAGGGTCTCTTGGATAGCCACATGAGCGGTCTGCAGATAGAGGGATATAGGAGGACTGTTTAAATACTTTATTTGTTTCCGCAGGCTATTCGGTCCACCTTGTTGACCAGCAAGGCGCATGCATTCGGCAGGTCGTGCGAGGGCTGCTCTTGGATGTTACTTCAGGAGTGGCCTAGTGCTTCATGTCGTTAGTGTATGCTTAAACTGGACCATCAGATGGGCAACATGACAGCTCAGAGACTATTGCTGTTGCTGTGCAGACACATGGATTTGGGCCTGTGTCTGCGGGAGTTTGCGCGTTCTCCCCGTGGTTGCGTGGGTTTTCTCCGGGTGCTCCGGTTTCCTCCCACATTCCAAAAATGTGCTCTTAGGCTGATTGGGTAACAAATTGGTCTCTATATGTCATTAAGACGTTAGGATGGCGGCGCGGGCTCGTTGGGCCGAAGGGCCTGTTTCCGGTGCTGTGTTGTTCTTTGTTTTTTTTTAAAGCAACACAGCACGGGAAACAGGCCCTTCGGCCCAACGAGCCCGCGCCACCGTAATACCAAATCATTATCCTATTTTAATAGTCCTATATAATAGTATATATATTAATCCTAATTTGGAAAATTTTCACCATAGGGACAATTTGTTACCCAATCAGCCTAAGAGCGAATTTTTGGGTTGTGGGAGGAAACCGGAGTGCCCGGAGAAAACCCACGCAACCACGGGGAGAACGCGCAAACTCCCGCAGACACCGGCCCAATTCCAAGTGTCTGCACAGCCACATCGATAGTCTCTGAGCTGTCATGGTGCCCTTCAGGTGGTCCACATAAAGCACTCATATACGACATGAGGTACCAGGCAACCCATGAATCAACATCCAAGAGCTGTACCCGCACCACCTGCCGAATGCGTGCTCAAATTATGGACCGAATTACCTGTGGAAAAAAGCCGTAGTTAAACAGTCCTAATATATCCCTCTATCTGCATACCGCTCATGTGGCTGTCCAAGAGACCCTTAAACAGCCCCAGCGTGCCTGCTCCCACCACCTTACTCGGCAGTGCATTCCACACCCCCACTACCCTTTGTGTGAAAAACTGCCCTCTAATATTCGTCCTATACATAGCCCCCCTCACCCTATGGCCATGACCTCTCGTCCTATCCATTTCTAAAGGTGGAAAAAGTTTACCTCCATTTACTCTATCTATACCCCTTATAATCTTATACACCTCTATGAGATCCCCTCTAAGCCGACGTCTTTCAAGGGAAAACAACCCCAGTCTATCTAATCGTTCCTCATAGGACAGTCCTTCCATACCAGGCAGCATCCTGGTAAACCTCCTCTGCACTCTCTCCAAGGACTCCACATCCTTCCGATAGTACGGAGACCAGAACTGGGCGCAGTATTCCAAGTGAGGCCTAACCAAAGTTGTATACAACTGCAACATCAAACTCCTACTCTTATATTCTATACCCTTTTCTATGAAAGCTAACATACTATACGCCTTCTTTGTCACCTTCTCCACCTGTGAGGACACCTTCAGAGCCTTGTGAACCTGCACCCCCAAGTCTCTCTGCGTCTCTATTGTCCTTATAGTTTTACCTTTTATCCTATAATTCTCTTCTACATTTTTCCGGCCAAAATGCATCACCTCGCATTTTTCCGGATTAAATTCCATTTGCCATCTATCTGCCCAATCTACCAACCTGTCTATGTCCTGTTGTATTGCCTGACACTGCTCTTCTGTACCCGCCAATCCAAGCATCTTGGTGTCATCAGCAAATTTGCTGATCTCACCACCTACCCCTACTTCCAAGTCGTTTATGTAGACCACAAATAGAAGAGGACCTAGTACTGAGCCTTGTGGCACTCCACTAGTGACAGGCTTCCAGCTGGAAAAAGAGCCTTCCACTACTACCCTCTGTCTCCTCCTTCCGAGCCAGTTTTCGACCCATCTACATACCCGACCCTGTATCCCATGCGCCTTCACCTTCTCTATCAGTCTACCATGAGGAACCTTGTCAAACGCCTTACTGAAATCCATGTAGACGACATCAACAGCCTGTCCTTCATCAACTGTTTTTGTCACTTCTTCAAAAAATTCCACCAGATTCGTAAGACAAGACTTCCCCTTGACGAAGCCATGCTGCGTATCCCTGATCAGATCGCAGCGCTCCAGATGCTCATACATGTTGTTCTTTGTATACTGATGATAAGATATTAAAACAATTTAAGTCTTCCCTCTAAGGTGAATACAAAAGATTCTATGGAACTGTTTAAAAAAGAGTCGGACAGTATCATAGAATCCCTACAATGCAAAAGGAGGCCATTCACCCCATTGAGTCTGCGCCAATTCTCTGACAAGATATCTTACCAAGGCCCTCTCCCCCAACCTATCCCAATAACCCTACACATTTCTAATGGCTAATCCATCTAACCTAAATATCTTGGGACATGAAGGAGCAACTTAGCATGACCAATCCATCCAAACCGCACATCTTTTGTCTCTGGGAGAAAACCGAAGCTACTAGAGAAAACTCACCCAGACATGGGGAGAATGTGCAGAATGGACATAGACAGTGTCCCAAGGTCGGATTTGAAGCCGGGTTCCTGGCACCATGAGACAGCAGTGCCAACTACTGTGCCACAATGCCACCCTAATCTCCCAGTGTTCTGGCTAATATTTTTACCTTAAACTGCAAAAAAAAAATGATCTGGTCATTATCACATCACAATTTGTGGGAAGTGAGAAAACTGGTTATTGCATTTTGCCACTGTACTTCAAAAGAATTTCATTGTCATTATGTTCGACACTGAGGCCATTTATCTATTACACGCATGATTTCTGAAAATTTGACACCAAAGTGAGTAGGAAAAGAAAATTAAGGCATTTTCAGTGTTCTGTCAGTAACATAATATACAATTAGAGAGGAGCAAAATGTGTGACTGCAGGATCACCTCCTGTTATAGCCATAGAATAGAGTCTATAGAATCCCTACAATGCAGATGAAGGCCATTCAGCTTATCGAGTCTGCACAGACCCTCTGAAAGAGCATTTTACCTAGATCCAGTTCCCTGCACTATCCCCATAACCCCATGCATTCAACATGGCCAATTCATCCAACCTGCACATCGTTTGTGTCTATACAAGTCACTTTAATTCACAGAATCACAGAATTGCTACAGCACAGAAGGAGGCTGTTTGGCTCATCACGTCTGCACCAACTCTCCAAGTCAGCCCAATGGGCGGAATTCTGTCCGCGGTTTGTACGATCCCACCCGAGGCCAATGGAGAGTGCTGCTCTCTGAGCCTCACTGCTCTGTGAGTGTGCCAGTAAAATTCCAGCCATGAGTTTGTGCCATTTTCCTGCCTTTGTTCTGTAATCCAAGCAAATATATGTGAAAAGCTGAGATATTTCAGAAGTTCCTTTTTGTTTTTCAATTTATATATGTGTGAGGTGTCAGATTTTTTTTTAAAATTTGATTTATTATTATCACATGTGTTAGTGTACAGTGAAAAGTATTGTTTCTTGCACGCTACACTGATAAAGCATACCGTACATAGAAAAGGAAAGGAGAGGGTGCAGAAGGTAGTGTTACAGTCATAGCTAGAGTGTAGAGAACTGTACCCTGAAGAACAAAGAACAAAGAACAAAACAGCACGGGAAACAGGCCCTTTGGCCCAACGAGCCCGTGCCGCCACTCTGATGTTCCCACCTCTACCCGCGATCCCTGTCCATGTTTATAGATCTATGGATTAAAAACTAAATTTGAGACAATTTAGGGAGAATTTGTTTTCCCAATTAGCCTAAGAGCACATCTTTGGGATGTGGGAGGAAACCGGAGCACCCGGAGAAAACCCACGCAAGCACGGGGAGAATGCGCAAACTCCCACAGACACAGGCCCAACTCCATGTATCTGCACAGCACAGCGATAGTCACTGAGCTGTCGTGTTGCCCATCAAATGGTCCAGGTCAAGCGTACACTAACGACGTGAAGCACTAGGATACTCTCAAAGAAAAATCCAAGAGCAGCCCTCTCACGACCCATCGCGTGTATGCCCCTCGTTAGACAACAAGGTGACCAAAGCACCTGTAGGATAAAAACAAGTACATCAATATCATCATCTATTTACACACTTCCCAGGGACTCCCAAGGCTCATGATCCCTATTTTAAAATCAGTTTTCTATACCCCTCCATTCCCATTCTGTTCATGTGCCCATCTAAGTATTTCTTAAATAACTCCAGACTACCTGCCCTCCACCACTTTACTTGACAGCGCATTCCATACCCCCACCACCCTCTGTGTGAAAAAACTCCCTCTAGCATCCAAATTATACCTTACCCCCTCACCCTAAGCCCGTGACCCCTTGTGCTATTTGAGTCCATCCTAGGAAAAAGCTTAACCCTGTTTACTCTATCTATCCCCTTCAAAATCTTGTACACCTCTATCAGATTTCCTCTAAGTCTACATCTTTCTAAGGAAAACAGTCCCAATTTGCCTAATCTCTCCTCGTAACTCAGACCTTCCATACCAGGCAGTATCCTGGTAAACCTCCTCTGCACGCTCTCCAGAGTCTCCACGTACTTCCGGTAGTAAGGTGACCAGAACTGGACGCAGTATTCCAAATGAGGTCTAACCAACGTTTTATACAACATCAAAGAAGATCACAAGGATCTCCATCAGAGATGAACCTGGCCATTTTGTTCTAAACCAGGTAGTAAGTGTTTTCAGTTAAAGAATTAGAACTAACTTTCAGTTAAGAGTGAATTTCCAAGAAGAGTTAAAATTCAGTAAAAGAGTTAAAAGTGTTGTGTCTGTTACAAATGTGAGTTTGGTATCTTAAATGTTAAATAAAGTGAAGATTGTTAAATTAGTTAAAAGTTGGCTCCTGTCCTTGTTTGGCATATTAAACTGGAAGGTCTAGAGAGGGTTTAAATTAGTAGCCGAATTACACTTGGTAGATATGGCCTTTTATTGAGAGCCCACTTCCTGTTCCATTTAGGCACAATAGGCACAATATTTTCTGCCTGCTCCCTCTGCCTTTTCTCTGCAGCCCCAGACGGACTATCACCAAACCCCATGACTGAGAGTAAGCTTTGTGTTCAGGGGCCTTCAGAAAGCCACTGAAATCCCAGCGCTACTCCCTTCAGACTCAGACAACTTGTGTGAGATCCATCAATAACAGAGTCCACAATATCTCCACTAACCCTTCAACAGATAGCAGAAAGCCCAACTGAAAGTCCCATAGTGATGCCTTTAAATAGTGCTGAGGGGATGATCAGGAAGAATTGGATTTGTGTTGGGGGAAGGGGAAGAGGTCTCTAGTGCAGCTGAACTCATGTTTAGCTGTATATATTTAAAAGAGGGCATTAACAGGGAGTGCAACATCCAAAATGAAAGATCAAGATCCAAGTCCTGCATTGCCACTTTCAGTAACCTCTGTACTTGTACACTCAGATCCCTCTGCCTATCAATATTGTTAGAGGTTCTGTCATTTGTTGTATATTTCCTATCTGTATTAGAGCTTCCAAAATGTATTACCTCACATTTGTCCGGATTCACCCAGCCCAGTCCAACACCGGCATCTCCACATTATGCATAACAGTTGTCAATCATTGCTCATATGTGTCATTTTGAGTACAGGGTATTTTTATAAGCCTTTTTCATATGTATTTGTTGTACTGGTGTCTACTGAGGGTTCTGAGCATGTGTGAGTTTTGGCAGGCCTTTCAGTCTACAAAGCAAGACCTGTTTTACTGGCACTCTAGTTTCATAATTATTATTGTCGTGCTGAGTTACTATTATTGTTAAACTTTGTTATTTATTTATATAAAGAAGTTCCTTCTTTCAAACAACATATTGCTTGTAGATTGACATCACCACAATATGGTGTTTTCTTAGCCATTTGCTTTCTGCTAGAAAATATTAATGATTTGGATGAGAATATAGGAGGCATGGATAGTAAGTCTGCAGATGTCATCAAGATTGGTGGCATAGTGGATAGTGAAGAAAGTTATCTTGGATTGCAATAGGATCGTGATCAATTGGGCCAGTGGACTGACGATGCGAGGTGATACATTTTGGTAGACTGAACCAGGGCAGGACTTACTCAGTTAATATAGAGCACTGGGGAGAGTTACAGTTCAAAGAGATTTGGGGTACAAGTTCATAGCTCCTTGAAAGTAGAGTCTCAGGCGAAGAGAGTGGTGAAAAAGGCATTCGACATGTTTGGTTTCATTGGTCTGAACATTGAATACAGAGTTGGGACTATCTTGTTGAAATTGTACATGACATTGGTAAGGCCACACTTGGAATACTTGTGTGCAGCTCTGGTCACCCCATTTTAGAAAGGATATTATTAAACTAGAAAGAGTGCAGAAAAGATTTACTGCGATGCTATTAGGACTTGATGGTTTAAGTTATAAGGTGAGAGTGGATAGACTGAGACGTTTTTCTCTGGAGTGTAGAAGACTGAGGGGTGATCTTATAGAGATCTATAAAACAATGAGGGGCACAGATCAGCTAGATAGTTAATATCTTTTCCCCAAAACTAGAGGGTATAAGTTTAAGGTGAGAGGGGAGAGGGGAGACTTACAAAAGTGTCCAGAGGGGCACTTTTTTCACACAGAGGGTGATGAGTGTCTGCCAGAGGCAATAGTAGAGCCGGGCACAATTTTGCCTTTAAAAATCTTTTAGACAGTTACATCTCTATGATGAATATAGAGGGATATGGGCCAAATATGAGCAATTAGGACTAGTTTCGGGGTTTTAAAAAAAGGTGGCATGGACAAGTTGTGCCAAAAGACTGTAAACTTCTATGATTTTAAAATGTTAAATAAACTTTCTCATTTGGACTTTCCCTGTAAATACAAAGGAATCTGAGCAGAACCAATTAAAGTTACCTTGCTTGAGATAACAAATAAGAGATGAGAAGAATTCCCACAAACCTTCATGGATATACACAAGCACTCTGTTTAACTGTTTCACAAAGGAACTGCCTAAGAGTGAGTTTTGAGGTTGTAGGGATAAATAGAATTTAAAGATAAAATAAATGTAAAGATAATTAAAAGCTCCCCTGATCATTCTGTGGAAGTACACAGCCAAGTATTGGCAACTTGAATATTCTCTAAATGTGCATTTTTTTAATGTAAGTTTTCTGACAAGTGATATAATCATGGGAAAAGAAGATTATGTATAAGCTGGTGAGAACAAGTTGGCTAAACTGAATGGACTTTTCTTATTTCAGATGTACTATGCCCCATGGGCTGCCCAGTGGCTCAGTTGTTAGCACTGCTGCCTCGTTGTGCTAGAGCCCTGGGTTCAATTCTGGCCTTGGGTGACTGTGGATTTTGCTGATTCTCTCTGTAAGTGTGTGGCATTCCTTTGGGTGCTCCAGTTCCCTCCCACAGTCCAAAGATGTGCAGGTTAGATGGATTGGCCATGCTGAATTGCCCATAGGTGTCCAAGGTGTGTAGGTCAGGCGTATTGGACATGGTAAATGCTCAGGGTTACAGGAACAGTGTGGGAGAGAGGACCTGGATGGGATACTATTTCAGAAGGGTGGTGGATGTTCTTGCTGCGCTGTTGGGTTTCTATGATTCTATTTGCATGAACCAGTGAGAGCAGATTGGTTAATCTGGTTCTACTACGGCTCTGTCAACCACATGTCACTTTTTTCTAAGGTGTTATTCCCAGTTTTCTTTAACTACTGAAGGCGTAGGTTTTCAACTGAAACTATATTATGTTAATACAATAAAGTGCATTAACAATTTACACCCACACAAATGACACTTCAGAGACATGGAAGCAGGAATTTAGCGCATTTGATTTGAAGTCACACCAACGCTCAAGGCAAATGGAAGGCAGCCAACACATTTGGTGTTTTCAGGTATGGCCACAGGAGAACCTGTTTAACTGCATTGTGTTCCCTCTCGTCACTAAAAAGGGGAGAAGTGATTTCAAATATGTTGACGGAGTTAAAGGTGTTTCTGTGAAAGCAGTTTCTTACCTCTCCAGGCTAGTTTTTGTTTTTCTCTCATTGCTATTTCTGACCTTTCTCACCTCTCTGCTGAGAAGTGCAGATGAGTTACAGCTAGTTCATGCTTCACTCTCAATGGATGAGTTGCAGCCGAGTTTCACTGGCCTTGCTCGGACATGAAGAGTGAAGCATCAGAGAGCTCTCATGAAACCACACCTCAGAATGAGTCAAAATCCATGGGAGATAGTGAAGAGAAACCAAAATATATGTATTTTTTAAATTGAACTTTTACTTACTTTGTAGCCATCAGAGATATTTTCTGTCACGTAGGATTACGATGGATATAAAGCACTAACACAGGCCATTTGGTCCAACTCTTAATGCTATATTCAAGGATCTTCCCATCTTATTGCATCTAAATCTACTAACTAAAGCCTTTATTTCCTTTTTTTTTAATCATAAGCATGACTTGTTTTCCTTTAAATTGATAGCACACTTGTTAGCAATGCTGACTCACAGCACCATCGACACATGTTCAATTCCTGACTTGGGTCACTGTCTGTGTGAAATTTGCACATTCTCCCTGTAATGGCGTGGGTTCCAGTTTCCTCCCACAGTCCAAAGGTGCGTAGGTTAGATGGATTGGCCATGCTAAATTGTCCCTTCATGTCCCAAAATATACAGGTTAGGGGATTAGTGGGATATATGTGTGGGATCATAGGTAATCCTGGGTAATAGTCAGTGCAGACTCGATGAGCCAAATGGCCTCCTTCTACATTATTTGGATTCTATGATTCTATTCAATTGCAGCACAGTAACAAGTTCCACCCTTCCAACTTCTGGATAAAGACATTTATAGGATCATAGAATCATAGAACCGTACAGTGCAGAAAGAGGCCTTTTGGCCCATCGAGTCTGCACCGAACACAATCCCACTCAGGCCCTACCCCCATATTCCTACATATTATACCCACTAATCCCTTTAACCTACACATCCCCGGACACTAAGGAGCAATTTTTTAGCATGGCCAATCAACCTAACCCGCACATCTTTGGACTGTGGGAGGAAACCGGAATACCCTTATTGCTCCCTTATTGTTCCTTGGGAGCGGCTGGTGTGAGGAGAGCTGGTGAGTAAATTTCTGTGTTTTTTTTTCCCCAAAAATCGTGTCTGGTTTTTTTTAACTTTTAAAACCAGATACAGGAAGTAGTCACAGGGAGGCCTGTGCAGGAGTTTTTTTTTTCACCTGGACCTCCATAAATTGGGAAGGTGAAGAATCCCAATACTCTATATCGTGTAGAGTATCCCAACCCTCCCCCCTCCTCTAACCTAATAAAAAAAGGAGACTAGGAGTGTGAGCAGGTAAGTTTAAGTTTGTATTTGTTTCTGGGTAAAGGAAGTAATAGTGATGGCAGTGCAGGCAGTGCGATGACCTCCTGTGGGATGTTTGAGGTGAGGGACACTGGTAGTGTCCCAGCTGATTACACCTGCCAGAGGTGCATCCAGTTCCATCTCCTTGAGGATCGTGTTAGGGACCTGGAGCTGGAACTGGAGGAACTAAGAATTATTAGGGAAGCAGAGATGGCTGTTGATAAAAGCTACAGGGAGATAGTTATTCCTAAATGTGATACATGAGTGACTGTTAGAAGGGGTAAGAAGCAGTCAGTGCAGAGTTCCCCTGAGGCTGTTCCTCTACGCAATAAGTACTCTGCTTTGGATGCTGTTGGGGATGTAGACACAACCGGGGTAAGCCATGGAGTACAGGTCTCGGGAGTTGAGCCTGTCCTTGATGCTCAGGTGGGAAGGGGGAAGAAAAGATCTGGATTAGTGACTGGGGACTCCCTAATTAAGGGGATAGATAGGAGGGTCTGTGGGAAGGAGTGGGACTCGCGGTTGGTATGTTGCCTCCCGGGCGCTGGGGTCAGTGATATCTCGGACCGAGTGTTCGGGATCCTTAAGGGGGAGGGGAACCAGCCCCAAGTTGTGGTGCATGTAGGTACCCATGACGTAGGTAGGAAAAGGGACGGGGATATAAAGCAGAAATTCAGAGAGTTAGGGTGGAAACTTAGGGCTAAAACTAACGGAGTGGTTATCTCTGGTTTGTTACCTGTGCTGCGGGATGGCACAGAAAAGAATAGGGAGAGAGAACATTTGAACTCGTGGCTAAAGGGATGGTGCAGGAGGGAAGGGTTCAGGTATTTGGACATTGGGGCTCATTCTGGGGAAGGTGGGACCTCTACAAGAGGGATGGTCTGCACCTGAACCGGAGAGATACCAATATCTTGGGGGGTAAATTTACCAGTGCTATTCGGGGGGGTTTAAACTGATTCGGGGGGGGATGGGAACCTGAATTGTTGTGCCGGTATACAGGAGGATGTGAATAGGGAGGTCACGGATAAGGTTTCTAGGTCGCAGCAGTATAGGGGCAAACGGGAGGGTGGTTTGAAGTGTGTATACTTTAATGCGAGGAGCATACGCAATAAGGTGGATGAACTTGCAGCCTGGATTGGTGCTTGGGACTTTGATGTTGTGGCCATTTCAGAGACGTGGATAGAGCAGGGGCAGGAATGGTTGTTGCAGGTTCCGGGGTTCAGATGTTTCAGTCAGAGCAGAGATGGTGGTAGAAGAGGGGGAGGAGTGGCATTGTTAGTTAAGGACAGCATTACGGTGGCAGAAAAGAAGTTTGATGTGGACTTGTCTGCTGAGGTAGTGTGGGCTGAGATTAGAAACAAGAAAGGAGAGGTCACACTGTTGGGAGTTTTTTATAGGCCTCCAAAAAGTTCCAGAGAAGTAGAGGAAGGGATTGCAAAGCTGATCCTGGATAGGTGTGGAAGTAACAGGGTAGTTGTAATGGGGGACTTTAACTTTTCTAATATCGATTGGAAAAGCTATAGTTCAAGTACGTTAGAGGGGTCAGTTTTTGTTCAATGTGTGCAGGAAGGTTTCATGACTCAGTATGTAGAAAGGCCAACAAGAGGTGAGGCTATATTGGATTCGGTATTGGGTAATGAACCAGACCAGGTGTTAGACTTGGAGGTGGGTGAGCACTTTGGTGATAGTGACCACAATTAGGTTACGTTTACCTTAGTGATGGAAAGGGATGGGCACGTACCGAATAACAGTAGTTATAGCTGGGGGAAAGGTAATTATGAAGCTATTAGGAGAGATTTAGGATGCATGGGGTGGAGCAGGAAATTGCAGGGGCTGGGGACATCTGAAATGTGGAGCATATTTAAGGAACAGCTTCTGCATGTCCTTAATGAATATGTACCTGCCAGGCAGGGAGGAAGTGGTCAAGTGAGGGAACCAGGGTGTACTAGGGAAGTTGAATCTCTGGTGAAGAGGAAGAAGGAGGCTTATATAATGATGAGACGTGAAGGATCAGTTAGGGCAATGGAGAGCTATAAATCAGCCAGGAAGGAGCTAAAGAGGGAGTTGAGAAGAGCTAGAAGAGGACACGAGAAGACTTTGGCGGATAGGATTAAGGAGAATCCTAAAGCTTTTTACAGGTATATAAATAATAAAAAATTGGTTAAGGCAAGATTAGGGCCAGTCAGAGATAGCAGTGGGAAGTTGTGTGTGGAGCCTGAGGAGATAGGAGAGACACTGAATGAGTATTTTTCATCAGTATTCACGCAGGAGAAAGACAATGTTGTCGGGGAGAATACTGCAATACCAGGTTGTAGACTGCAGGATTGAGGTTCATAAGGAGGAGGTGTTAGCGAATCTTGAGGGTATGAAAATTGATAAGTCCCCTGGGCCAGATGGGATTTACCCTAGGATTCTCTGAGAGGCTAGAGAGGAGATTGCAGAGCCTTTGGCTTTGATCTTCATGTCGTCGTTAGCTACAGGTATAGTGCCGGAAGACTGGAGGATGGCAAATGTTGTCCCTTTGTTCAAAAAGGGGAGTGGGGACCATCCTGGAAATTATAGACCGGTGAGCCTGACTTCTGTTGTGGGCAAGGTCTTGGAAAGAATTATAAGGGATAGGATTTATAAGCATCTAGAGAGAAATAAATTGATTAGGGATAGTCAGCACGGTTTTGTGAAGGGTAGGTCGTGCCTCACAAACCTTATTGAGTTTTTTGAGGAGGTGACCAAAGAGGTAGATAAGGGTAAGGCAGTTGATGTAGTGTATATGGATTTTAGCAAAGCGTTTGATAAGGTTCCCCATGGTAGGCTACTGCAGAAAGTGCAGATGCATGGGATTGAAGGTGATTTAGCAGTTTGGATTAGGAATTGGCTAGCTGATAGAAGACAGAGGGTGGTGGTTGATGGGAAATATTCAACCTGGAGTGCAGTTACAAGTGGTGTACCTCAAGGATCTGTTTTAGGGCCACTGCTGTTTGTCATTTTTATAAATGACCTAGATGAGGGTGTAGAGGGTTGGATTAGTAAATTTGCTGACGATACCAAAGTGGGGGGAGTTGTAGACAGCGAGGATGGATGTTACAGTTTGCAGAGGGACATAGATAGGTTGCAGAGCTGGGCCATGAGGTGGCAAATGGAATTCAATACGGATAAGTGTGAGGTGATTCACTTTGGTAGGAATAACAGGCATATGAAATATAGGGCTAATGGAAGGACCCCTAATAGTGTTGTCGAGCAGAGGGATCTTGGGGTACAAGATCTAAGAAAGTTGGCACCCAGGTTGATAAAGTTGTTAAGAAGGCGTATGGTGTGTTAGCTTTTATTGGTAGAGGGATTGAATTTAGGAGCAGTGAGGTTATGTTACAACTGCACAAAACTCTGGTGCGGCCGCACTTGGAGTATTGCGTACAGTTCTGGTCGCCGCATTATAAGAAAGATGTGGAAGCATTGGAAAGGGTGCAGAGGAGGTTTACCAGGATGTTGCCTGGTATGGTGGGAAGGCCTTATGAGGAAAGGCTGAGGGACCTGAGGTTATTTTCATTAGAGAGAAGAAGGTTACGCGGTGACCTAATTGAGGCGTATAAGATGATCAAGGGATTGGATAGGGTGGATAGTGAGAGCCTTTTTCCTCGGATGGTGATGACCAACACGAGGGGACATAACTTTAAATTAAGAGGTGGTAGTTATAGGACGGATGTCAGAGGCAGGTTCTTTACACAGAGGGTGGTGAGGGCGTGGAATGCCCTGCCTGCAGCAGTTGTGGACTCGCCTACTTTGGGGGCATTCAAATGTTCGGTGGATAGGCATATGGATGATATTGGAATAGTTTAGGTTAGAGGGTCCACGGGCCGGCGCAACATCGAGGGCTGAAGGGCCTGTACTGCGCTGTAATGTTCTATGTTCTATGTTCTACCCAGAGGAAACCCATGCAGACACGAGGAAAATATGCAAACTCCACACAGACAGTGACCCGAGCTGGGAATCGAACGTAGGACCCTGGAGCTGTGAAGCAGCAGTGCTAACCAATGTGCTACCTTGCTGCCGTATCATACTGTGCTGTGCTACTGTACCGATTCCCTTCTGTTTCCACTCCACCCACCCCAGGGCCCTGTATGGAGGTATCAGATCCCTTACTCCTGACACAGGCGTAGGCCCAGGTGCCAGCGTGCATGCAGAGCTCATTTCTTCAAATTTGTTGGATTCTTGGTGACTATCTTATGTTGATGACCATTTATTCAGCTCTTCCTCCCACAGTCTGAAAGATGTGCTGGTTAGGTGCATTGATCATGCTAAATTCTCCTTCAGTTTACCTACTAGAGTGTGGTGACTAGGGGATTTTCACAGTAGCTTCATTGCAGTGGAGTCAGAGGGGGCCTTGCATAGACTAACAACAAGATCTTCTGATCCCATCGATGTCAGTGGGCTCTCTGTTCATTGCATCCCTTATGGCTGGGAAACCCACAGCAAGGGGTTTTCTGTCCACAGAACTGAAATATCCTGCCAGTGAAACAGATGGAAAATTCTGGCCAATGTCTTCTTGGAATTTGTTGCAATCTTGTTCGGTGATTCCTCTCTGTAACACCACTCATTACATCTTGCCACCCTTAACTCCCACTTTCTGCTTTCTGCCCTGAAGCCAGCAATCGATTCACATGCCACTTATCCCCTGACTTCCCAATCTCTGACCTTGCTCATTGGTCTATCATAGGACACTTTATCAAAGACCTTTTGAAAATTCAAATACACAATATCTACTGCACTCCCGCTTTCTATTCTTTCAAAAAGATTCAATAAGGTTGGTCATACGTACGAATATATGAGCATACAAACAGACAAGTGAGGAGCAGAAGCAGCCCACTCGACCCCTTGAGCCTGCTTTACCATTCAATTACACCATGGCTGATCTGACTGTAGCCTCAACTCCACATTCCTGCCTACTGCCATTGACCATTTGCCCCTTCGTTAACCTAGAATCTATCAAGCTCTGCCTTAAAAATACTCAAAAAACATAAGAACTAGGAGAGGAGTCAGTCATCTGGCCCCTCGAGCCTGCTCTGCCGTTCAATAAAATTATAGCTGATCTTTTTGTGGACTCAGCTTCACCTACCCGCCCACTCACCCTAACTTTTAATTCCTTTAGTGTTCAAAAATCTACCCTTGCCATAAAAACATTCAATGAGGGACCTCAACTGCTTCACTGGACAGGGAATTCCACAGATTCACAGCCCTTTGTGTGAAGAAGTTCCTCCTCAACTCAGACCTAATTCTTCTTCCTCTTATTTTGAGGCTATACCTTTAGTTCTAGATGTACCCACCAGTGGAATCAACTTCCCTGCTTCTATCTTATCTGTTCCCTTCATAATCTTATATCTTTCTATAAGATCTCCCCTCATTTTTCTAAATTCTAATGAGTATAGTCCCAGTCTACTCAATCTCTCCTCTTAAGGCAACCCTCTCAACTCCAGAATCAACCTATCATATCTCACCTGCACCCCCTCCAGTGCCAGTATATCCTTTCTCAATAAGGAGACCAAAACTGTACACAGTAACTCCAGGTGTGCCTCACCAGCACCTTATACAGCTGCAATGTAATTTTTCTGTTTTTATCTCCATCCCTCCATCCCAATGAAGGACAAAATCTCATTTGCCTTCTTAATTACTTGCTACACCTGCAAGCCAAATTTTTACAATTCATACACAAGGACACTCAAGTCCTTCTGCACAGCAGCATGCTGCAATTTTTTTACCATTTACATAACAATTCATTTTGCTATTATTCCTACCAAAAGAGATGACCTCACATTTATCAAAATTTTAATCTATCTGCCAGACCCTTGCCCACTTAAACTATCTATATCCCTCTATAGACTTTCAGTATCCTCTGCTCACTTTGCTCTACCACTCATCTTAGTGTCATCTGCAAACTTTAATACATGATGCTTGCTCTCCAACTCCAAATCATCTATGTAAATTGTAAACAATTGAGGTCCCAACACTGATCCCTGAGGCACACCACTATCACTGATCACTAACCAGAAAAATTTACCCCCATTTACCCCCAATCTTGGCTTTCTGTTAGTTAACCAATCCTCTATCCAAGCTAATACATTGCCCATAATGCTGTGCACCTTTATCTTATGCAGCAGCCTTTTGTGCAGCACCTTGTCAAATATCTTCTGGAAATCCAGAGAAGTTATATCCACCCCATTGTCCACCGCACTCACAATGTCCTTAAAGAATTTCACTAAATTTGTTAAACATGACCTGCTCTTTATGAATCCATGCTGCTTCTGCCTGTGTGACAACTTCTATCTCGATGTCTCACTATTCCTTCCTTGATAATAGATTCAGGCATTTTCCCCACCACAGAAATTATGTTAACCAGCCTACAGTTCCCCATCTTTTGTCTACCCCCTTTTTTAAATAGTGGTATCAGATTTGCTGTTTTCCAATTAGCCAGAACCTCCCCAAATTCAAGCGAATTTTGATAAATTGCTATGAGTGCATTTCCCCCTCAATGTCCTCTAATTTCCTGGAATGCATTCCATCAGGGCCAGGAGAATTGCCTAACTTTAGCCTCATTAACTTGTTCAATATTACCTCTTTAGCGATAATGATCATTTCTCACATGCCATAGCCTCCTCGCTATTAATTTTTGCCGTGTTATTTGTGTCTTTCACTGTGAAGAGCAACAAAAAATATTTGTTCAGTGTCTCATCCATTTCTTCATTTCTCATTTTTAAGTTCCCCTTAATCAACCTCCAAAGACCTTAGTCACTCTTTTTTGTTTTATACATTTGTAGAAACTTCTGTTATCTGTTTTTATATTCCAAGCTAGTTTACTCTCTTCATCTATCTTAATTTACAGCTTTTTCTGTGGTTTTCTGTTAATCTTTAAAGTTTTCTCAATGCTCTAGTTTCCTATTAATTTTTGCCACTTTAAAATGCATTTTCTTTCAATTTAATACCTTCCTTTATTTCTGTAGATATCCATGGCTAATTATCCCTTTTCCTATAGTCCTTCCTTTTCATTGGTATATATTTTTGCTGAGCATTGTGAAAAATCATTTTGAAAGTCCTCTGCCATTCCTCAATTGTTCCACCATAAAGCTTTTGCTCCCAGTCTACCTTAGCCAATTCCTCCCTCATCCCATTGTAGTCTCCTTTGTTTAAGAACGAGACACTGATATTGGATTTTACCTTCTCACACTCCATCTGTATTTTAAATTCACCAATCTGTAATCGTTCCTTCCAAGAAGATTCCTAACTATGAAATCATTAGTTATTCCTGTCTCATTACACAGGATCAGATCTAGGATAGCTTGCTCCCTTGTAATTCCATTATATACCGTTTGAGGAAACTATCGTGGATACATTCTATGAACTCCTCCTCAAGGCTGCCTTGACTGCCCTGGTTTGGCCAATTGACATATAGATTAAAATCCCCCATGATAATTGCCGTACCATTTTTACAGAAATCAGTTATTTCATTGTTTATTGCTTGCCCCATTATTTGGTGGCCTATAGACAATGCCTATCAGTGACTTTTTCTCCTTATGAATTCTAATCTCCACCTAAATGGATTCAACCCTTTTCTCCATAGAACTTTTATCATCTCTCCCTAACAACTTTTGCTTCCACTGTCTTTTGAGGAAGAGAATTCCGGAGACTTACTACCCTCTGAAGGAAAGAATTTCTCCTCATCTCCTATTTTAAATGTGTGACACCTTAGGTGGGATTTTCCAGCCATGCTTATCTTCAAACTGGAAAATCCTGCCTGAGGTTAATCATAGTGGACAGTGCCCATGCCTTGCCCACTTTGATTCTCATGGCAGCAGAACTGGAAAATTTGCCCCCTTACTTTCAAACATGATGTTGAGTTCTCCAACAAGAGAAGCATCCACTCTACATCTACCTTGTTAATCCCTCTCAGGATCTTAAAAGTTTTGATCAAGTTGCCTCTTACTTTTCTAAACTCGAATGGATACAAACCTAACCTTTCCAACCTTTCCTCAGAAGACAATGCGTGCATTCCTGATATGAGACTGGTAAACTTTCTCTCAACTGTTTCTAATGCATTTACATCTTCCCTTAAATAAGGAGACCAGTGTTATACATAATACTCTAGATGTGGTCTCACTAATGCCCTGTGCAATGGAAGCATTACCTCCCTATTTTGTAATCAATTTCCCTCACAAATAAATGATAACATGCTATTAGCTTTCCTAATTACTTGCCATACCTATATGCTGGCCTTCTATGATTCATGCACTAGGTCACCCAGATCCCTCTGCACCTCAAAGCTCAGTAATCTGTCACCATTTAGATAATAAGATTCTTATTTCTCTTCCTGCCAAAATGAACAGTTTCACATTTGCCTGCACTTGATTCCATTGGCCAGTGTTTTGCCCATTTAACCTATCTATGTCACTTTGTAGTTTCCTTACGTCCCCTTCACAGTTTACTTTCCTACCTCTTTGTGTCAAACTGAGCAACATACCTTCAGCCCCTTCATCCAAATCAAACTAGATTTTCTATTTTGAAATCCATGCTGACTATTCACTAATATGTTTCTCAATTCTAGATGTCCTTCTATACCAACCAACTCAAGGACAGCTTTCTCCCTGCTACCATCAGACTTTTGAACGGACTTACCTTGCACTAAGTTAATCTTTCTCTACACCCTAGCTATGACTGTAACATTACATTCTGCATTCTCATTTCCTTTTCTATGCATGATATGCTTTTCTGTATCGCGCAAGAAACAATACATTTCACTGTATGCTAATACATGTGACAATAATAAATCAGATCAAGTCAAATCAAAATCAAAATCCCTCCTTTATTAAAGATTCCATTATTTTTCATGTAACTGATGTCAAGCTGACTATAATTCATGAGCATATTCTGTCTCCCTTCTTAAATCAGGAACAGGAATGACATTGGCTATTCACTGGTCCTCCAATACCTTTTATTAAACGTGAGCCTCTGTTTTCATTTCCCTCAATTCTTTTACAATATGTGGATGTGATCCATTTGGGCTAGGGGCACTTTGCCCTTTGTGTTTGTTTAATTTATTCATTTATCTTTTTTTAAAAATTTAAATATATTTATTTAATTGTTCATCCACTCCCTCCACCACCAGGGCTCAGTAGCAGCAGTGTGTACTATCTACAAGATGCACTGCAGCAATTCACCAAAGATCCTTAGACAGCATCTTTCAATCTTACAACCACTTCCATCTAGAAGGACAGGAGCAGCAGATACATGGGAACACCACCACCTGCAAAGTCCCCTCCAAGCCACTTAACATACTGACTTAGAAATATATCGCCGTTCCTCCACAGTCAGTGGGTCAAGGTCTTGGAATTCCTTCCTTAACGGCATTGTGAGTCAACCCACAGCAAACACACTGCAGTGATTCAAGAAGGCAGCTCACCACCACATGCCCAGGTGTAAGGTCTGATAAACTGCACCCACATGGTTCGTAAGTCGCTATGGAGGCATGCAGCACCATTCAGAAACTGCAAGGGATTGCAATCCCTCAACGCCCAACTCAGTTGCAACCATACAATGTGCATCATGCAGTGTGTGCCCATTTCCTGGAGCATGCACAAGACTGTTACCTCTTGGACTGCTCACAATTCCCAGCTGTCTTTGAGAGAGTACAGTAGCTGGACAGATCACTCTCAGGGAAAAGGGTACCAACTCAGAAGGTAGCTGATGAATCCAGTGCGGAGGCCACAAATACCAACTGTGACTCAATACAATGAGGCTCGCGTTTCAGTGTGCACGTTGGTGGAACAGGCAAAAGGGTTGTTGAACATGCAGTTCCAGTGCCTGGAACAGTCAGAGGATGCCTGTAACACGGTTACCAGAGAGTCTCACGCATTATTGTGGTCTTCTGTGCTTTCTACTAGTTTGACGGTTAGAGGAAGAACACTGGGCAGTGGACACAATCAGAATTGGCCAACAAGCGAGGGATGCTTTGATCACCTCATATTTCAGGCATGAGCAGGAGTAACATGTGGTGAGGTCTGCCTCAATGGGTGTAAGGTCAAACTGAAAAAAGTCACCGTACTACAGGAAGGATGTAGAGGCCCTGGAGAGAGTGCAAAGGAGATTTACCAGGATGTTGCCTGGTATGGAAGGGCTGTCTTACGAGGAAAGATTGAAAACACTGGGGTTGTTTTCCCTTGAAAGACGTCAGCTGAGAGGGGATCTATTAGAGGTATATAAGATTATAAGGGGTATAGATAGAGTAAATGGTGGTAAGCTTTTTCCACCATTAGAAATGGATAGAACAAGGGGTCACGGGCTCAGGGTGAGGGGGGCTATGTATAAGATGAATATTAGAGGCCAGTTTTTCACACAAAGGGTAGTGGGGGTGTGGAATGCACTGCTGAGTAAGGTGGTGGGAGCAGGCACGCTAGGGTTGTTTAAGGGTCTCTTGGACAGCCACATAAGCGGTCTGCAGATAGAGGGATATAGCAGGACTGTTTGAATATCGGGAGGACCAAATAGTAGTAGACTATCTTTTAGTTTCGTCTCAGGAATGTCTTAGTTTTTTTTTAGCATGTTTAATTAAGTCTTATTTGTTTCCGCAGGCAATTCGGTCCACCCTGTTGACCAACAAGGGGCATGCATGCGGCATGTCGTGCGAGAGCTGCTCTTGGAGGTTGCTTCAGGAGTTGCCTAGTGCTTCACGTCGTCGGTGTATGCTTAAACGGGACCATCTGATGGGCAACACGTCAGCTCAGAGACTATCGCTGTTGCTGTGCTGACACATGGATTTGGGCCTGTGTCTGCGGGAGTTTGCGCGTTCTCCCCGTGGTTGCGTGGGTTTTCTCCGGGTGCTCTGGTTTCCTCCCACATCCCAAAAATGTGCTCTTAGGCTGATTGGGTAACAAACTGTCCCTATATTGGTCCCTATATGGGAATCTTCAACAATAGGCATAGCCTAAAGACAAGGATATGTCATTAGGACGTTGGGACGGCGTGGGCTCGTTGGGCTGAAGGGCCTGTTTCCCATGCTGTGTTGCTCTTTGTTCTTTGTTCTTTGTTCTCAAGGGCAACTAGGGATGGGCAATAAATGCTGGCCAGCCGCGACGCCCATGTCCCATGAATGAATGAAAAAAATTCTCTTTCAGTGTCATGCCTAAATGATAATTCATTTACATGCCTACCTGATCAATTTCTAAATATCAAAGTTAATTATTATCTACCTTTTTATCATCCATCTATTGTCACTTGTGGTGTGAACCCGTCTATCTTTTAATAATTCTGTTCCCATCACAGTCATGCTTCTTTTTAATTGTTATGTCTGTACACTCTTTAACAATCTTGTTCTATGCTCCTTAATAATTTAATTTTATAGTTCTTCTTTACCTCTTTTTTGACTTCTCTCCTAATCTCTTTACATTCTCTTTCACTGTGCACTCTGCTGCTGTTTATGCAGCACACAAGACTATTAAATGGATCATTATCATCTGGTTTTATATGAAGGGGCAGTGCTCTGAAAGCTAGTGGCTTGTGCTACCAAATAAACCTGTTGGATTTAACCTGGTGTTGTGAGACTTCTTACTGTGTTTTATAGTGTAGACAGATTACTGTAGACAGTTCCTTGTCTGGTTCGTATCCTGTTTAATTCCAGTAAGACTGGGTCAGAACCTGGCACTTGGCCTTACACAAATACTTTTCACATCAATGTTCATGCAGTAACATGTCAGCAGTGACTCTGTGAGTAACATTCTTGCCTCTGACTCAGAGGGTGTAGATTGACTGTTAGTGATATTGGGGCAAACTCCTTCCTCTATTAGGAAAACAAGAGTTCAGCAAATTCAGCAACCTCCTTTTAAAAATATCTATAGGGGTGGCACGGTGGTTAGCAATGCTGCCTCACAGCGCCAGGGACCCCGGGTTCGATTCCCAGTTTGGGTCATTGTCAGTGTGAAATTTGTATGTTCTCCCCGTGTCTCTGTGGCTTTCCTCCAGGTGCTCCAATTTCCTCCCGCAGGCATTGGCAGTGCTAAATTCTCCCTCAGTGTACCCAAGCAGGCACCAGAGTGTGGTAACTGGGGGATTTTCACAGTAACTTCATTAATGTAAGCCTACTAGTGACACTAATCAATAAGCAAAGCAACATTACCGATGAATAATTAGACAGACGAAAGCACTTTAAATCTTTGGGGTGCAATGGTTGCATGAGCAAGAATGTGCTCTCTCTCTCTCTCTCCACTTACCTAAGAGCAGGAGTTTGAGTTCCCTCTTCCGCTGCTCTTTGTGTTGTTGTAACTGCTTATTGATGCGTTTGTTGATGTCTGATTTCACTTTCTCCTCCTCTGATAGGCAACAGACACAGCAACAGTAAGACAAACACCGTAGACAAGATGCCATATTGGTTGGATGGACTGACTGCTTGACGTGTAGTTGAAACAGCCCATAAACCTGAATCGGATTCAGACCCCTGTCCTGAGAGGTACAATGGGGACGGATTTGGTCTGGATTGCGTCTCTACTCTGGAGTGTCTCTTTCAAATAAATCCCAGCAATAAGGGAGAGAATCTGTCCACCTGCTTCACAACTTAGTGATCGGAAGAAAATTGCAACAGTTTCTCATTATGTTTGCAAGAATCTGAGACACGCCCACTCTGAAATTATATTTAATTTGTGGTTGCATGAATGAATGTTATGAATTTTTTCAGAGCAGTAACTACCTTGTGGTATATTGTTGTGAAACTTAGAAAACAGAAACCCAGGAGTGACATTACAGTCAGGTGGATACCAGTATTAACACAGCCCCGTGAAAAAGGAACACAGGAAGTAGAAGCAGGAATAGGCCATTAAGCCCTCTGAGCCTGCTCTGCTATCCATTATGATCATAGCTCATCATTAAATTCAATATACTGATCCCCACTACCCACCCCCCAATCCCTTGATCCCTTTAGCCCCAATTTCTCTATGAAATCACATAATGTTTTGGTCTCAACTACTTCCTGTGGTCGTGAATTCCACACAATCATTACTCTCTGGGTGAAGAAATTTCTCCTCACCTCAATCCTAAAAAGTTCACCCCTCATTCTCAAACTATGACTCCAAATTCTCACCATCAGGAACATTCTTTCCAAACCTACCCTGTCCAACTCTATTTGAATTTTATATGTTTCTGTGAGATCCCCTCTCATTCTCCTAAATTTTAGTGAATATAGTACTAACTTAATGAATATAATACTTTTGTCAAGGGCAGGTCATGCCTTACGAGCCTAGTTGAGTTCTTCGAAAATGTGACTGAACACATTGACGAAGGAAGGGCGGTGGAAGTAGTGTACATGGACTTTAGTAAGGCGTTTGATAAGGTCCCACATGCAAGGCTTCTGGAGAAGGTGAGAGGGCATGGGATCCAAGAGGCTTTGGCCTCATGGATCCAGAACTGGCTTGCCGGCAGAAGGCAGAGAGTGGTTGTGGATGGGTCTTGTTCTGCATGGAGGTCGGTAACCAGTGGAGTGCCCAAGGGATCTGTTCTGGGACCCCTGCTGTTTGTCATTTTCATAAATGACCTGGATGAGGAAGTGGAGGGATGGGTTAGCAAGTTCGCCGATGATACAAAGGTCGGTGGTGTTGTGGATGGTCTGGAAGGATGCCAAAAGTTGCAGCGGGACATAGACAGGATGCAAGACTGGGCGGAGAAGTGGCAGATGGACTTCAACGCAGATAAATGTGTAGTGGTCCATTTTGGCAGGAATAATGGGATGAAAGAGTACAATATAAGGGGTAGGAGTCTTAGCTGTGTTGTAGAGCAGAAGGATCTCGGGGTCCGGGTCCATAGGACTCTTAAATCGGCCTCACAGGTGGAGGAAGTGGTCAAGAAAGGTGTACGGTGTAATGGCCTTCATTAATCGAGGAATAGAGTTTATGAGTCAGGAGGTAATGATGCAGCTCTATAAGACTCTTGTCAGACCCCATTTGGAGTATTGTGCACAGTTCTGGTCACCTCATTATAGGAAGGATGTAGAGGCTATTGAGAAAGTTCAGAGGAGATTTACAAGGATGCTGCCTGGATTGGGAGGCAGGCCTTATGAAGATAGGTTGAGGGAGCTGGAACTCTTCTCACTGGAGAGACGTAGGTTGAGAGGCGACCTGATAGAGGTTTATAAAATGTTGAGAGGAATAGATAGGGTGGACTCTCAGAGACTATTTCCCCGAGCTGAAATGGTCACTACGAGAGGACACAGATTTAAGGTGCGGGGAAGCAAATACAAAGGAGATGTCAGGGGTAGGTTTTTCACTCAGAGGGTGGTGAGTGAATGGAACCGACTGCCGTCAGAGGTTGTTGAGGCAAACTCACTGGGGTCTTTTATGAGACTTCTGGATGAGTATATGGAAAAGAATAGGATAGGGGGTTATAGATAGATCTGTGGATTGGTAGATGTGATTGGTGCAACTCATGGGCCGAAGGGCCTGTTTGTGCTGTATTGTTCTATGTTCTATGTTAACTGACTTAGGGCCTGATTTTAGCATCAAATTGTGCTCGGGTGTGAGGCAAGTTATGCGATCTGCCACTGCCTCCGCATCCATTTTCCCTTTAACAAGCATTGAAAATGGATGTGATCCGGACTACACCCAAAATGGGTGCGACAGCAATTTAAATGCATTTAAATTGAACGATAGGCTGCCCGGCCAATTTTGCCAGCACTTCCTCCTTTACCACCACGTTAGCCAATTCCAAATCGGCACAAATTAGACATGCTGAACAAAAATCCAATCCGGGTGCTCAATCAGTGAGGAGGTAAGTGCGTGACCATCCGACGGCTCTCTGCTGCTCACAGGGGTCCTGTTCTTGCAGCCATTTTCTGTTTTGGGGCGATGGTGGCTCTGTGAATGTGTGGGGGATTGAAGGCTCTGCGAGTGTGTGTGGAGGGGGGGAGGGTTGAGGCTCTCTGCGAGTGTGTGGGGAGGGTGAGGGGCTCTATGAGTGTGTGAGGGGATGAAGGGCCCTGCAAGTGTGTGAGGAGGATGAGAGGCTCTGCATGTGTGTGTGGGGAGGCTGAGGAGCTCTGGGACTTTGTGGGGGGTGGTGAGGTGTTCTGTGAGTATGTGGGGAATTGGCGGGGTGGGGGGCAGTTGCCCAGCAGGGACTCTGATGTCTAACTGGACCCAGATCTCAGCAATGACTTCGGGTCCTGTGGTGCTGCTGGGTCCTCGTGCACTCAACTCACTTCCAGCTGAAGGATGTGCACAAAGCCCTTTCAAACTGAACTGCTGCAGCCTCTCAACTTTGCAAGGAGCTGTCATTGTGGGGAGCATGTGTCTGGGGGAATTGGGGGTGATTGGGGGGCATGTGGGGGGGCATGTGTCTGGGGAATTGGGGTGATGGGGGGGCATGTGTCTGGGGGAATTGGGGGTGATTGGGGGGGCATGTGTCTGGGGGAATTGGGGGTGATTGGGGGGGCATGTGTCTAGGGGAATTGGGGGTGATGGGGG
Source organism: Sphyrna mokarran (assembly GCA_024679065.1). Taxonomy (NCBI): domain Eukaryota; kingdom Metazoa; phylum Chordata; class Chondrichthyes; order Carcharhiniformes; family Carcharhinidae; genus Sphyrna; species Sphyrna mokarran. Next base: position 3,571,722 of record JAGIQG010000026.1, read on the forward strand.
GGCATGTGTCTAGGGGAATTGGGGGTGATTGGGGGCATGTGTCTGGGGAATTGGGGTGATTGGGGAGGGCATGTGTCTGGGGGAATTGGGGTGATTGGGGGCATGTGTCTGGGGGAATTGGGGGTGATTGGGGGGCATGTGTCTAGGGGAATTGGGGGTGATGGGGGGGCATGTGTCTAGGGGAATTGGGGGTGATTGGGGGGGCATGTGTCTAGGGGAATTGGGGGTGATGGGGGGGGCATGTGTCTAGGGGAATTGGGGATGGGCATGTGTCTGGGGGAATTGGGGGATTGGGGGGGGCATGTGTCTGGGGATTGGGGGTGATTGGGAGGGGCATGTGTCTGGGGGAATTGGGGGTGATTGGGGGGGCATGTGTCTGGGGGAATTGGGGCATGTGTCTGGGGGAATTGGGGCATGTGTCTGGGGAATTGGGGGTGATTGGGGTGTCTGGCATGAATTGCATGTGGGGGGAATTGGGGGTGATTGGGGGGGCATGTGTCTGGGGGAATTGGGGGTGATTGAGGGGCATGTGTCTGGGGGAATTGGGGGTGATTGGAAGGGGCATGTGTCTGGGGGAATTGGGGGTGATTGGGGGGCATGTGTCTGGGGAATTGGGGTGATTGGAAGGGGCATGTGTCTGGGGGAATTGGGGGTGATTGGGGAGCATGTGTCTGGGGGAATTGGGGGTGATTGGAAGGGGCATGTGTCTGGGGGAATTGGGGGTGATTGGGGGGCATGTGTCTGGGGAATTGGGGGTGATTGGGAAGCATGTGTGTCTGGGGGAATTGGGGTGATTGGGGGAGCATGTGTCTGGGGAATTGGGGGTGATTGGGAGAGCATGTGTCTGGGGAATTGGGGGTGATTGGGGGAGCATGTGTCTGGGGGAATTGGGGTGATTGGGAGCATGTGGGGGCATGTGTCTGGAGAATTGGGGGTGATTGGGGTGTGGCTGGGGGAATTGTGTCTGGGAGAATTGGGGCATGTGGGGGGAATTGGGGTGATTGGGGGAGCATGTGGCTGGGGGGAATTGGGGGTGATTGGGAGAGCATGTGGCTGGGGGAATTGGGGGTGACTGGGGGAGCATGTGGCTGGATTATGGACAGTGACTGTTGATGGGCTAGGGGCAAGCAATATTCCATAATCTCAACATGTGTTCCTTCCCGTCTCCCCTCCCACCCCCCTCCTCAGAGTGATAATGTGGCTTTTCTTTAGCAACCAATCGATCTTGTTCTTTTGGTTGTTGCTGGAGCTGATGAGGAGGAGCTGGAGGAAGAATTGCGGGCACAGGAAGCCTGGGCCTTACCTCTTACAGGACCAGAGAGAGACGTCCACAAGAGGCAGGGAGCGGCCGCCATTCACTGTGGCATCACTGTGGTCACGCAGACCTGTGTGAAGCAGGTCACTGAACGCCGGGCTGGCTAGTTCATCAACTTCAACCCGGACCGGGCACGGCAGGAAGTCCGGGCTGCAGGATTCACACCCATCACAGGCATGCCAAACCTGCAGGGGGCAATCGACTGCACACACGTCACCTTTAAGACCCTCTACAGAATCCACAAAGATTTGTAAATAGGAAGGGGTTCCACTCTCTGAATGTTCAGCTAGTGTGTGACCATAACATCACCATCATGAATGTCTGTGTCAGACATCCAAACAGCTTCATTGTCAAGAGCTCAGACATTCCAGAGGCATTTGAGGAGAAGCTCAGGCTGTGGGGGTGGCTCCTGGGTGATATGGGCTACCCGCTTTGGGTATGGTGCCTGTGCGGAGGCCTGTGTCTGAAGCGAAGATCCACTATAACGAGGCCTGTGTAGCCACCCGCGTGATAGTGGAGATTCATTGGGCTCCTCAAGATGCGATTACATTGCCATGAAAGAAATGATGGTGTGACTCCTGCAGAGTATCAGGTGATGGTTCTTAGAGGGCAAGCACAGGGGGGCTCATTGTTGGGGGGGGGGAAGGAAGGAGCTGCTTGGGAGTCAGGAGCTGGAAGCATGCAGAGTGCTGGGAATGGGAGGATCCAGGGGAGATTTGGGGGAACATGTTAAATGGGGTTCGGCACTCACCCTTGTCCCATGGATGAGGTCATTGACTTTTTCCGACACTGCTTCCCATTTCAGGGTGGGGGGACAGTGCTCTGGCACTGATCAAGGCGGCAACTTCCTCCCAGGGCACATTTCCATCAGCTCCTGCCCCCTTGGTCTACATCTTCCGGAGGGGAGAGGGTGTCATGCCTCGCCTCTGCTGCATCCAGCAGTCTCCCAAGGCCACCCTCAGAAAACTGGGGGGGCAGCTCATTTGTATATTTTGTGCAGGAATACCTGCCTCTCCATTCTTGAATTTTTAATGGAGCTGCCCCTCATTAGGGAAGATCAGCTGTAGGCAGTTTGGCAGAGGATTCTAGTAAGTTCCATCAGTTTGCTTGTTAGCATTGAGGGGAAGGCAAGTGAGCACTTACAGATGTTCTAACGGGGATGGAGGGGTGGTGGATCAGTATTTCAATGATTGGGGACACGGAAGAGAGAGGGAGGTGTCACACACCAACAGATTCCAGAGGAGATGGCAGCCTGGTGCGGGAGGGTCCGGGGTGCAGGTGAGAGGGGCGACTCTGCATGATATCTGCCACACGGAGCAGACCCCATCTCCCTGAGATGAGGGAGGGGGAGGGGGAATCTGTTGCCTCTCTGCTTGAGGCGATTAGTGGGAAGGGGTGGGGGGCTGTGATCGATCTGGGTGGTGAGGGAGTCAGTAATGTTATGGGGCCGGGGCAATGTCGTGGGGGGGCCAGGGGGAGGTATTATCCGGCCTGGGAGCAATGTGGTAGGGGAGCCACATTCTATCTTATTTCTGCGAGCATGCGCAATTGGAGATGCCGGTGGAGCTGTTGGTTTTGGGTGCGTTAAGCCCCACCCACAGGCTTGTGCAGTGCGATTCGGAATCACTGATATTTTTTCAGGCGGAGAGGGGGCCCCAGACAATGGGTCTAAAAGTCTGAAACTGAAACATTCCCAGATTCAAGTTTGCTCAGCACTTAGAAACGAAATGGTAAAATCAGACCCTTAGTCTCTCTCATATGACAATCCTGCCTTCCCAGGAATCAGCCTGGTAAACCTTCGCTGCATTCTCCCTCGATAGCAAGAACATCCTCCTCAGATAAGGACATCAAAATCGCATGTAGTACTCTAGGTGTGGCCTCACCAACGATCTGTATAATTGCTGGTAGAACATTCCTATTTCTATACTAAAATCCTCTCGCTATGAAGGCCAACATATCATTTGCCTTTTTTACTGCCTGCTTTACCTGCGACTAATGCACGAGGCCACTAAATTCTCATTGAACAAACATTAAAATGGGTACATAGAACATAGAACATAGAACAATACAGCACAAACAGGCCCTTCGGCCCATGAGTTGCGCTGATCACATCTACCAATCCACAGACCTATCTATAACCCCCTATCCTATTCTTTTCCATATACTCATCCAGAAGTCTTTTAAAAGACCCCAGTGAGTTTGCCTCAACAACCTCCGACGGCAGTCGATTCCATTCACTCACCACCCTCTGAGTGAAAAACCTACCCCTGACATCTCCTTTGTATTTGCTTCCCTGCACCTTAAATCTGTGTCCTCTTGTAGTGACCATTTCAGCTCAGGGAAATAGTCTCCGAGAGTCCACCCTATCTATTCCTCTCAACATTTTATAAACCTCTATCAGGTCGCCTCTCAACCTACGTCTCTCCAGTGAGAAGAGTCCCAGCTCCCTCAACCTATCTTCATAAGGCCTGCCTCCCAATCCAGGCAGCATCCTTGTAAATCTCCTCTGAACTCTCTCAATAGCCTCTACATCCTTCCTATAGTGGGGCGACCAGAACTGCGCACAATACTCCAAGTGGGGTCTGACAAGATCTTATAGAGCTGCATCATTACTTCCTGACTCCTAAACTCTATTCCTCGATTAATGAAGGCCAGTACACCGTACGCCTTCTTGACCACTTCCTCCACCTGTGAGGCCGATTTAAGATTCCTATGGACCCGGACCCTGAGATCCTTCTGCTCTACAACACAGCTAAGACTCCTATCCCTTATACTGTACTCCTTCATCCCATTATTCCTGCCAAGATGGACCACCACACATTTATCCGTGTTGAAGTCCATCTGCCACTTCTCCACCCAGTCTCGCATCCTGTCTATGTCCTGCTGCAACTTTTGGCTTCCCTCCAGACCATCCACAACACCACCGATCTCTGTATCGTTTGCGAACTTACTAACCCATCCCTCCACTTCCTCATCCAGGTCATTTATGAAAATGACAAACAGCAGGGGTCCCAAAACAGATCCCTGGGGCACTCCACTGTTAACCGATCTCCATGAAAAACAAGATCCATCCACAACCACTCTCTGCCTTCTGCTGGCAAGCCAGTTCTGGATCCACGAGGCCAAAGCCCCTTGGATCCCATGCCCTCTCACCTTTTCTAGAAGCTTTGCAGGGGGACCTTATCAAACGCCTTACTAAAGTCCATATACACTACGTCCACCGCCCTTCCTTCGTCAATGTGTTCAGTCACATTTTCGAAGAACTCAACTAGGCTCATAAGGCATGACCTGCCCTTGACAAAACCATGCTGACTATTTCTAATCAGTCCAAACTTCTCCAAATGTTCATATATCTTATCCCTCAGAAGCCTCTCCATCAGCTTAGCAACCACTGAAGTCAGACTCACTGGTCGGTAATTTCCTGGACTATCCTTGTTCCCTTTCTTAAAGATAGGAACCACATCCACAATCCTCCAATCCTCCGGAACCTCTCCCGTTTCCATGGACGACGCAAATATCATCGCCAGGGGCTCTGCAGCCACTTCCCTCACCTCCCACAATAACCTGGGGTACATCCCATCCGGTCCCGGCGACTTGTCTATTTTGATAGAATTTAACAGGTCTAACACATCCTCTTTCCTAACATCCACATACTCAATCTTTTCCGTATGCCTCAAACCTGCAGTGCAATTTCCCAGTTCACTTTCCACCATGAATAACGTTGCAAAGTACTCGTTAAGCACCTCTGCCATTTCTTCCAGATTCACACAGACTTTTCCTGCTTCACCTTTTATAGGTCCTATCCCTTCTCTTCTCATCCTTTTACTTTTCACATATTTGTAGAAGGCCTTGGGATTCTCCTTAATCTTACCTGCCAAGGCCTTCTCATGACCCCTTCTGGCTCTCCTAATTTCCTTTTTAAGCTCCCTTCTACACACCTTGTACTCCTCCAGATCCCTAACATCTCCTAGCTCTCTGAACCTTTTATACACCTTTCTTTTCTTCCTAACTAGGTTCACCACAACCTTCGTGCACCACAGTTCCTGCTTGCTACCAAAACCTCCCTGTCTCCTCGGAACGTTGTCTTGCAGTGCCCCAGACAAACATTCCTTGAATATCCGCCATTTTCCTTCTGTACTCTTCCCCAAGAACACCTCCTTCCGGTTTATACGTCCAATTATCTGCCTAATGTTTTCATATTTACCCTTACCCCAGACATACACCTTCCTAGCCTGCCTGATCTTATCTCTTTCCATTGCTATCGTGAAAGAGATAGAATTATGATTTCCATTCCCAAGATGCTCACCTACCGTGAGATCCGACACCTGCCCTGGCTCATTAGCCAGCACCAGGTCAAGTACAGCCTCTCCTCTCATAGGCTTTTCCACGTACTGTGTCAGGAAACCTTCCTGAACACACCTAACAAACTCCTCGCCATCCAAACCTCTTACCCTTGGGATATTCCAGTCGGTGTTTGGGAAATTGAAATCTCCCATCACGACAACCTTGTTATTTCTACATCTGTCTAGGATCCGTTTCCCTATCTGCACCTCAACTTCCCTGCCGCTATTGGGCAGCCTATAGAATACACCCGTTCATAAATACAGTGGCAGACTTACACTTTGTGGAGTCCTACATTCACCTTCATTTTGTGCATCATATCATACTCCTCCCCCAGCGCCATACCGCTCCTCAACCCACAGATCGCAAAGACGCAAGGCACAAAAAGACACAAAATTAATCACTGCTTAACCACTTTAGTTCTTCTTAACTTGTAAAAATAATTGTTGAACTGATATCCTAGCTTACTTCTTATCAGATTGCCAGTAAAGTTGGCCTAGATTGCGATGTGCATCTTGAGGCGAGCAAACATGCAACTTGCTGATAAGCAATAAATTGGAAAAATCAGGCAATGATATCCCAGCAGCAGACCCCAGTGCAAGACGGAATGAGCCAGTCCAGCGGAGGAATAAATACTTCAATCAACAAGGTGTCTCTGCTGCCAGTCAGTATATTTCAGAATCTCATTCATTTCTTACTTCTTCTCAGAAAATCAAAGACATTATTGCTGAAATTCATGGAGTGTCTGGTGAGTCCAAGTGAAATATCAGTGGCTCTGTCTGGCAGGATTCTGTTCTTTATCCTGATGAGACTTTCTGAAGGCCAGTCTTGAGAGTGATGGTGGTTAAAAATATCAGCTGCAAGCAGTATTTCAGAGCAGCAATGTAAAACAGAATTTAAACAAGGAAACTTAAAAGAGGGATACATTTTTAAATCTTTTTTTCCTTCATCCCTTGTTGGCATGGCAACTTAGATTGTTTTCTTGTCCGCAAAATCATCAATTAAGGGTGGCAGGGTGGTTAGCACAGCTGCCTCACAGTGCCAGGGACCCGGATTCAATTCTAGCCTCGGGTGATTGTCTGTGTGGAGTTTGCACGTTCTCCCCAAGTCTGTGTGGGTTTTCTCTAGATGCTCCAGTTTCCTCCCACACTCTAAAGATGTGCGGGTTAGGTTGATTGGACATGCTAAATTGATCCTACTGTCAGGGGATTGACAGGGTAAATATACAGGGTTGTGGGAATAGGGCCTGGTGGGAATTGCAGTCAGCGCAAACTTAATGGGCAAATGACCTCTTTTTGCTCTGTAGGGATTCTATGATTCTACATCATCATAGGTAATATCTTGCAAAGACACACTTCCAATTGTCAATATTGCTGAACTTATTAAATGTTCCTAACACATTGCAAATAATTTTTAACTCTTTTCAATATACAGGAACATTCACAGGATACACTTGTAACAGATATTGTTAAAAATATTTTCAGAATAGCTTCCACATCTAGAAAGGTTGCTTGCAAACTGCTAACTACAAGTCTGTATAAATCAGCTGGTGATATTGAAGCATATCGATAAAATGAATGAATTGTTTCACTCAATCTTCAAAAAAGTTTGTGTCTAAGTTCTCTGAGTAGAATTCACTTCATTTCTTACTGCAGTGAGTTTTAGCATTCTCATTCAAACTTCTGTCAAAAAGCATGCAAAATAAATCAACAATTTTCTTCAGAGATTTACCCCTACTCTGCAATTGTGTCACAAGTAACAGTTACAGTCTTAATGATGATCTTCTCTCTCCCTTTTAAAGTGAATTAATTGTCTCTAATTATATTGAAAAATAACTTTCTGCATCTCGTCCGCTTCTCATCAGAGGGACATGTATTTTTTTGTTGACGTTAGTGCCTCTGCTTCCATCGAGCTATAGTCATTTCAAACTTCCAGGACAAAACTTTTAACTGAGGCTAACAATTGTGTAGCATTCAATAAAATTGGATTAACATTGTGCAGTGATTTGCTGATGACATTATTCCTCCCCGTGCATTTACTGAATTTGATGAAACTATGTCCGATAAAGTTTCCTTTATGTCAGCAAAGTTCCTTTTCAAAGCTGCACAAGCATACCACCTGGTTTCACAAATCTGTTTGATTGTCAACTGTTTTCCATTTTCCTGTTCCAAGTGTGATTGCAATGTATTTCACTGATGCGTGGGAAGGCATATTCATTCTGAATAAAATCAGCAAAATGTACATTTCTCTCACAGGATTCAGCTGCAGCATTGCAGAGGAGTGATTGAAGTATGGGATCAATAATGCAGCATTTTGCATTGGTCAGTTTTGCTAGTGGGAGTGTCTTCTGTTGTCAGACATTGAGGGAAGGAACAACACTGGAAAGGGGAGGAAGTTGTTCGATTCTGACTTCGAATACTGTCAGTGTGGAGTTTGCACATTGTCCTCATGTCTATGTGGGTGTCCTTTAAATGCCTCAGTTTCCTCCCACAGTCCGAAGATGTGTAGTTAGATGGACTGGCCATGCCAAGTTGCCTCTTTGATGAGTACATTAGGTGAATAACCACAGTAAATGAATGGGGTTGTGGGGAGAGAGCAGGGGTGGGGGAGGTGGACCTGCATAAGATGCTCTTTCAGAGAGTCGGTACATATGGAATGAATGGCTTTCTCTGCACCGCACTGGGATTTTAAAGCTCTATTGTCAGTCAGCAGGGGTAACGGATAAATAGGACTTGTTGCAAATTAGGATAAGAGGGTTTCACTATTGGATGCCTTGGAATCTACTAAAACAAACAGCATGCAGACTGCTTCAAACTAACCTGACCCAGAAACAATAGAACAATAGTACAATAACCTACCAATGCACCTGCAATCCAACTCCAGAGTTAGAGAGCAGGAAGTTAGAGAATGGAATCATGTGAAGTTAAGAAAAACCAAAGTGTTGCTGCACTTCCTTAAAAACTCATAGCAGCATTGTGCTGTACTATTCTAAAAAGTAAAAATTAGAACAACAACATGCATGTAGGTAGCATGGTTAAAATCCAAATACTTTTCACAAGAGCATTATTAAACAAAATTTGATACTAAGTCCACAACGAGATATTTGGTCAGGAGCCAAAAACCTGATAAAGGGAATAAGTTCTATACAGCATCTTAGTTTTTAAGTTGTTTAATTTAGTGTCAAAAAGAGGCTTACATTAACACTGCAATGAAGTTACTGTGAAGTTATTATGAAAATCCCCTAGTCGTCACGCTCTGGTGCCTGTTGGGATACACAGAGGGAGAATTTAGCATGGCCAATGCACCTAACCAGCACATCTTTCAGAAAGAGAGAGGAAACTGGAGCACCGGGAGTGAGCCCACTGAGACATGGGGAGAACGTGTAAACTCTGCACAGGCAGTGACCGATGCCTGAATTGAACCCAGGTTTCTGGCACTGTGAAGCAGCAGTGTTAACCACGTCAGTATGTTTCAATCCTGACAGTGACTGGGTAATTAGAGTATAGCATTTCCTCTTCTTTAAGGAACGTCTCTGCTGTCATTGTGAAAAAATAATTACAATTGTTGAATGTAAGTTAATGGCATGGAATTCCCAGGGTAAGTGTTTAACATCATTTCAGTTACGGTTCCCTGACTGCAGACTCTATCACTGGAAATGGGTAAATCAGCTGCAGGATATTTTTCATCATGGTATAATTCAAGGAAAAGTGGAGAATTTTGCCGATGCGTGTATTGGGAAAAGTGGCCCATAATGTTCCCTGGTGGGCACTCTAGCTGCATTTTATTAATTTGCACACATGGCCCTTCCCTTTAGAGTGGGTGCAATAATGAGGGGTGCATCAATGATTTATTGACATACACCCAGCCCAGGGATCCCCAATAGATTTAACAAAACGCTGCAGAATTCTCAAAGATCATGTTTCACATTCCCAAGCCTACGCTAAGGGAAAAATAAATCACCGAATGTAAGAAGGTGTTTTTCATGTTTCTCTCGGCTTTGCTCCATAAACTGGTTGAGCAGGATGTGTGAAGACTCAAACCTGATTTTCATTCTCGAACAGCACGTAAAGTCTTTAAGGATTGTTCGTGCCTCCCATATTTCTTCATAATGACTTGTACTGGTTTCACCATTCACCAGGTGTGTCACTGCATTGAATGGGGTTCATGTTACACACTCAGTCGTGCTGAAGTTTACTCCATTTGCTTTTTAACTGAATAACTTTTTTCAAATATTCTCGGTACTTTTATATTAGAAAACTTCAAGACCCTAGCAAATGAGAATGAAGGTTGAATCACTTGATGAAGGAATGGTTCTCTGAAAGCTTGTGATTCCAAATGAACCTGTTGGACCTTAATCTAGTGTTGTGAGACTTCTTACTGCCCACCTCAGTCCAACGCTGGCATCTCCACATCAAGGTTGGAAGATGTAGCAGAGAAGATGAGGTAAATTACTGTTGGGTAAAACCTAATTTGGGGTTTTGATCACATTGTGTCATTGATATATGACAAGCGCACAATGGCTCAGTGGTTAGCACTTCTGCCTCACAGTGCCAGGAACCTAGGTTAGATTCCTGGCTTGGGTCACTATCTGTGCAGAGACTGTATGTTCTCCCCAAAGGTGCCCACATGAACCTTTCCTGTACATGTTCATCCCGTGTCTATGTGTGTTTCCTCTGAATGCTCCAGTTTCCTCCCACAGTCCAAAAGACATGCTGTTTAAGTGCATTGGCAATGCTAAATTCTCCCTCAGTGTACCTGAACAGGTGCCAGAATGTGGTGACGAGGGGATTAATTGCCGTATTAATGTATGCCTACTTGTAATATTTATATAAGAAAATTGTAAGGGCACTGTCTTAAGTTCAGTTTTTTTCTGCAGGCACTTGTGTGTCTGGAAAACAAATTCTCGCTGGCGTTCACACTGTGGGGTGTTCCCCTTCTGCCTGGAATGTGTTCAACAGGAAGTCCTGTTAATAATCATGGGACCATAAGATCCTGCTGCCATTGGGAAGTGTTCTGCCCTTCATGAAATACGCTACAAGAGAGGGAGAAAAATCCCACCCCATGCAGCTCAGGAGTTGGGAAAGAGGAATGATTATTCATTTTAGCCATACAGTGTTAATTTAGGAGAGAGCCAATGGATTTTTGTTTATCGATGGAGATTTTCCTAGGGTTTTTCAAATTAAAGGAATAGAAGGTGGGTTTAGGTATACAAGGTTTAATTTTAAGTTTAAGCATATTTATTAGTAACATAAAGTAGACTTACATTAACACTGCAATGAATTAACTGTGAAAATCCCCTTGTCGCCACACTCAGGCACCTGTTTGGGTACACTGAAGGAGAAGTTAGCATGGCTCATGTTTCTAACCAGCATGTCTCTTGGACTGTGGGAGCACCCAGAGGAAACACACATAGACACGGGATGAACATGCAGACTCCACACAGTCAGTGGCCTAAGCGAGAATCGAAACCAGATCCCTGGTGTTGTGAGGCAGCAGTGCTAACTGCTGTGTTACCCACTGTGACTGTGCCTCCACAGTCTTCTGGGCAGAGAATTTAAAACATTCACTACCCTCTGAGATAAAAAAATTCCTTCTCAACTCAATCCTCATTGCCCTTTACCCAGAGCCTATTGGTTCTAGACTACTCCCCCCATCCCATTTGCCCCCCAGTCCCCACATGTTGCAGGAAGCATCAATGAAATATTCCCAATTGTTAAGAGGAAGGGAGCAGGAAGTTTAACTCTTTTATGGCTTGTTACTGTAAACATCCTTCAAATCAACCAAAGGAACTGCACGCAATTTCAGTTTTGCTTTACTGTATCAGCCTGCGTTCTTCAAGGGAAAGCTAATAGCTATTAACTTAGAAAGTTGAATCATACTTCATTTAATTTTCTTTATCTAAATTTGTTCCAGGTTTTGAACGATCATGTTTATCTGGTGATGTCTGCATGGTAATATATCTGTGCAGTTTTTAGATAAACAAGGAACAAAGAACAAAGGAATTTACAGCACAGGAACAGGCCCTTCGGCCCTCCAAGCTTGCACCGACCATGTTGCCTGTCTGAACTAAAACCCCTTATCTATCCGGAGACCATATCCCTCTATTCCCATTCTATTCATGGTATTTGCCAAAACACCCCTTAAAAGTCACTATCATATCTGCTTCTACTACCTCCGCCAGCAGCAAGTTCCAGGCACCAACCACTTTTTGTGTAAAAAACTTGCCTCGTACATCTCCTTTAAACCTTGCTCCTCGCACCTTAAACTGTGTCCCTTAGATGTGAAGATGCTGCGTTATTATCTTCCCTTGTAATTGTCTCTTCCACTCTGGGAAAAGGTTTCTGACCATGTTAAACCTTGTACCTTTGCGAATACCACAGTGGTAAAGCAGCTGAACCCTATTTCCACTTTGTTTTGAAAACTTTTAGTGTGAGTGCTGCCACGCCACAGCACCAGAGATCAATGAGGTGAAAAGCAACAGAAAAGAATAATCTTCTGAGTTCTGTCACCTCGGTGCTCACATGAACCTTTCCTGTACATATTTCATCCTGCAATGATACCCACACTGACAGATTCACCGCTTTCAAAGAAATTACTTGCACCTGATTGCGGGGAAATTCAATCGCTATCGCAGATTATAGTGGTAATTCCGATTTTGTACATTTTAGTTAGGGTGAGTGATGTTATTAACGAGGCGGGGAGAAAAACAATTTCAGACACTCTAGTTGAGCACCTCCAGGTTAGGGACAATGTAATTAAATGTTGGGATCACTCTGTTTTACTATAAACAACATACTCCAATTTCAGAAGACTTTACTGCAGCACTGCAACATTTCTTTTCACTTTATTCATCACCCATTTTGACCTTTCCATTGGTAACTACCCCAGAGTAATATTAAGTTTATTATTATTGCCATAAGTAGGCTTATGTTAACACTGCAATGAAGTTACTGTGAAAACCCTCTATCACCCCACTCCAGCGCCTGTTTGCATACACTGAGGGAGAATTTAGCATGGCCAATGACCTAACCAGCACATTTTTCAGACTGTGGGAGGAAACTGGAGCACCCATGCAGACACAGGGAGAATGTGCAACGCTGCACAGTTAGTAACCCAAGCCAGGAATCGAACCTGGGTCTCTGGTGGAATGAAGCAGCAGTGCTAACCACTGTGCCACTATAGATTTCTTCAAAGTTACTCTTGTTCCTCTCTTGATTCCAAATAACCTTGTTGGACTTTAACCTGGTATTGTGAGCTTTCATATTTTGCATAACTCTCCCAGTCCAATGCCAGCATCTTCACATCATAATTTTGACAGGCATTCTAACTCATTCCTATTGTCTTAATCATCACAGTACCACACTCTTCACTAACAAATACTTTAATACAGCAATGTCTCAGTAGAACACACTAATGTAAAGTACATTGCTAATGACTCCTTAATTCAGAGAGACAGAGAGATCATCTTGAAAGCACTATACTATTCCAGGGTTTCTTTATTCATTTGTGGGACATGGGACTCAGTGGCTGGCCAATGTTTATTGTCCACACCAGTTACCTTTGGAGGGTAGTTGAGAGTCAACTGCATTGCTGTGGGTCTGTAGTCACATGTAGGCCATACCAGGTAAGGGCAGCAGATTTCATAGAATCAAAGCATAGTTCCGAGCAGAAGGAGGCCATTTGGCCCATCAAGTCTGCACCGACCACAATCCCACCCAGGCTTTGTCTCCATAACCTCACGCATTTACCCAGCTAGCCCTCATGGAGGAATTTAGTATGGCCAATCCACCTAACCCGCACATCTTTGGAGTGTGGGAGGAAACTAGAGCACCCAGAGGAAACCCACATAGACACAGAGAGAACATACAAGCTCCACAGAGTCAGTGACCCAGGTAGGGAATCAAACCCAGTCTCTGGCACTGTGAGACAGCACTGCTCACTACTGTGCCACTATTTTTTCTCTGAAGGACACTAGTGAACCAGAGGGGTTTTTCCGACAATGGACAGTGGTTTTAATCAAAACCTGTTGGTCAGGGAATTGGCAACTTGATGTCAGGTGCCTGGTTAATTCTATGGATAACTTCACTTTGTAACAGGTTAGGATCAGGCTGGATATACAGCAGGTTTTCGACCTGAACCTGTCCCATTGCTGTTATGTATGCTCTGGATACCTGAGATAAACTTTTGGGGGCAGTTTTTCACAAGCGACCTGCAACTGTGGATTTCTGATATATACAGTCAGCAGATGAAGTTATCCTCCCACCCCCCATTACCCCCACTCTACCCCACTTCCATGGCAGGAAAATGAACACCACTTAGTCATCGCTATCAAACTATCACAGAATCCCTACAGTGCGGAACGAGGCCATTCAGTCCATTGAGTCTGCTCAGAACATCCCACCAGCCTTTATCCCCGAAACTCCATGTATTTATCCCACAAATTTCTCTAACCTACGTATCTTGGGACTCAAAGGGCCGATTTAGCCTGGCCAATACACCTAAGCTGCACATTCTTGAACTGTGAGAAGAAACTGGAGCACCCAGAGGAAACTCTCTCAAACACAGGGAGAGCACACAAACTCCACACAGGCAATGACCCGAGGCTGGAATTGACCCTGGGGATCTCTGTCGCTGTGAGGCAGCAATACTAACCACACAGAGAACCACAGAATCCATCGAACTCCTACAGCGTAGACAGAGGCCAGTTGACACATTGACTGTGCATTGACTCCCTGAAAAATCATCTTTTCCAGGCCCGCACCCTGCCCTATTCCCGTAACTCTAAGCATTTAGCCTTGTCAATCCACCTAGTCTGACATCTTTGAACTGTGGGAGGAAACCATGAAGGTGCCTGTTCCAAATTCTTCCTGACTGTTCTTAAACTCAATTTATTGTGGAGCAGTGCCAATAATGGAGTGTCTTTGACATAAACAAGCATAGGGTCATGGTGGAACAAGTTGGACTTTTGAAGTAAGATATCAGTATTTACTAACTTGAATATGATATCTCTACACTTAATTATCCAACTAACCGATGATTTGCAATGAGAGTGAAATGGACATCTGGGACACTGTGTATTCCAAACATTCCCTTATTTTGGCAAACAATCACAGGAATATAATTAGTTTTGATTTTATAAGGAATGTAGCCATTTATCTGGATGGAACATGCTGGTAATGAACCAATAGTGACAGTTATCTTTTTAATACATTTAGAACAAAGAATAAGGATCAGGTCCTTTGGCTCTCTAAGCCTACACTGACCATGCTGCCCGTCTGAACTAACCCCCCCCCACCCTTTAATCTTTAATTTAATTAGTTTCACAAATAGACTTACATTAGCATTGCAATGAAGTTGTTGTGAAAATCCACTCGGTGCCACACTCCAGCACCTATTTGGGTACACAGAGGGAGAATTTAGCATGGCCAATGCACCTAATCTGAACATCTTTTGGACGGTAGCAGAAAACCAGAGCATGTGGAGGAAACTCACGCAGACATGGGGAGAACGTGCAGACTTCACATAGACAGTGATCAAAATCAGGAATCGAACCTGTGTCCCTGGCGCTGTGAGACAGCAGTGATAACCACTGTGCCACAGTGCTGCCATGGTTGTGGTTGTTATTGTTGCTGTGTTTGCAGTCCCCCATTACTTTTTGTTTCAACTCGTTCTGATATGAACAATGTGTTCAGTGCAATAAAAAAAAAGCATTTGAAGTGTAAAGTTTCAGCTTTGGGCCAGGTCACAGCCACCTCACTTGGGCCTACAGAACACAGTCCACATAGATTTACAAGGATGTTGCCTGGACTGGGGGGCATGCCTTATGAAGATAGGTTGAGAGAGCTAGGTCTCTTCTCCCTGGAGAGAAGAAGGTTGAGAGACCTGATAGAGGTTTATAAGATGTTGAGAGGTATAGATAGGGTGGATTCTCGGAGGCTATTTCCCAGGGCTGAAATGGTCGCTATGAAAGGATACAGGTTTAATTTGCTGGGGGGGCAAGTACAGAGGAGATGTTAGAGGTAAGTTTTTCACTCAAAGGGTGGTGAGTGAATGGAATCGGTTGCTGTCAGTGGTGGTAGAGGCGAACTCGCTGGGGTCTTTTAAGAGACTTCTGGATGAGTACATGGGATTTAATGGGATTGGGAGTTACAGATAGGTATAAATATGATCGGCGCAACTTGTGGGTTGAAGGGCCTGTTTATGCTGTAGTGTTCTATGTTCTATATACTAGCTTCAAGAGAGAAAGGCTGAATACACAAGATCCAAAAGCACACATTTCGATTTGCAGTACCATTGAAGCCCCCAGAACAATTTCAATCCTCTCTAGTTTTACTTGCTGTAATTATGATGTAGAGATGCTGGCATTGGATTGGGATGGGCATAGTAAGAAATCTCACTTTAACTGGCGTTGTGTGACTTCTTACCTTGTAATTAAACAGTGGAAGAAGGCATTACTGTTGAAGAGAAGGGTCTAGTAACAAACATTGCATTCCCATTGCATCAGGAAACTAAAGCCTGACTGGAGAATCCTTGCCAACTAATCCTTGGTCAACAGTTCAAGAGTGAGAAGGTCAGAGTAGGAACCAGGTGAGAATTAAGATGATACGTGATCAGGAGCTTGGAGTTGTGCTTGTGGACTGAGCAGAGGTGATCATGAAGGTGGAATGCCTTTTTCGTATCAATCTGACACCCACTAGAAACATATTTCATTAATATGTAGCAACGGCTTTGTAATATCACTGGACAATTAATCCAGAAACTCAGCGAATGTTTTGGGGTCCTGGGTTTGAATTTCGTCACGGCAAATGGTGGAATTTGAATTCAATAAAAATATCTGGAATTAAGAATCTACTGATGACCACGAAACCATTGTCAATTGTTGGAAAAAGCCACCTAGTTCACTAATACCCCTACCACAGCAATGTGGTTGACCCTCAACTGCTCTCTGAAATGGCCTAGCAAACCACTCAGTACAAGGGCAACTAGGGATGAGCAATAAATGCAGGCCAGCCACCGACACCCATATCCCACAAATGAAATACTTTTTGAAAACCTGTCAAGATTTCGAGATTCTCTGTTAAATCTATTCACACCCCTCCCCAACAACTCTCCATCCTCCCCATCCCCACACCAACCCCTCAGATTAACCTTTCCTATTATGGTAGAAAAAGCTATTATTTTTTGAACCTTTCTTCCTGACTGTAATTTCAAATTCTCAGTACCATTTAAGGACATTCTCACTTAGCCCTTTAACATGTAGAAATGGAGTGCCCAGAATTGCTGCAATATGTCTTAATGGGATAGCAGTATGACATTATGAGAAGGGAAGTATGTCATGAGATCTAGTCTTAGTTTAACTTTAGCTTTTGAGCAGAGAACACACACGCAAGCACGCGCTCACACACACACACACACACATACATACAGTTCTGCTTGCTGATGTTATCAAGCTTTTTAACCATGTGTATCTGTTCTCATGTGTCCAGTTTAAATAAATGAACGTGCAATGCATTTACTTAGAAATGATTGGTCCTTAAATATTATTACAACAACACAAGAACTACATCCAACACTCCAACTGAACCCCAACTAATATATTGCACAAAAGTAACATATGCCTGAATGTTACCACTATTCATGTCGGTGGGATTTTCCCATCCTGCTGCAGTGAGTAGAGATTTAGCCGAACACCAAAATCTCTGACCTTGTTGCAGCGGGACTGTGGTGTGAACAGCCAGTAAGATCACCCCCCATTGGATGGAAATGCTGTCTGCACTCACCCTGAAACCAGAAAATCCCGCCTGAGGTCAAAAGATATTTCCATGGTTCCGCCCCTCGCTGCTCTGATTCTGCTGATGGGAAGAACAGCAAAATTCGCCCCATTGTCATCTTGTTTTTGTATCCCAGGGATATAATCTCAAGTATCTTTGACGTTTTACAGTCTGTTGTATCTGCTGTCCCATTTTTATGAAATATATTAGCTGTGCACTTAAATCTTACTCTTCCTAAAAAAATGTATTTATTAGTCACAAGTAAGGCTTGCGTTACATATTGCACTGCAATGAAGTTACTCTGAAATTTCCCTAGTTGCCAATTATTTGGATCAATGTACCCAACCAGCAAGTCTTTCAGGACATGGGAGGAAACCCATGGAAACATGGGGAGAATGTGCAAACTCCATGCAGACAGCGACCCAAGCTGGGAATTGAACCTGTGAAGCAGCAGTGCTAACCACTATGCTACTGTGTTGGCCCTGCCCTGCTTCCTTGCAATTTAAGGTGTACCTGTCCTGGTAGAACCTGTCTCACAATTCCCTATGCTTGTTGCAGGTATGAAGAACTTCACTTCCAGAAAGCAAATTCATAAAATCCATCCTCAGAAACTCACACTCAAACTAACTAAAGATCAAACAGTCTACCATATTCTGGATTATCAGTTCTCTTTTTGAACAGGAGCCTCCCAGTCTCCAGTCCCAGTAACCAGTGAACATGATGATTAATGCCTCTGGCTTCATTCCAAACCTCCTTCAATATTCTTTGCACTTTACAAGGAAATGTAGCAAGACTAGAGCTGGCTGTCTGATCCCTAATGAATAGTTAATTAATCTTCCAATCTGCATTAATTAGCCTTTGCTACTTCAGAAATATTATTCAAAGCTAGTTGACCTCATTTCAATCATGCAGATTTTGACTACAATTTAACTTAAGCTGTCTTCTCCACCGATTAGAATTCCAATATAAGTGTTATTGTACAGAGATTGGTGGACTGGTTTATGTGATTTGACTTTCAATGCTACCTTTTGAATTGTTGGTTAACAAATCTTATTGAGTAGATGGGGTGGCACAGTGGCACAGTGGTTGGTACTGCTGCTTCACAGCTGTAGGGATCTAGGTTCGATATCCAGCTTGGATGACTGTCTGTGTGGAGTTCATACCCTCTCTCTGTGCCTGCCTGCCTGGGTTTCCTTTGGGTTCTCTGGCTTCCTCCTACAGTCAAAGATGTGCAGATTAGGTGGATTGGCCATGCTAAATTGCCCCTTGGTATCTGGGAATGTGTAGGTTAGAGGGATTAGCAGGATAAAATGTATGGGGTTGTGGGATAGGGGCCTGGGGTAGGATTCTTGTCAGTGCCTCCTTTTGCACTGTTGGGATTCTATGATTCTCTAAGAAGGGGTGAGACATTAGCATTGTGCTTTTTCTTTAGTTATTTGAGTTCCTACAATGATCCAGAAAATGGAATTCTCAGCATGCTTGTGGGGTGAATAGTGGTAAAGGCATTTGTGTGCATATGATGACTATCTATCTGAAGAATGCAAAGAAGACAGATCACGCCAGCAATCAGCACACAATGCTGGTTTGAGGTTAGTGCTGTTATTCTGGAGCTCACTCTCTATCGTACACCCTTTCTTAATCAGCAGGATAGAATCCTCCCACCAACATTATTTAAAGGGATCATCAAATGTTTACAGTTTAATTACTGGTTGATTTCTTCTGGTTGATGATTCTACACAAACTCGGCACTTTCTGAAGTTAGTCCAAATTGCAAAAGTCTACACTGGCTTAACATGTGGGGGGTTTTTTTCCACTAAATTCAAGGCATTTATACAAACCAGTTGCTTCCCAACACAGATGCTTGAGTGGGCGCTACCCTAGGAATGCAGCATAACTGCGGGAATGAGCAGAGGGCATAGAGAGCAGGACAAGCTGCAGAAAAGGAAGAGGGGGAGGTGGGCTCTCGGTAGCAGAGCCCGTCTGCCTTGGATTCTCAAGGAACTGGCCCCAAGTGATGAACTCAGCACCAACATGAAAGCTCCTTAAATTTCTGAGATTCAATGGGTCAAATTTTCGCATTCCGCCTACTGCGGGGATTGTAGCGGGCAAGGGGTGGAACATGGATCTGATTGTTACTGGCAAGGCCAATATTGATTGCTCATCCCTAGTTTCCACTGACGATGGTCAACTGCTTTCTTGAACCCTTGCAGTCCGTGTGGTGTAGGTACACCCATACTGTGAAGGAACAGTGATATATTCCCAAATTTAAAAATTTATTTTATGGAAGATTTGATAGGGAATATATATTTCATTAAATATGAAATCATTTTTTCTCTATGTTAGATTGTGACATTCAAAATTCAGGATGTTCCACTGCTTGCTCCATTTGTTCCTGCCTAGTAATAAGAGTGAGACCCTCTTACCTTGCTTTGAAAAGTCACCAGATCAGTTCAAGTGTCAGTGAGCAGTCAATTTCTTAGTCAATCAGCCAGCAGTAGTCCCAGGTGAGGGGCAAGGATAAGGAGCAGCAAAAGGTCCCAGATAAGTTAGAAGAAAGGACTATCGAGGCTAATACTTTCTCGCAGTACCCAGGGACTGTGTTTCCCAGGTCAGATATTAAACTATTTTAAAAAAAACCCTGATAGCACCATTGAAAAAGAGTTTTTCCAGGGTCAGAAATATGGTTGCCTATTCTGATTGGATATACAAGTGTCATTACCTCCCATGGCCAAATACTCCACCTCCACAATCCAGCCATTGGGCACTGGGATGTCTCTATTATTGTGACTCCCCTTCACACTCTACTTGGAAAGCAAACAGACTCCATAATCCAATTGGCAATTCTTGACAATCAGTCAAAGCTTAGCTATATATTTTTATGACTAATAAACAAAAGAACATTTCTTTCTAAAGAATAGCTTTTCTCTTGTGTTTGCCTGAGGCAGGATTCTGGAGATGCAGCTTCAATCCTCCAGGACAATCCTAGAGGGATAAGTCTTGCTACCAAATCATAAGGTTTTGTGTTCAAGTTCCATTCCAGGCCTTGAATATAAAAGGGGAGACAGTGGTGTAGTGGTAAAGTCATTAGATTAGTAATCTAGAGATTCAGAGTAATGATCTGGAGACCAGAGTTTGAATCCCACCAGGCAGATGATGAAATTTGAAGTCAATATACGTCAGGAACAAATGATGACCATGAAATCATGGTCAATTGATGTAAAACGCATGTGGTTCCCTTTTGAATAGACCTATCTTACATTAAATTGATCTTTCTCTATGTCCTAGCTGTGACTGTAACACTCCTTTCCTTCTCTATGAAAGGTATGTTTTTTCTGTATAGCACACAAGAAACAATACTTTTCACTGCATAGTAGCATGTGACAATAATAAATCAAATCAAATCAAAATCAAATAATGTCCTTTAGGGAAGGAAATCCGTCTTCCTTACTTAGCCTACATGTGTCTCCAGAACACTTGTGAGTGGTTTATTCTCAAATGCCCTCTGAGATGGCTTGAGCAAGGCACTGAGGGCAATTAGAGATGGGCAACAAATGCTGGTCCAGCCAGCAATGTCCACAACTTACGAACAAATTAAAAAACAAACAAGGACTGATACTCTGGTGCATTATTGAAGGAATGCAGCAGTGTCAGAGGTCTCACAGCTGGGAAGTTAAGTTAAAGCTCCATCTGCTTGCTTGGGTGAATGTAAAAGATCTCATGGCACTATTTCAAAGAAGAGCAGGGGAGGTATATGTGGTTCTCTGGCCAATATTTCTCCTTCAACAACCAATGTCACAAAAGCGAATCATTTGGTCGTGATCGCATTGGGGTTTGCCAGGGTTTGCTGTGTCAAATTGGCTGCTGCGTTTCTTGCATCACAGCAATGGCCAAGCCTCAAAATTGGCGGTAAAACACTTTTAGATGTCCTGAGGTTGTGAGGTTGTGAAAAAAAGTCTTTGTTTTCTCTTTAGCCAAACATCATCTGAACTAACACCCTACCTTTGAGTTTCAAAGAAACCTGATTAACTGCAGGACATGACTGGCTGCTGAATTTGCTTACATATAAAATAACTCATCATCCACAAAACACTTTGGGATGTGATTAAAATATTAAGTCAATGTTTGTTGGATAGAGGCCCAAAACAAAAATGTTCCTATGGCACCACCTTGTGGCAGGAAATGATCTTACAATAAATGGGTGCTTCATAGAATCCCTACAGTGCAAAAGAAGGCCATTTGGCCCATCGAGTTTGCTCCGATCACAATCCCTCCTAGGCCCTATCCCCATAACCCCATGCATTTACCCTAGCTAGGCCCCCTGACAATAAGGGGTCATTTAGCATGGCCAATCTAACTAATCTGCACAGCTTTGGACTGTGGGAGGAAACCAGAGCACCTGGAGGAAACCCACACAGACATGAGGAGAATATGCGCACTCCACACGGACAGTGATCCAAGACCAGAGTTGAACCTAGGTCCCTAGCCCTGTAAGGTAGCGGAACAAACTACTGTGCCACCGAGCTGCTCACTTCAATGGGCTGATTGCAATGTTAGCAGCTTTGACCAGGAAATCGATCTCGACTGCTTCTGTTTTCTTCGCTAGAGAAGTCCTGGGTGCAAAGTGTGGCAGCCAGAAAGCATTCAGACATTTCCAGTGAGGCCTGCACACTAACCAAATGCACATCAGAGTGGCTGTATTGTGTGTTCACATGAAGAACAAGCGGTTTGTGATGGTAAACAGCCTCTATCACTGATTTGACAGATGACCTGCCATCTTAGAATCATAGAATCCTTGCAATGCAAAAGGAGATCATTCAGCCCATTGAGTCTGTACCTACTCTCTGACAAATCAGCCTACCATGGCACTATCCCTGTAACCCCATGTAATTACCCCACTAATCCATCTAACTTGCACATCTTGTGACTGTGGGAGGAAACCAGAGCACCCAGCAGAAACACACACATAGACATGGAGAGAATGTGCAAATTCTGCACAGAAAGTGACCCGAGGTTAGAATTGAACCCAGGTCTTCAGCGCTGTGAGGCAGCAATGCTAACCATTTGCCATCATGCCATTTTGTGGATCGTGGAGATCCTGTTAATGCCCTTCCATAATCATTCCTGGCTAAACAAAACAGGGAACTGAATGGCCTACTCCTGCTTTCTAATTTCTTAATGCAGTTCATTCAAAGACAGACAGACCCTGGATTCCTCCCCTTTTCTCAAACTCAGTAATTCTGATGCAGAAGTTCCTCAGTAAAAAAAACTGTACTCCAGTCTTGGGCTCAAAGCTACAGTTTGACCGTTAAAAGACATATTAATCCTAACAATAACGTGTGTCGACCTGTAATAAATAAATATAACTTGTGACCTACTTGGTTCTACAAAATTAGCCCCGTGCAATTGCCAGTCTCATCATTTCCCAGAATTACTTTTCCTTCGTGCTCCCTCCCCATTATCTCTCTTTATTCCCCTCTTTTCATTTCTCTGCTCTCTCCCTCTTCCCCTGACTCTCTCTCTATCTCCTGTCTTCCTTCCCGGCCCCTGTCCCATCCTCTTCCTCTCCTTTCTTCACCTTTTTCAACCTTTCATTCTTCTCTTTCTCTCCACCTCTTTTCCTTCACTTCTTTCACTCTCTCTCTTCTATCCTGTTTTCTAGAGCTAGAATCTGGGGCAATTCGGGCAATAAATGTTTCCTCACATTGGGGCCTATACATCCCGTAGGAGTTTCATGGTGTGATCTAATTAGGAGAAATTAAGGTCAAAGGGAGGAAAGTTCAAGAGAGGGGCTGGAATTCTCCAACCTCACCTGTAGCTGCTTGTCCAGCCCCACTGAAGTAAGGAGGTCCAACCGAGATCAAATTCTCCCTTCTCACCGGCAGCAACAGCAGGAGATGAAGGGCTGGAGAATTACAAGGTTTCAAGAAACTTCCTCACCCACACAATCTGTCCCAGGCTGGTTCCAGGCTGTGCATTTCAGATTGGTGAACTTACTCTTGTGTGGAATTGTGAAAAACCAGTAATGGAATGATGGACAAATGCAATTGATTGGGAGTGGGTGGGAGATGGAGCGGATGGGCTGATTTCATAGAATCACAGAATCCCTACAGTGCAGAAAGGTCATTTGGCCCATCGAATCTGTACCGCCTCTCTGACGGAGTATCTTACCCAGGCCATCTTCTCTAACCTATCCTTGCAATTGCACACATTTACCATGGCTAATCCGTTTAACAACCAAGGGGCAATTTCGCATGACAAATCCAGCTAATCTGCACATCTTTGAAGTGTGGGAGGAAACTGGAATATTCGGAGGCAACCCACACAGACATGTGCAAACTCCACACAGGAAGTCACCCAAGTTTGGATTGAACCCGGGTCTCTGGCACTGTGAAGCAGCAGTGCTAACCACTCTGCTGCCTTTTGACTATTCTGCAATAATGCCATTAAGGCAAATGGAAGGATTATCTTTATTCTGCAACAAAATTATAAAAACATTCTAAAAGCTAACACAAGAAAAAGCAGTTGATTGTTCTTGCTGTAATTTGATGTTAACAAATAGCAATTTGTCTTGTGCCTTTTTGTGATTTACTCCGCTACTTAGGGAGTTTGTAAGAGTTCCCCATTGTCTTTCTTAATGGCAATGCCACAACCAATCAAAATCGATCTGCCAACCAATCAGCATCCATTTCTCCTGTTGAGTAAATTGCTGTGGTTATTTGAAATTTGGTATTCTTGTGTTTGTCCTGATGAGTGCAAGATTGAAAGCTTCAGCAACCTGTCTTCCTCATCTGCAATATAAATAGTTGCTACAACAACAACTTGCATTTATCTAGTACCTTTACCATAATCAAATGTTCCACCTTATTATGAAATTAAAATTTGGCACGATTGAAGAACATATTTGGGTCAGTTGACCAAAGACTTGGTCAAAGATGTCGGTTTTAAAGAGCCTCTTAAAGAAGGAGGAAGAAGTGCTAGGGGGAGGGGGGTGACAGGGAGGATTAGATATAAAATCATTGATGGAACAATTAAAATCAGGGCTGTACAGGAGGCCAGAAGTAGACAAGTACAGGTACCTCGGAGGTTTGTGGGCTGCAGGAAGTCACAGAGATAGGGAGAGATGAGGCTATACAGGGGGATGAAAACAAGGCTAAAAAATTTCAAATGCATTGTTCAGCTGGGAGCCAGCTTAGATCAGCAAGGATCAGAGTGATGGGTGGATGGGATTTGATGTGAGTTAGGATGAAGGCAGCAGAATTTTGGTTGACTCCAACATTGTGGAAGGTAGATCTTGTGAGGTGGACCAGGAGTGTGCTAGTCTTGAGGCAACAGAGGCATGGACAAGGGTTTCAACAGCAGATGGGCTGTTGAAGCCCGAGCAATGTTACTGAGGTGGAAATGTTAGTGATGCAATGGATAGGGTAGGTGGTGGAGTGTTGGTATAGTCACTGGATTAATAATCCAGACACCCAATGTTCTGGTGGACCTGGGTTCGAATCCCACCATTGCAGATAGTGAAATTTAAACTCAATAAAAACCTGGAACTTATGATGCCGATTGATGGAAAGACCCATCTGGTTCACTAATGTCCTTTAGAGAAGGAAATATGTTAAGATTCTCTCTTCCACCTTCTTCCATTTGGAAGAAGATACAAAAGCCCGAGGACACACACCAACTGATTCAAGAACAGCTTCTTCCCTGCTGCCATCAGGCTTTTGAATGGACCTACTTCATATTAAGTTGATCTTCCTCTATATCCTAGCTATGACTGTAACATTACATTCTGCACCCGCTCCTTTCCTTCTCTGTGTACTTTATACTTTGTCTGCATGTGCACAAAAACGATACTTTTCACTGTGTACCAATACATGTGACAATAATAAATCAAATCAAATTAAATCTGCCACCCTTACCTGGTCTGTTCTACATATGATTCCAATTCCACAGCAATGTGGCTGACTCTTAAATACTCTTGGGTATGGGCAATAAATTCTGGTCCAGTCAGTGGTGCCATATCCCCTAAAAACAGTGTTGCCAAAGGACAGTATGTAGATTGGGAGTAGGAGAGGTTGCAGCAAAGGATAAATATCCATGTCGGACACCAGGAGTAACGGCAGGAGCAGGAAGAGAAATCACTACAGGTGAATAGATCTGACTAGATAAAAATGTAAGTAGGCGAGTGTAATCCCATCCGACTGGGCAATGTTGGTGAGAATGGGCTGATCAACTACATCAAAGGCTGAATGCAAGTTAGGAAGGTTGAAGAGGGATAGTTTCCTTTTGTTCCAGTCACATAGGATGCCATCAGTGATTTCGATCAGAGTCATTGTGATGCTGTGGCAGAAAACTGATTGATGGGATCCACCTTTTTTTAAAGTTTATTAATTAGTGTCACATGTAGACTTGTTTTAACGCTACAGTGAAGTTACTGTGAGAACCCCCTAGTCACCACACTCCGGTGCCCGTTCGGAGGGAGAATTTAGCATGGTCATTGCACCTAAGCAGCACGTCTTTTGGACTGTGAGAGGAAACTGGAACACCTGGAGGAAACCCACGCAGACATAGGGAGGATGTGCAGACTCCGCAGTGACCCAAGCTGGGAATGGAACCTGGGTTCCTGGTGCTGTGAGGTAGCAGTGCTAACCACTGTGCCACGGTGCCACCCTGGGTCTCTTCTGACAAAGGTGGTTGTGGACTTGGGAAACAATAACATCTTCGAGTGCTTCGGGCGGGGGGACAGGTTTGGTTTTGGCCATGAAGCAATCCATAATCTGAAAGTTTGCTGCTATTCCCTGCCGAGGCTCACCTCCACTGTACAAAAAATAATACTTTGCTCAAAGGGCAGGAGCGCAAGAAAGCAAAACCAGCTGGAAGAAACTTGATCAATTAAAAAGCAATGCAGGCAATGATTAAGTTGGCAAGAGTCTGAATCCAAGTCAATGACTATAGGCCGGAGATTTTGATCCAAAATAATTCATTAATATTGGCACCTTGTTGAATTCCCTTCGTAATGTCAACGGTTAGAATCTAGTGACATTGGAAGGAAGAATTAAAACTGGGACATCAAGGAGTCAGCAAATTCAGTGCTGCACAAGAGCGTCCGGTCAGCTTAACCGACATAAAAGAAACTTGGCAACAGGTTACAATACAGTTGCCCAGATCATATTTCAGAAAAGAGTCAAACATTAAATTTTAAGGACTGGCGTCTATTGCTATGCTAAATTCAGATAGAATGTACACTCACTGTAAAATTTCAGAAGAATCAGCTGTTACCGTAAAGTAACAATGGGTGACATTACAATCGTAAAGCTTTCAGTGTGAATGTCACAATGTGTCATCGCAGTTTACGTCTGTACAAGGAGCTGCCACAGGGATGAGGCACAAAATGTCATTGTTTGCATGAAACATATATAAACGATGTGGTAAAAGAAAGTAGGCAAATTGATGATTATCCCAGGCTAAATTTAAGGGGTAGTAATGTGGCGCAGTGGTTAGCACTGCTGCTTCACAGTGCCAGGCACCTGGGTTTAATTCCCAGCTTGGGTCTCTGTCTGCACAGACTGCACATTGTGTGGGTTTGCTCTGGTTTCTTCCCACAGTCCAAAGATGATTGGTCAGGCTAAATTCTCCCTCAGTGTACCTGAATAGGTGACTAGGGGATTTTCACAGTAACATCAATGCAGTGTTAAAGTAAACCTACTTGTGACATTAATAAACAAACTCTAAATTTAGCTTAACGTAAAGTTACAATCAACTTGTGTCTAACTGCACCTTCAGCAGTGCAATATTGGCCTATTTTCGGTTGTTTGCAAGAATCACCAGCATCTTTTCAGAGAGCTTGGTGTAGGTTTCAACAAAATACCAGATGTAAGTTTTGATTGATATCAGATAATGTTGAGTCATAGGCTGTTTTAGACTTGTCTGTAAATCAAGAAAAAATTCATAATATTATTTTAAAAATATTTTCT
Source organism: Sphyrna mokarran (assembly GCA_024679065.1). Lineage (NCBI taxonomy): Eukaryota > Metazoa > Chordata > Chondrichthyes > Carcharhiniformes > Carcharhinidae > Sphyrna > Sphyrna mokarran. The sequence goes on from JAGIQG010000026.1 coordinate 3,599,117, forward strand.
AAACTTTAAATAGTGAGGGTGAGAGTTGTGCATTGTTTGAATTTTATTCCTCTTGTTTTTAGCATCAACTCTTCCCCAGTTAGGGAGCTTCCAAATAATCCCTGCCACTAGATCTGCAGCAGTGTTGTTAATTGGGGCTACAGGAACTGGAGTTTTCATTTCTAATGAGCAATGAGAGACTTGCAATTTATACATCATGGCCTAATAATGATTACAAGGTGCAGTCTAACTAACTAACTAGCGATTAGCAACAGCTTTCCCTGTCTTCAACATGGGAAAATGTTTCAAGGTGCTTCACATCAACTAATTCAGATAAAACCTGACATGACAAAGAAGGGCATGTCCAGGACAGGTGGTCAAAGAGGGAGATTTTATGCAGCATTGTAGAGGAGAAACGTGAAGCTGGGCTTCAGTGAGGGTATTCCAATTAAGGACCTGGAGGACTTTCAATGATGGGACAGAGAAACTATTACTGTCTATCACCCTCCTTTTCATAGAATCCTACAGAACCCATCAAATCTGCACCGACCACAATTACAGCCAGACCCCATAACCCCAGGAATTTAGTCTAGCAGGCTTCGACGCTAAGGGTCAATTTAGGATGACCAATCCCCTAACCCGCACATCTTTGGACTGTGGGAAGAAACCAGAGCACCATAGGGAAACCCAGGGAAAGAAGGTGCAAACTGCACGCAGACGGTGACCCAAGCTGGGATTTGAACACAAGTCCCTGGTGTTGTGAGGCAGAAGTGCTAATCACTGTGCCACCATGCTGCCCATAAAGCAGAGAATATCTTGTATTCCTTAAAATATTCAGTTTATGTTAAAACAATTCTTTGTTAAGGATTAACCAGACAAAGCAAGGTGAGTACTCAATCTTCCAAGATATTATGATATTCTAACAGATTTACGCAAAATGGTGTCAATTATAGCACTTTTTAGCCAAGGAGGGAAACTATGCTAGGTAAAGCACCAATAGAATGAACATCATTTCAATCCTTCATTTGCATCATGATCACTCATACACGCAGCTGTATGGAATCCTTGTCAGTTTTAATAGGTAATGTTCACAAAACATCCTGATTTCCTTTAAAGTCAATCAGCACTTGGAACATTCTGTGTTGTCTCAAAGGTCCATTCATGCTGCAAAACAGAATCAGACCCTTCACCTGCTAATAGCTGGTTCCAACCTCCATAATTTCTTTTATTCATTCGTGGATCATGGACATCGCTGGCTGGCTAGCATTTATTGCCATCCCAAGTCGCCCGAGGGCAGTTGAGAGTTAACCACATTGCTGTAGCTCTGAAATCACATATAGACCAGACCAGGTAAGGGTGGCTGACTTCTTTCCCTAATAGACATTAATGAACCATTTAGGGTTTTTTATGACAGTGGTTTCATGGTCATCAGCAGATTCTTAATTCTAGACGTTTATTGAATTCAAATTCCATCATCTTCCATGGTGGGATTCGAACCCAGGTCCCCTGAACATTAATTGAGTTTCTGGATTAATAATCTAACGATAATACCATTAGGCCATTGCCTCCCCAAAGGCACCTTCAATGCCCTTACAACCTAACGAAGCAAAGTTCTCTGTCTTATCTGCTTTGTGGGCAAATTGAGGTTGGAATTCTCCAATCTCACCCGTGAAATTATCCAGTCCCGCTGCAGTAAACAGAAATTTGGCTAAGTGCCAAATTCTCCGTTCTCACTGGCATCAGTAGAAGGATGTGCAAGACCGGAGAGTTACACCCTGACTCTCTTAATTCTTGCTGCCATTAAAGCTGGAGGGCATGGGCCTAGTTGAGGAAAGGTGCCAAGTACATTATCTGGCCTTTAAATGGTGCCAAAGCCTCCAAATATTCCAGCAATAATATCTCTAGGTCATCACTTTCTCTTATTAAACCACCTGGCAAATCACTCCGTTCAAAGGCCATCAGTAATGGGCACCAAATGCTGGACAAGCCAGTGACACCCATTTCTAATAAATATTAAAAAAGGAATCCTTATCCTAGTTATAATTATGGGAGCATTATACCAAAGCTTAAATCAGTCACTTTTATGATCTGGGTTTCTAACAACAGGCAGCCTCTAGTTTTTTTAGTAGCCGAGAATTAAAATACATCAATACTTAAATATTGAAGTGATAGAAACTTTGAACTGTATTACATCATTTTGATGAAACGCAGTCTGTTATATACCAGTTAGCACATCTAAGACAGGAGGGTAAGCTTGCCTCTGTGCCACTCTCTGTAGAAACCCTTCAGGCCCTCACTGTTACATTATTGTCACCTGAGCTACAACTCAAGCTTCAATCAAATAAGGACCTCGCTGAAACTCCAACATCAGTGAACTTTGGTGAATGGATTCTCGTGTCTTGCTGCTGGGGTGAGAGACAATGTAAATGGTTCAGAAACAAAGGTAAGGAGGAATGGTAAAACTTGTGCAACAACATTCACACAGATCAGAAATAAGAATTCAGTCCAATAATAAGTAAATGTAAAAAAGGTTTGTTGTACTTGTTAGTTCTCAGATACTTTCGACCAGTTTGTTTACTCAAACGTTTTACCCCAGTGTCCTTATTTACAAGATGGACAAAAAGGACAAACACAAGTAAAGGTTCAATAAGTTTATTCTTAATAATAATAATAATAATAATGATAATAATACTATTAACCCTTAAATTACCCACATAAAACAAGAGGATACCTCAAATTTAAGTATACTACCCGCAAAGATGGTTTAGTTAAACAGGAGGCTCGATTCTCTGAGTCCCTCTGGTTCATTGTCACGAAGGTAAATCTCAGTGGCAGCTTCTTCCTTCCTTCTCTGGTCAGTTTTCCTGATGGTCAAGATCACCTCCCTTGTCAAGTCTTTGCTGCTGGTGTATGTGGTGTACCTTTATCCCCCTGCCCGCCTGCCTTTCCAGAAACTTCTCTGGCTTCCGGCCAATGTGGTCCCAGGTGGGAGTTCCTGTAGCCAGTCAGTTTCTTGATTCTGCCTGACAGCCAGCGCGGTACCTGGTATCCATCTCTATGGTGTTGCTTACGTGTAACCTGTTGTTAGATAAAGTAAATGCAAGATCTCTCGGTGACAGAAAGTCTGGCTCGATCTGGGTTTCTAACAACAGGCTGATGCATTTCAATGGGCTGCGATGATTTCTTGCTGGGTGTCAGTAGAGCGCAATGATCTTTAATGGGTGATTGATGGATCAGGCCCAGACATGTTTCTGTGTCTTTATATATTTACTTTCATCAAGACAGGCCTGTCCAAAGTTTGACTGCATTTGATTTTAATATGCCCAATTCTTTAATTTAGGATATCCAATTTAATTAGCCTTAAAATTACATTACCACAGGTTATATGGCAGAGTCCCTGAGTTGTGAGGAGTGGACAATGACACATTATTGCAGTTACAATTGTTTTCGATATGATTGGGAATTGCCGGAAATACGTTAATTCTTTAGCTCTGGTGTCCTGTACTTTGGTTTCAGTTCTTTTACAGATGTGATTCTTCTGCTGTATTATCAACTTTTATAGAAAGAGGGAGTTTTAGATATCTGTAAAAGCTGGCTATTTTTGCAGGGGTCTTGCCCATTCTGTTCAACTTTCAGCAGTTTTCAAAGAACAAAGAACAAAGAAAATTATAGCACAGGAAGTCTGCATCAACTATGCTGCCTGACTAATCTGAAACACCCTCTCCTTCCAGGGACCATATCCCTCTATTCCCATCCTATTCATTTTTTGTCAAGACGCTCCTTAAAAGTCACTATCGTATCTGCTTCCACTACTTCCCCCAGCAGAGAGTATCTGACTCCCAACACACTCCGTGTAAAAAAACTTGCCTTGTACAGTTCCTTTAAATCTTACCTCTCACACCTTAAACCTGTGCCCTCTAGTTATTGACTCTTCCATCCTGGAAAAAAAGCTTCTGACTATTCATTCTGTCCATGCCCCCCAAACTCTTGTCAACTTCTATCAAGTCGTCTCTCAACCTCCATCACTCCAGTGAGAACAAACCAAGTTTCTCCAAACTCTCCTCATAGCCCTCCATACCAGGCAACATCCTGATGAATCTTTTCTATACCCTCTCCGAAGCTTCCACATCCTTCTGGTAGTGTGGCAACCAGAACTGAACACTATTTCCAAGTGTGGCCTCACCAAGGCTGCAACATGACTTGCCAATTTTTAACTTTTCCTCAGAGCACACATATACACACAGCCCAACGGTCTCTGGGTGATTTTACAAGCACATTAAGGAAGCACAGAAAGGTATTCCATTGAACCTGAGAAAAACTCCTTGGAGCCATTCCTATCTTTGACTTGTTGTACATTGTCAGCCATCTTTGGTGTCTATGTCCATTTTTAGAAACGTACAACTCAGGTCTATTTTAAAGCCCAACATTTCCTTATATAATTCCAAAATCTTTCTCCATCGTTATAACTCTATAAGTGAGAAGGGTTCAGAGGGTACGATGATGGATTTAGATGAGGAGAGGAGAGGAAAGCAACTTGAGTGGAGTGAAGCAGAAATGCTGGCCTGCATTGATTGGGCCGAATGGCCGGTTTCTCTGCCATTTATCCTACACACTGCAGCTAAAGTCAAAAAAAATTGCAATATGTTTATCTGTGTGTTCCTAAAAGTATGAGGGAAGAAAAACAGAAGGAAAAATCAATGCTTATTTAACGTGCAGTTAGCGTGGAAGAGCAAATTAAATCCATGTGATTATACGGCCCCAGGTTTCACAGTGTCAATTTGATGTTAAATTTTAACCTGGCATTATCATTATGGTTCCGTTTTTGGACTTTCTTAGTTTCGGTTGGCTAGACTGTATAGCTGTGGTGTAATTTTATACATAAAGGTCACTAAGTCATTGCTTGCTCCTGTACACCATTTATATCAGGAAGGAATCTGGATTTATCTCGGACCTTTGTGTCTTCAAATAACCTAAATAAATCAAAACACTTTTGAAGTGTAGTTACTTTGTATTATAAGGAAACGTTTTCTACAAAGCAAGATCCCAGTGAAATAAAGGACCAGGTCACCTGTTTCTCTGGCTGAGGGTGAAGTGATATTTCTCAGCTAAGGCACCAGGAGAACTGTCTGCTTTTTTCTGCTGATCGAGCTTACATTACATCTACTTGAGAAGACAGACAGGATCACAATTTATCATCTCATTGGAAACAAGGTGCTTTTGAAAGTGCAGCACTCCCTCAGTGCTTCATTGAACTGCTATCTAGATTAAGTGTCGTCATCCTGTGTTTGAAGCTTAAAGCAACAACCTTCTGACACGGAGGCAAAACCGTGACAATCGAGCTAAGGCTGAAACTTTGTACGGTGGCACAATGGCACCGTGGTTAGCGCTGCTGCCTCACAGTGCCTCGGGTCAGTCTGTGTGGAAACTGCATGTTCTCCCCATCTCTGTGTGGGCTTCCTCAGTGTGCTCTAGTATCCTCCCACAATCTAAAGATACACAGGTTAAGTGGATTAGCCATGTTAAATTGCTCCTTAGTATCTAACTTGTGTAGGTTATGGTTATCAGCAGGGTAAATATGTGGGGTTACAGGGATAAGGGAGGCCTGGGGTAAGATGCTCTGTCAGAGAGTCAGTGCAGACTCGATGGACCGAATTGTCTCCTTTGGAATCTATGGATTCTATGAAAATATTTTTGGTCCTGAACACGTGTTTCAGACCAGAAAGAGTTAAGGAAAAGAACCAAACTAAAAAATGTATTGAAAGGAAAGCTGTCAGTATTAGTTTGTTCATTATCAGCACAGAGACACATTCCAACCAAAATAGTGACAGCTTTTCTTGTTAAAGCGACTTTAATTATTTTTTCTGTGATTAGTTGTCAGAGGATGGAACATCTGATATACACTGCCCCAGATGTTCACTTTAATATCAATGGAGGTTGTTTATTGTTTAATTGAATAATTAAATAGAGATAATGGCCGCAATTATCCAATCACGTACGTGGCTGGGATTATCCAATCCCGCTGCATCGTATGGAGATTTGGCTGAGTGCCAAGTTGTTCGTTCTTGCTGGCAGCAGTAGTGAGGAGTGCAGGATGGGAGTATCCCATCCAATTTATTCACGCTAATAAATACCCTGATCTCTTACTTTAGAAATTTAAACAGTCTGATTAATGAGCTGATGGAGTGTCCTGCATTTGCTCGTAATACAGATGCTGGGTCACTGATGTCACAATGGAGTTAATTCAAGAACAATTGTGAATAATTGAGAACAAACATCTTCCAGAGCTGGAATGAAACACAAACTTCTTTCTCAAGGTAATTGAATGCGGTTCATTTACCTGATGGGTAGTAACCTCACTCACTGACAGTATATTTAGGGAATTCATTCTCATGGCTGTGCTTCCCCCAACCAACTCTGTCCCCCCCCCCAGCACCACCACCCCCTTCCCCCACCCCCAGCACCACCCTGCGCCCCCCCCCCCCCCCCCAACCCTCCTGCCCCAGGTAACCACTGAAGAACCCAGTGTATATGGGATGAGTTCAGATCAAATGCTCACTGTACGCCCTCGCTGATCTTACTCTGATATAAGAATCAGTGGGGAATAATGTTGGCGTGGTGCAAAACTGGGCATTTGGTCTGAACCCGCCTGTTCCCACTAAGTAGGCTTTGTTAAAAAGTACCTTTGAATAGTAGAATGTTGTCTAAATGATTTCTCCCTGAATCAAGGAATCATTAAAAATTGCTTCATGTTAGAAAGTGTCAGACAATCAGAATCCCTACAGTTCAGAATGAGGCCATTTGGCCCATTGAGTCTGCACTGACGCTCCGACAGAACATCTCATCCAGACCTTATCCCTGTAACCCCACTTATTTACCCCACTAATCCTCCTAACCTACACAACTTTGGACACTAAGGGGCAATTTAGCATGGCCAGTCAACCTAATCTGCACACCTTTGGACTGTTGGTGAAACTGGAGCATCCAGAGGAAACCCACACAGACACGAGGAAAACGTGAAAATTCCACAGAGACAGTCACCAAAGGCTGGAATCAAGCCCGGTACTTGGCGCTCTCGTAGTGAGACATCACTTAGTTAGACCACACCACGAGAACATTGGTCCCCTTAACTCAGAAAAGATACCATTACCAAAGAGGGAGTGCAACAAAGATTTACCAGGCTTGCTCGGATATGGTGGGACTGTCTTATAAAGAGAAATTGGACAAATGGCCTGTTTTGTCTTGAGTTTTGAAGAGTGAGAGGTGATCACATTGGAACCTACAATGTAAATAAAGGGATAGACAGGGTAGAGGCAGGTAAGATGTTTCCTTTGGTTCAGAAGTTTAGAACCAGGAGGCACAATTTCAAAATATGAAGAGAAAGAATTTCTGTACACAGAGGGATATGAATCTTTGAAATTCTTTACCCACAGAGGGTGTGGAAGCTCAGTCATTGAATGTGTTCAATATAGAGATTGATAGATTTCTGGTTAACAATAACATGAAAGGTTATGAGGATAGTGTGGGTAAAAGGCGTTGAAGTGCCGCATCGGACTTGATCATATTAAATGGTAGAGCTGGCTCGATGGGCTGAATGGTCTACTCCTGTTCCTATGTTCATATTCTTAAAGTGTATGTTAGCCAGGGGAATGATAGTGCATTGAGTTAGACAACGGAAATGAGTTCAAAAGAGAAAACGCTGGAAAATCACAGCAGTTCTGGCAGCATCTGTAAGGAGAGAAAAGAGCTGACATTTCAAGTCCGGATGATCTTTGTAACAGCTTTGTTTAACTTTGACAAAGGGTCATCTGGACTTGAAATGTCAGCTCTTTTCTCTCCTTAGAGATGCTGCCAGACCTTTTGAGATTTTCCAGTGTTTTCTCTTTTGGTTTCAGATTCCAGCATCTGCAGTAATTTGCTTTTATTAATGGAAAAGAGTTTTAATGTTCACTAAAATGACAGCAGAGGAACAAGAATAGCTCTGAAGAAACCCCAATGTTACCCTGGTTTGAGCACCAATGGACAACTCAAGATGGATGATTTTAGGGACGAGGTCAAAAACTCTCAGGTATATTAGGAAGTTAGCCTAGATGCCTATTTTAAATTTTGTTTTGAGGATGAGTGTAAGGTGTTTCACTCCAGGCATGATTCAATTCACCCATTAAGAAGCTTTTATTAAAACAATCTTTATTTTTAACAACATAGTTAAAATATGACAAAAGAATTATCAAACATTTACCAATTGGAAATACTTAACTATGACATGGTATAGTTCTTAACAGCTACTTATGGTTCCAATGTAAACCATATCTTCAAAGATATCCCTGTTCAGAATCAGCACAAAACAGATATGCTCCCATGGGTGCTATGTTTCTAGCCTTTTAACCCCTCTGGACAGTTACAGAGAGACATCCTTCTTCTGACTCTCATATAACCACCTCCAGAGAAAGATCCACCTCCAAGCAACAGAATCTCAGAGAAGGGGACTCATTTTGTGGCAGGTCCCAGTCTCAAAATTCAGAAGACCCCAAATAGCAACTAATCTCTGTGTATGCCTCACTCCACTCTGTCATAAGATTTTATTGTCAATCAACCTAATCAAGCCCTATTCTACAAAACATCAGGGAAAACACCAAAATAACAGACCAGCATTAATCCAGATTAAAACAAACATTCTAGCAATTAGCAATTAGCAATTCTAGCAGTAACAACAGAGTTTGTTGGTTACAGACCACGGGCACTGGTTTTAGAACAGACTGTTAAAAAAAAATCCTGCAAGAAACATAACCTAAATATACTTCTTAAAGGCACAATATGATAGCATGATGAATGAAGTGGAAAAATGTCATAATGCTACAATGGAGGGCAGTCTTCTGAAGTTGATAGTTACATGGTTACCATTACTGACACTAGGTTATCATACCAGATTAATTAAATGAATTTAAATTCCACAGCCACAGCAGGGGGATTTGAATTAAATTATCTGGATCACTACACTGAGCCTTTGAACTATTAGTTCAGTAACATCACTGCTATGCTGTAAAATTTCCAATAAATACAATTAAATCACGACCTAGCAGTCAGATTTTCCAGTAGTTAAGTACATTTTCCAGTAATCAAGAACAAATAATCTCTTTCAAAACATAACTCTTTAATATGGACATCATTGTATGATAGATTATGTACAGGAAGGATGAGATAGTGTCAGTTCAGCACTAAGTCAATTGGACACATAAAATTATTCTTTTCCAGATTTATTTCAATACAATCTCTGGTGCCATGATGTGTCATCAGGCATGTTAAGAGATGACAAAATATCTAAGAATGTAAGATTTAGATGCAAGTGTTTACCATGTGGCCTCTCAAGCCCGATCCACCATTCAATACCACATTCGGTCATGTTCTGCCTCAACTCCACATTCCCCACGTCCCTTGATCTCACAAGAGACCAAAGAACTTGTTGATCTCAGCCTTGCACATGTTCAATGCCAAAGAATCTACAACCCTCTGGAGTAGAGAATTCCAAATAATTAATTGAACTCCTACAGTTATAGAATCACAGAATCGCTACAGGAGGCCATTCTGCCCATCGAGCCTGCATCAACAATGATCCCACCAAGACCCTATCCTTTTAACCCCATTGATTTGAGCTGCCAATCCCCATGACATCAAGGGTCAATTTTAGAACAGCCAATCCCCCTAGCCAGGACATCTTTGGACTGTCAAATGAAACTGGAATATCTGGAGGAAACCCATGCAGACACAGAGAGAATATGCAAGCTCCACACAGATAGTGATCCGAGGCTAGAATTGCACATGGCAAAAAGGTAACATCTAGATGAGAAACTCACAATGCTCTACAGTGTGGAAGGAGACCATTCAACCATCAAGTTTTCAACCATTTTCCAAAACTGTATCTTACCCAGGCCCATTGCCTCAACTATCTCTGCATCCTTGTGCACTTAGCATGGCTAATCCACCTGATCCACACATCTCCGGACACTGGAGCAATTTAACATAGCCAACCCACCTAACCTTCACATTACTAGACTGTGGGAAGAGGAAATCCAAGAGAAAGATGTACAAACTCCACTCAGACAGTGACCCAAAACTGGAATCGAACCTGGCTCCCTGGCACTGTGAAGATTAATGCTAACCATGTCCCACCATGCATCTTACAACTTTTTAAGTGGAGAAATTGATCTTTATCTCAATCCTTCTTTTACTTATTCATGGGATATGGATGCCACTGGCTGGCCAGCATTTATTGCCCATCCCTAGTTGCCGTTGGAGGGCAGTTGAGAGTCAACCACATTTCTTTGGCTCTAGAGTCACATGTAGGCCAGACCAGCTAAGGATAGCAGATTTCTCTCTCTAGAGGGCATTAGTAAACCAGGTGGGTTTTTCTGACAACTAACAATGGTTTCATGAATATCAGTAGAATCTTAATTCCAGATTTTTAAAAATTATATTCAAATTCCACCATATGCTGTAGCAGGATTTGAACCTAGGTCCCCAAAACATTAGTTGTATTTCTAGATTAATAGTCTAGCAAGAAAATCATGAGGCCATTGGCCTACACTTCTCCCCAAATAATCAAGCTTTTATCTTGAGACTGTGCTAGGGTCTCCAAGCAGGGGAAACTTGCTTTCAGCATCTGCCCTGTCAAGCATCCTCAAAACCGTGTATGATTTAATCAGGTCACCTCTCATTCTTCTAAATTCTGAGGAGTAAAGATTTAGTTAACTCAGCCTGTAGGCTGAGAAACACTCTTTCCCAATAACCAACCGAGCAAACTATAATCTCCAACACCCGTATAATCTTCCTTAAGTATGGAGTCCATTCTGAGCAAATATTCCAGGCATGGTCCCACTGAAGCCCTGTACAATTGTAGTAAGATTTCCTTATCCCTGCATTCTCGTATCTTTCTGCAATAAAGGCCATTTGCCTTCCAAATTACTGGCTACACATCACATTCCTTACATCCAAGTCCCTCCAAACATTAATATTTACAAGTCTCACAGTTTTTAAAAAATAATCTGCTTTACTGTTCTTCCTACCAAAGTGAATAACCTCACAATTCCCGACATTATAGTCCATGTTCCAATTTATCCCATTTCCTTGGCTACGCTCTTTGCAGTCTCCCTGTATCTCCTCACAACTTATATTCCCACTTAGCTTCACAAACTTAGATACATTCTTCCTATCTTGATAACTTGATCAATGTCATACAGATTGTAAATAGCTGAGGCCCCAGCACTTGCAGCATGCTCTGCCAGCCCATCTAAAAATGCTCCTTTTATCCTATTCTCAATTGTCTACCCATTAACCAACTCTGCATCTATGCTAATATATTATTCCCAACTCCACAAGCCTTTGTTTTACCTTTTGTATAGTACCTGATTGGCACAGTGGCACAGTGGCGAGCACTGCTGCCTCACAATGCCAGGGACCTGGGTTTGTATTCCTTACTGCAGTCTGTGTGGAGTATGCGTGTTTCTCCCATGCCTGTGTGAGTTTCCTCTGGGTGCTCTGCTTTCCTCTCACAATCTGAGAGGTGTTCTGATTAGGTGCATTGGCCACACGAAATTCTCTCTCAGAGTAGTTGAATGGCGACTAGGCAATTTTCACAGTAACTTCATTACAGTGTTAATGTAAGCCTCCTTGTGACACCAATAAATAAACTAAAACTTTATTGAATGACTTTTGGAGATTCATGTTTGATATACAAACAGAATCACCTTGATCACTCTATCATGGAAAATATTAATGAATCAAATCCCATGGGATCTGCCCACAAATTTGTGTTAAGAAGTGCCTTCTGATAGCTGGAGTAGCCCCATTCCCACATGACTTGATTTCTATGTAACGAAATATGCTTACAAACATAGTGTAGGTAAAAAAAAACTATTGAGATGTCAAATGAAAACACAGACAAGCAGTAAATGTGTGAAAAAGTCTTCATTCAATTTATTCACACTTTACAATAGCCTGACCTTGTAAAAGGCCAAAGCTTTGAGTTGAAAAATGTCTGGATTTATCTCCAGAAAAACTTCAAAATCTTTTTCTGTTCAGGTGATCAGGCAACTAATTCATCATCAGAGTCTTCAGGGTCATTGGCCTCTTTGGTCTCCTCAGTTGAAGAATGCGCCTACAATCACATCATCTGTCAGTTCAGACTTGTAGTGCACAACATTGTCCACTTCTGTGTGCATTTCCATGGTTTCCTCTGCTGGAATTGTCAGGCAGGACTCCTATAGATGAATGAAACATGCCTCATCATCTGGTTGGTTGACCTGTTCCTCTTTGTTCTTGACAAAGGTTACGGGGGGCAGCACGGTGGCACAGTGGTTAGCATTGCTGTCTCACAGCAGAATTGAATCCGGGTTCAATTCTGGACTTGGGTCATTGTGTGTGAGGAGTTTGCACGTTCTCTCCGTGCCTGCGTGGATTTCCTCTGGGTGCTCTGGTTTCCTCCCACAGTCCAAAAGAAGTGCTGGTTAGGTGTATTGGCTGTGCTAAATTCTCCCCCAGTATATCAAACAGGTGTCAGAGTGTGGTGACTAGAGGATTTTCATGGTAACTTCATTGCAGTGTTACTATAAGCCTACTTGTGAAATTAAAAAATAATTTTGAACTCTTGAATCCGATATCTGATCAACAACACTTTTAACTTTCTTTTGGGTTTAGCCATGCTCAGAGAGCTGGCAACTCCTTTCACAGCGAGATCCTGATGTCAGATGATGACTTGCCCAGCACGCCATGATTTTGCACTCTAGACTAATCCAACTCCATTCTGATTGTTGGTCATATGATAAATTTGGCTAATCTGGAATTACCAGTGGGAAATTTCAGTTTATCACAGACACTGTTCTGAGGGATTTGCTATTATGTCAGAGAGAATGATTGAGATCTTCTCCCTGTGTCTACGTGTTTTCTTTGAGTGCATCAGTTTCCTCCCACAGTCCAAAGATGTATGGGTTAGGTTGATTGGCCATGCTAAATTGCCCCTTAGTGTCATGGGGACTAGCGAGGGTAAATGCATGGGATTAGGGCCCGGATGGGGTTGTGGTCAATGCAGTCTCAATGCGTCAAAGGGCCTCCTTCTGCATCATAGGGTTCTATGATTCTATAACCAGAATTTTGTGTCATCTGAATTTGACTTGTTGCGATTTCACTGTAGTTACAACTTCAAAAAACTCAATGGGTGGAATTTTTCCGTCCTACTCCACACGGGAATCACAGCAGGTGGGACTCGGACTGTGCAAAGTCTGTCGGACTCCGACAGGATTTTCCAGTCTTGGGGCAGCATGGCTGGAAAACCCCTCCCAATAAATTTGACAAAGATGATTTTCATTTTTAAAAACTTGATTGACTTTGTCTGATCTTTACTATGATTTATTTAAAGTCAAGTTAAGATTTCCTTCATAACAAGTTCCAGCATTTTCCCTACAATTGATTTCAGGCTAAGAGGCCTGTTTCTTTTTTTATTCTTTTCCTTCTTTTCTTGTAACCTTTCCAGAACAAAGTGGGAACAATATTCAGATGATTCACTGTTGTGGTATTAAGTGGGAAGGTACATTCCTGTCGTCTGAGAACAAAAAAAAAATCATTAAAAGAAAACTCTACAAATACCTTAACCCCAGCAGATATGTGTGATCATTCAAAACCCGGAACAGACTTGGATGAAAGAAAATTAATGAAATATAACTCAGAGAAAAGCCATTACCTTTCCCTTGATTGATAGTAATGAAGCTGAACCGAGGTTGTAATGATGCACTTTCAGAGACTCCATTAGCGAATAACAACGGATTTATTTACAAGAATCTACATAAGAGACAGCATGTCTGCACTGAGTTCTGGAATGCTTCTGCCTAAGAGAACTCCTCTCCCTGGGGTGATTTCCCATTCTGCGCCTCTATTGGTCACTCTGCTTTGATGGTCTTAAAGGGGCAATTACCACAGGTTGTTTTGAATATCTTTGTCCTATTTGAAAGGTACCATCAATTTCTGTTCCTTTTCATTTGATTTGCTTAGATCTATTATTGTCACATGTGTTGGGGTGCAATGAAAAGTATTGTTCCTTGCGCCTATACGGATAAAGCATACCACTCATAGAGTACATAGGGGAGAAGGAAAAGAGAGGGTGCAGAATGCAGTGTTACAGTCATAGCTAGGATATAGAGAAAGATCAACTTGGTATAAGGTAAGTCCATTCAAAAGTCTGACAGCAGCGGGGAAGAAGCTTTTCTTAAGTCGATTGATACATAAGAACACAACATAAGAATATAAGAACTAGGAGCAGGAGCAGCCATCTGGCCCCTCGAGCCTGCTATTCAATAAGATCACAGCTGATCTTTTCACGGACTCAGCTCCACTTACCCAACAACTCACTGTAACCCTTAATTCCTTTACTGTTCAAAAATTTATCTATCCTTGCCTAAAAACATTCAATGAAGTCGCCTCAACTGCTTCACTGGGCAAGGAATCCTGTGAAGAAGTTCCTCCTCAATTCAGTCCTAAATCTACTTTCCTTATTTTGAGGCCATGCCCCCTTCTCCCCTCATTCTTCTGAATTCCAATGAGTGTAGCCCCAGTCTATTCAGTCTCTCCTCATAAGCCAACCCTATAAACTCTGGAATCAACCTAGTGAATCTCCTCTACACCCCCTCCAGTGCCAGTATATCCTTTCTCAAGTAAGGAGACCAAAGCTGTATGCAATACTCCGGATGTGGCCTCTACACACACCTTATACAGCTGCAAAGTGACCTCGCTGCTTTTAAACCTCAGACGTTTGTATCTTTTTCCTGATAGAAGAAGATAGAAGAGAGTATATGTGAGGTTTGTGGGGTCTTTGATTATGCTGTCTGCTTTTGTAAGGCAGTGGGAGATGTAGACAGAGTCAATGGATGAGAAGCTGGTTTGCTTGATGGATTGGGCTTTATTCATGACCCTTTATAGTTTCTTGCAGTCTTAGTCAGAGTAGGAACCATACCAAGCTGTGATACAGCCAGAAAGGATGTTTCCATAGTGCATCTGTAAAAGTTGGTGAGAGATATGATGAATTTCCTCAGCTTCCTGGAAAAGTAGAGGTGTTGGTGGGCTTTCTTAACAGTGACGTGGGCATGGGGCGACTAGAACAGGTTGTTAGTGATCTGAACACCTAGAAACTTGAAGCTCTCACCTTTCCTGCTTCCTTGCTCTTGACTGCATTGAGAACATTGCGTTGACACTTCCTGCAACACATTCATTTCCAAAGTCTCAAAATATGGAACTCACTTCTCTTGGGTTTACCTTGCTTGTACACTGCACATCTTTTTCAGTTGCAATCTCTGAGCCAAGGCTCAAAACTGAGAGAATGTTGGGCTAAAAGAAATAACATCCTCAGATCAAATATTAAAGCACGGTTTCTAAACTGTCCAAAAGATGGGTGTAGATGATCTCTTAACACAATTCAAAGAAAAGCAGACAAGTTCTCCAGCGTTCTGGCTAAGAACCAATACCACATCAACATCATTCATGCTTATCCCATGTGGGACCTAGCTGTATGCAAGCAAGCTGCCATGTTTCCACATATTACAACATTTGGAAAGTATTTCCTTGGCCATAAAGTGTTTTGGGACATGATGAAGACAGGAAAGGTGCAATAAAATTGGAAGTTCTTTATTCCTTTTTCTTTTGAAACTTCAAGCCAAATTTTACCTCACAGCACCTCTTAAATTATTTCCTCAGAGTTTAAGAGAATGGGGTTCTCAGAGGGATTGATGTTGAGAGATTGTTTCACTTTGAGGCAGAGTCTAGGACCAGAGAGTGAGGAGGAATTTCTTCTCTCAGGAAGTAGTGAATCATGGAGTTCTTCACCGCAGAGGGTGGTAGAGGTTGCGTCATTAAGATTTCCTTGAACAAGCTCCACATTCCACATTGAGATAGATTTTTAATCTGTAATGAAATCAAGAACTATAGAATTATAGAATCATGGCTTCCCTTCAGTGCAGAAGGAGGCCATTCGAGCTGCACCAAACACAATCCATTCCTATCCCCATAACGTCACTTATTTATCCTGCCACTCCCCTGGAAACTAGGGTCACATTAGCATGGCCAATCAACATAACCTGCTCATACTAGGACTGTGGCAGGAAACTGGAGCACCTGGAGGAAAGTCACACAAACATGAGTAGAATGTGTAAACTCTACACAGACAGTGACTCAAGGCTGGAATTGAACCTGGGTCCCTGGTGCTGTGAAGCAGCAGTGCTGGCCACTATGCCACTGTGCCCTCCCCCCGCCCTCCCCCGCCCCTCCAGGGACAGTGATAAGGTGGGAAAGTGACATTGAGGATTATCATATCAATCAATCACGATCGTCTTGGTGGCACAGTGGTTAGCACTACTGCCTTAGTGTCAGGGACCCGAGTTCAATTCCAGCCTTGGGTGACTGTCTGTGTAGAGTTTGTACATCCTCTGTGTGACTGCATGGGTTTCTTCCTGGTGCTTTGGTTGCCTTCCACACTCTAAAGATATGCACATTAATTGGGTTAGCCACGGTAAATGTGTGGGGTTACAGGGGTGGGTGGAGGGAGGCTCTGTAAGATATTCTTTTGGAGAGTCAGTGCAGGTTCTATGGGATGAATGGCTGCCTGCTGCACTGTGGGGGTTCTACAGTTTTACGACATCATTAAACAGCAGAACAGACTCGATGGGCCGAATGATCTTCTACTAATACATCTTTTGGTCTTATCTCCTCTCCTACATTATAACTTTGGTATTTCTGTTTTGCAAATATAAAAATACCAACAGGTCTGACAGCATCTGTGGAGAGAGAGAATAGAGCCAATGTTTCAAGTCTGGGTGAGTCTCTGTCACAGCTCTTGAAACATTAGCTCTATTCTCTCTCCACAGTGCTGTCAGACCTGCTGAGATTTTCCAGCATTTTTTGTTTGTGTATTCTACCCAGTATCATACACAAAAGACAGGGGTTATGAGTGTATTCTGACTGTACAGATTAGCAACATTCAGGTACCACAGAACCATAGAATCTTTATAGTGCAGGAACAGACCATTAGGCCCATCAAAATCAGTATGACTCGTGGAAAGAGCATCTTACCCTGGGATACCCTTGTAAACTACACATTTACCACAGTTAATCTACCTAACTTACAGATCTTGGGACACTAAGGGGCAAGTCAGCATGGCTAATCCACTTAAATTGCACAAAGACCTGTGAAAGTTTTTGCTTTTCTTCTTTAAAAGTTATTTATCTTCGAGATTTTGACCTGAATGTTCCAGTGGAGCAGGCAGAGAGGCGATTCTTGTGAGGAGAGCTGGAAAGTAAGAGTGCTGATTCTTAACGTACTTTTTTTTCTCAGAGTTTTCCTTGAGCAGTTGGAAGTAGAGAACCGGAAGTAGGCCGTAGAGAGACCTGGGAAGGTTTTTGTTTTTTCCCAATAAATTTGAAAAGTGAGGAAATCTGAGACGTTGCAGGTACACTGTCTCCCACCCTTCCCCTCCTCTAACCGAAAAAAAAAGACTTGGTGTGAAAGCAGGGAAGCTTCTGGTTTTTCTTTTCTTTTTTCCTCTTTCATTTCTTAGTAAGGGAAGTTAGCAGGGATGGCAGCGCAGGCAGTGCAATGTTCCTTCTGTGGGATGTTAATGTCCAAGCTGAGTACACCTGCAGGAAGAGCACCCAATTCCAGCTCCTTGAGGATCATGTTAGGAAACTGGAACTGGAACTGGATGAACTCAGGATCATTCAGGAGACAGAGACAGTAATAGATAAAAACTACAGGGAGCTAGCTGCTCCAAGAAATGAAGATACTTGAGTGACTGTTAGAAGGGTAAAAATCAGTCAGTGCAACGATCCTCTGTGGCTGTTCCTCATCACTTTGGAAGGAGTAACAGAAATACAGAGTACTGGGCTAATGGTAAGATACTTGGTAATGTGGATAAGCATATAGATGATAGAACATAGAACATAGAACACTACAACACAAACAAGCCCTTCGGCCCACAAGTTGTGCCGAACACATCAAAACCTACCCAGCCATAGACCTATCTATATCCCCCAATCCCATTGGATCCCATATACTCATCCAGAAGTCTTTTAAAAGACCCCAGCGATTTCGCCTCGACCACCACCGACGGCAGCCGATTCCATTCACTCACCACCCTCTGAGTGAAAAACTTTCCCCTAGCATCCCCTCTGTACTTGCTTCCCTGCACCTTACATCTGTGCCCTCTCGTCGTGACCATTTCAGCCCTGGGAAATAGTCTCTGAGAGTCCACCCTATCTATTCCTCTCAACATCTTGTAACCCTCTATCAGGTCGCCTCTCAACCTTCGTCTCTCCAGGGAGAACAGTCCCAGCTCCCTCAACCTGTCTTCATAAGGCATGCCTCCCAATCCAGGCAACATCCTTGTCAATCTCCTCTGCACCCTTTCAATAGCTTCCACGTCCTTCCTATAGTGAGGCGACCAGAATTGCGCACAGTACTCCAAGTGTGGTCTGACAAGGGTCCTATAAAACTGCAGCATTACCTCCTGACTCCTGAACTCAATCCCTCGATGAATGAAGGCCAGTACACCGTAAGCTTTCTTAACCACATCCTCCACCTGGGAGGCCGATTTTAGAGTCTTATGGACCCGGACCCCAAGATCCCTCTGCTCTTCCACACAGCTAAGACTCCTACCTTTGATAGTGTACTCATTCATCCCGTTGGATCTGCCAAAATGGACCACAACACATTTATCCGTGTTGAAGTCCATCTGCCACTTCTCCACCCAGTCTTGCATCCTGTCGATGTCATGCTGCAACTTCTGACATCCCTCCAGACCATCCACAACCCCACCGACCTTCGTGTCATCGGCGAACTTACTCACCCATCCCTCCACTTCCTCATCCAGGTCATTTATGAAAATGACAAACAGCAAGGTTCCTAGAACAGATCCCTGGGGCACTCCACTGGTGACCGACCTCCATGCAGAAAAAGAGCCATCCACAACCACCCTCTGCCTTCTGCAGGCAAGCCAGTTCTGGATCCACAAGGCCAAAGCCCCTTGGATCCCATGCCCCCTCACCTTCTCAAGAAGTCTTGCATGTGGGACCTTGTCAAATGCCTTGCTGAAGTCCATGTACACCACGTCCACTGCTCTCCCTTCGTCAATGTGTTCAGTCACATTTTCAAAGAACTCAATTAAGCTTGTAAGGCATGACCTGCCTTTTACAAAACCATGCTGACTATTTCTAATCAACCTAAACTTCTCCGAATGCTCGTAAATCTTGTCCCTCAGAAGCCTCTCCATCAGCTTACCAACCACTGAGGTCAGACTCACCGGTCGGTAATTTCCAGAACTATCCCTGTTCCCTTTCTTGAAAATAGGGACCACATCCGCAATCCTCCAATCCTCTGGAACCTCTCCCGTCTCCATCGATGACGCAAAGATCATCGCCAGGGGCTCTGCAATGACATCCCTCACCTCCCACAATAACCTGGGGTACATCCCATCTGGTCCCGGAGACTTGATAGCATTTAAAAGTTCTAACACATCCGCTTCCTTAATACCTACATACTCAATCTTTTCAGTCTGCCGCAAACTTGTAGTGCATCCTCCCAGATCACTTTCCACCGTGAATACTGAGGCAAAGTACTCATTAAGCACCTCTTCCATTTCTTCCGGTTCCATACAGACTTTTCCCCCTTCACCTTTTATAGGTCCTATCCCTTCTCTTCTCATCCTTTTACTTTTCACATATTTGTAGAAGGCCTTGGGATTCTCCTTAATCCTACCAGCCAAGGCCTTCTCATGACCCCTTCTGGCTCTCCTAATTTCCTTTTTAAGCTCTCTTCTATAGGCCTTATACTTCTCTAGATCCCCAACATCTCCTAGCTCTTTGAACCTTTTATACACCTTTCTTTTCTTCCTGACTATGTTCACCACAGCCTTCATGCACCACGGTTCCCGCGTCCTACCAAAACCTCCTTGTCTCACCGGAACGTTGTCGTGCAAAGCTCCAGACAAGCATTCCTTGAATATCTGCCACCTTCCTTCTGTGCTTTTCCTCAAGAACACCTCCTTCCAGTTTATTCGCCCCAACATCTGCCTGATGTCTTCATATTTCCCCTTATGCCAGACAAACACCTTCCTAGCCTGCCTGATCCTATCCTTTTCCAATGCAAGGGTGAAGGAGATAGAATTATGATCTCCATCCCCAAGATGCTCTCCTACCGAGAGATCCATCACCTGTCCTGGTTCATTCGCTAGTACCAGGTCCAGTACAGCCTCTCCTCTCGTAGGCTTGTCCACGTGCTGTCAGGAAACCCTCCTGAACACACCTAACAAACTCCTCCCCATCCAAACCCCTTACCCTTGGGATATTCCAGTCGATGTTTGGGAAATTGAAGTCTCCCATCACAACAACTCTGTTATTTCTACATCTCTCCAGTATCTGTTTCCCTATCTGCACCTCAACTTCCCTGTCACTATTGGGCGGGATATTGAAACAGTGTAGGTTAGATGGGCTTTAGATTGGTTTCACAGATTGGTGCAACATCAAGGGCTGAAGGGCCTGTACTGCGCTGTAATGTTCTATGTTCTATCTTTGGACTGTAAGAAGCAACTTAGCACAGCCAAATTCCAGCATCTGCAATATTTTGCTTTTAAAAATACCAACATTATTAAAAAGATTTAAAGAGTAAAAAGCAAACAAAACAAATGACAGAACGAGTAAACATGTGGTGTTTAGCATATTCAATGCAGCGACACACTTGATGACTAGCAAACTCGATGTAGGTTATCATGAAGAAATATATAAAGCACTGACAACAAGATTTTACATTGATTCAAGTATTAAGTTCAGGTGCAAGTCCTCACACATCCTATTCAACCAGTTTATGCAGCAGAACAGTGAAGAACATGAAAAACAACCTCTTGCATTTGACCACTTAATTTTCCTGTCTCTGATACCATTGGTTCAGATGGAAAAACATGATCTATAAGAAATCTGTTTATTAAATCTAGATGTGGGGCCCTTGATCTATGAACATCAATTAATCTTTGGAAAGCCCTGCATTCTCATATGCAATAGAATACACAAGGGACAATGGTTATGAGTGTTTCCCGTCTATATAGATTAGCAACATTCCATAGAATCTCTGCAGTGCATAAAGAGGCCATTAAGCCCATTGAGTCAGCATCGGCTCTCCAAAAGAGCATCTTACCCCGGCCCTATCCCCATAAACTACACGTTTACTATGGTTAATCTATCTAACCAACAGATCTTGGGAGACTAAGTGGCAAGTTATCGTGGCCAATCCACTGAAACTGCACATCTTTGGATTCTAAGTGGCAATTCAGCATGCCAATCCACCTAACCTGACACACTAGTGTCAGGGGAATTCGCAGAGTAAAAAATGTGGGGTTACAGGAACAGGGCCTGGGTGGGATTGTGTTCGGTGCAGCCTTGATGGACTAAATTGTCTCTTTCTGCACTGTAGGGATTGTATGGTTCTATGAACCTTGGACATTAAGGGGCAATTTAGCATGGCCAATCCACCTAATCTGCATATCTTTGGATTATGGAAGGAAATAGGAGTACCCAGAGGAAACCCACACCAACACTGGAAGAACATGCAAGCTCCACACAGACAGTTACCCAAGGCCGGAATCGAACCCGGGTTCCTTGCACCGTGAGGCAGCAGTTCTAAAGCCCATTTGGAAACATTATGGGAAATTTTCTGATATGCATGGGAGGCATATGTTCGTAAGAATTCTTCCACCGTCGGTTCTAATTACTTTATAAATTCTTACAGGGGATGTGGGCGTATTTGTTACTTAACTATAAATTATATTATGAATATCCTGCAGCTGATTTATGCATTTGCAGCAGTAACTCTTATCCTGGGAATACCATGCCATTGACACACATTGAACAATTGTAATTATTTTTTCAAAATGACAGAAGAATCATTCTTTAAAGAAAAGGAAATGTTATACTCTAATTAACCAGTCACTATCAGGACTGAACCGCACACAGCTTCATTGAGCTTCATGCCGATTTATCAAATAACAACGGTGATGAAGAAGCGAATGTCCTCTTTATCAAGTGGGTATTCCACTTATCCTATTACACTGGCGTCAGGGTGGTCTGAAAGGATTTACATTCTGTTAGTTTTAGTTGATTTCGAGGTATCTGGTAAGGAAACTCTCTTACCCTAACATGAACCAAGGCCCATTACCCATCACCCTGTGCTTGCTCACCAATATTGAGCACCTCTACTTTAGAATGTATATCTTTGTTGTCAAATTGCTCCATCTGATTTCTCTATAATCTCCACTAGCTCTAAAACCCCATGAAGTATCTGCAGTTCTCTGAAACTGGCCGGCCCCTTTTTTATCTCTGGCATCTATTTCTCCACCATTAGCAATTCTAGCTCTCTCCCAAGTCTATCCAACCTTTCTTCCTAACTTAAATTTTCCGTCCTATGCAGCATACTGGTAAATTTCCTCTGCACCTCTTCCAATGAAATTACAACCTTTCTATGTAATGTGCTGACCAGAACTGCACACTAGCAGTGGCCTCACCAAAGATCTATACAACTCCAATATGACTTTCTTGCTTTTGTAGTGTATGTCCCAATTGACAGTCTCCCATATGCCTTTATCACCAGCCTACTAACAAGACCTTCCGCCTTCAGAGATCTGTGGACAAACATGCCAGGATCCCATTATCCCTCAGAACTTCCTTGTGTCCAGATATTCATTGAATATTTCCTTGTCAAATTACTCCTTCCAATGAGTACCATCCCACACTTTTCAGTGTTAAATTCTATCTGCCACTTACCTGTCCATTGGACCATCCCATTTATATCTTCTTGGAGTACAAGACACTCAACCTCACTCTCCTTAAAACGTACCTCTTTGCCAAATCTTTGGCCATTTTAAAGAAGGAAAGCGAAGGTTGAGAGGCAGGGAAATTTAGGCAAGGAATTGCAGAGCTTACATAGAAAGCAGAAACAGGAGTAGGCCATTCAGCCTTTTAAGCCTGCTCTGCCAGTCATTTGATCCCACCTTCTGTCTATTAGAAATATAACAGATATTTGTGCTGGGTCCCTTATTGTTCATCATTTATATAAGTGACATAGATGACTATGTGTAGGGTAGGATTAGTAAATATTCAATGGCTTTGTGGGATTTGAACATAAAATGTTGTTATGGACAGGAATAGGATGAATTTAAACAGCTCAGATTTCTCCTGTCACTATTTGTTCTAAACAGAAAGGTGATTTTGATTTTTGATTTACCCCTTTATAAGCAGTGGCATATTTTTGGCAACCCTCCCATCTAGACTGTTCCAAATCTCTGGAATCATTTGCACAATAAACATGGGATAAGAGCAAATAAAAGCGTGAGTTTATTTCACACACACACAAAGTTTAAAGTTTTATGCTTATTTATTAGTGTCACAAGTAGGCTTACATTAACACTGCAATGAAGTTACGTGAAAATCCCCTAATCGCCACACTCCAGCACCTGTTTGGGTACACTAAGAGAGAATTTAACATGGCCAATACACCTAACCAGCACATCTTTCAGATTGTGGGAGGAAACTGGAGTATCCGGAGGAAACCCACGCAGAGATAGGGAGAACATGCAGACTCTGCACAGGCCGTGACCCAAGCCAGGAATTGAATCTGGAGTTCCTGGCGTTGTGAGGCTGCAGTGCTAAACACTATGCCACTGGGTTGCTCATGTGGCATAGGGGTTTCTCAACGTTTGCTCCTTTTGTACTCGTATAATAGAAGAGGGTAAGAGAAAGAAAGGGGTTCAGGGCAAGATCACAATAAAAAAAATAGAGTTATGAGTTTATTGGATCCAGAATCAACAGTCTTATTCTCAGAGAGGAAGGGAGAGTAATTAGCGGACCGTTGCAGGATGATCAACCTTTCCAAAAGTGAGGGCTTACCCAATGGTAGGAGACATGTAGAGTTAAATTAGTTTTAGAAGCACAAACTTCAATGTTTCAGTAGTTCACAGTATAAACAGTTGTATACCTGGGCATGGGCTCTTTCTGCTGTTCCCTGTGAGATGGTAAGTGATAGAAAGCAACAGGGTGCTCCTTTTTCTCTTTGGAGGTCAAGTAATGACTGAAATTAAGATCAAACAGCTTCATAATTAAAGGAATTCAGATATTGCAAGTTTTGATCATGTGACAGGATGGGGGGGTTTGGGTTAGTTAATGAGGCTGCTGTTGAAACCATTGTGTTTACGAGCATGTAATGGTAGGACACAACGTTAACACAATGTTGCACATTAGGAATCACAGACAGCTGCTTTTGTTCATAACTGGCACAGGCAATCATCTCATTTGCCTATCCATTGCATTGCCTTGACCGGAATGTTTATGCAACGTCTGGTGTGTTACATTCCAGAAGGTGTGAGCGTCCAGCCTTTGTTTGCTTTCAAACTGCTCAGAAACTTCCAGAAGCCAGTATGTGACTACCTTCAACTATCTCATTTCCATAGACAATAGCAATCAACCTACAGAACCATCTCCATTTCAGCAATGGCCCCATAACATGTTCATTGCCTGCCTGAATTGCGTCCAAAACTCTTTCTATGTGGCTCCAAAGAGCTGACAAAGGCACAGCTGTGCTCTCCCTGTGTTGCAAGATTCTTTGACTCAACCAAATGTTTATTTATTGTCAGCCCTCAATGAAGATCCACTGAGCAAAAGATATATGTTTGAAATATAGGTTGAAATCTTCCAGATTTCAGAATCGCAGATTCAGAATGCTGCCTAAGATAATTCCATTAATTCCATTAAAGGAAATTCAAATAAAATCAATACCTTCTGTTTGACAAAATCCAAGTTTGTTCTTTTCTTATTACTTTTTATTTCTATGATGGGGAATTATCCCCCTCCTGCCCTGCCATCCACCATGTTTTGTAGTGGTGCTGGAGGCAACCCACCATTGGCCAGCAATGGGATGTTCCATTCCTGCTGCTGTCAACGGATTTTCCTGTTGTTTGCACTCTCCACCAGTAGGAAACCTGTGGCGGGGGAGTGGGGAGGTGGAGGGGGGGGGGTGGTGGAGGGAGGAAAGCTGTCAGTGGAAATGGAAGATCCCACCAATGGGAACAGCTGGAAGATTTCAGCCTATATTTCAAACATATATCTTTTGCCCAATGGATCTTCATTGAGGGCTGACAATAAATAAACATTTGGTTGAGTCACAGGATCTTGCAACACAGGGAGAGCACAGCTGTGCCTTTGTCAGCTCTTTGGACGAGCTACACAATTACTTCCTTCCCTCCACTGCATTCCCACAGAACCACAATTTTGTCCCCTTCCAATATTTATCCTCTTTTGGAAGTTACTATTGAAGCTTCTTGCATCAGACTGTACACTCCAGATCATAATAGCTTACTGTCAAAAGAAACTCCCCTCATCTCGCCTCTGTCTCTTTTATCAAGCATTTCTGATTACCAAGCCTTCTAGGAGGGGCAAAGATGCCGTGATATTGTCACTGGACTCGTAATCTAGTGACCCAGGGTAATGCTCTGGAGGGTTCGTATCTAACCATGGCAGATGGTGAAATTTGAACCCAATAAAAATCTGGAATTAAAAATCTAATGATGACCATGAAATCATTGACATAAAAACCCATCTGGTTCAGGGAAGAAAACCTGCTGTCCTTACCTAGTCTGGCATGTGGTTGGTTGTTAACTAGTTCAAGGAGATGGGCAATTAATGCTGGCCCAGCCAGTGACACCAACATCCGACTAACAAATAAAAAAATTGTTGGAAAGTTTCTTCTTAATTGCTGTATCAGAAGTGTTTATGATTTTGAACACCTCTATCAAATCTTCCCTTAGCTTTCTCTGTTTTAAGGAGAACAGTCTATGACTCTCTTGTCTATCCACATTAATATATTTCACAATACGCCCTGAAAAATACACAACATATTTCTGTAATAAGTGTACAAAACAGGCTCCAAGAGGCTTTAATTTTTATCCTGTAAAGCAATGCCAGGACCTAGAACTGCTGCCACCCACTGCTGGCAGTCCTTATAACAGTCAATAAGTCCCATTCTCAATAAGGTATTCATCAACTCGTGTTGGTATCAGCACATACAAAAGATTGAAAAAGTACCGTGTATCACGATAAATATCTTTAGATGACAGACTGACCAAGGTCTATCATTAAGCAGAAAACGTATCAGTTTCTTTTGAAGTTAATCTCAGAAGCATCTTTGACTGAATATATTTTATGTTCTTACTTATATTCTCTGAAGATAGCAATTCTCTGTCACCAACAACTGATTGTAACTCTGACTACAGTAACGGAATGTTCTTGGTCTATAATGTGAATGCTATATACAAGCAACGTGGAGCCCAGATTTAAATGGCTTGGCACAAAGTGAGGATTAAACTCAATGAAGACATCTTCTGAAATATGCGATAATAATGATATTTGAGAATAATTAATCAAGGAATGTTTTCATTGAGTGATTCAATGACATGTAATGAGTGTGACATTGTAATAGGGCTAACTCAGGGACGGTGGGTCACAGCAGGGGAGGAGTGTATGTAAAGGGTTAAACAGATAGCGCTGTGGTATCCACACTCACTGCAGGCAGACAGGACAAAATGCTCAAGAGACATTAAAACACTCATACGCCAGGTGGTATCAGTCCAAGATTTTAGTAATCATAAGAGAATTGATATCAGTTACAAAGGGTCCAAAAAGTCTAGAGGGACAATTGCGTCTTTAAAAATTTAATGAAATATTCAGGAGATGGGGACAATTAACAACCCTTCAAAATCACAAACACAACCCTTTGATACTTTAAACAGATGGACAGATGTCCACAAAATGAATCACCCAAGACAATGGAACCACATAACGTAATCAAAAATGGATCTGTAACCAATTCAAGGAAACAATCTGATGACCTAATCAAAATGTAACATATTGTAACGTAAAGAAAGGGATATAAAGAATATGTAAGACCCAATGATCAACAGAGTGACTTGGAAGCAAGGTGGAGTTACAGCCATGAGTTCTGCTCTCCCTCATGCATGTTGGATAAAGCTATTTTGTTGAAGTTGTAAATGGTATCGGAAGATTCATTCATTCATTCCCTCCTACAAGCACTGCACTGTTAATGGACATTTTAAGCAGGTAAAAATCCAGGAGACCCTTGATCTGTCAATTAAAAAATTATATCCTGGCAAATTCCTCTCATTCATCATAGAACCCTATAGTGCAGAAACAGGCCCTTCGGCCCATCATGTCTGCACCAACCACAATCACACTCAGGCCCTATCCCCATATCCCTACATATTTTACCTGCTAATCCCTCTAACCTAAGCATCTTAATACACTAAGGGGCAATTTTAACATGGCCAATCAACCTGCACATCTTTGGACTGTGGGAGGAAACCAGAGCACCTGGAGGAGACCCACGCAGACACGAGGAGAATGTGCAAACTCCACACAGACAGTGACCTGAGCCAGGAATTGAACCTAGCTCCCTGGAGCTGTGAAGCAGCAGTGCTAACCACTGTGCTACCGTGCTGCCCTTATTGTAGATTTTCTTGATTGTCTGAAGATGTATGATCCACTCTGACTGCCCCCTTTTCCTCACAATATCCCTGTCAATTTAATATTGTGATATTATTGCAGTATATTCTTAGTATTAAGGTGTACTTGTAGGTCAATAGAATCACACCTGGAGCTCAACACCTTATGAAAAAAATCAAAAACAGTTGGGGTTCTAGGCTAACTTCCATAATACACCTTGGAGTTTCTGTCTGATGCCTAAAAATATACATTTTGTACTCATCAGAAAGGAACTTTCACTCGGGTCCACTGAAGATGGTGAGGAAACATTCACAGGCTAATAGATACCAGATCAATGATATCATTCAGAATCGACATAGTTGCTGTCCATCAGTAATATTACAGGAGGAGCCTGAAGATTAACGTGTTATCTCCCCACTGTGAAAAGAAATCAATACTTTTCCAAAATACAAGGCAAATCAGTATGTTTACTCTGAACATAATATAGTGAAATTATTTGAACAGAAAGTTCTTTTTGGAGATTTTTCTTTTAATTTAGCAGCGGTTACGTAAGTATACCAGATCTATTGTGTGATAATCTACAGTTAGCTCTTGAAAATGAAAGGCAACATATTCAGAGTTAAAGGCTAGGAAATTACATGAACACCTCTTCAAAGAGTTCCCATGATATCATCAGTGATGGTAAGGGGCTTGAATTGCTGCCATCTGAACCCTGACCTGAGATTAGTTTCATGATAACTGCTTCCATCCGTTCATATATTTAATAAATTCACTATGACCTCTTGTCGCCAGTGCTTGCTGGTGGTGGGAGGTGCTTTGTTTCCCAGGATGCTCTTTCATAGAAACCCTAAGAGCAGGAGGAGGCCATTTGGCCCATTGAGTCTGCACCAACAACCATTCCACTCCAGTCCTGTTCCCATAATCCCATGCATTTACCTGCTAATCCCTCTAACCATATATCCTGGGACACTATGGACAATTTAGCATGGCCAATCAACCTAACCTGCACATCTTTGCCCTGTTCAGTAAGACACAAAACATTGGAGATGTGGAAAATCTAAGATGGAAATTGTACTTGTGTGGAGGAGGAGGTATGAACTGATACTGGGGCTGGAAACACCAATCATTTCACAATCAGGTCGGGTGAATGGGTCAACCTGTCTTTCTTCCTCT
The DNA here is from genome assembly GCA_024679065.1 of Sphyrna mokarran. Lineage (NCBI taxonomy): Eukaryota > Metazoa > Chordata > Chondrichthyes > Carcharhiniformes > Carcharhinidae > Sphyrna > Sphyrna mokarran. The sequence continues at coordinate 3,627,848 of JAGIQG010000026.1, forward strand.
AAAATCCCAGATCAACAGAGCCTCATCTCTGTGACATTTTCCTTGTCTACTTCCTCCTCTGTTATTCTGCTGCACATGTGTACACTTTCACTGAACCTATGCTGTAGTTTCTGTACCAGTTTCACTATCACTTCCTGGTTCATCATCACTTCTGTTATTTAATGAATCCTGCCATCCATTACCATAGACAGAATTTTTAAAAATTCTTTCATGTAATGTGAGCATTGTTGGCTAGGCCAGCATTTTTATTGCCCACCCCTAATTGCTCTTGTGAAAATGGTAGTGAGTTGCCTTCTTGAACCATTGTAGTCCATATGTAGGTATACACACAGTGCTGTTAGGAAACAGTTCCAGGATTTTGGCAGTGAGGGAATGGTGATAAAGTTCCAGGTCAGGATGGTGTGTGTGTGGGGGCTTGAAGAGGAACGTCCAGGTGATGATGTTCCTATGTCTCTGTTTCCTTTGTCCTTCTAGATGGTAGAGGTCATGGATTTGGAAGGAATTTCTCTGGCCTTAACAGCTGTTCTTCTCCGACATCTCTCAGTTCTGATAAGAAGTCATTCTGCTGAAATGTTAACTCTGTTTTGCTCTACCAATGCTTCCTGATCTCTTCCATGTCCATTACTTTTTGTGCTCCATTTAGCTAGCCTCTAATATATATCACCACTTAAAGTATAAGGAAAGTGTCAGAAACAAGTACTCTTGTCACATGCAGAAAGGACCAATATAAAGATTTGCCTTGTAACAATTACCTTTGTTTATATCCTATCTCAATAGAACTGATCACATGATCCATTAATATGATCATAATATTTATTCAGGGAAAGCAAGTTGAGGAGGAATTTCTTCACTCAAAGGGTGGCAAATCTTTGGAATTCTCTGCCTATTGAAGTGGTGGAGGCTTCCTCGTTAAATATATTTAAGTCAAGGCTGGATAGGTTTTTGATTGACAAGTGATTAAGGGTTACTGGGAGAAAGCAGGAAAGTGGAACTGAGCCACTGCACATCAGCCATGATCTTATTGAATGGCGGGGCAGGCTCGAGGGGCTGGATGGCCTACTCTTGCTCCTATTTCTTATGTTCTTATGAAAGCAAGTGTGAATACCTTCTGTCTGACAATAAAGAGGTCAACATTGTCATCACATTGGACAACAAAAATATCTGATAAACCATCTCATTACCAGCCAGGATCATCTGTCCGTATTTATTCATCAATTGAATCAATTAAAGCAACTGTTCCTCTTGGTTCAGGGTCAGTCACGAAGGGGCAGAATTTTACAGTGAGGGGCAGCAGATACAAAGGGGATTTGAGAAAACATTCTTTCACTCAAAGGATGGTGGGAATCTGGAATGCACTGCCTGGGAAGATAGTAAAAGCTGGAAACCTTACAACCCTTATAAAATATCTTGGTGAGCACCTGAAACATCTAACATTCAAAAATATGGAAGGAGTACTGGAAAATGGGATTAGTGTGACCTTGATGTACTTATTGACAGTGCAGACTCAGTGGGCCAAATGGTCTTTCTGACTCTAACTTACATTTGTTCCATCCCTCTAATGTAATAAAATATCCCAAAGCATTTCATTGGAGCATTATAAAGCAAAATATGATATCAAACCACATAAGAGATATTAGGGTAGATGACGAAAAACTTGGTCAGAGAGATAATTATTCAGGAGAATCTTAAAGGAGGGAAGTGAGGTGGAGAGGTGTAGTGAGGGAATTTCAGAGCTTGGGACTTAGGCAAAACACAAATGGTGGAGTGATTAAAATCAGAAATACTCAAGAAGCCAGATTTGGAGTACAAGATTTGGTGGTGGAAAGTGTGGAACTCTTTACTGTAGAAAGTTGTGGAGGCCAAGTCAGTGAGTGTCTTTGAGACAGATTAATAAGGGGATCAGGGATTATGGGAAAAAGGCAGGAGAATGGGGATGAGAAAAAGCAACCATGATTGAATGGCGGAACAGAAAATGCGCAAATGGTCTAATTCTGTTCCTATCTCTTATGGTCTAATTGGAGGTGATACAGAAGTGGGAAGGAGCGAGGCTGAGGAGAGATTAAAAGCAACAAGGAGAATCTTAAAATCAACTCATTACTTGACCAGTAGCTAGTGCAAGTTAATAAGTGCAGAGGTTGATAGTGGAATGGGTCACAGTGTGAGTTCAGTCATGGGCAGTAGAGATTTGTTTGTCCTCAAGTTTTCAAAGGTTAAAAAATGGGAAAGAAGCCAAGAATGCTTTTGAATAATCAAGTCTAGAAGGCTTGAACGAGGGTTTCAGCAGCAGATTAACTGGGTGACCTCAGGCGATGTTATAGAGGTGAAGTAGGTTAGCAATGGGCATGAGTTGGACAGCTAATGTTGGGGTCAAATGTGCCACAAAAATTACAAACAGACTGACTAAATCATAGTTCATCTGACTTAATTATAAGTCTACGTATGTGCTGTTTGCTTGGTTGGAGTGGCCTGCTGCCCGGGGAGTTTTCACTTTATGTGGTGGAGATCGTGTGGAAACTTTGATGATTCACTGTGATTCGAGGCAATTGTTAGACCCGGGTTGTTAGCAACCTATAAATGGTAGGGAATAAAGATACGGGTTCCATTCCATAAAAATTTAATTACATTTTGGAACTTTTGACTACAAATGTGAAATGCATTTTAAGGGGAAAGGCCAACCTATAACAATCAAATCAAAATGTCTCCATGGAATTCCTACAGGGCAGAAAGAGATCATCCAGTCTATCAAGTCAGCACCAAATCTCTGGAAGAGCATCTCTCTTCAGACTTCCCCTCTATTACCATAGCCTGCATATTTATCCTGGCTAATTCCCATAAGGGGCAATCTACCATGGCCAATTCCCTTAACCTACACACCTTTAGACACTAAGGGGCAATTTAACATGGCTAATCCACCCTTAACCTGCACATCTTTGGAGTATGAGAGGAAATCCATGTAGACAAGGGGAGAATGTGCAAACTCCACGCAGACAGTCACCCAAGGCCGGAATCGCACCCGGGTCCCTGGCGCTGTGAGGCAGCAGTGCTCACCATTTTGAATTTGGAGTTTTAACCAGCTATTCCCAACTTAAAAGTAAACTTATGGTTTCTGATCTAGTTTTAATCTTGAATATTTGGTGGGATGCTCTTTCAGAGATTCGGGGCAGATGACATTTTTCTGCCCTGTAGGAATTCTATAGAGTCATTTTGATTTGATTGTTGTAGGTTGGCCTTTCCCCTTAAAATGCATTTCACATTTGCAGCTACAAGTTCCAAATTGTAATCGGAGATTTTAATGAAATGAAACCAGTACCTTTATTCTGTACTGTGTACGGGTTGCTAACAACCCGGGTTTTAATGTTTTTGTTCATTTTTATAATCTTGCTTTGTGTTGACACGGACATCCGCTGCGTTGCAATGTCATTCCTGGGTTCCTGTTTTCTAAGTTTTGTAAACTTTTGCCAGGCAGTTATTGGCCTGAATCATTTCATAGCATTCATTCATGCAACCACAAATTGAAGAGTGGGAGTGTCACAGATTCTTGGCACTTTAGATCATGTAAAAACCCTGGCGGTTTCCATCCAATCCGAGACTTTTTAAGGTCCTTAATCTTTCTCTCTCCCTCTTTCACTCTTTTAATATTCGGGATTTATGTAGTGGCTGCAGGGTGATGACGGTAGATGTGGAGAAGGAATTAAGGGGCCAGGTTTGATCTCTTGATACGTCAGTGGCTTTTGAGTTTAGATTTCAGGGAAGCCTCGCCTTTTGAGGTGTTTGGGTGAGTTTTTCAGGGAAGTTTCGCGTCCTGCGGGTTTTGGCTGAGTTTCGAGTTGCAGGCGAGCACGGAAAGGAAGGAGTTCCCGTGCCGGCTATGGCTTCATGTTGGCGGCGTTTGTCTTTCTGTCGCTGTGTCTGCTGTCTGTCCGAGGATGAGAAAGTGGCGTCAGACATCAACAAAAAAATCAACAAGGCATTACAGCAGCATAAACAGCAACGGAAGAGGGAACTCAAACTCCTGCTGCTAGGTAAGAGAGAGAGAGACAGCATGCTGTTGTTCATACAACCATTTCACCCCAAAGACTTAAAACTCTTTCATTTCTCCAATTAATCATCAATAATGCTGCTTAGTTTCTTTATTAGTGTCACAAGTTAACATTGCAATGTGAAAATCCCCCAGTCGCCACCCTCCGGCACCTGTTCGGGTACACTGAGGGAGAATTCAGCATAGCCAACGCACCTAAACGCACTTCTTTTGGAAACTGGAGCACCCGGAGGAAACCGTCACACACACATGGGGAGAACATGCATATAGATAGTCAGCCAAGGCAGGAATTGAACCCGGCTCCCAGGTATTGTGAGGCAGCAGTGCTAACCACCGAGCCACCCAGAGATAGTTTTAAAAGGTTTGAAATGTCAGCTTTAGGAACTCTTATTTTCCCAATACAGAAAGGAGTTTTGCCACCAAGTAACTAAAAGTTCAAATGTAACGTGGTTATATTTGAATCTTAGACTTCTGCTTTGCAGCTGAGAAGTTGTGTTTCTGGTGTGAGAATTTTATGCTTGTGGGCAAATGCAGTCAGTTATTAAATTCACAAGTCAGCTTATATTCACTCTGCAATGACGTTTCTGTGAAAATCCTCTAGTCATCACACTCTGGTGCCTGTTTGGTTACACTGAGGGAGAATGTGCCCAATACACCTAATCAGCATGCCTTTTAGACTATGGGAGGAAACGGGAGCACTTGGAGAAAACCCGTGCAGACATGGGGAGAATGTGCAGACTCCACCCAAACAGTGACTCAAGCTGGGAATCGAAACCAGGACTTTGGCGTTATGAGGCATCAGTGCTAACCACTGTACCACCATGGATGGTCCATTCACCCCCCCCACTCCCAATTATAACATTATTTTTGAATGGGTGGCCAAACAAAAGGTGCCACAAGAAAAAAAATTCCATTCTTGCTGCTATTTTCATTCCCATTGCTGCTGCCCAAGTGCTTTACACTCAGGGAAAGGCTTTTTGAAGTGTAGTCACTGTTGTGATGTCGGAAATGCAGCAGCCAATTTGCACACAGCAAGATCCCACAAACAGCAGAGTGATCATGACTGGTCTTCTCAGGTGAGGGAGAAATATTTAGCTTGGCAGGTTTGCACTTACCTGACAGAGCAAACAATCACCTTGGTTTATTGTCTCGTCTGAAAGACAGTACCTCCAAGGAGGCAATCCTTCATCCTTTTATTTTCTTCACTATTTAATGGGTGTCACTGGCTAGGCCAGTATTTGTGAGCCACTCTAATTGCTCTTGAACAGAGTGGCTTACAGGGTCATTTCAGAGGGCGGTTAGGAATCTGATACATTGCTGTTGGTCTGGAATCATTTGTAGGCCAGACCAGACAAAGATGGCAGATTTCCTTCCCTAAAAGACATTTATTAACCATTCTTAAAGTTAAAGCTAATGCACAAAGTGGACCAGGCAAACACAAGTCCATTCCCTGTTTTCTCCAAAAACCAAATTGAATTTTTCTTCTCACTGGGACAATGGAGATTGAGGGCGACCTGATAGAAGTCATCAAGATTATGAGAGGCATGGACAGAGTGGATGGTCAGAAATTTTTTTCCCAGTGTGGAAGAGTCAATTATTCGGGGGCACAGGTTTAAAGTGCGAGAGGCGAGGTTTAAAGGAGATGTACCAGGCAGATTTTTTTATACTGGGGATAGTGGGCGCCTGGAACTCATTGCCAGGGAAGTAGTGGAAGCGGACACGGAAGTGTCTTGACAAATGCCTGAACAAAGAAAATTACAGCATAGGAACAGGCCCTCCAGCTCTCCAAACCTGCACTGACTGTGCCACCTGACTTAACTAAAACCCCCTCCCATCCCAGGGACCGTATTCCTCAATTCCCATCCTATTCATGTATTTGTTAAAACGCCCGGTAAAAGTCATTATCCTATCTGCTCCCACTATCTTGCTCTGGCAACGATTCCAGGGACCCATCACCCTCTATCTGGGGAAAAAAAAATCTGCCTTGTACATCTCCTGTAAACCTTGCCCCTTGCATCTTAAATCTGTGCCTCCCAGTAATTGACTTTTCCACCTTGGGAAAAAGCTTTTGTCTATCCACTCAGTCAATGCCTCTCACAATCTTGTAGACTTTTAGCGGGTTGCCCCTCAACCTCCCATAGGATGGGAATAGAGGGATATGGTCCCTGGCAGGGTAGGGGGTTTTAGTTCAATCAGGCAGTATGGTTGATGTAAGCACAGAGGCTGAAGGGCCTGTCCTTGTGCTGTAATGTTCTTTGAATTCAACTTGTGGTCCTCACAAGAGAGACGAACCAGATTCAAGCTGACAAGATGAGGCATTGCCTCCCATTTGGGCTTGATCCAGCACTTGATCTTAGCCAAAAGGCTGAACCAGACGGATATTTACAATGAAGATGACAGTTTCATGTCACCATTGAGATGAGCTCTACAATTCCATATTTAGTAACTGCACTCAAATTCCCCCAGCTGTTGGGATGTTCCCAGAACATTAGCATGTACCTTGATGACTAGCCCAATGACACTACCACTGCTGCACCACTTCATTGTCACTGCGCTGGGTGTGTTAGCCTCAGCTGCATGCTGAAGTCCCCAGAGCAGTGCTTCAATTCATAACCTCTGAGACACAGGCAGGAGCGTTACTCACGGAGCCACTGCTGACATGTTACTGCATGAATGTTGATGCGAAAATATTTGTGTAAGGCCAAGTGCCAGGTCCTGGCCTGGTCTTATTGGAATTAAACAGAATGAGATTGCAGAGAAGGAATTGTCTACAGCGCCTGTCTACAGCAATCTATCGACACTATAACCTTGTCTGGTATAAAACCACATGATAAAGATTTGATTTACTATTGTCACGTATTGGGATACAATGAAAAGTATTGTGTCTTGTGTGCTATACATACCATTCATAGAGTACATAGAGGAGGAAGTCAGGAGAGTGTGCAGAATATATGTATTAGTACATAGTGAAAAGTATTGTTTTTGTATATGCTATACAGACAAAGCATACTGTAAAATAAAGAAGGAAATGAGAGAGTGCAGAATGTAATGTTACAGTCATAGATAGGGTTTAGAGAAAGATTAACTTAGTGTGAGGTAGGTCCATTCAAAAGTCTGATGGCGGCAGGGAAGAAGCCCTTCTTGTGTCAATTGAAAAGGGATTTCAGACTTTTTTTTTCCTGATTGGAAAAGAGAGTGTCTGAGGTGTGTGAGATTCCATTAGATAAAGTACACTGCTGAACCGCTCCCCTGTATCTTCTGGCCTCACTGTTGGCAAAGTTGGAGCTGGGCAGGAACGAGTAATTGGGACAGTGACTTACCTGAAGCCTCCCAGCTGTGCCAGAGTTAGTTTCTGGGTGGAAAGGCCCAGGATCAGCCTTAAGTGGCCAATTAATAAAAATTTTTTTCCAGCGGGTTTTGAATTTTTGGAGCTCTCTTCCCCTGAGAGTGGTGCAGACAGCGTTAATGTATGTGCTTACTGCAGAAGCAGCTAGCTTCTTGACTAACACACCAGATTTGCCACCATTTAGTTGAATAGTGGAGCAGGCGTGAAGGCCTATTCCTGCTCCTAATTTGTATGTTTTTGTATCTCACTCCTGGTACTAACTGAGCCACAGGTGGGTTTGTCAGGATGTGCCATACACAACAGCTGAAACCATGTGGCTGGCTCGCCACCTTCTGGGGTGGTGGAGGTTCCTCAATCAAAGGCACCCACTGGACTGAAGAATGGACAGGGAAGGTACATGTGAGAGTCACCCTCCCTGCCCTTGCTGTTCTCCTCACAACACCTACTCTGTAAAACCCTCTCCCCTTTACTTACCTGTGTCCTGGGACACCACTGCCAGTGCCTCTTGGTTGGCACTGCTGAGCACAAGATGTGCCTGCTTCTGATTTGGCTGACGGTATTCGGGTAAGAGTTGGGGTGGAATTTTCCCATCCCCCTCGCCACAGGAATCGTGGTGGGTGGGACACAGATCACGCAAAGATCCATTGAGCTTAGGTGGGATTTTCCGACCCCTGCGACCAGAGAATCCCAGCCTTGGGGTCTTGATTCCAGGTTAAGACCCACTATTGGATTCTGCAGTGTCTGATAGGCTTGTGGTTTGATAGACCTTCCCAAACAGAGGCAGCGTGGGTCTCACCAGCTCTACAACCGGTTGGCAAGGTTTCAACAGGAACCCGCCCATTGTACTGGATTTTCTTTGATTATTGAATCGAGTGGAATACGCCCACCAGTCTCACATAATGAAACACATTAATCCACTGAGAAAGTAAAGCTCCTTATCCTATAATAAGCAAACATTCACCTCCGTGCTGGACAAATTGAGGCAAATTTACCTTCAGGCAATCAAGTACCAGTCTCTAATCAATAGCTGCAGCATAGTTACAGGCATAATTCCTGATCTCTCCAAGAAGCCAGATTGGAGCTTTGCAGTCCCATTAGGGTGGAGGCTATTGGTTGTAGGAAGCACAACTGCCAGCTGTAGCAGATTGAGGTGCCACACAGCTGGGTACCTGAGACTGTGGTGAGAAAGTCAGTTGAGCAGAGATTTTCAGTGTTTATTCTTTAGACAGAGCGTTGGACTGAAGCCCCTGATGTAACAGACATTTTCATTTCCTTATTTTGTTCCTTTAATCTAGTCATTTTTTTTTTAGACTTATTTCACATCCACATGGTCGAACTCTGCCTTTTTAGTCAGAACTTTTTGTTTATCTTGGAATATTAACCTTTAGAAATCCAACAAGCAAGTATTTGTAACTGCTGCAGAGTAAGTAAAAGTTTTTAATTTTCAAAATATATGATTTTGTTTGGCTTCTCTCCACCTCGTCCTCAGGCCTTACACTCAGCCTGGGGTGTGGTTCCATGAGCGATTTCTGATATTTCACGGTAGTGAACTTTGGCAACAACCTGATGGGGTGGGAGTCACATAGTGAAGCCAGACCCTGCCCATCCCAGCAGCGGAGAGGGGAGGGCTAGAGGGAACAATCAGAAACAAATGTTGGACCAATTTCCTGTCCTGTGTGGACAGTTGAGGCCAGCTGTTTGAGATAAGATTAGCTGAACTCAATCCATATTGGGATGAGACCCTGGTATCAGTAACTCAATAATTGGGTTTTCAACCCTTGCAAATTTTCCTGCAGTGATTTGGATTAAATTTTTAATCAACTAGAGACAAATGCAAGCAATCTGAGAGGGTGGCACAGTGGTTAGAGCTGCTGCCTCACAACACCAGGCACCAGGCTTCAATCTCCAGCTCTGGGACTGTATGTGTGGAGTCTGCATGTTCTCCTCGTGTCTGCTTGGGTTTCCTCCAGGCACTCTGGTTTCCTCCCACAATCCAAACGTCATGCTGATTGGGTGCATTGGCCATGCTAAATTCTCCCTCAGTGTACCCGAACACGTGCCGGACTGTGGCTACTAGGAAATTTTCAGGGTAACTTCATTGCAGTGTTAATGTAAGCCTACTTGTGACAAAAGATTTGCTGCATTTTCTGGTTATGTTTGTGGCATAAATATCACTAGAATTATAATTATATGTTTTACATAATCTTCCTGGTTATTTCATGTGGAGCAAAGTTGAACAAGGTACAAGGCGACAGTGTGCTCAGAGTGACCCTGGCACAGGCATGCTTTAAGCACAGAGTGGTTTTTGACATGTGGTTCATTCTATATGTTTGCTTTATTTGTACTTGGAATATTTGTACTTGCTGGTTAGGGCAGCATTTATTGCCCATCCCTAATTGCCTTTGAGAAGGTGATGGTGAGTTGTCTCCTTACCCCGTGCAATCAATGTGGTGTAGGTACACCCACAGTGCTGTTAGAGAGGGTGTTCCGGGATTTTGACCCAGTGACAGTGAAGGGATGGCGATATAGCTCCAAATCAGAGACCGATTGCCACGAGGGTAGATATATTGGCGAACTGATGGCAGTAACGCATTGGGGTCGGTTGGGCAGAGCAGTTGAAGGCAGGAGGCCATGTGATGGATACCTCCTGGATTGTGTCTGTGCAGAGTTGGTGACCCTAAACACCACACCTATGCCATGAGCCAGGTTCTGCTATGAAAATAACAGTGTCGCTTTCAGTGTTCACCGCTGTTTACACACACATTTAATAGCAGCTGTTAGCAAGCACATGTCTGCAATTAAATGGGAAAATTAGAAGTTGTTGTCTAAGGTAGTGTTCCTCAATGTGCTCCCTCTAAGTGGTATCTCATCATTAGATTTATCTTGCAACTATATTCAACAATGTGCAGTTATTGTTTGATATTGTAGATAGGGACTAAGTGGCAAAGAAAGTTTGGGTTAGTCCAGTCCAGCCTAATTATACCTTTAATGGCACAGTGAGGCTTAATTACTGCCAAAAATTTCCCTGACATTGAAAATTAAATTTTACAAATGTGGGCCAGATTACTCCCAAAAAAATTCTCAGTCCCCAATTCACATGAAAAGAGGAGTAACTCTCGCTGATTTTTTTGTTTAAGTGTGGTTTTCAGATTAAATCTCCCACACAGTACCCTAGTGGGATACCCTCTAACAATCAGTGGGCAGGGCCTATTCCTGCCTGAGAGGTTGGCAGTATAGCACTGAGCGAGCAGAGTGGAGATCGGCGCACACATACTGGTCCTGCATTGTCACCCTCCAGATCACTGGCCAGCCCAACATCACTAACTTGCCCTCACCTAATCCCCCTCTCACGAACTTGCCTCCTGGCAAGCTCTAATCTCCCCAAAACCACCCCCCTCCTCCTCCATCTAGCCAGTTTGAATTGTCCAAGCTCCCCCTCATCTCGCAGCCCCTTGGCAGCCACCATTCCCCAACCAAATGGCCAGCTCCGATCATTATCCTCCCTTCCTCTGCCTATGATCCAAATACAGAATGGCAGTGAGCATCCTCCTCCCCCCTCCCCCCCCCCCCCCCCCCACCGATTGTGCCCTCAATGCCCCTGCCCCCTCTGCACTGCCTGATGCCCAGTGAGCAGTGTCAGGGTGCCTCTTGGGCAGTGCCAGTTTGGAACTTCCAACAGCACTGAGGGTGGCCAGGACATACAATATATCCTGGATGGGGGACTTACCATCACCACAGACCATGTCCCCCACCTCTGACCTCCTGGGGGGGCCTCAATGGATTCTCTTCACTCCAGTGGGGTTGGTCACCTGCTCCCTGTTAGGGGGAAGCAGTTGTAAGCTCTGCTGGAGTGAACCATTCCTGGCCTAGGGATGGGGGTTGGGGGTAGAGACACACCAGTGGGCCTGGACATTCCAGATTTCCACATGGTAATCAGCTCTGAGCCAACTTATGGTGATTTTCTCTGAAAATCTTTGGCTGGGAGATGCACGCAGGCCGTGGCGCCCAGTGGGGAGCTGGCTGAATGGCCTCCGCTGATGTTTCCTGGCCCACTGCATTGCTTGAGCAGAGCAGTGGGCTGTGAGAATTGCACCCAGTGGAGTCTCAATCTTATAGGTTCTAATTATTGTTGGAGATTTTAAACTATACAATTAGTATTTGTTGAAATTCTATTTTGTCTTTTTTTTCTCTCTCTCATCTGCATTGGGAAGGGAGTAGCATTGTGGTATTGTCACTGGACTAGTAATCCAGAGACCCAGGTCAATACTCTATGGCAAATGGTGGAATTTGAATTCAATAACAATCCTAGTTAAAAATATAATGACGACCTTGAAACCATTGTTATTGCCGTGCAGTCTGGTTCACATGTCCCTTAGGGAAGGAAATCCACCATCCTTACCTGACTCACAACAATGTAGTTGATGTTAAATGGACTTACAAAGCCACTCAGTTGTTTCCAATCACTATAAAGTCAAAACAATGAATGAAGCCAGATGCACCACCTGGCATCGATCTAAGAACCAGAAAGGACAAGGCAAACCCAGCCTGTTAACTGTGTAAAATCCTCCTTGCTAACATCTGGGGGGGTTTTGTCAACACTGAGACAACTGTCTCTCAAACCAGCCTCCCATCTATCGATTCTGTCTACATTTCCCGTGTCTCGGCAAAGCAGCCAGCATAATTAAGGACCCCAGACGTTCTCTCTTCCGTCAGAAAAAAGATATAAAATTCTGAAGTCACGTACCAACTGATTTAAGAACAACTTTTTCCCGGCTGCTGTCAGATTTTTGAACGGACTTACCTTGCACTAAGTTGATCTTTCTCTGCACCCTAGCTATGACTGTAACACTACATTCTGCGTTGTCTCCTTTCCTTCCCTTTGAACAGCGTGCTTTGTCCATATAGTGTGTAAGAAACAATACTTTTCACTGTATTAATACATGTGACAATAATAAATCAAATCCAACAATCTGATGTAGATATATTCACAGGATCGTGCCTTACAGACAATGGGCCCAATTTTACATTTTCATTCCAAGTGCTGAACCTGGGCGCAGTTCAGATGTGACTTGGAAATCTGCTCTCAGGTGCCCCCATACACACCCTGCCTGGGAAAAAAGAAATCACGGGTCTGAATTGTGTTGTGGGCGGGGCTTATTGCGCTCGAAATGCTACAGCTCTGATTGGAGCTTTGAACTGCGCACATGCAGTGAAGTAAAATTGGAAAAACATGTCCTTATCCACAAAAAGCAGATTAAGCAGCCCAAGAGCAAAATGCAGGAGCGATGGTCCCCACAGCCTTTGCCCCACTTCAAAACATAACTGTCCCCTCATCCAACCCACCTCCCTCTTTGCCCCCCCCCCATCAGAGAATGATCCCATCTTCCCCCCCCCCCCCCCCCCCCCCACACCAGAAAACAATTGGGTGTCCCTCCCTCCCTTTCCCCCACCCCTCACCCCACCTGGAAGCGACCTGGCCCCTCTTCCTCCTTCTTCTCCCCCTGTGCCACTATGCTGCCCCCAGTGTTCAATTGTTATTTAAGCAATTGGTTATCAAATATCTGATAATGGATATGGAAAAGCTTGTTCCTGTTTGAGGAGCAGTTGTTAGGTGGTGTAAAACACTGTTAAAAAGACAGTTGGGGGCGATAGAAAGGGACTCTGTTGCCATTGGGAAGTTTGGTAATAATGTTGGTGATCCACTTGGCAGCTGGGAGAAAGGGAAAAATTGATTAACAAGGAGAGACCGAACAGTCACGGAAAGAAATGGGAGAAAGGAAATATCTTAAGAGATCTCGGATTCAAAATGTAGCAATCTGACTGAATGATTTCTACAAATGGGAACAGCACCAACAATGGTCTTTAATCTCACAAGACACTGTGATCTTTTACTGAATGCTACTACTGTCAGCTGTTTAATGTGACGATCCACTGAACCAAATATGTCAAATCAATATTAAAATGTTTTATTTCAACGGTAGCTAAGTCTTGACAGAAGGATTTTTAAAACATTAGGTGGTGGTTGCTGTTTTTGATTAAAATTTAATTTGGCCTAGGGGTCTTGAAGTTGGAGTGACTATGGCAGTGACTATTGGATAGCTGGAGTTTGGGAGTTTGATTGTGAAAGCCTTTTTAGGTGTTGTCAGAATGTGCAGAGTTCTGATAGGCTGAAATGTTTCAAGTCTGAACAGATAAATGTATTCAGTATAGCAGATGGATTTAATTAATTTTTTTTGTTTATTCTTTCACGGACAGTGGGATTCGCTGGCTGACCAGCATTTATTGCCCATCCCTAGTTATCATGAACTGAGTGACTTGCTTGGCCATTTCAGAGGGCAGTTGAGAGTCAACCACATTGCTGTGGCTCTGGAGTCACATGTAGGTCAGACCAGGTGAGGTTGACAGTTTTGCTCTCCTGAAGGGCATTAGTGAACCAGATGGGTTCTTCTGACAATCAACAATGGTGTCATGGTCATTAGTAGATTCTTAATTCCAGATACTTTTCATTGCATTTAAATGCCACCATCTGCTATGGCAGGATTCGAACTTGGGTCCCCAGAACATTAGCTGATTTTCTGGATTAATAATCTAGCAACAATCCCACCTTGCTATCACCTCCCCGCTTGTTCATTAGTATTCTCGGGCAGGTGAAAAGTTCACAGATCTTGCTGATTGAGGAAGCAACCCTTTTTTGTTCTGAGGTCTGAGGACCCAAAACAGGAATAGCCTTTCTTCAAATCTTTAACACACTCTGCTGCACAGAGACAGAGCTTTCTAAGCACAGCCCCATGCAATTCTATAAAACACCCACTCACCAAAGACTCAGTTACAGGAATCAGGGAACTTCTTGATTGACATGGGGAACACCCAACTCCTTTAGAGCAGCCAAACAAAGACAGAAAGTGCTGGAAATAGCAGGTTATGGCAGTGTCTTTGGAGAGAGGCACAAAATTAACTTTACAGGTCCTGAATTCTGATGTAATGCTGTTGAACTGAAATGTTAACTTTGTTTTTCTTTCTGTAGATGCTACTGGACTTGCTCAGTCTTTTCAGCATTTCTATGTTTTGTTTATTGATTTTGGATTCCTAGTATCCACAGTATGTTGCTTTTGCCTTGAGGCTACTGGATTTGCTTGTTTTCTGTTTGCATGTTCTGCATTTATTAAGTACCAGTAGCAGCTTCACTGCAGTAGTCATAGCAGAAGGAGGCCATTCGACCCATTGACCCTGCACTGATAACAATCCCACCCTATGCTCTATCCCCAGAACCCCATACATTTACTCCATTAATCCGTCTAACCTACACATCCTGGGACACGACGGGCAATTTAGCACGGCCAAACTAAGCTGCACATTTTGGACTGTGGGAGGAAACTGGAGCATTCAGGGGAAACCCATGCAGACACAGGGAGAATGTACAAACTCCACACAGACAGTGACCCAAGCCAGGAATCAAATGCAGGTCCCTGGAGTCGTGAGGCAACAGTGCTAACCACTATGCCATGCCAAATATTAAATATTAATATTAAATCGGAAGACACAGTTCCATGTGAAATCAAAGGGTATAATTACATGACCCAGCCCCCCCTCTTGTGGCACAGTGGTTAGTACGGCAGCCTCACAGCTCCAGGGATCCAGATTTGATTCCGGCCTTGGTGTGGAGTTTGCACATTTCCCTGTGTCTGTGTGGATTTCTCCGGGTGCTCTGGTTTCCTCCCAGAGCCTAAAGGCATGCAGATTTGGTGGATTGGCCACCAAATTATTTCTTTAATTTGTTTAATTTCTTTAAAAAAAGAAAAATTATTTCTTTAAGGTCCCAAAGTTTAAAATGTTTATTTATTTATTTGTGCCACAAATAGGTTTATATTAACACTGCAGTGAAGTTACTGTGATAATCCCTGGTCGCCACACTTGGCACTAGCTTGGCTACACTGAAGGAGACTTTAGCATGGCCAGTGTGCCTAACCAGCACGTCTTAGAATAATAGAATCATAGAACCTTACAGTGCGGAAAGAGGCCCTTCGGCCCATCAAGTCTGCACCGACCACAATCCCATTCAGGCCCTGTCCCTATATCTCTATATATTATTACCTGCGAATCCCTCTAACCTAAGCATTTTAGGACACTAAGGGACAATTTTAGCATGGCCAATCAACCTAACCTGTACATGCTTGGACTGTGGGAGGAAACCGGAGCACCTGGAGGAAACCCACGCAGACACAAGGAGAATATGCAAAATCCACTTAGACAGTGACCCGAGCCGGGAATTGAACCCAGGTCCCTGGAGCTGTGAAGCAGCAGTGCTAAGCACTGTGCTACTGTGCTGCCCTGAGATGGATTGGCCACGTTAGATGTATGGGAATGGAGGCGGAGGAGAGGGCCTGGGAGAGTGCCATCTTTCGGACTGTGAGGAAACTGGAATACCTGAGGAAATCCACGCAGACATGGCGAGAACAGAGCCTCACAGATAGTGATCCCAGCCAGGAATCAAACCCAGGTTCTTGGTGCCATGAGGCAGCACTGCTAACCACTGTGCCACCGTGCTGCCTTTAGATGGATTGGCCATGGTAGATGTGTGAGGTTACAGGGGTAGAGGCGGAGGAGAGAGCCTGGGTAAGGTACTCTGTCAGAGTCATTGCAGACTCAATGGGCTGAATGGCCTCTTCTGCACTGTAGGATTCTATGATATTGATTCTCCTCCCTCTTCTTCCTTTTTTCCTTCTCTTGCATAATTTCTCTATCTTGTTTATTTCTAAATTAATTACTTACCTTCCTACAGAATCCTTTTTTTTTGCTGTACAAGTGTTGATGTGTTTAACTCACCTTTCTATTGCTGCTGCAATAATTGCACAATTCACCTTAGAGCTGGATGAACTTCTGTTAAGAATGATTCTATTTGTCTGAAAAATAGCTTTGAAGACCAATTTCCCTGTCGATTCAGAAGATCAACGAGGCCACAAAACCCTAATGGCAGAAGTGAACATTCGGCAAAGCAAGTGAATTTATCCATGGGGCTGTGTTAATTATCACAAAAACAAATCTTGCACCTGAAAGCCCTTTAGATGTATTTGCAAATAGAATATATTGGATGAACGTATTCATTCTGAGGCCATGGTGGGGAGTTGACCTCAAACGATACATGGATAGTAAATGCAGTTAAAACCACGGCGGCACAGTGGTTAGCACTGCTACCTCACAGAGCCAGGGATCTGGGTTTGATTCCTGCCTCGGGTCACTGTCCATGTGAAGTTTGCACATTTTCTTTGTGTTTGTGTGGGTTTTCTCTGGTTTCCCCTCCATACTCCAAAAAATGTGCGGGTTAGGTTGAGAAATACTCTATACAGACAAAACATACCATTCACAGAGAAGGAAATGAGAGATTGCAGAAGGTAGTGTTACTGTCGTAGCTAAATTGTAGAGAAAGATCAACTTAGTGTGAGGTAAGTCCATTGCAAAATCTGGTAGCAGGGAAGAAGCTGTTCTTGAATCAGTTGGTACGTATCCTCAGACTTTTGTATCTTTTTCCTGACGGAGGGAGGTAGAAGAGAGAATGTTCGCGGTGAATGGGGTCCGTAATTATGGTGGTTGCTCTTCTGAGGCAGCGGGAAATGTAGGCAGAGTCAGTCAAAGAGTCTGGTTTGTTGAGGGATTGGGCTACATTCGCAACCTTTTACAGTTTCTTGTGGTTTTCAGCAGAGTAGGAGCCATACCAAGCTGTGACACAACCAGAAAGAATGCTTTCTGTGGTGCATCTGTAAAAGTCGGTGAGAGTCGTAGCTGACATGCCAAATTTCCCTGGATTCAGACGCTTCCTCTATGGCAAAATTATTCCCCGATTGCTTGCCTGCCAGCAGCTCAGAAACTGAGTGAAAGGCATTCTGACTGAGACTGTCTTTTCTGTGACCATGTGAGCAAGTGCAGACATGTATTGGCAGCTATCTTGCACAACCATCTTGAGATACTAAAAGACAGTGTTAAATTTCTTAACATCCTGTCATCTTAAAATAGTTTTTTTTTGTTTTTATTTCTTTCAAAATCACTTGAATTATGCTGCTCATGCAGTTTTGGTCAATAGATTTCTGTTCTTTATCTAGATTTATAACATAAACATGAAAGAGGTTAAAAAAATCTAAATAAATGGAATTATCTTCATGTGCTGAACTGTACAATTGGTACTAGCCTTTAGACATTGAAGAAAGGTTTGCATTTAGATAGCACTTACTGTTTCTCACAGAAATGTCTCAAAGCATTCTGCATCTGTCACTTATCACTGGGTCAAAATTCTGAAACTTCCTTCCTAACTGTGCACTTACACTGTAGGGACTGTAATAGGAAGACAGCTCCCCACCACTTTCTCAAGGGCAGTTACAAGTGGACAATAAATGCTGGCCTAGCCAGTGATGCCCACATCCCGTAAATGAATAAAGACATTTCAGGAAGTCCTTCTCCACATCTCTAAAACAGCAGGAAGATAAAGGGGCCTGTTGACCTTTCTTTTGGGTGATTCTGATTGAAGTCGGAATATTGATCAGGATATAATCAGAACATCCTGACCTTCAAAGGTGTCACAAGATCACTTTCAATAGTACAGATGGATGAGGCCTCAGTGTAATATCTCATCTGGAAAACAGCAGATCTGAGAATGCTTCAAATCCTCCTGCATTGGAGTATCAGTCTAGATTATATATATTCAAATTCTGGTGGGAGATTTGAATCATACAATCCTCTGAGTCAGGAATTTCACCAGCTGAGGCTACCTAATATACATGAAACACGCAGTTAATTTTCTTTAGACCACAGATTCATTAGCATTCAACTTCTCCTATTTTTAAATCTTTTTCAGTTCCTGCCACTTGGTGTGCTAAGGTCATGTTAACCTCATACAAGGCTCCGACAGATGTACCAAATATTTCCTTTATCACCATTGAGAAAGATGTCTGTTGTATAAATCAGACCGTAATGGATGCAACACTTGATTATTACTGTGCTTCTTCTCTGGCAGTCCCTCAGGGTCGGGGATGACTTGCTTCCACTCTGAGGAGGTGGATTCTGCAGTGGCTGAATAGTCCATCCTGGAACTTCAGGTTTGGCAGGCAGTGTCTGATGGGGTGGGTGGGAGAGACACTCTGAATTCTGCACTCCTTTCCACTGGTTACATGTGGCCTCTGTGTGCTCCACCTAGTGATGCACCAGGTAATTGGCACCTTTGTAGATGGTTCTTCTCCAGTTTGTGAGCAGGCAAGTGATTCCCTTGTGTCGATGCAGATGTTGCATTTATTTAGGGAGCTTTCAAAGAAGCCTTGTAGTGTTTCCTCTGCCCTCCTCTTATAGCTTACTATTGCTGTGTTCAGAATAGAGCACTTTCTCCACGAGTCTTGTGCCCATCACAGCTGGTCGAGTGTGAGCTGTGCCTTGATACTGGAGATATTGGTCTGCGAGGGTGCGTGTATCCTGCCAATGGATTTGTAGGAGTTTGCAGAGGCAGTGTTGCTGATATCTCTCCAGGGGTTTGAGCAGTCTGCTGTACATTGTCCCTGTTTCTGATGTATTCAGAAGGATAGGGATCATGAGCTTGGTGCTGGATCTGAGGTCTCAGTTTTCAAACACTCTGTTCCTCAGACTTCACTGGCACATTGAAGTCCATATTGAATTTCATCATCCATATCTGCTACTGTCGAGAGGAGGCTCTGTAGATTTGGGAAATGACCCACATTCTCCATGGGCTCACTGTGAAGCTTGATAGTCATGAGCAGTTTTGTATGGCAGGAGTGGGCTGACAGAGAACACTTGTCTAAAAGCCCATCCTTTCATATACCCCTGTAAATGCATCGACGATGGTTTATACTTTGCCTCTGAGTGTGCGCAGACATGAGCATCATCTGCATATGCAGCTCGATGACAGAAGTTAGGACAGTCTTGACTCTAGCCTGGAGATGTCAAATGTTGAACAGTTTCTCGCTTGTCCAATATGTTAGCTCTGTTCTGGTGAGGAATTTCAGAGCAGTGGAGTGGAGTGTTGCTGCAAGGAAGATGGAGAAGATAATTAGTGTGATGACGCAGCCCTGTTTGACCCCAGTTTGCGTTTGTATTATCATATAACAACACCGTCTGGTCTAGAGGGTCCCCAGGAATCAAACACTAGCAGTTGGACAACAGAAATAACTAATTGAGCTGAATGGATTTTAAGAAGACAAAATTTCCATTTAAATTCTGAATCATTGCGGTAAATTTGACCAATGCAAGTGAGCAAATAGATTGTAGTGAATCAACAGCCTATTTCTTACAATAGAATCCCTGGAGTGCAGAAGGAGGACGTTTTGCCCATCGAGCCTGCACTGACAACAATCTCACCTAAACCCTATTCCTGTAACCCCCATACATTTACCTGGCTTAGACCCTGATACTAAGGTGCAGTTTAGCACAGTCAATCTACCTAACCCACATCTAGACAAATCCCACACACTCTGTCACCTGAGCTCAGAATTGAAGCTATGTCCTTAGCTCTGTGAGATAGCAATCTAACCACTATGCCACCAATGCCCTTCTCTGTATTGGAATTATAACATTCCTGAGAACGGAGAGTGTCTTTCCCGGTGCATCGTGTCAAAGACCTTCGGAGAGTGCACTGAAATTGTAACCTTGAACTACGGAACTGGGACTTCTTCATCTAAGCAAGAAGAAAGGTTACAACAAGCTCAGCCAAGTTGACATCACTGAAGGAGTGTGGCTTTTATCTAATGCATAAATCTGGTAGAATGAAAGTTATCTTTTAAGAAGCTTGACAGGTTCTACAGGTGCCAGTTGTTGCATATGCAGGTCAAGCAATATTCCGAGAAAAGTAAAACATTGAAACATTTTAATCTGTGTTAAAAGAAGCACACAGTGCTGTTTAAAGTTGTTTTAAATTGCAGCACATATAAGGATAAGAAGATTAGAGGCAGTGAGGTCAGAGATATCACTGTGTTTGTCTTGGCTCTTCATGCCCTCTTCCACAATCAGAGTTTACGATAATGCAAAAGCCCAAATTATCTCCCTCACTGTGGAATTTCGGACCCCCCACACCCCCGCCCGACCAGCAAGGCATATTTCTATGGGGTTGTAATGTAATGTGATAACTTCACATGTGCTGTTTCCGTACCCATTTCCTGTCTCAAAGTTACAGTCAATTCTCGAGGGAGGAAGGTCAAGGTGTCATTTTTGCTGGTCACTCCTCCACTGTTCAGCATTCCCTTTAAATAAAGGTGGTTGTTGCTGCCTTCTATACTTTTCAAAAAAAAAATTAGGGAGTGAATGTGAAAATATACTTCAGAATCATATCACTGAAGTTTCGGTCAACTCCATTGGAGCACAATGGACAGTCTGTGAAACAGGCTTGCAGGGAATCAACAACCAGTGTCTCAACTGTGTCAGTTTTTATTATCCTTGGAAAATGTTGCTGTAATTGTTAAACAAGTAAAAGTGACTGTGAGTCTAAGAAACAAATCGCCAAGAAGATTTGAATCATCGTTCTGTGAGCTTCAGTGGAAATAACACCAAGCACAGCACGGTGACACAATGGTTAGCACTGCTGCCTCACAGCACCAGAGATCTGGGTTCGATTCCCAGCTTGGGTCACTGTGCAGAGTCTGCACATTCTCCCTGTTTCTGCATGGGTTTCTACCAAAAGCTCTGGTTTCCTTCCATAGTCCAAAGACGTGCTGGTTAGCTGAATTGGCCATGCTAAATTCTCCCTCAGCGTATCTTTTGAATTCTCTACCCCAGAGGACACTCCATCGTAGAATACATTGAAGGCTGGGATAGGAAGAAGTTTGGTCTCTCTGGGAAATAAGGGAAATGGACAGAAAAATGGAGTTGGAACCCAAAAGTCAGCCAGGACCATATTGAAAAGTGGCTGAGCCTTTGAGGGAGTTATTTCCCCTCATCTCAGTCCGAAATGATGGACCCACTATCCTGAGGCTGTACTCCCCTGTTTTAGACTCCCTCTAAGAAGTCTCACAACACCAGGTTAAAGTCCAACAGGTTTATTTGGTAGCAAAAGCCACTTGCTTTCGGGCTTCTGACTCTTCATCAGGTGACTGGGGAGTTCCGATCACAAACAGAGGATGTAAGGGCACACACAGTTTACAGAATACTGATTAGAATGTGAGTTTTTACAGCTAATCAAGTCTTAAAGTTGCAGACAATTTGAGTGGACATTTGAACTCCCTGACCAGCAGGAATGAACACTCAGGGTCAAAACCCTTCAGGGTTTTGCTGGTTTCATTGAGATCACCCCTCATCCTTCTACACTCCTGGGAATGTAAGCACAATCTATTCAGCCTCATGTCACAGAATAATTTTGTTTATTTATTAGCATCACAAGTAAGGCTTACATTCACATTGCAATAAAGTTAAAGTGAAAATCCCCTAGTTGCCACACTCTGACACTGAGGGAGAATTTAACATGGCCAATGCACCTAATCAGCATGTCTTTTGAATGGAGCACCTGAAGGAAACTCACGCAGACACAGGGAGAACTTGCAGACGCTACACAGACAGTGACCCATGCTGGGAATTGAACCCAGATCCCTGGCACTGTGAAGCAGCAGGGCTAACCACTTGTCACCATGCCACCATCTCACAAAGACTTTGGGAGGAAACCAGAGCACCTAGAGGAAACTTGTGCAGATACGGGGAGAATAAGTAAACTCTATACAGACAATGATCCAAGCCAGGAATTGAACCTAGAACTCTGGTGCTGTGAGACAGCAGTGCTAACCATTGTGCTGCCACCCCCTTTACATCACGCACCAATCTAGTGAACCTTCACAGTCCTGCCTTCAATGCAAGGATATCCCTTCTTAAACGTGGAGGCCAAAACTGCATACTTTACTCCAGGTATGTTGAATATGTTTAAGTCAGGGGTAGATAGATTTCAGATAGACAAGGGAATTAAGGGTTATGGGAAGCAGGCGGGAAAGTGGAACTGATCCACTTCAGATCAGCCATGATCTTAATGAATGGCGGGACAGGCTAAAAGAGCTAGATGGCCTACTCCTGCTCCTATTTCTTATGTTCTTATGCTCTTATATGAGCAGGATCTTCTGGCTGTTCATGCCGGTGAAGTTTTTCACTATGATCGATGGCTCACTGCCACCACAAGCTTCCTGGCAGCATAGGGTGGATTCAGTGGGAAATCCCATTGACAGCAGCGGGATCGGAAGATCCCCTCACTGGCCAATGGCAAGCCACCTCCTGCCATTGGGAAACACGTACAGGGAGCCTCCCTGTATATGTAAATATGGGAATATCTGGCCCATTGGCATTCCAGTTTCTGACTTTGTACCTGAAGCACTCGAGAAGTGGAGTAGAATTTGTAAATAAAGAGAATCTGGTGATGGAACATGGACCTGTGAGGGGTTATAAAAGCAGCCAGTATAATCAAGGATCCCACGCATCCAGCACATGTTCTGTTCCATCTTCTTTCATTGGGACAGGGATACAAAAGTCTGAGAACACGTACCATCGACTCTGGAACAGCTTCTTCCTGCCACCATCAGACTTTTGAATGAACTGCTATCTATCAAGCTGATCTTTCTCTACCCCAGCTATGACTGTGTTCTGCACCCTTTCCTTCCCTTTTCTCTATGTACTCTATGAACAGTATGCTTTGTCTGCATAGTGCATAACAAGCAATACTTTTCGCTGTAAACTAATACACGTGACAAATCAAATTATTTCACCCCAGAATGGATGATTCAGACTGATTTAATCTGGGACAAAATTAATTCATGCTTGGAAAAATATGGGCTTATAAATGAAAATCAGCATTGATTTATTAAAGAAAAGTCATATTTGAATAACTTGATTGAGGTTTTTGCTGCTGGAACAGAGAGGGTTGAAGGAATGGTGTCATTGTATGTATACACACTTCCAAAAGTCGTTTGAGAAACCCAAAAGATTCTACATCGAGCCTTCAGGAAATGATTTTCATTAGAAAAATGGCAGCAGGTGATAGGTGGACCTGCTCCTGATCCACCTATCACCATATTCAAATGGACTTGGAACCAGGTAGACTAAGTGGGCAGGCAGCCTGCCTGCCTGTCAGGACCCAGATGCAATTTTCAGATACCAGTAAGAGGGGTGTTTTGTTTTGATCATTTGTGGGATGTGGGTTTAACTGGGAAGGCCAGCATTTGCTAATCATTTTTCAGTGTTCTTAACTGACTTATTTATCCATTTCAGAGGCAGGTATATAAGTCTTGAGCGCATTTCTGTGGGTCTGGAGTCACATTTAGATCTGATCAGACAAGGACAGTAGATTTCCTGAGTGAACCAGATTGTCATTAAAAATCTATCAGTAGTTGTAATGTTTGCCATTACCCTGCGAGCTTTTCAATTGCAGTCTTAAGTAATTGACTGCGTTTAATTTTCACAGTTATCATGATGGGATTGGGACTCTTGTCTCCAAATCATTAATCTAGGCTTCAGGATTAATATTGATCCTCATGCACAATCCACAGCTCGGAGTAGATGTAGTGCACACTAACCAGTGGCCCTTAAAGAAGTTCCGCAAATTGCCCTACAGAACTCCTTTGAGACTAACTTCACTAAATTTTCTTGACCCTCTGCTGCTTTTGTCATTTGGAACTCCACCTTGCCTCTCCTAAGTTTGCTCTTCTCAGTCTCAAACTTTTTGTTTTTCAGTTTATAGTGTTTACTCATTCTGATTTCTGTATCGAGTTTTGCTTCTTTGTTCTTGTTTTAGTGTACATCTGCTTCTCATTTCATTTCAGGGCTGCTTTTGATCTTTGGTATTTTGTTGACCTCTGGCTTTCCAAATGCTTCTTCTTTTCATAATACCATAACTAGCCTCTCCTTTCCTCTAGTACCATTGGAACATAAAGTTTATTTATTTGTTACAAGTAGGCTTGCATTCACACTGCAATGAAATTATTGTGAAAAATCCCCTGGTTGCCACAGTCTGGTGTCTGTTTGGATACACTGAGGGAGAATTTAGCATGGCCAATGCACCTAACCAACACATCTTTGCACTGTAGGAGGAAACCTGAGCACCTGGAGGAAACCCACCCAGACATGGGGAGAATGTGCAAACTCCACACAGAGAGTGACCCAATGGAATCCAGGTTGCTGGTACTGTGAGGCAATGGTGCTAACCATTATGCCAACATGCCGTCTCAAAGGGTGAGATTCTCCGGCCTCCCAGCTACATGTTTCCTGCTGACGGGAATGTGGATGGATTCTCTGGTGCCACAGCTGTCAATGGAAATTCTCACCAACACCAGTCCATCCCGGCAGGAAACCCACGTGCGGGGCTGAGCTGCCAGCTGGGTGGGCGAATCCCGCCAGCCTGAACAACCAAATAATTCAGCCCTAATCCTTCTATAGACAGATCAAAGGCCACTTAGTTCAACAGATGCCATCTCTTTCCTTAACGAAAACTGCACCAGGACCCGATAGAGGTTTATAAGATGTTGAGAGGAATAGATAGAGTAGATTCTCAGAGGCTATTTCCCAGGGCTGAAATGGTCACTACGAGAGGACACGGGTTTAAGGTGCTGGGGGGCAAGTACAGAGGAGATGTTAGAGGTAAGTTTTTCACTTAGAGGGTGGTGAGTGAATGGAATCGGTTGCCGTCAGTGGTGGTAGAGGCGAACTGGCTGGGGTCTTTTAAGAGACTTCTGGATAAGTACATGGGATTTAATGAGATTGGGAGTTACTGATAGGTCTATGGCCTGGTAAGTATAGATATGATCAGCAAAACTTGTGGGCCAAAGAGCCTGTTTGTGCTATAGTGTTCTATGTTCTATTTCTCTCCAGATCTGGTTGATCCCTGAGTCCATTAGTACAATCTCTTCTTTGACTGTCCTTTAACTTATTCCATTTGTATTATCGTTTTGTTAAAGACAGGCATTGCCTGATTTCTTTTTTCACTCTTAACCTTTCTGATGTTTGATTTATTATTCCTATTATTTGTACCTTCATCAAATTCAGTTTAACTCTTTCTTGTGATGGGGGCATCACTGGTAAGGTCAGCATATGTTGGCCATCGCTAACTGCCCCTTGATCTGAGTGGTTTGATAAGATCTTTGTCAGAGAGCAGTGAAGAGTCAACCCCATTAGGGTGCCTGGAGTTACACCTAGACCGGACCAGGTAAAGGCAGTAGCTTTCCTTCCTCAAACTGTTTTTATGACAATTGATAGTTTCATGGGCATCATCCAGGAGACTAGATTTCAATGCCACATTTTAATTCATTGAATTTAAATTCCACCTGCAGTTGTGGTGGGATTTGAACCCAGGGCATTAACCAACCCTTTTCCTCAATCTGCCTGAATTGCTTTTGCTAATCCCAATTTTGATCCTAAATTTCAATTTGATCATCTTCTTTTTCCAAAAACATAGAGTCAACTTCCTTACTTTCAACAGCTGACTTCATAGTTTCCTTCTGTAAAGAAGTTTATTTATTAGTTGCATTAACGTTGCAATGAAGTTACTGTGAAATTCCCCTAATCACTACAGTCCGGCACCTGTTCAGATCAATGCACCTAACCAGCACGTCTTTCAGAATGTGGGAGGAAACCCACTCAGACAGAGGGAGAAGATGCAGACTCCACACAGACAATGACCCAAACTGAGGTCCTTGGTGCTGTTAGACAGCAGAGCTAACATTTGTAATTTATTTTCAGCTCTTGTTAGTCAGGTGGCTAAGTTCAGAAGTTGGCCACATGAGGAATTGCTGGCACATACTGGCAACACAACATCCTCTGGCACAGCAGATTGGATCACCTCATACTACCTGAATGCTATTTAACCATCTTAACTAGGGATTGTCAGGCCAATTAGAAACAACTGGTTTGCAGTTCAACAAATGATGAGTACAGAGAGTATAAAGCTAAATGGGAATTAAAGAAGCAGTTTAGCTTTAGTGGCTTGGGTCAATTGAAACAAAACTGGTTCTAGTCCATTGAACTTAAAATCAGAACCAGAACAATCAGCAAAACTTGCAATATTCATGATAAGGTGTCATGGTAGCACAGTGGTTAGCACTGCTGCCTCACAATGCTAGGGACACAAGTTCAATTCTGGCCTTGGACCACTGTCCAAGTTTGCATGTTCTCCCTGTGTCTGCATGGATTTCCTCCTGTTGCTCCAGTTTCCTCCCACACTCCACAGATGTGTAGGTAAGATGGATTAGCCATGTGTTGAGGTTACAGGGATACAGTGGGGATAGAGGATCTGAGTAAGATTTTAATCGGAGAGCCAGTACAGTCTCAATGGGCTGAATGGCTTCTTCTGCACTTGAGATTTTTTTTGCCAATTCTTTCGAGGTTTAAAGGCTTTGTTGATCATTTATATTTCCACTTCCCTTCCCTCACCTAATGGTATACTAAGAGAAACTTCCGTCTGTTTCCATAGTTAGTAATTCTCAGAACAGGTAGCTAGTTGGTCACCAGGGACTTATAGCCAGAGAAATGTCAAGCGTAGCTGACTAGGAGCCTCTCCCACTCTTACTATCAGCATGTTTGGAAGGATTTGGCCATGTTATGAATACCTCTTGCCCATCAAGTACTCGGGTGGTCTTGAATCTGGAGCTTCTGCCTTAGAAGAAGGGATTCTATCCACTGCACCAAAAGACTTGCTGCTGCCCCAGAATAAACCGAGGAATTTAGCATGGTCAATCCACCTAATCTGCACATCTTTGGGCTGTGGATGGAAACCAGAGCACCGGGAGGAAACTCACTGTGTAGATTCCACATAAACAGTGACCCAGCTGGGATTTGAACTTGAGGCAACAGTACTAATCACTGTGCCACAGGTCACTCCTAGTTGCTCTCCCCAGAGATTGGTCTCAAGATATAATCACTTCAATTAACTATAATCATTTCATTTTAGACTAGGGAAAAGTATTACTGGAATTCAATTGGATTCACTTTTTTTGATACAGCAATAAATACTTTGCTTTGAAATGATCCAAGCTGAGGTGTTTTTTTTTAAAACATCCAAGCCCATTAAGTTCTAGCTTTGCTCGCACAGCTGACCCTGTTTTGACCCAAATTTGCTCTGATCATTGGTGATTAATTGATTGTATTTGGGGGCAGACTGGTGTCCAGATGTTGTTTAGTTCTTGTCTATGCAATGTGTGGCTGATAGGTATGTTGATTGTGATTCAATTCTTGTGTTATTCTGCCTGTCACTTTGTGTCTGAAACAGTCTTGAACAAGTGAGTTTGTTACCAATGGCAATGTTATTAATATGATATCATCTGTTATACATCAGTCAAGGGGATGTAGTTAGAAGCTCAAAATTCCTGGAAACTTGCTAAGTCTTTCTCAATATAAAATGATTTGGGTATTCAGTCTTTGTGACTGGAAACATCATCATCTCTGACAAGCTTAAGGAGTCATGATGTGGAGATGCCAGTGTTGGACTGGGGTAAACACAGTAAGAAGTCTCACAACATCAGGTCAAAGTCTAACATATAAACCTGTTGGACTTTAACCTGGTATTGTGAGACTTCTTACTTAGCTTAAGGAGGACAATAGTATCATGGGAATTTTATACATTAGTAAGCTTAGAGGTGCAGCTAAATACTATTGCCATCTTATTTGGAGTGGTATGGTAGCACAGTGGTTAGCACTGTTGTCTCATAGTGCCCTGGACCTGGGTTTGAAACCTGACTTTGGTGACTACTTGTGTGGAGTTTGCATGTTCTCCCCATGTCTGCATGGGTTTCCTGCAGGTGCTCCAGTTTCCACCCACAGTTCAAAGACATGCTGATTAGGTGCTTTGGCTATCTTAAATTCTCCCTCAGTGTATCCAGACAGGTGCCAGAGTGTGGCGACTAGAGGATTTTCATAGCAACTTCATTGTAGTGTTAATGTAAGCCTACTTGTGGCTAATGAGTAAAGAAATAAAAATTGAGAGATAAGTTCAAATCCCACCGTGGCAGATTTAAATTCAATTAGTTAATTAATGTGGTATAAAATGCTGGTGTCATTCTCGATAACTATTATAAAACTACTGAGTTGTAGTAAAAAGCCCAACTGATTCATCAATGTGGCTCAGATAAAGAAATCTATCTTCTTTACCCAGTTTGATGTACTTATGACTCTGGAATTACAGCAATGTGGTTGACTCCTAATTATGCTTTGAAGCAGCTGAGCAATCCACCTGAAGGGTAATTTAAGGACGGGTAATAATTCACGTCCCAAAAATGAATTTTAAGAAAAATCTCAACCTGATGCTGTAGCAGTTCCAAATTCAGCGAGTGGCTATTCTTCTGTTACTTATTCTCAGAGGCTACTTCATTTTCCCTTCTTTAGTTGTCCAGCAGAGGTTTTACAGCTGAATGATTTGGTAAGGATTACTCCTGAGGGGGTATAAAGTCAACCATTCAGTGCGGGAGGTGACACAGTGGTTAGCATTACTGCCTCGCAGCGCCAGGGACCCAGGTTCGATTCCAGCCTCGGTCACTGCCTGCGTGGAGTTTGTATTTCCCCCCCCATGTCTACGTGGGTTTCCTCCCACAGTCTGAAAGATGTGGAAGTTACGTGCATTGGCCATGCTAAATTCTCCCTCAGTGTATCAAAACATTCACCATAGTGTGGTGACGAGGGGATTTTCACAGTAACTTCATTGCAGTGTTAATGTAAGCTTGCTTGTGTCATTAACAAATAAACCTCATAAATTTAGATTTAGAGACACTTAGAAATCAGGATGGGTAGAGGTGACAAGCTGTCTCCCCTGAAACTCTTTAATGTTCCAGCTGGGATCTCTGCCAATTTGATTAGCATAGTCAAGTTGTTCGGCCATTTTATTTGGTGCAAATCCCCAAATTAATGAACTGATAACCCCTGGATATTGCGACTCAGATAATGGTTACTCTGCTGAACCCCTCCAATCCATAGAAAGAATCCATGGAATCTTTGCAGTGCAGAAAGAGGTCATTCGGTTCATCAAGTCTGCACCAACCACAATCCCATCTAAGCCGTATTCCCATAACCCACATATTTATCTTGCTAATCCCCCTGACACTAGGGTCAATTTAGCATAGCCAATCAACCTAACCCGCAGGACACCAGCGCATCTGGAGGAAACCCACGCAGCCAAGGGGAGAATGTGCAAACTCCACACAGAGAGTGATCCAAACTGGGATTTGAACTTGGGTCCCTGGCGCTGTGAGGCAGTAGTGCTAGCCACTGTGCCACCTCCAATCAGAGTGATCCTTGTGATGTATATACTGCTGAATACTGACTCTCCAGCAGGAAGTATTATTTGAACTTCCAGTCAGAGCTGCAACTTCAAAAACAGTTTAAACACAAAGCATCTTTCCTTACATTTCTGGTCAACAATGGACCAAGGAACTAAACTGTTCAACCCACTTGTTCACCCAGCTTAACCAGCAAAGTAGTTTTGGTATCATTAGCCAGTGAAGTAGGAAACTCCCAACAAAATGCCCTGGCTGGATCTCATTGTGCTTGCTGCTTCCATAGCATTGTGGGTTTCTCTTATTCTTTATTATAACATTTGCCATGGAAATTGGGTTTCTGTGTCTAGTCTGTTTCTGTTCATTGTTTGCTATAAGTTGGTTTAATGAGACAAATACACAAAAGTCTGAAAACATGAACCAATAAACTCAAGAACAGCTTCTTCCCTGCTGTCATCAGACCTTTGAATGGTCCTATCATATATTAAACTGATCTTTCTCTTCACCCTACCTGTAACGGCATCTTATCCTTTTCCTCCTTCCCATGTATTCTATATACAGTATGCTTTGCCTGTATAGCACTCAAGCAACAATACTTTTCATTGTATTCCAATACATGTGACAATAAAAAAATCAAATTATGGCCAGGATTTTTAGAATAGTGGGGTTTTCTCTCCCATTATTATGAAGAGTTGGTACATCCCCGTCAACATAGTGTGTCCAACAGTGATGTCACGCTCCAGTGAGAGTTAATTGGTTGGAGGCAGGCTTTCTGCTCCTCACTCGGGAAGAAGACCCACCTTAGAGAGCTGCTGGCCAATCACCTCCTGTCTAATGCAGCAGCAGAAGCTTCAGTGGCCAAGACTAAACTGGCAATCAGGCCCTAAAGCCTAACTCCTAGGATTGTTTTTCATCCTTTCATTGGAATATGGGTGTCACTGGCTGGCCAGCATTTATTTACCATCCATAGAGACAGTTAAGAGTCAACCACATTGATGTGGCTCTGGTGCCACATGTAGGCTAGAACAGGTAAAGATGGTGGATTTCCTTCCCTAAAGGATATTAAATGAACCAAATGGATTTTTATGGCGTTCAATATGAAATCATTAGCCTTTTTAAATCCAGATTTTTACTGGGTTCAAATTTCACCATCTGCCACGGTGGGATTCAAATCCGGGTCATCAAGGCATTACCCTGGGCCTCTGGATTACTAGTCCAGTGACAATAGCCCTATCCCACTGCCTCTCCATCCAGAAGCAGGTAAGTTTGGGCATCTCAAGTTGGCGAGGTTAAGGCAGGCCTGGAGGTGGGGGGGTGCTGGGCAAAGAAAGATTGACACGTCAGTGTAAAGGCTGGAGCTGGGTGGAGGAAGGCTTTGTGATTTTGTTCCTGCTGTAATTTTCTTTGTTGCTATTGGATTTTGACATGGGGAGGGGGAGGAGGCATAAGTTTAAAGGGGAGCTGCTGATGGAGGACCTCTTAATCCAACTTCCCACCAGAGACCTGATCCGGATTTATTTTTGTGTTTCTCCCACATTCTGGAACTCCTCTGGCCAGCCTGAAAGGTTGGGTAGGAAATGGTATCCCCTCAGTATTGCACTGGAGTATCAGCCTGCATCTTTGTGTTCAAGCCTTTGCAATGGAACTCAAACCCACAGCTTTCTGACTGAGGTGAAAGTGTGATCCACTTAGCCACAGCTGGGAATTCCCGAGCTTGAGGCCTAAGCAGCTAAAGAGACACCACAGCCAAGGTTCGTTGAAGAACAGCCACTAGACAGTTGCACTCACCTGACTGTAACCCGCAGTGTGTTAGGCTTTATTGTTGCTAATGGTAATTGATGCAAGTGACCATGATTGGTCAGAAATGCATCCACAGAATGAAGTTTTTTGAGGGAGGGTTGGAAATATGCTTTTGGTAGCATCGAATCATCCAGTGCAGAAGGAGGCCATTCGGCCATCATACCTGCATCAACCGCAATCCTACCCAGGCCCTATACCCTTAACTCTTTGCATTTAGCCTAGCTAGTCCCCTGACACCAAGGGGCAATTTAGCACGTCAATCCACTTAACCCTCACAGCTTTGGACTGTGGGAGGAAACCGGAGCACTGGAGGAAAACCACAAAGACGTGAGGAGAATGTGCAGACTCCGCACAAACAATGACCGAAGCCGGGAATTGAACCTGGGTCCTTAGAGCTGTGAGACAGCTGTGCTAACCACTGTGCTATTGCAGGATCGAACAAATTTATCATTTTTCACTGATATTGGGAATTTATTAAATAAGATCTTTTCAGGTTTATTTCAGGAGTGTTTTCAGATATCAAGTTGCCAATGGAATTCCAACTTATAACCATGGAAAGAGAGACCTGATTATCATAGATATTAATCATTTTGAAAATCATAAACATCTATTTTAGTTAGAACATATTCTTCTCAATAAATACCACAAGATTGAAGATGTACAGTAACATGTCGCAACCTGCAATATCATCTCCAGAATACTTGAAAATTATTTAAAACATGCATGTACCATAGCAAAAAATGCAAACCGTGCTATCTAATATGTCTGATTTCTTTTATCTTGAAATAAATGAATCGTTGTCATGCAGTGGAAATTTCTTCCCTCACACTATGAATTTTCTAGGTGGGATGGGGGGAGGGGGAAGGTTGGTGACTGACCGCAGATTCAACAGTAGGGATTGAAAGAGGAAAAGTAACAGAGGGTAATGTGGTAGAGTTGGTGTATGGGTCTAGTTGGATAATTAATTCAAATGGCCCTGTCAGAGTGTGTTGATGATGCTATCATCATACAATATCACTATGTATCATAGAGTTCCTGCAGTGTAGAAGGCGGCCGTTTGGTCCATTAAACCTGCACTGACAACAATCCACGAGGCCCTATTCCCACAACCTCATGTATTTATCCTGCTAACCCCCTAACCTGCACACTTTGGAGTAATTTAACACAGCCAATTAACCTAGCTTTAATATCTTTGGACTGTGGGAGGAAAGCCAGGTTGACACAGGAAAAATGTGCAAACTCCACACAGACAGTCACCCGTGGCCAGAATTGAATCCGGGTCCCTGGCACTGTGAAGTAGCAAAGCTAACCACTGTGCCACCGTGCTGAATGTCCCAAGCTCCATATACTCTATCCTACATTGCAGTATTACTATGGCTCTCCGTATATGACTTTAGTACCATTCCCCTGCTTTTTCCCTGCACATTGCTTCTATTCAAGAAATCATTTAGTGCCATACTGAGCATCTCGAATGAACCTACCTCTACCGCACTTCCAGGTAGTGCATTCTAGACCTGAAACACTTGCTATTTGAAGAAGTTTTTTTTTACTCACATCACATTTGCTTCTTCTATTATTCACCTCAATCTGTGACTTCTAGTTTTTAATCTATGTCCTCTTGTTCTCTGTCTTGGCGCTCTGATTATATTGCGATTACATACACTGTACAATCCCAGTATTCCCTCAATGCTCTCTTCCCCTCCAAATCTACAGACCAATAAAACCCCTAGTGGCAACTGAATTGACTGGTATTTGTTTATTGTCTCCTCTTCCCCTGTTAATATCACAATCTTGATGGCATCCTGCATCATCAATAGAGGTAGACTTTGGACCTTGAGACCTTTGAACAAAAGAAGATAGGAGGATAGAATAGAAAATTACAAAACTAGTTTGCACTTTTGAGTTGTATCCTGAAGCAAGTTGTGCATAGTTATATTTGATCTGAATAAAATGGAGTTGCTTTAGAGTAACCCTTGCAACTGTTTTATTGACACCAGTGTTTATTTATTAGTGTCACAAGTAGGCTTATATTAACACTGCAATGAAGTTACTGTGAAAATCCCCTCATTACCACACTCCGACACCTGTTCAGGTTCACTGAAGGTGAATTTAGCATAGCCGTGCACCCCAGGCCACATATCAACCAACTCAAGAACAGCTGTTTCCTGCTGCCATCAGACATTTAAATGGATCTACCTCACATTAAGTTGATCTTTCTGTACACCCCAGCTACATTCTGCACTGTCTTGTTTCTTTCTTTATGAATAGTATGCTTTGTCTGTACAGCACGCAAGGAACAATACTTTTCACCGTATACTAATACATATGACAATAATCAAATCAAATAACCACGTGTTTCATGCCTTTATGGGACAGGTTAAGTTTCACTCCTGGATTTAAGTTGAATTCCAACTTCAGTTGATGGCTTGCAATTTTTCTGACTAATGGTCTTAAGTGAAACCATTTTAGCCGTTGTTAACCCACATTTCACAAATCTGACTCCAAAACTGAAAATTATTATTTTGTGTTCCAGCCATACTCCCAAAAGATCACAAGAAGGTTTAATGCAAGAAATGGGGAATATCCCAGGAGAGAGGTGTGTAGTTCCGATATAAAGCTGGGAAGGGATTTTTTTTTTAGTTCAGTGGGATTTTATTCTGCATCTAACTTGCATGATAGACTGATATGGATGTGGAAAATGTTTTATTCTTTGCTTTCATCCACTTATGCTTTGGATTATGCACTTTATCCAGCTGGGATGGAATTTGCTGAGCAAACGCCTCACTCAGGATATTTGTATTCCCTGAGGATTTGTGGTGGGCAATTCTGTTCCAACAGCCACTGGACATGAACGGTGATGTATGACATCAATGCTACAAGGTTACAGTCCTAACTCAAACCAGCACTCACTGAAAGTGCAGTTCGCTGGTCTGTAATCCTTCCAAATGTCTGCTAGCTGTATGTGTGTAACCATAGACTGCTTCTCAGCTCTTTGCTTTTGTGACTGGCACAATATTTAATTAATCCTAAAGAAGTGCTCAAGGCTCCACTCCCATATCTGTACTGAATACTCAACTTCTGAAGATTGAAGGGAGTGAAGTTGATCTGTGCCAGCAGTGCGGACAAAGTGGAGGGAATTAGTGGCACAGTACTGTACAGTGGTCCTGCTACCTCAAAACGCCAGGGAGCAAGGTTCAATTCTAACCTTAGGTGACTGTCTTAGTGGAGTTTGCACATTCTCCCCACGTCTGTGTAAGTTTCCTCCGGCTTCCTCCCACACTCCGAAGATTTGCAGGTTAGGTGGATTTGCCATGTTAAATTGCCACTTAGTGTCCCAAGATGTGTAGGTTGGATGGATTAGCCATGGTAAGTGGATGGGGTTATGGGGATAAATGTTCCTTTGGAGAGTCAGTGCAGACTCAACTGGCCCATGGCCTCCTCCTGCACTATTGGGATTCTGTGGTTAAATGAGTCTCTTCCATCATCATGTTTTTCCGGTGGGTTAGCTACAGCAGATATGTGGGGTCATGGGGATAGAGCAGGAGAGAGGTCCATGGGTAAGATAGCTGTCAGAGAGTTGGTTCAGAATGGCCTCCTTCTGCACTGTAGAGATTCTATTGATTCTATGATACAGCTCAGGAGAATAAGAGGGGGTGGAGGGGGCTGATGAAAAGCACTGTGGTGTCCTGGTAACAGGCAGGTGACTGGGCCTGCCATGGGGATCAAAAATATTGTCAGAGCACCAAAAAATGTGAGGGATCATCTGATTTGGTCTTGATTTAATGGATGCTGTCTAATTCAGAAGGAAAAGCATGCCTGGGATCTTACACAGACCCATCTTCGCTAACACTTCCATTGAAGATACGATCTGGGATATTCCACCACCAATAAGGGATTTATATCTGTCCCAACGTTTCACTCACCATAGGCAGTCTCTTAATCTCCTTCTCCACTTTGTACCTCTTTTCTTGTCTCACTATCAATAAAAGGATTTTCACATGTGTGACTTCAAGTTTCATTATTTGTATTATATTCACCAAGGGTAACAGGGCACAGTAACAGGTCAATTCTTGAGATTGTGAACATTTCAACCATTAAGAATTTGAGAGGAGGCTGCAGGGTTCTTTGTCCTAGCAGACTAGGCTGTGTTGGCCAGACCTGCATTAGGAAACGTAGATGGCCTTTTGCATTTGAAATTGGTTTCGAATGCTCACAGTGATAATGAGGTGTCAGCTCGTGGGCAGATAGTCAATCATTTGTGTTTGAAAGTCCCAGCCAGATATGGCTTCAGGCACTTGTAAACATTCTGTTCATTCAATTTTATTAACAATGAATGTTGTGAACAACATGAATGAATAACAATGAAGAACATAGCTTGCAATACAGCAATAATATAGGAAACTCATAAAGAGAAAACAAAAAGAAAAAAAAATGACAAAACACTATCTAGCCCCAAAAAGATAAATGAAAAGAAAATCAACAACAATCATAGGACAAATATAGTTTCACATTATGTAATATATAGAATCTAATTAGGGTTACATGAAACTACGGAGCAGTAGTTCCTCAAAACAATCTAGGGAAGGTTGCCAAGTTACATAAGTTCCCAGCAGTGTTTGTGTAACTTATGTAATAGCAGCACTGTTATAATGTATCCTATTTTCTCAGGTTTGAGATTCTGTGTAAGATCAACTATCCAATCAGTAAATGTGGCAGCCTGCTTTCAATGTAATTGGTTAAGAGTCGAGCCTGTAATTAAGAAAAGGCCAGTGCATCAGTCTGAACCTTTGTGAGAGGGATGCTATTGGTTCCTTGATAATGGGAGACAGTGAACTGTCACTGACAGAAAAATGTGAGAGTCAAAATAACTCCCACAAGGCCAGTGTTCCTTGACCAAATCCAGATTTACTTACAAGAGTTAGTAATACTCAGACAGGTACTTCCCAGTACTGAGTGTACACCCTGAGTACCGGTAATCCCGACATACCACACTGTATAACTCCACGAGGCTTCTGGATTGGATAGCATTAACTGCCACAATCAGGGAGTTCATATTCTAACAGGTCCACCTCAATAAAGTCATTACAGGAATGATGTAAAAACATTTGTCTGAAGCAAACCCAATTTAGGGTTTGCCCAGTACACACAAAATATTGAGCTGACTTCTTCTGTAATTTCAAAGCCTTCTTCCAGTTTTTAAAGTTTATAAATGAATCAGACAGCTAGATATGTACAGATCACAAAAATATAGTTTGAGGTCCTACACTGCTGCAATGGAGCTAAGACACTACATAAACAAAGCATCCCTAACCAGTGTACAGAAAACATACAATGATCACCAGCGAAGATCACCATTACAGTGCTGGTGGCACAGTGGTTAGCACTGCTGCTTCACAGCGCCCAGGACCCAGGTTCCATACCAAATTCCACATTGTTGTCGATGTGGAATTGCACTTTTTCCCCATGTTTCCTCCGGGGGCTCTGGTCCAAAAATTGCAGGTCCAAAAATTGTAGGTTAGGTTGAATGGCCATGCTAAATGGACCCTAATGTCAGGGAGAATTAACAGAGTAAATATGGGGAGTTATGGGAATAGGTCCTTCTGGAATTGGTCAGTGTAGTCAGTGTAGACTCGATAGACTGAATAGCCTCCTTCTGTACTGTAGGGATTCTGATACTAGGTCTGGACAGATAAAGAAACATTTGTATAATGGTTTATTTAGACATAATGAATGGAATTCTCTCATGTGAGACTATTTCCCATGTTGGGGGTGGGAATATGGAATCTTTCCCACCAAGAAGAGCAACGGGAAAACAAATCTTCTGGCCATGATCTCATTAATTATGCAATTCGATGTTTTGCGGCATATTCTATGGCATGGCAAGTCTGATGTTGCTTAGTGCACCATCATGTCAGGGTGCAATATTGAAAAGATGCCCAACATCATTGACCCACTATTGAAATAAGATGGACTTCCTGAAAATGAAGGTGGGTCCCCTTGAGGAAGATGGTGGATCTCCAATAACATCCTGGACCAGGGACCTCCTCCAGGGTACTGAATCTGGAAGATTCACCTGTAGATCTACTACCATCATCACCTCCCCTGCCCCCGCACCCCGGCAACCACGCACACTGCTGTTGTTTTCTAGGGTTCAGGATTGTTGGTGGCCTCCATCTGGAACTTTGGAGACAGTCCCATGTACTGTTCAGGTGAGTCCCAATATCTGCAAGCCACCTTGTTCCAGATGTGTTTTTGATTGGCGTGTTTTTTTCTGCTGGTGTCACGGAGAACCCGGTGTGGGAAGAAGATTCCGATTGAGCCTTCATCTGAATTCCACAAATGGGATGTAAGTCAGTTTCATGTTGACGTCCGGGGGAATTTCTGATCTGCTGTGGCAGCCGCCGGTGGAAAAATTGGATGGGAAATTTATGTTGGTGCAAAACTGATCTTTGGGCTTGTGTGAAATTCACCCCCCCACCCTCCACTACCTGCCATTGAACAGGTACATGGGAGAAATTTACCCAATGCTTGATTCTGTTGTCATGTAATAGTTTAATTCTTTAATGGACAATCTTTAGTATTTTGAAATATATGTTGTAATATGAGACCCATGTACCTTTGAGTGAGCATATATTAAACTGCAATCAATCACTCCCTCATCAACAAGACTGCTATATTAATCCAATGATTTGTATTCAGTTCACAGCAGCTGTAGTAGGAGTCTGATGTATTATACATGGCCATCTAGTTAACATTGTATGCATAAAGTCCTATATTCAAATAAAGAACTCGCATTGTAGCTTTACTGATCCATGTTATGAATTGGGCATCACAGTGGCACAGTGGTTAACACTGCTGCCTCACAGCACCTGAGACCCAGATTCAATTCTGGCCTCGGATCACTGTCTGTGTGGAGTCTGTGTGGGTTTGCTCCGGATGCTCCGGTTTCCTCCCATAGTCTAAAGACATGCGGGTTAGGTTGATTGGCCATGCTAAATCGATTCTAGTGTCGGGGAATTAGCAGGATAAATGTGTGGGGTTACCAGAATAAGGCCTGAGTGGGATTGTAATTGATGCAGACTTGATGTACCAAATGGCCTCCTCCTGTACTGTAAGGATTTTATGATTCTAATTGGCATCTGCAAACAGCTCTGACTTTTCTTCCCTACCTTGAAAGGATTATCTGCCCATCATAGACTTTAGAACATAGAACATAGAACATTACAGCACAGAACAGGCCCTTCGGCCCTCGATGTTGCGCCGACCAAAATAAAAAGCAATGCCCCTCCAAACTAAACCATTCCCTTCTCTTCCATATACTTATCAATTAACCTCTTAAACGCCACCAAACTTGGCGCATCTACAACAGCTGCAGGCAGGGCATTCCACTCCCTAATCACTCTTTGAGTAAAGAACCTACCTCTGATATCCATCCTATAACTCATACACCTTAATTTAAAGCTGTGTCCCCTCGTGCTAGCTTTCTCCATCCTAGGAAAAAGGCTATCACTGTCCACCCTATCTAAACCTCTAATCATCTTATATGCTTCAATAAGATCCCCTCTTAGCCGCCTCCTTTCTAACGAAAACAACCTCAAATCCTTCAACCTCTCTTCATAGGACCTGCCCTCCATACCAGGCAACATCCTGGTAAACCTCCTCTGTACCCTCTCCAATGCCTCCACATCTTTCTTATAATGTGGGGACCAGAACTGCACACAATACTCCAAGTGCGGCCGCACTAGAGTTTTGTACAGTTGCAACATGATGCTGCGGCTCCTAAATTCAATCCCCCTACCAATAAAAGCTAAGACTCCATATGCCTTCTTAACAACTTTATCCACTTGACTGCCTACTTTCAGGGATCTATTGACACATACACCAAGATCCTTCTGTTCCTCAACACTATTAAGAGCCCTACCATTAGCCCTATACTCTACACATTTATTGTTCCTGCCAAA
Organism: Sphyrna mokarran; assembly: GCA_024679065.1. Taxonomy (NCBI): domain Eukaryota; kingdom Metazoa; phylum Chordata; class Chondrichthyes; order Carcharhiniformes; family Carcharhinidae; genus Sphyrna; species Sphyrna mokarran. The sequence continues at coordinate 3,667,202 of JAGIQG010000026.1, forward strand.
GTGCATTACCTCACATTTTTCCACATTAAACTCCATTTGCCACCTCTCGGCCCAGCTCTGCAACTTGTCCAAGTCAATCTGTAAAGTATAACACCCCTCTTCACTACGTACCACTCCACCGACTTTAGTGTCATCTGCAAATTTACTGATCCATCCCTCAATACCCTCATCCAGATCATTTATAAAAATTACAAACAGCAGGGGCCCCAAAACAGACCCCTGAGGCACACCACTCGTCACCGAACTCCACGATGAATATCTCCCATCAACCACCACCCTCTGTCTTCTATCTGCCAGCCAATTCCTAATCCAATTAGCTAAATCACCCTCTATTCCACACATCTGCATTTTCTGTAGAAGTCTTCCATGGGCCACCTTATCAAACGCCTTACTAAAGTCCATATATACTACATCAACCGCCTTACCCCCATCCACCTCTTTGGTCACTTTCTCAAAAAACTCAATGAGGTTAGTAAGGCATGACCTACCCTTCACGAAACCATGCTGACTATCCCCAATCAATTCATTTCTCTCTAACTGTTAGTAACTTAGTAACTGTTTAGAAGGACTCTGGAGCATCTTTGACAATTGTCTCAGGCCTGGGTAGAAGCCATAGATCGATACAAACTTGTAGATATTTTTGATGAATTTCTTCAACATCCTAGAAAATCTGTTAAAATTATGACAGATTTCCTCTGATATCAAATAAATTTGCCAATCACTTTGCTCCAACAATCCTTCCTGAATCTAATTGGAAACTGGATAAGGGCAGTGGGATTGCAGGAAGATCATATGATCTTGCCCAGGAGGGAAAAAAAGGCAGTAAAACAGGGAAGTAAGAACACAGGTCTGAACTGGTTTTCTCCTTCTGGCAGAGTGTAAGAAAAAGAAACTTTTCTCAGTAAGTCAACCCTCTCCTCTTTCTGAACCTTAATGATGTTTCTGATCAAAAGGTATGTGGACAATAAATAATATTCTAAGAATGAAAGACAGCATATTTTCTGTAACACTTAGCATCTCGCCACTATGATTTAAGCAAAAGATTACACGCGCAGTAAATGCCTTTAACACTGTCAGTGTCATATTTGAACTCTCTTTAATTTGACTGTTGGGAACACAATGCAGTTGAACAGGTTCCCTTGTCACGCGATTCTTTGAAGACAAAACGTCTGCTGGCAGTTCTACATTTGCTTCGAGCGCTGCTGTGACTTCCTGGCAGCTGAAATTAAATGCTATAAATCCTGAATCTGTTTCCCTCGGGATCATCTGACTGCTGTGCTGTGTGAATGCAAAGTTTTATGATGCACTTGACTATATTAGAAAAGCAGATCCCAGCGTGAAAACTCTCATAGAATCCTACAGTATAGAAGGAGTTCATTTGGCCCATTGAATCTGAATCAACCACAATCCCAATGAGGCCTTATCTCCTTAACCCCATTCATTTACTCTAGCTAGTCCTCTGACACTAAAGGGAAATTTAGTGTGGCCAATCCACCTAATCCACACTTCTTTGGACTGTGAGATGAAACTGGAGCACCTGGAGGAAACCCACACAGACGCGGCAGGAATGTCTGCATGGAATTTGCACAATGACCTAAGCCTAAAATCAAATCTGGGTTCCTGACACTGTGAGGCATCAGTGCTAACCGTTCTGCCACTGTGCTGCTTCAGCGATTAATGGAAATTAGAAGTAAAATTTTTAAGAAGAGCACATGGGCATGCAAGGATAGCAATGGAAACCCGGAATGAGAAATGCCCATTCAGTTTCAGGCACAAGGGACCCGGGTTTGATTCCCAGCTGGGGTCACTCTGTGTGGAATCTTCATGTTCTCCCTGTGTCTGCCTGGGTTTCCTCCAGGTGCTCCTCTCACAGTCTGAAAGATGTGCCAGTTAGGTGCATCGTCCATGTTAAATTCTCCTTTCCATGTATCCAAATAGGTGCCAGAGTTTAGTGCCTAGGGGATTTTCTCAGTAACTTCACTGCAGTGTTAATGTAAGCCTACTTGTGACACTAATAGATAAACTTCAACTCTTTCTGATAAGTAAGAATATTCAAAAAGTCAAAGACTGGGATTTTCAATCTAACAGGGGTTATTTACAGGCCACCCAAAGCGTCATTGACTTTTAGTGGTACTGGATGATCCCAATAGAGACGGAACAGGGAAATCCTGACCAAAATCTCCACCACTTGGCTCTATCCTGCCCCCTTCTGCAGCCAACACTTTCCCCAACTACTGAGGGAAATGACCATTAAATCCAGTGAAAGTTTTGATTGTCTGAATTTACAAGCTTCACAATTCATTGCACAGTAGTTTCTTCCCAGAATGGTTAAGCATTGCAAATGTAACTTTATCTTTTATTTTTCATGGGATGTGGGCACCCCTAGCCAGGCCACCATTTTGTTGTCCATCTCTAATTGCCCTTGAACTGCAGAGGGCGGTTGAGAATTTGCTTTTACAGCTGGCGCAGTAGTTAGTACGGCTTCCTTACAACTCCAGGGACCTGGGTTCGATTTTCAGCTCAGATGTTGTCTAACGAGGGGCATACACGCGATGGGTTGTGAGAGGACTGCTCTTGGATCTTTTTCGAGAGTATCCTAGTGCTTCACATCGTTAGTGTACGCTTGACCTGGACCATTTGATGGGCAACACGACAGCTCAGTGACTATCGCTGTGCTGTGCAGATACATGAATTTGGGCCTGTGTCTGTGGGAGTTTGCGCATTCTCCCCGTGCTTGCGTGGGTTTTCTCCGGGAGCTCTGGTTTCCGCTCACATCCCAAGGATGTGCTCTTAGGCTAATTGGCAAAACAAAATATCCCTAAATTGTCTCAAATTTGGTTTTTAATCCACAGATTTATAAACATAGACAGGGATCGCGGGTAGAGGTGAGAACATCGGGGTGGCAGCGCGGGCTCGTTGGGCCGAAGGGCCTGTTTCCCGTGCTGTTTTGTTCTTTGTTTTGTTTATGACTGTGTGGAGTTTGCACTTTCTTACCCGTGTCTGTGCAGTTTTCCTCTGGGTGCTCCAGTTTCCCCCCACACTCGAAAGATGAGCAGGTTAGGTGGATTGGACGTGCTAAATAGTCCCTTAGTGTCCAAAGATGTGTAGTTAGCCAAGGTATATGTGTGCAGTAACGGGAATAGGGAGGGGCAGAGAACCTGGCTAAGATACTCTGTCAGCGTGACAGCGCAGACCCAATGGACCAAATGGCCTCTTCTGCAAAGAACAAAGAACAAAACAGCACGGGAAACAGGCCCTTCGGCCCAACGAGCCAGCACCGCCACCCCGATGTTCCCACCTCTACCCGCGATCCCTGTCTATGTTTATAGATCTATGGATTAAAAACCAAATTTGAGACAATTTAGGGAGAATTTGTTTTGCCAATTAGCCTAAGAGCACATCTTTGGGATGTGGGAGGAAACCGGAGCACCCGGAGAAAACCCACGCAAGCACGGGGAGAATGCGCAAACTCCCACAGACACAGGCCCAAATCCATGTATCTGCACAGCACAGCGATAGTCACTGAGCTGTCGTGTTGCCCATCAAATGGTCCAGGTCAAGCGTACACTAACGACGTGAAGCACTAGGATACTCTCGAAAAAAAACCCAAGAGCAGCCCTCTCACGACCCATCGCGTGTATGCCCCTTGTTAGACAACAAGGTGGACCAAAGCACCTGTAGGATAAAAACAAGTACATCAATATCATCATCTATTTACACACTTCCCAGGGACTCCCAAGGCTCATGATCCCTATTTTAAATCAGTTTTCTATACCCCTCCATTCCCATTCTGTTCATGTGCCAATCTAAGTATTTCTTAAATAACTCTAGAGTACCTGCCTCCACCACTTTACTTGGCAGCGCATTCCATACCCCCACCACCCTCTGTGTGAAAAAACTCCCTCTAGCATCCAAATTATACCTTACCCCCCTCCCCTAAGCCCGTGACCCTTCGCTGTAGGGGTTCTATGCTTACAGGAAAGGTGAAAGTAAGTTAGCGTCATTCAGGATTTCCTGCTGAAAAGACCTACAGTTCCACCATCATCGTATTGAGTGTTCTAGAAACTTGAAGATCATTATCTCTGATCATTATAGCTGCTGAACCTTCATCACATTATTCTGAGGAACAGTTTTGCAGCATCAATTAACAATGTAATTTTTACCAATCTAAACCAGCTCTACTCTCATTTACCATTTCTATATTCCATGTTGATAGAGTGTTAGTTATGAAATGGTGGTGCTTAAAGAAGTCTTCAGAACCTTCAGCAGGTTAACCATCAGCCTTTCTTAACAAGTGGGACTGTTTAGACATGCATAGGCAAGGGTACAGGTTAGGATCTATCTCATGCTTAACCCAGCTTGGTGTAACACCACACTGACCCCTGGGCCTGGGTCATGGGTCTTCTCACATCACACTGTGGTCATTACTGTACTCAGCCCAACAATAATCTTGTTTGTTCCAGACCCTTATACTACACTCCGAGGCACTCCTGTGGCATCTCCTTTCAAATATGAAGAGAACACAAGTTTCTGCATTCCTTCATAGTAACTGAGGGTTACTATTAACCAGAAATTCAACTGGACCAACCATATAAATACCAGAGGCTGGGAGTTCTGTGGCAAGTAACTCCTCACATGACTCTCCAAAGCCTGTCCATTTATCTATAAGCCACAAGTCAAAAGTATGATGAAATACTTTACAAATGCCTGGATATGTGCAGTTCCAACAACACTCAAGGTGATTGAAGTCTAGCAGTTTGCTTGACTAGAATCCCATCCACGACTCCCTCCGTCACTGACGCATGGTGGTAAAGGTATGTATCATCTCCAAGATGCACTTCAACTCATCAAAGTTCCTTCTTACAGTACCTTCCAAACCACAACCTCCAGCACCTAGAAAGACTGGGGCAGCAGATACATGGGAACCTCCAAGTTCTCCTCCTCCAAGTCATACACTATCCCGATAGGGAACTATATCGCCATTCTTTCACTGTTGCTGGATCAAAACTTACCCCGCCCCCACAACAGTACTCTGGGTGTACCAACACCACATGGACTGCATCAATTCAAGGAGGAAGCTCACCACCAACTTCTCGAAGGCAATCAGCGATGGACAATAAATGGCAGAAGCACAGATTTGTAACTGTCAGCCTGGTGCTCACATCTTGTGAAAGAATTAAGAAATAAATGAATCTTCTGGGGCAAGGAATCAGCATTGTTGCTCTATATTTTTGAATCATTCATAAAGGCTGAATATTTTTCTTGTACTACCTTTGCAAATAAGATACAGCAGCATATACAGGGTGGCCTGACCACAATATGGCACCGTTCAAACGTCACGTCCTCCATGTGGAAGTAAGAGGCTAAGGATATATCATGCGAGCAAAGATCAACTATGTTTATGCAGAACAGTGGCACCAAATACTAAACCACATAGCCTAGCAGTGGCAGGGAAATGAGTGAAAGAGGAAAGCAGAATGTTAAAAAAACAGGAAGTGATCCATCACATAAAAATCTCTCTCTCTCTCTTCTCCCCCAATATTTATAGAAACTATGGGCAGGAATTTTGGCATTTGTTCTGGCAGGCATCACCGCAGATGGGATGGGAAGATTTGGAGGGATGTTAGAAATTAATGGTTCTTCAAGTTTTCCTGCCCATGATGATGGTGGAGTGGAATATCCCAGTCCCTGTTTTTGTTAAGTAACCATTGTTAACCTTTCCTGCAGTTTGGTCGCATTGTCAGTGCTGATTCAGGCCAGAATTGACCATGAGGAAGCTACAGTTAACCACAATTGTAGATACATATAGGCGAGATGGCTGGTTTGTGACACAGAGCGATGCCAATAACAAGGGTTCAATTTCCTCATTGGCTGAATTTATTCATGAAGGCCCCGCATTCTCATCCTTACCCCTTGCCTGGGGTGTGGCGATCCTTTGGTTAAATTGTCACCAGTCAGTTTCCTACTTCAAACATTACAGCAGCCTATAGTCCTCTGGGACCAAGGCCAACTTTAGCTAGAAATGGGTGGCCTGGTGGCACAGTGGTTAGCACTGCCACCTCACAGCGCCAAGGACCTGGATTCAATTCCAGCTTTGGGTCAATGTTTGTGCAGAGTTTGCACATTCTTCCCATGTCTGTGTGGGTATTCTCCAGGTGCTCCAGTTTCCTCCCACATTCCAAAGATGTGCGGGTTAGGTTGATTGGCTACACTAAATTGATCCTAGTGTCAGAGAGATTAGCAGCATAAATGTATGGGGTTGCAGGAATAGGGTCTGGGTGGGATTATGGTCAGTACAGGCTTGGTGGGCTGAAGGGCCTCCTTCTGCATTGTGGAGATTCTACAGAAAAAAGCACTATTGTACATAATTAAATTGTATTTACTTATATTATTATGGTCTAACTCCAAATATATGAGGTAATGAAAGTTACTTGTGTGCTTTAGAAAGGAGTTTTGAATTGGAATTCAAAGCTTAATAATTGAGAGTGCATTGAGAATGCATTCATTTCCTTGTCAATCTCAAAGGTGCAGCAGATGATGGACCAGTGGTATTATCACGAGACTGTTAATCCAGAAAATCAGCTAATGTTCTGGGGAACAGGATTCGAATCCCGCCACAGCAGATGGTGGAATTTGAATTCAATAAAAAAAAATCTGGAATTAAGAGTCATATAAAACTACAATGCAGAAGAGGCCCTTTGGTCCATCGAGTCTGTGTCGATGCATGAAAAGCCCCACCCCTGCCTATCCAATCCCACTTGGTCCATAGCCTTGAATGTTATGGTGTGCCAAGTGCTCGTCCAGGTATTTTTTTCAAAGGTTGTGAGGCATCCACCACCTTCCAGGCAGCGTATTCCAGACACTCACCACCCTCTGGTAAAAAGGTTTTCCCTAAATCCTCTATTAAACCTCCCAACAATCACAAGTTAAAAGTGAGGAATGGTGACAGCCTGGAATGCGCTGCCTGGGAGGACGGTGGAAGCAGGATGCCTCACAACCTTCAAAAAGTATCTGGGTGAGCACCTGACACACCATGACATCCAGAGCTATAGGCCAAGTCCTGGTAAGTGGAATTAGGTGGGCAGCTCAGGGCATTTCATGTGTTGGTGCAGACTTGATAGGCCGCAGGGCCTCTTCTGCATTGTAGGTTTCTGTGATTTTAATTTGTGACCCCTTGTAGCTGATCGTTCAACTAAAGGGAACAACTACTGCTGCTGGTGACCATGAAATCATTGGCAGTTGATGGAAAAACCCCCCTGGTTCACCAATCTCACTTAAGGAAGGAAATCTGTCTTCCTTACCAGGTCTGACCTACATGTGACTCCAGAGCCACAGCGATGTGGTTGACTCTCTACTGTCGTCTGAAATGGCCAAGCAAGTCACTCAGTTCAAGGGCAACTAGGATTGGGCAATAAATGCTGGCAAGCCAGCGATGCCCACTTCCCACGAATGAATAAAAAAACAATGTTATCTGAACCTGATCCAGCCAATGCTCCAAATAGTAATTTGTACGTATTATAATCATAGCTATAATTAACCACGAAATATTGCTCCTTTCTTGAAATGGAAGAAGTAAAGTTATGAAACAGCTATTTGATAGGATAGAGTGCAGAATGTAGTGTTACAGTCATAGCTAGGGTATAGAGGAAGATCAACTTAATGCAAGGTAAGTCCATTCAAAGTCTGACAGCAGCAGGGAAGATGCTGTTCTTGTGGCATGTGATCTCAGACTTTTGTATCTTTTTCCTGAAGGAAGAAGGTGGAAGAGAGAATGTCCGGGGTGCGTTGGGACCCTTAATTATGCTGGCTGCTTTTCCGTAGCAGCGGGAAGAGTCTGATTTGCATAATGGATTGGGCTACATTCACAAGCTTTTGTAGTTCCTTGCGGTCTTGGGCAGATCAGGTGTCATACCCAGCCGTAATACATCAGAAAGAATGCTTTCTATGGTGCACCTGTAAAAGTTGGTGAGAGTCGTAGCTGACATGTCAAATTTCCTTAGTCTTCTGAGAAAGTAGAGGTGTTGATGGGCTTTCTTAACTATAGTGTCGGCAGGGGGGAGCCAGGACAGATTGTTGATGATCTGAACACTTAAAACTTGAAACTCTCGCCCCTTTCTACTTTGTCTACATTGATGTAGAGAGGGGCATGTTCTCCTTTGCACTTCCCGATGACAATCTCCTTCATTTTGTTGACATTGAGGGAGAGATTATTGTTGCACAAATTGTTACTGTGAGAGATGCTTGGGAGGTTTTCCGCTGCCCTTGAGTTTGAAGGTTTGTGATGGGAGGAGAGTCAGTGTCTTGCTCTGCTAGTCTATGTGTGCTGTGTTTCCTCTTTACATTGCCCTCACTTTTGTTTTCTTTCCTCCCCCGGGGTTGGCACAGTGGTTGAAAACCAAAGTAAAAGTCACCTATATTTTTATTTTATATTTCCTCTCAAGAAATAATGAATAAAGCAGAGAACTGCGCTTCTACCGCACCTCTCCTGACCTCACGATGTACCAAAGCTCTTTGAAGTCAGTGAGCTTCTAAAACGTTGTCACTGTTGTAACACTGGTTCACGCAGGAGTCAATTCGCACAAAGTAAGCCCCAACAAACTATGATGTGATAACGACCAGATTATTTGTTTATACTCTTCTGATATTAGAAATGGGCAAATTAACCAGGTAAATTTAATCGATAGCCTCGTCAAGTATTGTAACTCAGAAAAATTTTTAAAAGGAATTATACCAAATTAAATCCAAATATGATTTGGGTGGGTGGGGAGTGATGAAACACTCCAGCCCCTAGATTTTCCAGTGGGTGCAGAAAGCCTTGGGAATGCCACAGGATACTGCATGCTCCCTTTCAAAGGACGCTTGGCAATGAACCTAGCTGCGGAAGAGGGGCAGACAGTCAACCTGGATGATCCCTTTGCTCACCGCTGCCTGGATCTGGCAATGACCAGCTTTGGATAGTCCCAGGAGCAGTCTGACAAGCAGATCCTCCCCCTTGACCAGCTCCCCCTTCTCTGCGCTGGATCGCAAAAGATCAGGAGCATTGTGCTGAATTGCAGCCAACATTTCAGAAGCTTTATTTTTTGATCAGTGTTGTTTGAGGGTTAATTCTCAGCCTGGACACTGGGGAGAATTTCCGACTCTTTTTTGTAGATTTCCATGGGATCTTTTACAACCACTTGAAAGGAAGAACTTGGTTTAATGTCACAACTAACAGTGCAGCATGACTTTTATACTGCACTGGAGCATCAGGCAAGGATTTTCTGCTCAAGTCTCTGGAGTGGGACTAGAAGGCTGCTACTTTAGGCTGGCGTATTTTGCCCATGTATGGTTGCCCTGAAAAAAGAGCAGTGGACCTTATTTTTAAATCAAGGTCACTTTGAACTGGAGTTAGCTGGGCTAGTAGCTGTGGAACATGTGTTTCAGACAATCTAACATCTTTTGTGGTTCATTTTTCTGGAGCCAACATGCAAGTTACAGTTGAGTTGCAAAACTGCCATAATATAAGTTGAACATTTGACTTTAGGTTTGCTGGTTCAGCACCATTAGCACTTCACTAAAATAAACTGCAGCAGTCGGATTTATGATTTTGATTCTGGTCAGGTCAGCCTAACACCCCAGAAATAGAGAGGGGGATTTTCCAACCAACTTGCCCCAAGGCCGGAAATGAGATTAATAGACCTTTATGTGGTCCGTGTCCCGCCCATTATGATTCCTGTGGCAGAATGAGACCATTCTGGCCAAAACAGTTCACACCCCACTGCCACTATAAGGAAGGATGGAAAATCGGCCAATTCTCCATTCATTGCAGTGGGAGCAGAGAATCCTATGGGCATGAATGGTCCAAAGATTCCAGCCACCGTGTCTCAATCCCTTTCCATAAAGAGAGTCTCTGCCTATTTACATTCTGAGTATGCTACACTTCTATTACCTCCTTAAAATGGTTGCCGGTTTGCTTTAAGAGCTAATCACATGGTTTGATGGTGATGTAATTAGGATGTATGCTCAGGCTGTTGTTTTACTTTCAGTTTTGTACTTGATGCAATGCAGAGAGCAGCTCCTCAATAAAACCTGCAGAGTGTTTGTTTGAATCTAAGCGTGCAAACGTTTCTTTCTCTGTTAAAATCCACAACACGGAACATACAACATTACATTCTCCCACCTTTCCTCACAGAACATTATCAAAACATATATCTCATCCAGTTAACACAAAATGCTGGAGACAAGCACTAAGGTTTCAGTTTGTGCTTCCCTGAATGTCCCAATCCGTGGGGAAACACTTTCCTTTCCGATCATATCCTTCGAGTGAAAGGATGGATTTGCAGTCAGTGACTCACTGTGTAGTAAGACAATATAAAACTCGAATGTTCCTCACGGTTATTTTGGCAGTTTTCCTTATTCTGTAATAATTGAGCAGTCTAATTTGTACTTTGATGTTTCATTTAAACCAGGCACTGGAGAAAGTGGCAAAAGCACATTCATCAAACAGATGAGAATCATCCATGGGTCTGGATACTCCGAGGAGGACAGGAAAGCCTTTGCAAAGTTGGTCTACCAGAACATAATCACCGCAATCCAGTCCATTGTAAGAGCTATGGACACCTTGAATATACCATACCAACAACCGGAAAATAAGGTAAGATCTAAAGGAATGATGTGTGAAAAATGGCCAAAGTAAATTTCTCAAGTTAAAGTCTTCCTTCTGAAGATTAAGTTTTTTTTTAAAGTCAGCTTATATTAACACTGCAATTAAGTTACTGTGAAAATCCCCTAGTCTGTTCGGGTACATTGAGGGAAAATTTAACATGGCCAATGCACCTAACAGCACGACCTATGGACTGTGGGAGGCGCACCTGGAGGAAACCACACAGATACGGAGAGAATGTACAGACTCCACACAGACAATGAACCAAGCTGGGATTCTAACCTGGATCCCTGGCACTGTGAGGCAGCAATGCTAACCAGTATGCCATCATACTGCTCTATTGGATGCACTATCTCCTTCATGTGAGGATGGCTCTGGCTGAATTTAAGCAGTTTTTGTTTCATCACCTGTGTGAGTCTGTATAAAATAAGAATGGCAAGGGATGAATTTCTGAGTTCGATCTATTGACTGAGAGCCTTTGTCAGCTGCACCCATTGAGAAACTGCTGTGGATGAATATTGGCACAGTGCTACAATTCATTAAAATCATTGTCAAAAGGTAAACATGATGATTATGTCTTGCAATCACTGTTCCACAACAACAAATGATGAATGAATGATTAATTTTTTTTTCTGGTGTTGTTTGAAGGAAGAATGTTGGCCAAACACCAGGGGAATTTGTTGCTGTTTATTAAATCATCACATGACATGGTTAACATTAAAAGCAGACAGGAGCTTAGCTTACTGTGTTATCCAGAGGGCGGGACTCACTCATCTACAATACTGAGTACTGAGCAGCTTGATTCCTTGATGCTCCAACCAAAGATGTGGAAGTTAGGTGCATTGGCTAAGCTAAATTGCCCCTCAGTATCAGGGGGATTAGCAGGGTAAATGCATGGAGTAATGAGGGTATGGCCTGGGTGGGATTGTTTTTGGTGCAGACTCAATGGGCTGATTGGCCTCCTTCTGTAGTGTAGGATTCCCTGATTATAATGGACTGCCACTCCATCCACCACCAGTCTGCTATGTCTATCATTATCTGTGATCTACAGGATACACCAGCTAAGGTTGCTTTGACAGTCCATATTCCCATTTAACTTCTTCACCAAGAAGACAACGCAGGAATATCACCACAACCAGTTTTCCCTCATTCATTATCCACACTGTTCCTTCATTGTTGTTGGATCACTGTTGGGCATGGAATTTGTTCATAGAATTCCTACAGGGCAGAAGGAGACTGTTTAGCCCATTGACCCTGCACCGACAACAATTACATTCTGGCCTATCTCTGTCATACCAAGTATTTACCCTGCCAATTCCCCTGACACAAAAGGTCAATTTACCATGTCTAACCAACCTAACCTGCAACTGGAGCACCCAGAGGAAACCCACGCAGATACAGGGAGAAGGTGCAAACTCCACACAGGCAGTCACCCAAGGGTTTGAAGTTGGGTCCCTGGCACTGAAATGCTGCATTGCTAACCACTGCGCCACCATGCCACCCATTGCCTGACTAGACTATGGTAGTATAATGGTTAGCAAATCCGCCTCATAGCACCAGGGACCTGGGTTCGATTACTGGCTTGTGAGTTCTTGTATCTGTGTGAGTTTCTCCGGGGGCGCCAGTCTCCTCCCACACCCTAAAGATGTGCAATGGATTGACCAGTCAAAATTCTCCCTCAGTGTACCCAAACGGACGTCAGACTAGGCGATTTTCACATTAACTTCATTGCAGTGTTAATGTAGGTTACTTGAGGTTGCAGCAGTTTAAATAACAAAGAACAAAGAAAAGTACAGCACAGGAAAAGGCTCTTCGGCCCTCCATGTTTGTGCTAATCATGGTGCCCTAACTACAATTAAAAAAGACTTCTTCTCTTACTTGATCCGTATCCCTGTATTCCCTCATTCATGTGCTACTTGATCAGACGCCTTTTAAATGTTGCCTGCTTCCTCCACCACCTCTGGCAGCACACTCCTGGCACCCACCACTCTCTGCATGCAAAAACCTCCCCTGCACATCTCCCTTAAACTTTCCCCTCTCACCTTGAACCTGTGCTCCCTTGTAAGTGAAAGTATGCAGAAGGCCCAGCTGTACATTGTCAGAGCAACTTGGATGGGTGTTAAATGAGGCCCACAGGCGAAACAATTGATGGTGAAAGTGCTGCATTTTGATTTGTGTGGCTCAGGTTACAGGTTAAAATATTGGACTGCTCTCCTGAATTTGGAAAAGAATGATGTGCAGTAGAGGGTTCACTTTTCACTGCAGAATGTATCTAGAAACTAGAGGGAGTTGGAACGAGGAGGAAGATGAGGTCAGGAACTTTCATTATCTACAAGCATTGCTGTTTCAGTATTAATTTGCATACACAAAAAGGAACAGGTGACTGACAGGAATATTACCTGTTTAGCTGAATGAAGTATTTGCTCCGACTAAATTATTTTCTTGCCAGACAATCTTCAAGTGGGTAATCTCACACCATTAATCCTCCATCTGCTTTTGCCAGCAAAGTGTATTAGTTCAGGTAGCCAGCATTTATCAACTGTGACAACATGCAACATGGAAAGGGAGATATTTCATTTGGACCTTATTAATAATGCATTTCTCTTAAAAATTCTATACAGTGACAGTAAGGTTCTGTTCAAATATTGTCCCAGAAGAGTGAAGGCCATTCTTGCTTCACTTCTGAAATTATTCCATTCCTTAAGGATTGTGATGGAGATCACAGCAAGATAAAATACTTAACATCTTGAAAGGTTATCAGAGCTCTTTTATTCCCTTTATAGTGAGACTAGACAGTGTTGAATAATTTCTTTCACACGTAGCTCTGTCAGACATCTGAAATCTCCATTGAAAGAGCTAGAAATGATTTTACAGTAAGGTCAATAAAGCTTTTCCTGTTTCCCTTTAGGGTGCATTTGATGATGCCACAGCTGCACCACTTGTACTTCCTGACCACGTGCAGTTGCAGTTCCCATATTAATATTTCCCACACGTTACATACTGTGCTTAATCTCCAACAGCTGTCTTTTCCTGGCTATACTTAATTTGCATTAATCTATAGTTCCTTATACCATAATATACCAGATTTAATAAATTTAATTTGCATTAATCTATAGCCCCTCATACCATAAGATACCAGATTTAATAAATTTAATTTGCATTAATCTATTGCCCCTCATACCATAACACACCAGATTTAACACCTGGCATATCAGTTAAGACTCTCACCAACTTTTACAGATGCACCGTAGAAAGCATTCTTTCTGGCTGTGTCACAGCTTGATGTGTCTCCTACTCAGCCCAAGACCACAAAGAACTACAAAAGGTTGTGAATGTAACCCAATCCATCACGCAAACCAGCCTCCCATCCATTGCCTCTATCTACACTTTCCGTTGCATTGGCAAAGCAGCCAGCATAATTAAGGACCCCATACACCCCGGACATTCTCTCTTCCACCTCCTTCCTTTGAGAAAAAGATGCAAAAGTTTGACGTCACGTGCCAACCGACTCGAGAACCCTTCTTCCCTGCTGTCAGACTTGTGATTGGACCTACCTTGCATTAAGTTGACCTTTCTCTATGTCCTAGCTATGACTATGATGCTATATTCTGTACTCTCTTGTTTTCTTCTCTATGAACGGTTTATCTATATAGCATTGCAAGAAACAATTCTTTTCACTGTATGTTAATATATGTGACAAAAATAAATCAAATCAAATCACTCAGTTATATGTTTTCCACTATATCATTACACTCTATTCTTAATCCTCATAGTCAACATAGAATCACAGAACCCCTACAAGTGCTGAGGGAGACTATTCAGTCCATTGAGCTTGCACCGACAACAGTCCTGCCCAGGCTTTATCCCTATAACCCCACAAATTACCCTGCTAATCCTACCTGATACTAAAGCTGGAATTTTACTGCCCCACCTGACACAGGAATCGGAGAGAGTGAGGGATAGAACATAGAAAGGTCCATTGACCTCAGGCAGGACTTTATGATTATGGGACGAGTGAGGCCTTAAAATTCCCCCCTAAGAGTCAATTTAGCACAGCCAATCAACCTAACCAGCATAGCTTTGGAGCATGGGAGAAAATAGAGTACCTGGAGGAAGTTACTGTACGCTTGACCTGGACCATCTGATGGGCAACACGGCAGCTCAGTGACTATTGCTGTGCTGTGCAGATACATGGATTTGGGCCTGTGTCTGTGAGAGTTTGTGCATTCTTCCCGTGCTTGTGTGGATTTTCTCCGGGTGCTCCGGTTTCCTCCCACATCCCAAAGATGTGCTCTTAGGCTGATTGGCAGAACAAATTCCCCCTAAATTGTCTCGCAAATTTGGTTCCAATGCATAGATCTATAAACATAGATAGGGATCATGGGAAGAAGTGGGAACATCGAGGTGGTGGCATGGGCGTTTTGGGCCAAAGGGCCTGTTTCCCGTGCTGTTTTGTTCTTCTTTGTTTTTTTTGAAGCCCATGCAGACATGGGGAGAATGTGCCACTGTGGCACCCAATATAACTTTGTTTTCTTTTCTCATCTGTTTTCTGTCAGAAAAAATACTTTTGTGGTTGTTAAGTTATCCTTAATGTGCTATCGAATGGCACATTCTACATAGATGTTGGTACTGTCATTGATTAACCCTCTACTAATTGTTCAAATTTGATTAGTGTTTGATCGTTTGAAGATTTATTTTCAGCCTGGGACTGAGGTAACACTGAGGTAAATTTGAACTTCTCTCAGCATTAATGAAAAGCATTGAATTGAAATCATAGAATCTTATAGTACAGGAGGAAGCCTTTCAGCCCATCGAGCCTGCATCACAACAATCCCACCTATCCCCATAAACCCATGTATTTACCGTTCTAATCCCCATGCCTTTAAGAAGCAATTTAGCATGGCCAGTGCAACTAAACTGCATATCTTTAGACTGTGGGGTGAAACCAGAGCACCCGGAGAAAGCCCACACAAACATGGGGAGATTTGATTTGATTTATTACTGTCAATGTATAAGTATATAGGGAAAAGTATTTTTTCTTGCATGCTATATAGACAAAACATGCCTTACATAGAGAAGGAAAGGAGAGTGTGCAGAATGTAATGTTACAGTCATGGCTAAGATGTAGAGAAAGAACAACCTAATGCAAAATAGGTCCATTCAAAAATCTGATGGCAGCAGCGAAAAAGCTGTTCTTGAGTTGGATCGTACATATCCTCAGACTTTTACATTTGTTTCCCAATGGAAGAAAATGGAAGAGAGAATGTCTGGGCTGCATGGGATCCCTGCTTATACTGCCTACTTTTCTGAGGCAGTGGAAATGTAGACAGTGTCAATGATTGGAAGACTGGTTTGCCTAGTGGACTGAGCTTTGTTCATGACCCTTTGGAGTTTATTGCAGTATTGGGCAGAGCAGGCGACATACCAAACTGTGATACACCCAGAAAGAATGCTTTCTATTTACATCTGTAAAAGTTGGTCAGAGTTGTAGCAGACATGCCAAATTTCCTTAGTTTCCTGAGAAAGTAGAGACGTTGGTGGGCTTTCTTAACTATGGAATAGGCATGGAGGGACCAGGATGGGTTGTCAGTGATCTGGACACCTAAATATTTGAAGCTCTCAACCATTTCTACTTCATCCCCGTTGACATAGCTGGGGGCGTGCCCTCCACTATTCTCCCTGAAGTTGATGACGATCTCCTTCGTTTTGTTGAATTTGAGGGAGAAATTATTGTTGTCACACCTGTTCACTAGATTCTCTATCTCTTTTCTGTACTCTGTCTCCTCATTGTTTGAGATCCGATCTACTGTGGTGGTGATATCAGCAAACTTGAAAATCCAGTTGGTGAGGAATTTGGCAGCACAGTCATAGGCATATAAAATGTATAGTAACAGCTAATGGGGCACCAGTGTTGAGGATGATCGTGGAGGAGGTATTGTTGCTTGTCCTTACTGATTGCAATCTGTGGGTTAGGAAGTTGAGGATCCAGCCGCAAGCCCCAGGTCATGGAGTTTGGAGATTGTTGTTAAAATAATGGTATGCAAATGCCATTCAAGGCTGGAATTGAATCTGGGTCCCTGGCACTGTGAAGCAGCAGTGCCAATCACTGTGCTATTGTGCCCGTGTACTCCAACATCGTGGAAAAAGACACATGGGCGGGTGGATGCAATGTGAGGCAATTGTACATGTATAGAGTGCCTTCAAGTCATGTCAGGAGATATAATGCTCTTGGCTTCTTCATTTTTCATGCTCATCCCAGTGGAGGAACATTGGTCCTTGCTGCACCAATCACTATCAAGCTGAGTTGGATATGGTACAACTTGATGCAGAATAAAACTCGATTTCATGACTTCAACAGTAGGCCTCAGAAATAAAAGCATGAAGTGCTTGAAATTTACAGTGGGTCCTGAGGTATCTGAGAGGAGATCGAAGGTTATACCAGCTCAGTGTTAAAGAGGATTGCCTAGTTTATCTTTCAAGCTACTGTTAAGGTTCTAAAAGTGAAAATCTTTCTGCTGGTAATTGGACTGGGAAAAGTAGCCATTGCAGGAAATTACATTAATGCACATCTCCAGTTTTATATTCAATTATTGCTGACTGAAATAATTCCATTGTCAATGTAACCTGTAGAAAATTACAGCAAGTTCCTTTATCTAAACAAACTTCTGTAAACATTTTGATTAGTAATTGAAGAATGTAACTATTTAAACACAGAAATACTTTGGAAAGCTTCTGTTGGTTAAGCAAACAGAATCTATTGATGAAGAGAGTAAAATATTGAAAGGAAATTTCAATTCAGGAAATGCAGTCCTTTTTTAAAATTGTGTAGTTTTCCTGTACTTTAACAAAATCATGCTTGCCTTCAAGCCAAAAGCAATAAGGCAAGAAAACTGTGTACAGTATTGGTTACCTTATAGAGTCATAGACTTTACAGCATGGAAACAGGCCCTTTGACCCAACCTGTCCATATCCCCACAATGTTTCCTGTTAAGCTGGTCCCAATTGCCCAACTTTGGCCCATATCCCTCTATACTCATTTTACCCATGTAACTCAATGCTTTTTAAAAGACAAAATTGTACCCACCTCTACTATTACTTCTGGCATCTCGTTCCACTCACTCATCACTTTTTGAGTGAAAAAATTGCCCCTCTGTATCTTTTGTACCTCTCCCTTTCACCTTAAGCCTATGCCCTCTAGTTTTAGATTCCCTTACCTTTCGGAAAATATATTGACTATCTACCTTATCTTCACTCTTCATTATTTTATAGATCTCTATAATTTCATCTCTTAAACTCCTATGCGCCAGGGAAAAATAGTCCCAGTCTATCCAGCCTTCCCTTATAGCTGAAAGCCATCAAGTCCTGGTAGCATCCTTGTAAATCTTTTCTGCACTCTTTCTAGTTTACTAATATTCTTTCTATAACAGAGTGACCCAGAATTGCACACAGTATTCCAAGTGTGGCCTTACCAATGTCTTGTACAACTTCAGCAAGACATTCCAACTCCTCTATTAAATATTCTGATGTAGAGATGCCGGTGTTGGACTGGGGTAAACACAGTAGGAAGTCTGACAACACCAGGTTTAAGTCCAACCGATTTATTTGATAGTAAACGCACAAGCTTTTGAGATATTTCAACCTGTTTGTCAGGTGAATGAGCTGTTCTGGTGTCAAATAGCACATATAACAGCACAGACTATTCACAGATTACTGATTAGAATCTTTACACCTAACCTGCTATTCAAGTCTTAAAGTGGCTAACAATGTGAGTGGAAGGAGCACTGAGCACAGGTTAGAGAGATGTATATTGTCTCCAGACAGCACAGTAAGTGAGGTTTTTTGCTAACCCAAGCAAGTCATGGGGGTTACAGATAGTGTGACATGAAGCCACGATCATGTTGAGACCGTTCTTACGTGTACAGAATTTGGCTAGGAGTTTTCTGCTCAGCGACTCTGCGCTGTCTTGTGTCGTGAAGGCCACCTTAGAACATAGAACATAGAACATTACAGCGCAGAACAGGCCCTTCGGCCCTCGATGTTGTGCCGACCAATTAAGAAAAAACAATGACCCTCTAACCTAAACCATTCCCTTTTCATCCATAAACCTATCCACGGACCTCTTAAACGCCGCCAAACTTGGCGCATCTACAACTGCAGCAGGCAGGGCATTCCATACCCTCACCACCCTCTGGGTAAAAAACCTTGGAGAATGCTTACCCGAAGGTCCGAGGCCGAATGCCTGTGACTGCTGAAGTGTTCGCCAACAGGAAGGGAACAGTTTGGCCTGATGATTGATGAGCGATGTTTATTCATCCATTGTCATAGTGTCTGCATGGTCTCCCCAATATACCGTGCTACAAGACATCCTTTCCTGCAACATATTAGGTAGACAACGTCGGCCGAGTTGCAAGAGTATGTACCGTGTACCTGCTGAATGGTATTCTCATGCGTGATGATGTCATCCATGTCGATGATCTGGCATGTCTTGCAGAGGTTGCTGTGGCAGGGTTGTGTGGTATTATGGTCACTGTTCTCCTGAAGGCTGGCTACTTTGCTGCGAACAATGATCTGTTTGTGGTTGCGCGGTTGTCTGAAGGCAAGAAGTGGGGGTGTGGGGATAGCCCTGGCGAGACGTTTGTCTTCATCAATGATATGTTAAATATTCTGACTAATGAAACCAAACACGCCAAATGCCATCTTCACCACCCTGTTCACCTATGACACCATTTTCAAAGAGTTATGACAAGTTGGCCAGTTTAGGGTTGTACTGACTGGAGTTGGAGTCAATCTTGAGGTGGCTTGATTGAAACATGTAAACTTCTAAAGGATTTTGACAGGACAGATATGGGGAGGATGTTTACCCATGTGGGCAAACATAGAACCAGGTGTTTAAAAATAAGGGGTCACAGAGAAGAGGCAATTTTTTTCTCTGAGGATGGTGAGTTTTTGAAACTCTCTTCCTGAAAAAGTGATGGAATATTTTTAAGGCACAAGTAGCTACATTCTTGGAAAACAAAAGGGTGATAGGCTATCAATGATAGGCAGGCTACAGATTTGAGGTGATTATTAGATCATCCATGAATTTAGTAGAATCATAGAATTCCTGCAGTGCAAAAGGAGGATCATTCAGCCCATTGAGTCTGCACCTGTCACAATCCGACTCAGGACCTGTTCCATAATCCCCCACATTTACCCTGCTAATCCTCCTGATATTAGGGTTAAATTAACATGCCTAATCAACCTAACCTGCACATCTTTGGACTGTGGGAGGAAACAGACAGTGACCTGAGGCCAGAATTGAGCCCGGGTCCCTGACGCAGTGGGGACTTCTTAAATGGCGAAGCAGGCTGGAGGTACTGAATGGCCTACTCCTGCTGCTTCTCAGTATGTAAGAATTACTTGTGCAGCAGGTGTGCTTGGAAAGGAAAGATAGCTTAACATGAATTCCAACATGTTGGAATTTGCCAAATTCTGTCCACTTTGAGCAGTAATTTCAATCCGATTCCCAGCGATCATTTTCACTTTAGCTAAAGCAAAGTAATTACACATTAGGCATAGTTTCCACAAGAGGTAAGCTTTCCCTCACAGGAGAAAACCAATGGAATTTCAGGATTCTCTTCCATTATTATCTCATTGCCCAGCTGCAGGGAGTAACCAATACCTCATACTCCAGCTGTGGGGAGAGTGCTTCTTAGATATTCAGTGCCACAGACGTTTAGATCATAAGGCTGATTTCAATTAGCAATATCCATGCACATTCACTGCTAATTACATTAGCATCGCATAAGAATATGCATGATCAGACTTAACATGCAAAAAATACCAACGGAGCTTTGCTAATTGGAGGAAAGAAACTCGTACAATATTAATGACACATACTAGACTTTCTAAACTTAATAAATATGTGCATTAATTATCAGGTAATTGACTTGCCCGCTCCTATTGTGTTTACTCTTAAAAGTTAATTTTTAACCAGATTGCCCGTGGCTTAGTGATATCATCACTATCGTGGAGGCAGGTTTGTTCCCTGGTTCATGTTGAATTAACTAAAATTAGCTGGAACAATGGTATGGGAGTGACAATTAGCTACCATATCGGTTTATGGAAAGGAAAATTACGGTTTTATAGCACATTTCAACGTGTGTATATAAGTCAGTGACAGCAAGGCTGCATTCAGCAGTGATACCCTCTGCGTTGGGATATTCTGCTGTGAAGGTTCACATGAAGCAGAGGTTTGGGTGAGAGAGTGGAGAGTAACTGGTGCTTTCCAGTGAGTGACCCGGCAGTAAAGGACTCACAACCTGAAAAGGAATGAAAAATACTTGCTGGTGTGGTGCCCTCTGGATCCTGTGGTATAACAATTCGCTATGTTGATACAAATGCTTTGTGTTGTGTTGGATAACAGCCAATTCCCAGTCTGACTGTCTTTGCAGCCTGTATATTTAACACTGACAGAGACCTGGGTTCCATTCTCGGGCTTAGGTCACTATCTGTGTGGAGTTTGTACATTCTCCCCGCGTCTGCATGGGTTTCCTCTGGGTGCCTTGGTTTCCTCCCACAGTCCAAAGATGTGTGGGTTAGATTGATTTGGCATGCTAAATTGCCGCTTTAGTGTTAGGGGATCTTGCAGGGTAAATGCAGGCTACGGGGACAGGAGCTGGGTGGGATTGAAGTCAGTGCAGACTCAATGGGCCGAACGACCTCCTTCTGTACTGTGGGATTCTATGAATCCCAAAAGATCAATATAGATAAGGAATGTAGCTGAATGAATGATAGAATCATAGAATCCTGACTGTGGAGAAAGAGGCTATTCAGCCCATCATTTGCACTGACAATAATCCCACGAAGGCCCTATCCCCGTAACTCCTCGTATTTACCCTGCTACTCCCCCTCCATCAAGAATGGTCACCTCAGCACCTCACTGTACTGCAAGCCCACAGGTAACTTCACGATGCTCCTGTTCTTCAGCCTCCACCTTAAACACTTTAAAGAAGCCATCCCCTAGGGCCAAGCCCTCTGTATGCACAGGATCTGCTCAGATGAGGAGGATTGCGACAGACACTTCCAGGCGCTGAAAGATGCCCTCATAAGAACAAATGTGGCGCTTAACTCATGATCGACAGTTCCAACGTGCCACAGTGAAAAACCGCACTGACCTCCTCAGAAGACAAACATGGGACATGGTGGACAGAGTGGACACCCTTCGATGTACAGTTCTTCCCCAGAGCGGAGAAGCTACAACATCTTCTCCAGAGTCTTCAACACATCATTGATGAAGATGAACATCTCACCAGGGCCATCGCCACACCCTCCACTTGCCTTCAAACAACCGCACAACCTCAAACAGACTGTTGTTTGCAGCAAACTACCCAGCCTTCAGGAGAACAGTGACCACAACACCACACAACCCTGCCACAGCAACCTCTGCAAGACATGCCGGATCATAGACATGGATGACATCATCTCATGTGGGAACACCATCCATCAGGTACACAGTAGATACCATTGTAATTCGGTCAACGTTGTCTACCTGATACGCTGCAGGAAAGGATGTCCCGAAGCCTGGTACATTGGGAAGACCATATAGACACAACAACAACGGATGAATGAACATTGCTCAACAATCAATGGTCAAGACTGTTCCCTTCTTGTTGGTGAACACTTCAACTGTGATGGGCATTCGGCCTCTGATCTTTGGGTAAGCGTTCTCCAAGGCAGCCTTCACGACACCCAACAGCGCAGAGTCACTGAGCAGAGACCGATAGCAAGTTCAGCACACATGAGGACAGCCTCAACTGGAATCTTGAATTCATGTCGCCCTATCTGTAACCCCCATGACTTGTCTGGGCTTGTACTGTCCTGTCTGGAGACAATACACATCTCTTTAATCTGTGCTTAGTGCTATCTCCACTCACATTGTTTGCATCTTTAAGACTTGAATGGCAGGTTAGCTGTAATGACTTGCATTCTAATCAGTAATCTGTAAACTGTGTGTGACTTTATATACATTTCTCTGATCAGAACCTTCCACATACCTGACAAAGGAACAGTGTTTCCGAAAGCTTGGGGGATTACTATCAAATAAACTGGTTGGACTTTAACCTGGTGTTGTGAGACTTCTTACTGTGTTTGCCCCAGTCCAACACTGGCATCTCCACATCATGACTCCCCCTGACTCTCAGGGATAATTTAGCATTGGTTTCCTTTCACAGTTCAAAGATGCGTGTGTTAGTTTGATTGGCCATGTTAAATTGCCCCTTGGTGTCAGGAGATTAGTAGTGTAAGAGTGGGGTTATGGAGGTGGGATTGTGATCAGTGCAGACTCAAATTGCCAAATGCCTCTTTCTGCACTGCAGGATTCTATGATGCTATGTTTCTTTGCGCCAATCTCAATGCTAACAGATTGGAGCTTGCACAGTGGTCTGCTCAATGCCAGTGCACAGAGTGTGGAAGGTACATTTTGAAAATCCTGCTAAAAACACCAGCACGATTTACTCCAGCTTTCATGTGAATTCAACACTTAAAAGAATTTTTTCGGGAGAATCCCATCTGTTATTTTTGTAAAGCCATTCCCTTTTGCAGCCCAGTGTAATTTTACAAGTTGACTTAAGAAATTTCCACTTTGGATATGGCAGTAAGAATATAAAGGAGAAGAGTTGACAAGAAATTCTGCAAATGTGCGATTATGTAGCTAACTGCACTAATATGAGGACGTGGATGCTTCGGAAGGGTTGCAAAGAAGGTTTACCAGGATGTTGCCCAGCCTGGAGGATTCAGGTATGAGGAGAGGTTGGATGAACTCGGATTGTTTTCTCTGGAAAGACTGAGGGGTGACATGATAGAACTTTACAAAATTATAAGAGACATTGATAGAGTGGATAATCTGAGACTCCTCCCAGGGTAGGAGGGTCGACTCACAAGAGGCCACAGCTTTAAGGTGAGAGATGATAAGTTTAAGAGGGATATTTAGGGAAAGTTTTTACACAGAGGGTGGTGAGTGTCTGGAACACACTACCAGTGAAGGCGATGGAAGCAGGCACATTAGCAACATTCAAGTTGTATTTTGATAGAAACATGAACGGGCAGGCGAATGGAGGGATAGAATTGCGTATTGGTGTAGCTTTGTTTGGCTGTAGGACCTGTTCCTGTGCTGTATTATCCTTTGTACTTTGTTCGGACTACTAGTTGACATCCTGGATCATTTGTTAAGAAAAATTGAATGAATTATAATTAGATACTGGGAGATAATTGGCCAGGGGTATGGCCATAATTGAGTCCCAGTTCTAAGGTTATACATTCAAATCTTATTTTTATCTTGGCACACATTATGGAAATGCTGATGTAAACTTGTCATGCTGTAATTACATCCTCCCTCCAGTGATGATGCTGTACCAACTCCTTCTGTTAAACACGTGCTGTTGAATTTGGTGAATGTGCTTCAATAATAAGCTGAGGGTAATGGTCAGGGAATTGAATCTACACTGTTTCTACAATTGAATTGAAACTGCAAATTTAATCTACACTGTTTTCACAATTTACGTTCTTATTTAATTCAACAGGAAAATTCTCAGGTAATAAAGGAATTAGAAGCCTATAAAATCACCACACTTGAAAGACAGCATGCGGATACAATTAAAAGCTTATGGAATGATCTAGGAGTAAGGACATGCTATGAACGGCGCCGGGAATACCAGTTGCTTGACTCAACAAATTAGTAAGTTTTTATTGTGTTTTCAAATAGTCCCTTGTGCACAGTTCAATTAGAATGAACAACATTGTCAGCCGCTGTTTTTTAATTCTGTTTTTCCGTTCTGTCTGATTTGGTTATTCAGGAATGTAGGAAATGTGCCTCAGGAATTCCATTGTATTTTTATTTGATATCAGCTTCCAGCTGGCCACCTTTCAATCCTATCATTCTCCAGAATTACACCATAGTTGTCTTCTGAATTGACCTGTGCGATTCAATGATCTTCTATTATAATTATTTCATCATAGAATCTCTGTAGTGCTGAAGAGACCATTCAAGCCCATCGTGTCTGCACCAACTCTGACAGATTAACGTAGACCCTCTTTCTTCCTCCTTTCCCTACAACTTCGTACATTTCTCATGGCTGAGCTATCTAGCCTACACATCTTTTGGACACTAAGGGTAATTTAGCACAGCCAGTCTACCTAACCTGCACATCTTTGGAGTGTAGACGCAACTGGAGCATCCAAAGAAAACCTATGCAGACACAAGGAAAACATGCAGACTGTGCACAGACAGTCACCCAAGGCTGGAATTGAACCGCTGTCTATGAGGCCTCCCAAATATAGCTATTGGCTTTTATTTGAAATACAAACATATGAATTAGAAGCCCCTCAAACCTGCTCAGCCATTCAATTAGATTATGGCTGATCTGATTGTAACCTCAACTTGACATTCCTGCTTACCCACAATAACTTTTCTCCCCTTTGCTTATGAACTTTGCCTTAAACATATTCAAAGACTTTGCTTCCACTGTCCTATGAGGAACAGTGTTCCAAAGACTCAAAACCAGCTGAAGGAAAAAACATCCCCTTATCTCTGTCTTACCTAAACAACCATTATTTTTAAATAGTGACCCATAGATCTAGCTTCTCGCACAAGAGGAACATCCTCTCCATATCCACCCCTGCCAGATTCCTCATATATATTTCAGGATATCATGTATTTCAATCAAGTCACCTATTACTCTTCTTAACTACAGTGGACACAAGTCTAGTCTATCCAATCTTCATTCATAAGACAACCCAACATTTCCAGGTATTAGTTCAGTAAACCTTAACTGAAATGCTTCCAATGCATTTAATCTTTCTTAAATAAGGAATGGAAAATCATGTCTCACGAATTTGATTGAGTTTTTTTGAATGGGGTAACCAAGAAGGTAGATGAGGACAGTGCAGTCAACATTAGCATGGCTTTTGACAAGGCCTTTCATCTGGTTCCCATTTTTAAAAAAATAATTGTTTCCTAATGTAGGAAGGAATGATACGGTGAGGAATCTCGCTAATTATATTGAGATGTATTGAAATGAGGTTCCTGACTATCCTGCATGGGGACCTTGTTATTGCCATTGGCAGGGGAAATTGAAAAATGAGATCACAATGGCAAAATTCTCGTTTTCCATCTCTGGAATTTTGTGCCCATATTGCTTTCATGCTAGAGTTGAATGCAAGCAAAAACTCTCTTCCCCCTCAGCCCCACCACCGTGTAGTTTTCTACTTTCCCTTCCTTTTTGCATAGAAGTATTATGTTTGCTATTTCCAAATCTAATTGAATCTTCCCTGAATCCATGGAATTTTGGAAAATTAATGATTCAACTGCATCATTAGCCACTTCTCTTAAAACATAATGATGAAGTCCACCAGGACCCAGAGACTTGTCAGCCCACAGTCCAACAATCTTATAGATTATAGAATCCTACAGGGCAGAAGGAGGCCATTTGGCCCATCGAGTCTGGACCAACCATAATCCCACTCAGGCCTTATACCCATAAACCTATGTATCCACCCTAGCTAGTCCCCTTAACACTAAGGGGCAACTTAGCATGACCAATCCACATAACCAGAACATTTTTGAACTGTGGGAGGAAACTGGAGTACCCGGAGAAACCCACATGATTATGGAGAGAACATGCAAACTCCACACCAAGAGTGACCCAAGCTGGGAATCAAACCCAGGTTCCTGGCGCTATGAGGCAACAGTGCTAATCACTGTGCTGCCCAATTTGTTAGTGTATTTCAAGAGTTTTTCTTTAAGTCATGCTCACAGCCTTGGGTGATGTCATTGTTGGGAGGAGAAAATAACTGTGTACAGCCCAAGTGAGAAGGATTGATCTTCAGTTTCAATTTGGAGCTGCTAGTTAGAATTGGCTTTTGGAAGGGACAGTAAGCTAAAAGAAGTGCTTTCCCTCTCTTTCTGTTGTTTTGAAAGTTCTGTTGGTTTCCTGAATGGTAAAAAAATTCTGTTCTTAGGAGTTGAAACAAAGTCTCTCTAGCATTTTGGGAAGCTATCTTGTCTTCAGACTGTTTTCAAAAGCATTGGACAGCAGAATTCAACTAATTCTGATCCCAGAATCACGTGAGCATTAGTCTTTGCTATGTTAAACCTGTGAAAAAGGCTTTTTGTTGTCTCTGAGTTTTGGTTTTAATCGGAACATATTAGAGATATTCATTAAGAGTTGCATATTGTAGTGATTGTTTCATTCCTTGTCTGTATTTGATAACATTGCTTGCTAATTTTCTCACACTATGTGTTAACTTTATTCTTATATAAACTTTGTTTGATAAAAGCTCCCTTGTGGTTCTTTTGAATCACACCTGAAGTGGAATATATTAAACTAATCCTAGCCAAATTCAAGATGCAAAACTTATGATTCGAACAGGCTTCATAAAACACTTTGGAGTTTTGGACTCGAACCACAATAATAGTGTAATTATAATCAGTAATTTTCTCTGAATTCCCTACTTGCCTCCAATTGAAATCCAGGTGGGATTTCCATCTTTCCACTGCCTCTCCTTGGGTTCCAATACTCAACTTGATTAAGGCAGTTTGTACTCCCTCAGAAACAGGCAGTGGCCCCGCCAATATATTAAATAGGGATCAAATGACACAGTTGGGACCCTGTGGAATTTTGCTGTAACTCAGTGCTGTCACCCTCTACGTCCTGGCACACTGTGGATGGGGAAGGTCAGACAGCAGTCATTGGCAGTGCCACTGAAAGGGATCATGAGCTGCAGTCGCGCCAAGCTGGAGGCAGACGTGTATTAACATTTTCATCATTCCTTTAGGGATTTTGAAGCATTAGAGATTTCCTTGCTCCTTTGCAGACTGTGTATTTCCATAATACTGCTTCATTCAGCTGATCTATTTCGACTCTGCCAATCTGCCGATGGTGATTAGTCATCAGGTGGATGGAACAGTTCTGATTCCCATTCTGATCCTTCGTCCAGGTGTTTATGGGGAGACAGAGAAGCATTGAGGTGAGATTGCGGTAGCTGGGAAATGCAGGGGAAGGGTGAGAGTTTGAACTGACCTCGGTGGGAGGATGTCGATTACAGGCAGGGAAGAATGTTAGTTTGGCACACCAGGGCCACGGGGAGAACTTTCCACTCCTCCTGACCCACAATCAGCACATGAAAGGGATCCAGCCTTGCTTATCTCCCTTCAGCTGCCAGGTTACCTGGGATATTTGGTCAGTAAGTTACATGTACATGGCTACTAAAACAAAAGGCTTGTTGACCTCTTTAAATAATAAACTCGCCTCTGTGTGCCAGTTCATCCACTCTCAGCCTCCCAGCTGTTACCATTAAAACCAGATGTGGGCGTGCTAGAGACAGGCTGGTGTTGGGTTCCAGCTGTTAGAAGTTCTAAATCCCCTTCTTTGCATCCCCCCCAGAAACACTCACACTCCACTCAAGATGGAGTCTTGTCTTCAACTGAATTGGATTTCAGATTTGAATCGTTTCGTGATTTTAACGAAAGTTCCATATTTTCAGGACCTTCTTTTTAAACAATTGCTCTGATAAAATTGTTGATGGTCACTATCTCTTTAGAAACGTTATCACAATGTGCTTAAACCAAGAAGAAATAGGAAGTAGTTTGGGCACTCCACACACTGAGAATGGCACAACACAGCTCATGACACAACTTTCATGATAATCGATCCAGAGATACCATAGAAACCCCACGGTGCAGAAAGAGGCCATTTGGCCCATCGAGTTTGCACCGACCACAATCCCACCCAGACTCTATTCTCCATATCCCTACACATTAATCCCTCTAACTTATGTGCCTCAGGACACTAAGGTGCAATTTCAGCATGGCAATCAACCTAATCCTCACATTTTTAGACTTTGTGGGAGGAAACGGAGCACCTGGAGGAAACCCTTGCAGACACGAGGAGGATGTGCAAATTCCACACAGACAGTGACCCAAGTCAGGAATTGAAGCCAGGCACCTGAAGCAGCAGTGCTAACCATTGTGCTACTGTGCCGCCCTTTTTAATATATATCCATTTTAATGTATATCACTGCTCTGAGATTGAGAATGTTACACCATTGTAAATCCTGACTCACACTAACCTATTTTTTTTGCAGTTATCTGACTGACATTGACCGTATTGCAGCTAATGATTATATACCAACAGATCAAGATGTATTGAGGGTTCGAGTACCAACAACAGGCATTAATGAATATTCATTTAATATGCATCAAGTATCCTTAAGGTATGCAGAAACTATTCTGTGAAATGAAGAGAAAAGCCTCAAGCCATTGGGTAGATATGTTCCTGGTTCAATGCCGTCCACAGAATTAACTCTTCAATCATCTCGATTTGTTTCTGAAGAAGAGTGAATAAAGGAAAATACATCCTCCAAACCTGAGCTGGCCAATGTTTCAAGAACTGGAAGCATTTGTTGTGCAACAATGAAGTTTTCCATTTTCCACTCATTTTCCAGAGTATGCACTGGCCACTCCCACAGTGATTAAACTGTACTTTGCAAAGAAGCTTGACATCTAGCCCAGTAATGTAACTTTTAACTTTATTTCCATTGACCTGGAGATTGTATTTCCTCTCACTTTCATTCCCCTTCTTCATCACTTGCTCATGCATTCTCCTTGTTTCATTTCATAGATCCTAGAATCCTTACAGTGCAGAAGGAGGCTATTTGACCCATTAAGTCTGCACCAACCACAATCCCGCCCATGCCCTATTCCTATAATCTCATGCATTTATCCTAGCTGGCCCTCCGAAACTAAGAGGCAACTTAGTATGGACAATCTACCTAACCCGCCCACCTTTGGATTGTGGGAGGAAACTGGAGCACCTGGAGGAAACCCGCATAGACACAGTGAGAACTTGCAAACTCCACACAGACAGTGACCCAAGCCGGGAATTGAATTCTGGTCCGTAATGCCGTAAGGCAGCAGCGCTAACCACTATGCCATCCTTTCTCTGCTTCTCACCTTGTTAACACCACCTTCTCTCACTGTTTCTCTCTGCTATCTTACTCACAATCTTCACATTTAATTCTTGTCCTTCTATCCCTCAAAATCTTCTCTTGCTACCTCTGACTCAAGGGGTGGGATGTTCCAGTCCCACTTGCCCCGAGACTGGAAAATCCCGAGGGCAATGGACTGCTGCATAGTCCTGTTCCACCTGCTGTGATACCCATGGTGGGAAAATTCCACCCTTCATTGCTCACAGGGAGCAGAAGAAGTGACATGACCAGACTGCATAAGAATTCAAACAGGATATCATAGGAGAGCTATCACACAGCAGGGCATTGACAAATCCTGGTAGCTGTAATTAATAAGCTTATAAGAAATGGGGGCTGTGGTAGGCCATTCAGCCCATTGAGCCTGTTCTGCTGTTCAGTAAGATCTGAGCTGATTTGATTGTGGGCCTGAACCCCACTTCCTGCCTGTTCCCCACAACCTTGAATTGCCTTCCTGATCATAAATCTGTCTAACTCGACCTCGAATATATTTAATGACCCAGCCACGACTGGTGACTGTGGAGAACAGCTCCACACAATAACGTCAGTAGTTTTTGACTGAACATTAGGGTTGAGGATCTCTGCTCTTTTTAAAGATGTGAAACATTTCATCACCCAGGTTACACTGGGGACAGGAATATGTTATAATGAAGCACAGACTGTTTTACATCCAGTGAGGAGGGCTCATTCCTGGAACTGAAAGGATTAATAAGATCAGGAAGTTAGGGCCAAATCCATGCTTCTTTTTGTCCATGAGTTTCGCAGGATGGAAAGTTAGAGCTGCCAGTTTGTGATTTTCCGACCTGTGCTTCCTAAACTCATCGGGAATGTCCCATCACGGAATCAGGCTTCCTGGCTGGTCCCAGGCCATTTGCAATCCACAATTAAACTTGCATCAAATTAACTATTGGATTTATTTAAATGAATATTGGATAATGTTCTACTCAGTCTGTCTAGACCCATGAAGTGGAATTTAAGGAACACTGAACATATAGAGGAATGTATATTAGTTTTTGTTCTTAGACAATTTGATAACCAACAAAGTATTCTATGGAAATATAAGTATTCCTTAGATTCATGTTTAATCCTGTTATTTGTGGCTATCTCTGAAAACAGTATCATAAAATCCCTGCAATCAGAAGGAGGCTATTCAGCTCATTGAGCCTGCACCGACAACAGTCCCACCCTGGTCCTAACCCCACATATTTATGCTGCTAACTCCCTGATACTAAGAGCAATTGAGCATAGAGTCTAATCCACACATCTTTGGACTGTGGGAGAAAATCGGAGCACCTGGAAGAAACCCATGCAAACATGGGGAGAATGTGCAAACTCCACACAGACAGTCACCCGAGGTCAGAATTGAACCCGGATCCCTGGCGCTGTGAGGCAGCAATGTTAACCACTGTGCAGCCCATGACAATACATGTGTATTTTTTAAAATGATATTTGGTTATTCTGTACGCTATGAGTAATTGTTATTTCTGATTGGATCACTGGTCTTTGAGGTTTCTAAGTCCTTCTGTAATTCCTAGAATTGTGGATGTTGGAGGACAGAAGTCTGAAAGGAGGAAATGGATCCATTGTTTTGAGAGTGTCGTGTCCGTTATCTTCCTGGCTTCTCTCAGCGAATATGATCAGGTCCTGGAAGAGAGTGAGAATGAGGTAAAACTCCTTGGGCACAGGATTTCCTTGCATGAAGTTAACTTACTCAAGACCTTTGCTTTTATTCATTTAAAGTTTATGTATTGATTATTATCAGAAGTAGGTTTACATTAACACTGCAATGAAGTTACTGTGGAAAAACCCCTAGTTGCCACACTCCAGTGCCTGTTCGGGTACACTGAGGGAGAATTTAGCACGGCCAGTGTACCTAACCAGCACATCTTTCAGACTGTGAGAGCAAATCCGAGCACCCGGAAAAATCCACACAGACATGGGGAGGCAGTGACTCAAGATGGAAACCATTTTTTAAAATTCATTAGTGGGACATGGGTGTCGCTGGCTGGCCAGCATTTATTGCCCATCCCTAATCATCCGAGGGCAGTTGAGAGTCAACTACATCGCTGTGACTCTGGAGTCACATGTAGGCCAGACTGGGTAAAGACGGTAGATTTCCTTCCCTAAAGGATATTGTTGTATCAGATGTGTTTTTCTGACAATTGACAATGGTTTCATGTATGTCAGAAGGTATGACTTTCTGACCATTTGGTTTTAATGGAAACTCATGACCAATATGTCCTGTAATGAAAGTAAAATGTTGCAGATGCTAGAAGTCTGAAATATAAACAGAAAATGCTGGAGAATCCCAGCAGGCATTTGTGGAGAGGGAAAGAGTTTACGTTTTGAATCCAGTATGACTCTTCTACGGAACTATTTGTTCAGCACTTACCCTGTTCTTCACAAACAGTTAAATTATTACAAACTAATCTCAGAGGAGCTTGCTGTGCATAAATTGGCTGCTGCATTTCCTACAACAGTGATTATCCTTCATTGTCTTTGAAGGATTTTGCACCATTCTGGGGTTCTGGAAGTGGGTATATAATGTGATGTCAGTGTACCTTAGAGTTTTTTTTTTAATTCATGCTCACAGCCTTATGTGATGTTACTGTTGGGAGAAGAAAAAACTGTATTGCTCAGGTGATAGGGATTTCGTTTGTAGTTTCGATTTGGAACTACAGATTAAAATGAAGTTTTAGAAGTGACAGCAAGCTGAAAGGAAGTGTTTTCCCTCTCTCCCTGTTTTGAAAGTTCTGTTACTTTACTGAAGGGTGAAAATTTTCTGTTCTTGGGGGTTGGACCAGAGTCTCACTGGTGTTTTGGGAAGCTGTCTTGTCTTCAAACTGTTCTAAATCTCAAGAGCATTAGACTGCAGAATTTAACTAGTGGCCTTGACTCCAGTATTGAGTGAGGATTAGTCTATATTGTGTTAAATCTGTGGAAAGGGTTTTTTTTATCTGTAGGTTGTGGTTTTAATTGGAACACATCAGAGATATTCATTAAGAGTTATACATTGTAGTGGTTGTTTTGTTTCTTGTTTGTAATTGATAAAAGTAATTGCTAATTTTCTTACTATCCATGTTAACTATATTCTTACATAAACTTTGTTTGATAAAAACTCCCTCATGAGTCTTTTGAATCACAGCTGGTGTGGAACATCTCATGCTTATCCTGGCCGAATTCACGATGCAAAACTTATGGTTCAGGTGGGTTTCATAAAACATTTAGGAGTTTCCGACCTGAACCATTACATTAAATGAGATAGATAATGTAGATACAGTGTTCTGGCAATCTCAGAACTGTGCTTTCTGAACCCTGGTGACCACATTAAATCCTTTTCAGATTTAATAGCAGCATAAATCATAGCACAAGATGTTCAAAACTTAAATTTGAAAGCAGTCTCTATAATTACAATTTCTTTGTTGCAGAATCGAATGCGGGAGAGTCTTGCCCTTTTCCATTTTATTTTGAAATCCGACTGCTTTGCAAACTCATCCATGATTCTTTTCTTAAATAAAAAGGATATTTTGGAGGAGAAGATTCTTAAGTCACATTTAGTGGACTATTTTCATGAATTTGAGGGTAAGTAGAAACCATATTTCTTTAACTCTGCTCTTTCTTCCTTTCTATATAAGGTTCCTCAATGTTTTTTTTTAATTAAAATAAGTTTATATCTGTGCACATCAAGTTAAAATGAAAGATGTTCATTCCAGGGAATGGAAGAAGCATGGGATGCATAATGGGCTTTGGAGGTTGGGTTGGGAGACATGAGTTGACATGGAGGGGGCATGTGTAGTTTTCACTGTATGTAATACATGTAACAATAATAAATCAGATGAAATCAAAATATTCCAGCCCACTTGAAATAAAAGCTAGCTTTCTATTTGCTTTCCCTATCATCTGCACCTGCACAATCGTTTTCTGATTTCATGAACAAGGATCTCCAAGTCCCTTTGTGGTACAGCTTTCGGCACTCGATCTCTATTTAAATAATAATCTGCCTTCTTATCCTTTCCTCCAAAATGAACAATCTTACATTTTCCCACACTGAATTCCATTTACCAATTTTCTACCCTCTCACTTAACCTGTCAATATCTCTCTATAAGCTATTTACACCCTCCTGAAAACTTGCTTTCCCACCCACCTTTCTATCATCTGCAAATCTGGCCACAGTACACTCTGTTCCTCCAATCATTAATATTGTGAATATTAATATTAATATTGTGAAGAGCTTCAGTCCCTGCACTGATCCCTGTGGCACTGCACTGGTTACTCCCTTCCAACCTGAGCAAGACCTCCTTGTCGCTGCTTCCTATTAGTTAGCCAATCCTCTACCCATGCCAGAATATTACCTGCAACAGCATGAGCTCCTCCTACCTTGCATTGTAGCCTTGTTTGATAATTCTCCTATGAAGTTCTTTAGGACCTATTGCTATGTTAAAGATGCAATATCAGTACAAGTTATTAATTCACAGAACCACAAATTTATGAGTGTATGATGCTGCAGGATAAGTTGTTTGTACAACAAAGTGCACTCATAGAGGAATAATCACACATTTACTGTCAGTTGTGCTCCTCTTAAAAACTATTTTAATGTGTGATAGAATTATACAGCACAGAAGAGGCCATTCAGCCCCTCATATCTATGCCAGGTCTGAAGAAGTGGTTCTTCTCACAACTCTGCATTTTTACTACGAATCTTTCCTTTTCAAATAAATGTTCAATTCACTCTTCATAGAATCTCTACAGCGCAGGGAGCTGTTCAGCTCATTGAGTCCGCACCGTCTCTCCAATGGAGCATCTTACCCAGGCCCACAGAACAGAAAAAGGAGTGGGTGAGGTTCACAGTGTCACTCTGATGGGGTGGGGCCTTTTCGAGCCAACTCCACAGAGATGAGTGCATCCTTAAAGGGCACATGATCAGCTCAGGAAGTAAATACCTCTCAGTACTCCATCACAGACACATAGGAGCACCTCACGAGCATCAGGGTAACACCATCACCCCCTCCACCCCCAACTCCCCACCCCTCCACAATTTTACAATCAACCAACCCTCGCCTGTCCCAAATCGCAGACATCAGGACTCTCCCCTCTCCTCCTCCTCACAAGTATTGAGGCAGTCCCCTCTCTCTCCACTTCCCCCTTAAGTAGGCATCAGGGCACTCCCCTTTCCCCTTGCCCATTGTAGACATCAAGGCAATACCCCCCTCCTCCTCCACCACCGGTACAGTTTCGAGGGCACTCTCCCCACTCCCTCTTTCCACACCTTCCCCCCCCGTCCCCACTCCTTACCCCCATGTCTTGGAGCATTCTTTCTCATCCTCGCAGGCATCAGCTCCCCCAACACACATGAGGAAATGCCCTTCACTGGACCCACCTCTGGCACAAGTTGACACTGCCAGGGGTGTAACCTGCATTTCACTCTCACAGGCAAACTTAGTTTGGCACCCTCAGTGAGATCCCCTCAACTGTTTCCCAAGTTTACAAAGTTGTTGTGAACTTGCTGACATGATGTTACATTGGCGTGGTTTCAGTATTGTGTGAGGGGTTGAAGAAGGGGTCATGTGGAGGGGAGGCACATACAAGTGTCAATGTATTTAAATGAGATTCATGCCTTTTCTGGGAGAAAATTGGTAAATTAGAAGAATCAGTTTTCACTGGCATGAAGGTCAGTAATTAGCTGGCACAGATTTAACATAACTAACAAAGGAACCAGCAGGAAGATGGGGAGAAACACTTTTCCAGTCGGTCATTACAATTTGATTTGATTTATTACTGTCACGTATTAATATACAGTGAAAAGTATTGTTTCTTGTGTGCTGATGAGCATATTGTGCATAGAGATGGAAAGGAGAGTACAGAATGTAGTGTTACAGACAAAGCTAGGATGTAGAGAAAGATCAACTTAATATGAGGTAGGTCCATTCAGAAGTCGAATGACAGCTGAGAAGAAACTGTTCTTGAATCGTTTGGTTGCGTCACCTCAGATTTTTGCATCTTTTTCCTGACGGCAGAAGATGGAAGAGGGAATGCCCAGTGTGTATGGGGTCCTTGATCTTGCTGGCTGCTTTTCCAGGCAGCGGGAAGTGTAGACAGAGTCAGTGGATGGGAGGCTGGTTTGGTGGTGGAAACAGATTTCATAGTAACTTTCAAAAGGGAATTAAATATATAAGAACAGCATGGTAACACAGTGGTTAGCACTGCTGCTTCACAGTTCCTTGGTCTTGGGTTCAGTTCCCAGCTCGGGTCTCTGTCTGTGTAGAGTTTGCACATTCTCCTCGTGTCTGCATGGGTTTCCTCCAGGTGCTCCGGTTTCCTCTCATAGTCCAAAGATGTGCGGGTTAGGTTGATTGGCCATGCTAAAATTGCCCTTAGTGTCCTGAGATGTTAGAGGAATTAGTGGGTAAATATGTAAGGATATGGGGGTAGGGCCCTGGGTGGGATTGTGGTCGGTGCAGACTTGATGGGCCAAATGGCCTCTTTCTGTACTGTGGATTTCTGTGATTTCTATGACTATACTTCAAGGGGGAAATCAGCAGGACCATAGGGAAGGAGATGTGGAATCAGACTAATTGAATAGCTCTTTGAAAGAGCCAGCACATAAACAAATGGGCCAAATGGCCTCCTTTGCTTTAAATGGAT
The DNA here is from genome assembly GCA_024679065.1 of Sphyrna mokarran. Classification (NCBI taxonomy): domain Eukaryota; kingdom Metazoa; phylum Chordata; class Chondrichthyes; order Carcharhiniformes; family Carcharhinidae; genus Sphyrna; species Sphyrna mokarran. The sequence continues at coordinate 3,703,507 of JAGIQG010000026.1, forward strand.
TCCTATTAAAATGGGATAACTGAGTCAAACGCTCACATGTTCCGCCCTGCTCGAGTTCACCTGATATCCAATTTGACAAATCTAATTTTTCTTCATCTTCAGGCACCAAAAGAAATGCTGGGGCTGCCATGAACTTTATCTTAAAAATGTACCTGAGGCAAAATGAGGAAAAGAGGAAAATCTACTGGCATTTCACCTGTGCCACGGACACCGCAAATATCCGTAAAGTCTTTCTGGATGTGAGGGACACGGTCTTACTGCGGAGTTTGGAAGAACTGGACTTATTGTAGAAAGAGATGAGAGCACACCAGCAAACAAGGCGCTCAGTGTTGTACTTCTGGCAAAATTAAGCCTTCCACATACAGCACAGCTGAGAATGGGACAAAATTCCTTCAAAAACCACATGGCCGTGTTTATCAATGGCACAGGTTTCTTCATTCCCTCAAAGCTGTTACTTCATAGTTTTGAAAAGGTTTTATCAACCATTTTGCAGAATGTTTCCTCGATCACATTAACACAGGACTGTGCACAGCTCCCTGGAAACGCTGGGATTCAGGAAAGCTTCAACAGAAGATCATCCAGGGACGGATAGTCAAATGATGAAGAAACTATAATGTAGCTTCATGAGTTTGCTGAAGAGGTTTTCAACCATTGCAATGTTCTGAAATTTGCTTTTAAAATGATCTGGGGGTGGGTGGAATGTGGAGTTGGGGCCACTGTCAGATCGCCAATGATCTTACTGAATGATGAAGCAGGCTTGAGGGACTGAACGACCAGCTCCTGCTTCTAATTTGCATGCCTCTTGTATGTTGGAGGGTGGTCTATTAATGCAGTAATGACTGGGAAGAGTATCCGGAAGATAAATATCAAGGAATTATTGTAAAATCGTAAGATCAGAACAGAACAAGTTGTTCGCCTTCAAACTGTGAGCAATGTTCACAATAGAATCAATAGAATACCAACAGTGCAGAAGGAGGCCATTCAGCCCATCATGCTGCACCAGCTCTCTGTCGGAGCATCTACCCAAGCCCACTCCCTGTCCTATCCCTAAAACCCTACAAATTCATCCCACAAACCCCTTCCTAACCAACATAGTTTTGGAAATTAAGGGCAATGTAGCATGACCAATCCTTCTCTGCTCCTGATATGTGAAGATCCCCACTGCTCTCACATGGGATAATGACCTCCCTTGAAACTAATGCCATTCCGATTCTGGGATCAGTCACAAGGCAAAAGCTCATTGTGGAATATGTAAAGTAACAAAGCAACCCAGCTTTTTTTATGTTCGTTCATGGGAAATGGATGTTGCTGTCTGGCCAGCATCTATTGTCCCTCCTCCGTTTCCCAAGGGAAGTTCAGAGTCAACCGCATTGCTGTAGTTCTGGAGTCACGTGCAGGCCAGCCCAGGTAAGGATGGCAGGATTCCTTTTCTAAAGGGTATTAATGAACCAGATGGGTTTTTCCGACAATTGACATGGTTTCATGGTCATTAGTAGATTCTTAATTCCAGATTTTTTTTTATATTGAATTTAAATTCCATTATCTGTCGTGATGTCAGTTGTCTGTTCTGCACAGTATGGATTCTGTGATATTCCTGTAGATGTCATCACAAGGCACAATCACTCAGCCCCACACACTTCCACCATTTACCATTTGACACAACCATTCATGCAAATCCATATCTTCCCACACCAATTGGAAAGCAAACACTATGATTTTCCAGTCATGATGTGGAGATGACTCCTCAGTGTCAGCCAAACAATTTTTTTCCTCCCCATCCCAAATATTTCTAGAATTCATAAAGGTTTTCAAAGAAAATAAACAACAAGCATCATTAAGTGGCTTGATCTAAGAAATTTCTCATGGGCACATGATTCCTTTGTGATAGGAAGTTGGACTTATAGATAATTTGAAATAAATTCTCAGCACTTGTGAGGGTTACATTTAAAAAATATGGCATTCTTTCAAATTCCGCAGGTGGCAATGCAAACATCACAAAGAGCTGTCTATTTTGTTTGTACATCTGAGACAGATATAACATTGAGTGGATATAAATATCTGTCTCACAACATCTGAAAGAATTAATTGAATTTTCCTCAGTCTACAAAGATAGAAATGTTGTAAAGAGAATACAGTCTTCAATGTACAAAAGCAGACTACATTAAAGAACGGGACTTCAGTATTTATAAAGGAATAATGGGTGCTTTTAAAGACAGTTTCTTCTGTCTTTGATGTATGAGATCTTCCTGAAAGTGCTACTTTGTACATCATAAAACTAAACAGGAATTCATTTTTTGTAGATTTTGCATTGTCACTTCAATTGTTCTCTTTAATCTCAGTTTAATTGATTCATTAGCACAGCACGTTGTTTTTACATTCTCATTCCTGGAACTTCCTTATGACAAAAGAAACCCTAGGATCAGCATAATTTCAACATTATGAACTCATACATTTTAATATTTTAATACTCGATTTAGATTTTTGCGCTCTTTCTTCATTCCATCAACAATTTTTTACTTCTGCTGCCTGAGCTATGATTCCATGGACACCAACTGGCCTTGAGCTGCCTTGGCGTGCTTGTTCATTTGTCAGCTATGGCAGAATGTGTGCAGGCTGTTCAATTGTTGGGGTCTTGCAAGCCTGCCAGATCCTTTCCTTATCCAATTGCCCACACAGTCATACAGGCCACACAAGTGGTTCACACGCTGCATTACAGTGCCAGAGACTTGGCTTCAGTTCCCAGCTTGGATCACTGTCTGTGCGGAGTCTGCACGTTTTCTCTGTGTCTGCGTGGGTTTCCTCTAACGTGCTGGTTAGGTACATTGGCCATGCTAAATTCTCCCTCAATGCACCTGAACAGGCACCGGAATGTGGCGACTAGGTGATTTTCATCGTAACTTAATTGCAATGTTAATATAAGCCTACTTGTAACACTAATAAACTTAAATTCCAGCGGGGTAATCAGTGCAGAGCAAGCTGAGCAGATGGGGAAATCTGACTTCAGTAAAAATCTGGAATTAAAAGTTTAGTGATGACCACAAAACATTGTTGATTGTCATTAAACCCCACCTGATTCCCTAGTAAAGCCAAAATAAAGCAAAATTTATTTATTAACCACAAGTATGGCTTACATTAATGCAACAATGAAGTTAATGTGAAATTTCCCTTGTTGCCACAGTCTGGTGCCTGTTGGGGGTCAGTGCACCCAACCAGCACATCTTTCAAAACGTTCTTTAAAGAAGGAAATCTGCCATCCTTACCTGGTCTGGCGTGCACGTAATTCCAGAGCCACAGCAATGTGGTTGACTCTTAAATGCAGTCAGGGATGGGCAATAAATGCTGGCCCAGCCAGAGACACCCACATCCCATGAACGAATGAAAGAAAAAATAATAGTGCTGATTTTCATCGCCTTAGCAACGGAACATTGAAAAGTAAATAAGTTAGCCAGCCAATCTGCAATGTCTGTTTTGGATGTGGCTGCAAGTTGTAATTTACCCAGTCACTATCAGTTTGTGATGATATTATTGGACTACTGTGTACAAAGGGATATTTTCAAAATGATGTAATAAAAAAAACCTGGTCTTATTAATTTTACTGTATTCAAGGCAGTAGTTGTTGCTATTAACAACTGGTAGAAGAATAAGATAAAGGAATTTAACATGAGGTGAAACAAAATCTGAAATGTTGGGAAATCTCAGCAGGTATGACAGCGCCTGTGGAATAGAGCCAAGGTTTCAAGACGGGATGACCCTTTGTCAGAGCTGAAGACTAGGAAAATCATACAAGATTTCCGCTGTGGGGGTAGTTGGGGGGGGGGGGGGGGCAGGGTTGGTTGTGAGGGTCAATTGGCACATTTCTACACTCTGTACCTTTACACATTTCAATCTCTTAACCCCTAGCACCATCCCTAGCCTTTATCATCACCATTTACACTCTCTTTCTTTGTCTTTTTGTTTATGACATTCCTATCAATTACATCCCCTTACATTCCCCCTCCCCCACTCATCCTCACAGTTTAAATCTTGTCCTATTTTCAGCTCTGACGAAGTCATCCAACTTGAAACGCTGGCTCTATTCTCTCTCCGCAGATGCTGTCAGAACTGCGGAGAATTTCTAGCATTATCTGTTTTTTGTTTCAGATTCCAGCATCCGCAGTATTTTGCTTTTACCTTCACATGATTGCGAACTGATGTGACAATTTAAAAGATTGATGCCCCTTTCTCCCCCTCCATCTTGTGTCACCCAGTAAGTCCCTCCATGTTGGTATGCTAAAATCCCTGATGGGGCCCTGCAGTTTGTTATCCCTGTAAACTTTTATAACAAGATTGTGAAAGGTCTCAGTTTTGTATTTATTGTGGGAAAATTAGGATTGTGAAGCACACTGCTGGTGATTGTCCCAGACTCCTCATTATGGTGGACCAGCCTCCATTTTATCGGATCTGCACCGCCTAACAGCCCATCTTATAGTGAACATATAAAAAAGGTTTGGTGCACAGAAAGGATTGTGATTTTATTACTTACATTAAACTGTGGCAATGCTGCTCATTCATAAACAATAACCTGTGCATTATATAAATATGGTAAAATATAAATAGCATTTTGTAAAATGTGGTTTTGTACACATTCCCCTCATTGTATTCTTGGATTAAATGTATTTCTGTACAATCTGTGTGTCTTTGAAAGATTCTATTGTTTGTGAACCATTCATATTTAGACAGGATGCTGAAGGGACCAGGATTGCTGGGGCTAAATATAGGCCTGGAATCTCTGTGGGCAGGAAGGCAGAGGGGGCAGAGTATCCATTGGAAGTTCTCCAATGTGGCTTTTCCACCAGTGGAATTTCCTGTTCCCATTCTCCCCAACCCCCATTGATAACGTAATGGGGTTTCCACCATGAAAGGTCAGGAATCCCATTGTCACACATTTACAGATCATTCACACATTTTCCCGCTGTATTGTACTTCCCATGTTAGGATTTCCTCCCGTCCTCTGGCATGATGTAAGCTTTTGATGTCAAAAGATTACAACAGCTTTTGACAGATGGCGATCTGGCAAAGGGTCCCTGCTGGAGATGTGCAGGTTAGGGCGGCACAGTGCTTAGCACTGCTGTCTCATAGCACAAGGATCCTGGGTTCAATTCTGACCTCGGGTGACTGTATGGAGTTGGCACATTCTCCCCATATCTGCATGGGCTTCCTCTGGGTGTTTCGTTTTTTTTCCCAAAGATGTGCAGGTTAGGTTGATTGGTCATGCTAAATTGCCCCTTTGTATCAGGAGGTCTAGTAGGGTAATTACATGGGGCTAAGGTTATAGGGCCTGGATGGGATTGTTGTTGGTGCAGGCTCAATGGGCCAAATGGCCTCCTGCACTGCAGTGATTCTACGATTCTGAAGTACAGCCCCACAGGGGGAGAGGGTCATTTCTGGATAGTTCCCTGGAACCAGGGCAGTGACTGAGGGTAATGCCGGGGGCACTGCTGGTGAGGGTGAGCTTCTTTTGGGGACCATCTATGAGTGTGGTGGCTTCCCGTGTCCATGGGCGGGTGAAGGGGAGTTCCATGTCCAAGAATTGGATTTTCCCTGGAGAGGTTAGCATGTGCATGGGGGGGAATTCCAATTTTCCATGGGTGAGTGGAGAGTGGGGATGATCCATGGGGGAGATGTCTCCATGATGAGTTTTATTTTAATTTTTTTCATCAGGGCACTCGGAATCAGTTGAAAACCTAGCTTGTTGACAGGACTGATTCATGCAGACTCTTCCTGTCAGCGTGACACCATAGAACCCCACCTCCAGGACTTTCCTTCTTAAAAATTTGGCTGGAAAATCTGACAGTGGAGTCAGTGGGAGGCACACAGCTTTTCCTGGCTGAGTTAGCATTTAGTCAAAATATAATAAAATTAGCAATGCTGTGACAAATTGAAGAAAATTAACTCAAAAACGAATCATGCCTGGCAGTTCACAAATAGTTTTTACATTATTTTAACTAATTCTTTTGCAGACCAAGAAAACTGTGAATTCCAATTTCCCTCCGGCCTCTCCTTTCAATTTTCAAACTTTTAACGTTCCGAGTGAGCTGATCAGTATTTTCTGATTTACTTGTTTCTTAATATTTTTATCGTTGTTTATATTCCGCATTTAGAAACAATACTTTTTGGTTTCGCTGCTGGTCTCATTCTTCTTCTCACCAACGTGGGTTTTGAATTTGTGCAATCATTCATAATCAAGTTGAAAATTTATTTTCCACCTCTCTGAGAAGGTTACGTTTTATTGTGGTAGTCTACATGATAACAGGGATAAGCAGCAAGTGTGACTGAGAGAGGGAAGATGGGATAGTGTCACAGGTAGGCTTACATTAATATTGCAGTGACGTTACCATGGAAATCCCCCAGAAATTAAAATAGAATAGAGTCCCTACAGTACAGAAGGAGGCCATTCAGCCCATCAAGCCTGTGCCAATTACAATTCCACCCAAGATCTATCTCTGTAACCCCACATATTTACCTTGCCAAAATCCCTGAAGCTAAGGCCAGTTAAGTGGCCACCATTTGGTGTATGTGCCTGGCTGAGCCAATGGTGCGAAGCTACCATCTGTGGGATTATGACTAAACGTCTCTAAATCAGAATAACGCACATCTTTGGACTGTGGGAGGAAACCAGAGCACTTACAGGAAACTCATGCAAACACACAGGGAATGTGCAGACTCCACACAGTCATCCAAAGATGGAACTGAACATGGGTCCCTGGCCCTGTGAGGCAGCAGTGCTAAGCATGGTGCCATCATGCCTCCCAGTTGCCTTCATTAAATTGAGGCCTATCTACCCCTTTAGGTGTGTATTGAAGGATTAATCTCCAGAGTCACTAAAACTTTAAAAGTAAACTTCTTCCCTAACTAGTGACAAGTTTAAGAAACAACATAAAAGTTATTCACCATCATCGTAACACAAGGAGCATGTTTGTCCTCAATGGGCATTAAGTTAATGTTAGTTAAAGTGACCATTAATAAGTGATGTGGAGCTACCTCCAGGTGACATTGTCAACCTGTTTCTGTTTCACGTTATAATTGTAACGTCAGTGAGTTCAGCTTTCGAAAGGCCCCAGGCTGTCCACTGATAACTTTCTAAGCGTCAGAATTTTTATGTTAAGTATCCTATTAGCATACTGACAACTTTGGAATTAAGCAGTCAGCCATTCAGGTGCCTGCTCTGCACAGGTTTCTGCTTTCTTTGGTAAAAGAATGGCACTGGGTCTCCAACCATGCAGCTTTGTACCATACAGGTAGCAGCCTGCACCTTAGTGACATTGTTAGGTGTACCTCTTTGGCTCTTTACACTTCAATAGCTGATGTTATGCAAAGATGTATAAATTGCTGAGAGGTGGTGACAAGGTGGATGTGGAGAGGTTACCTATTATAGGAAAGATGTGAAAGCATTGGAAACGGTGCAGAGGAAATTTACCAGGATGTTGCCTGGTGTGTGGGAAGGTCCCATAAGGAAAGGCTGAAGGACTTGAGGCTGTTTTCATTAGTGAGAAGGTGGTTAAGAAATGACTTAATAGAGGCATAGAAGATGATCAGAGGATTAGATAGGGTGGAGATGGTTAGCACGAAGGGACATAGCTTTAAATTGTGGGGTGATTTATATAGAACAGATGTAAAGAGGTAGGTTCTTTACGCAGAGAGTAGTAAGAATGTGAAATGCCCTGCCTGCAGCAGTAGTGGATTCGTCAACATTAGGGGCATTTAAATGGTCGTTGGATAGACATATGAATGATATTGGAATACTGTAGGTTAGATGGACTTTAGATTGGTTTCAAGGTCGGTACAATATTGATGGCGAAGGGCCTGTACTGCGCTGTAATGCTCTGTGTTCTATTGTGGGAGAATCTGGAACTGGGGAATCGCTGTTCAAAAATAAGGGGTTGTCCAGCTAAAATGGAGGTGAGAGGATTTTTTTCTCTAGTCTGTAAACATTATTAGAAAAATATGGCTCTTCAAGGAAAATATGGCTCATGTGCAACAACATATACAATATAACATGGATATTACAATTTTGTGTATCTTACAATTTAGGAACTGTAGAAGGCCGCTTAGCTTCTTGAGCCTGTTCTGCAGTATAAGGGTATTTAGCATAGCAAGGGTTAATATGGAACTGGAGAAAAGCACTGCCCATAATTTGATGTAGAGATTCATGTGATAGTTGACAGAGTGACGCAAATAGATTCTGTAATGAATTCAGTCAGGCCATTGAGGTTAGCCTATCCACGTATGAGTCTCTGATTAAGGATCACCCGACTGTCTACCCCTCTATCGCAGCTACATTCATGGCCAGGTGTCCCTGGAAAGTTGATGCCTTCCATGCCTGCTGAGCATTGCAGGGACTGGGGTGCACTACTGACCGACCCCATTCATCACATTTTTATTTGATGTTTTAAGTTTTGTTTCCACTTTCTCTTTTGTTTCAGGCAGTCCCCCTCTTCTTAGGGAGCAGCCCTTTTTGAATTGTCCTTAAGTTAATTTGATTTCATTTATTTGGTTCAACAAGAAAAAATGTCCCTGATTAAGGATCACAAAAAGATGTCCCTGATTAAGGATCCAATTGGTGGGCCAACCAGGGAGTCTTTGCCTTGTACTTAACTAGAGTGTCTATTCCTCTGACACCCCCAGTGATAAACTGTCTACTGCTGTTAGAGTTTGTAAATAAAGTCTGCCTCTGCAGGCTTATTACAAGATCAACATGAAGTTCGCTCCTCATTTAAGGGACTATGCTTTGTCAATGTTTATGTAATTATTTGTTACCAAAAAATACTACAGTTTAATCTTACAAGCCTCCGAACCTCTTTGTGAAATCCATTGAATAAACCTTCGCAACATGTTCCATCATTCCTTTAGTCATGGCTGACCCGTACCTTAACTCCATCTGTTCAACTTGGTAATATAACCCTCAATACTTCTGCCTAACAAAACTTTCAGCAATCTCAGTTTTGAAATTTTCTGTTGAGCCACAGTGTAGTTTCTTTTTGGGGAGAGACTCCCACATTTCATAGAAACCTGATTTCAGTTCATAGAATCCTACAATGTAGAAGGAGGCCATTTGACCCATCGAGTCTGCACCAGCAACAATCCCACCAAGTCTTATTCCACTAACCCCATTTATTTACCTTGTTAATACTTCTAACCTATGCATCCCAGGACACTAAGGAACAATTTAGCATGGCCAGTGCACATAACCTGCATATCTTTGGATTGTAGGAGGAAACCAGAGCACCAGGAGAAAATCCAGGCAGACAGGCTGTGACCCAAGCCAGAAATTGAACACAGGTCTCTGGCGCTTGAGACAGTAATTAATCATTGTACCACTGTGCTGCGCCCCATTATGCTTAGTGTGAAAATTTTCTGATATTGCTCCTGAATCGAAGAAACCTAAACTAATTTCACCACTCAGGTTGTAGCTAAACCTCCATTCAAACAATACAACATGATGTACGAATTGCTATTTATGATAGTAAAGGAAAAGCTGGCTCATTTTGTCAAATTGGAAGATTCCTCTGCCAATGTAACAGAAGAAAAATGTTCTAGAATGGAGTGAAGTACACATACAATTAAATTACAGAGAAGAATTTCCAAGATTGTTTTGTTTTGCATGAAGCTATGAAAACAGCAAGATTAGGAAGATCTCTATGCTTTAGAGAACAATTTGTCTCAATTATAATCAAGCACTTGATCAGCGGAAGTAATTAAAAAGAACCGAGTGACAGAAGCCAAACTGCACAAAAGTACTCTGTTCTTTGTTGTGCTACAGAAGTGGCAATTTATGGATCAGGTCCCCTTCGATTCGCTTAATTAATCAAAAATTAATTAGAACAAAGTCATAATGATGTTGCAGAAGCAAGTAGCTCTGCGTCAGGGAAGACTGTACGTCAAAGTACACATTCTCCTATTAATGCTTGGTGTGTGTATTTACAATGCAGGGAGAATCTTAATATTGCAAGCAAGTGTATCAGTATTCATAAAACAACAAGTGTTGATGCTCTAGGGATCGAATCCTGCCGTGGCAAATGGTAAAATTTAAATGCAGTATATTGGAAAACAAGTCTGGGATTACAGATCTACTGATGACCATGAAACCATTGTTTTTTTTTAAGCAACACAGCACGGGAAACAGGCCCTTCGGCCCAACGAGCCCACGCCACCGTAATACCAAATCATTATCCTATTTTAATATTCCTATATAATAATATATATATTAATCCTAATTTGGAAAATTTTCACCATAGGGACAATTTGTTACCCAATCAGCCTAAGAGCGAATTTTTGGGTTGTGGGAGGAAACCGGAGTGCCCGGAGAAAACCCACGCAACCACGGGGAGAACGCGCAAACTCCCGCAGACACCGGCCCAATTCCCAAGTGTCTGCACAGCCACATCGATAGTCTCTGAGCTGTCATGGTGCCCTTCAGGTGGTCCACATAAAGCACTCATATACGACATGAGGTACCAGGCAACCCATGAATCAACATCCAAGAGCTGTACTCGCACCACCTGCCGAATGCGTGCTCAAATTATGGACCGAATTACCTGTGGAAAAAAGCCGTAGTTAAACATTCCTAATATATCCCTCTATCTGCATACCGCTCATGTGGCTGTCCAAGAGACCCTTAAACAGCCCCAGCGTGCCTGCTCCCACCACCTTACTCGGCAGTGCATTCCACACCCCCACTACCCTTTGTGTGGAAAAACTGCCCTCTAATATTCGTCCTATACATAGCCCCCCTCACCCTATGGCCATGACCTCTCGTCCTATCCATTTCTAAAGGTGGAAAAAGTTTACCTCCATTTACTCTATCTATACCCCTTATAATCTTATACACCTCTATGAGATCCCCTCTAAGCCGACGTCTTTCAAGGGAAAACAACCCCAGTCTATCTAATCGTTCCTCATAGGACAGTCCTTCCATAACAGGCAGCATCCTGGTAAACCTCCTCTGCACTCTCTCCAAGGACTCCACATCCTTCCGATAGTACGGAGACCAGAACTGGGCGCAGTATTCCAAGTGAGGCCTAACCAAAGTTGTATACAACTGCAACATCAAATTCCTACTCTTATATTCTATACCCTTTTCTATGAAAGCTAACATACTATACGCCTTCTTTGTCACCTTCTCCACCGTGAGGACACCTTCAGAGACTTGTGAACCTGCACCCCCAAGTCTCTCTGCGTCTCTATGCTCCTTATAGTTTTACCTTTTATCCTATAATTCTCTTCTACATTTTTCCGGCCAAAATGCATCACCTCGCATTTTTCCGGATTAAATTCCATTTGCCATCTATCTGCCCAATCTACCAACCTGTCTATGTCCTGTTGTATTGCCTGACACTGCTCTTCTGTACCCGCCAATCCAAGCATCTTGGTGTCATCAGCAAATTTGCTGATCTCACCACCTACCCCTACTTCCAAGTCGTTTATGTAGACCACAAATAGAAGAGGACCTAGTACTGAGCCTTGTGGCACTCCACTAGTGACAGGCTTCCAGCTGGAAAAAGAGCCTTCCACTACTACCCTCTGTCTCCTCCTCCCGAGCCAGTTCTCGACCCATCTACATACCCGACCCTGTATCCCATGCGCCTTCACCTTCTCTATCAGTCTACCATGAGGAACCTTGTCAAACGCCTTACTGAAATCCATGTAGACGACATCAACAGCCTGTCCTTCATCAACTGTTTTTGTCACTTCTTCAAAAAATTCCACCAGATTCGTAAGACAAGACTTCCCCTTGACGAAGCCATGCTGCGTATCCCTGATCAGATCGCAGCGCTCCAGATGCTCATACATCCTGTCCCTAAGGATCCTCTCCATTAGCTTACCTATAACTGAAGTCAAGCTCACCGGCCTATAGTTCCCTGGGTGATCCCTCTGACCTTTTTTAAACAACGGTACTACGTTTGCTATCCTCCAGTCCTCTGGGACCTCACCTGTGTCCAAGGAAGAGACAAAGATTTGCGTCAGAGGCCCAGCCAAGTCTTCCCTCAACTCCCTTAGCAGCCTGGGGTAAATGCCATCAGGCCCCGGAGCTTTATATGTCTTTAAGCTGCCTAACAGCCCCAACACCTCTTTCCTCGTAATCCTTATTTCCCTCAACCGATCCTCAACTTTGTCAACATCAGGCACAGACAGTTGTTACTTGCAATTTTTTTTTGTGGTTTTTTTTTTTTGGTTTTTGATTAAATTATACTTTTCGTCGTCTGCTCATCGAAATAAAATGTCTCTCAATCCCAAAGCGCACTTCAGCTCACAGGCTTGGGCTTTCGTTTTAAACCAGAAGCTGTTATCCTATGGTGCAGTTACTGTTGATTGGTAACAACTTGGTAACAGGTAACAGTTGATTGTTGTAAAAACCCATCTGGTTCACTAATGTCCTTTCAGGAAAGAAATCTGTCATCTGGTAATTAAGAAGGCAAATGGAATTTTGTCCTTCATTGCTAGAGGGATGGAGTTTAAAAAACAGCAAGGTCATGTTGCAGCTGTATAAGGTGCACAGTATCTGGAGTACTGTGTACAGTTTTAGTCTCCTTGAGAAAGGATATACTGGCAATGGAGGGGGTACAGAGGAGATTCACTAGGTTGATTCTGGAGTTGAGAGGGTTGGCTTATGAGGAGAGACTGAGTAGACTGGGGCTATACTCATTGGAATTCAGAAGAATAAGGAGAGATCTTATAGAATCATATAAGATTATGAAGGAAATAGATAAAATAGAAGCAGGGAGGTTGTTTCCACCGGCGGGTGAAACTAAAACTAGGAGGCATAGCCTCAAAATAAGGGGAAGCAGATTTAGGACTGAGTTGAGGACGAACTTCTTCACACAAAGGGTTGTGAATCTAGGGAATTCCCTGCCCAGTGAAGCAGTTGAGGCCACCTCATTGAATGTTTTTATGGCAAGAATAGATAAATTTTTGAACAGTAAAGGAATTAAGGATTATGGTGAGCGGGTGGGTGAGTGGAGCTGAGTCCACAAAAAGATCAGCCATGATCTTATTGAATGTTGGAACAGGCTTGAGGGGCCAGATGGCCGACTCCTGCTCCTATTTGTTATGTTCTTATGTTCTTATTCTTACTTGGAATGGCTACGTATGACTCCAGAGCCACAACAAACTGATTGATGCTTAAATGCCCTCTGAAATGGTCTAGCAAATCATTTAGTTAAAAAGCAATTGCGGATAGGCAATAAGCACTGGCCCAGCCAGCAATGGCCACGTCCTGTGAACGAATTATTTCTTAAATGTGTTACAGTGAAGGATTATCAAGAAAATTGACATTTGAACAAAGTAAGGAAGCATTAGGACAGATGCCAAAGGGGTGAGTTTTAAAGAAGGCCAGAGTTAGAGAAGTTTAGCAAGAGAATTCCAGTCTTTAGCATCCAGACTGCGGTCGGCTCCAATGCTGGGTTGACTAAAACTGAGGTTATACAAGGGGTCAGAAGTGGATGGAAATCCGAGATGTCAGACATTTGAAGAACTGGAAGACATTACAAGGAGAAGGAGAAACAAATCCCCCCAGTCAACTTATGCTGGAACTCCCATCCCTCTCTCCCTCAGTCACATAGGAACATAGGAACAAAAGTCGCCCATTCAGCCCATCGAGCTTATTCTGCCATTCAATGAGATCATTGCTGGTAACACTATATATATTTGGCCCATAATCCCTTTAGGTCTTTACTTAACAAAAGTCTGTCTATCTCAGATTTAAAGATAGCAACTGATTTATCTTCAACATCATTTGTGGAAGAGAGTTCTAAACTTCTCCCAGTCTTTTTGTGTAGAAATACTTCCTAACATCTCTCCTGAATAATCTGGCCCTAATTTTTTGACTAAGCCCCCTAGTTCCAGAATCCCCAACCAGTGGGAATAGTTTATCTTTATGTTCTCAGTCTTTTCCAGTCAGCATCTTGAAGACTTTGATCAGATCACTCCTCAACTGTCTAAATTCTAGACAAAAATATGTTCAATTTATATAACCTTTCTCATAATTAAACATTTGAAGTCCAGGTATTTTCTTGTAAGTTTATTTATTAGCCACAAGTAGGCTTAACTCACACTGAAGTTACTGAGAAAATCCCCGAGTTTGGGCACACTGAGGAGAATTTAGCATGGCCAATGCACCTAACCTGAACACTTTTTGGACTGTGGGGAGAAATTGGAGCACTCGGAAGAAACCCACACAGACAAGGGAGAAATGTGCATCGACAATGACCCAAGCCAGGAGTCAAATCTGGGTCCCTGGTGCCGTGAGGCAGCGGTACTAACCACTATGCCACCCCCATACGCTACTTACACTGCACTCACTCCAAGGCCAATATATCCTTCCTATGGTGTGGTGGCCAGATCTGCTTATAGGGCCTTCAAGTGGGATCTAATTAGGGTTTGTATAGCTGCAGTAAAACATTTGCACCCTTATATTCCAGTCCTTGAGATATAAAGGCCAACATTCCATTAGACTTCTTGATTATTTTCTGCACCTGTTTGTGGCATTTTAACGACCTATATACCTGATGTCTCTTGGGATATCCATTGTATTTAACTTCATACCATCTAGAAAGTACTCTGATCTAAACTTTCTCAGTCCAAAATGAATAACTTCACATTTGCTTAGATTGAAATCCATTTTGGCCCATTCATCTAGTCTAGCAATATCCATTTGTGCTCTCACCTACACTGTCCAGAATGCTGTTATAACAATCTTATTCCCCTCTGTCCCTTTCGTATCCTTCAATGACATTCAGGCTGGCACTTACTCTGCAAGTTGCCTCAGGCTATGTTAGTCAGTCCTTTTAGGAGACATTGGGAGTGAATGATAAAGAAAGAAAGCTTATCACTTTGACACTTTGCCAACCCTCTTGGGTTTGTCCAGAAGGCTCCCAGGATATGGCACAAGTCTCCTCAGCACTGCTGCTGTTAGTGCCTGGGAGATCTTTCAACTTTAACTGTCTCACCACAGTATCACCCGCCCCTGTTGTGTGGCAGCACCAGCTGTCACTTCAGAGCCTTGGAATAATACACAGTTGTTGTGGTTTTGCTACTCGATTCCGGAAGGTACAGCAGTTATATCTGATGAGGTGCACAAGAGTCGAGAGGGGAGAGGGATTGGGAATGGAGGCTGTAGGATGGAATGGAGGCTGAGAAATGGAATTTAAAAGAGAGGGGGAAACCAGAGAATGGGATTGGGGGAGAAACAAGCAAATGGGGTTGGGGAGAAAGCAGGTAATGGGTTCAGGGGGAGAGAAAAACCAGGGAATGGGATCAGAGAAAGAAGGAAACTAGGGAATGGGATCAGGGAGAGTAGTAACAGAAATGGAAGCTGGGGCTGACGACAGAGACTGAATGGGTGAATTAATGCCTAGTGGGGAAGTGAGAGAGATTGGGGGTAAGGGGTATTCCTGGCAGTGTCACTGACAAGGCTGGCATTTGTTGATCATCCCCAATTGCCCTGCATTGCACAGTGGCATTGAATGCCATTTGAACGATTACAGTCTGCCCGATTTAATTACAGCCGCAGATTTGTTAAGGAGGGAGTCACTTGTCTAATTCTCAGTGAGAGAGGCCATGGATTTGTGGGAGAGAAATGAAACAACTTTTGCAAATGTTACATAATCAGATATCAGCTGATCAGATGGGGTTAGAATGTCACGTAATCAAACCTCCAGGAATGACTCCAAGCGGAATCAGCAAACATACTTACATGTGACAAGCTTAATTCAGGATACTGCAAATATTTGCCACACGAGCTTTCATTTTTAACTAACAAAACTATAACGCCACCAAGAGATGGCAGCATTGGTTCACTCAGCATTTGAGTAAATAATGATAAACTGGTTCACCAAATAAAGTTACATCCATGTCGGTTTTCCAATAATGTTTAATTTTTAGTGGCTATTTGGACACACTGGGGTGCCAGACACCATTGGTATTGTGGGGCAGTTATAGATTGCCATGAAGAGTCTGAGGCCACATACCAATCGACTCAAGGACAGCTTCCCTGCTGCCATCAGAGTTTTGAATGGACCTACCTCGCATTAAGTAGATCTTTCTCTACACCCTAGCTATGATTGTAACACTACATTTGCACTCTCCTTTCCTTCTCTATGAATAATATGCTTTATCTGTGTAGCGTGCAAGAAACAATGCTTTTCACTTTATGTTAATACACGTGACAATAATAAATCAAATGAAATGAAATCGAATCAAAGAGCAAAGTTACAATTGTATCCCAACTGTGAAACTTAACCCTGATGTTAGAGTGCTCTACTCAGTGCTGTTCTAGTCTCCACAATCTGAATTTTCAAATCCACTTCAATTGAGCAAGCATTAAAATTCAGAATGGTGCCAATCAGAAAATTTTGGCTCACATGAGTGAAACTGGCAATTCGTGACAAAGTGAGGGCAGTTTTTAAATTGTGAAACCACAAACAGGAATTGGATTGAGGTCAACCCAAACCAGCTGACAGTAAGGAAAGAGATGATTCCGATTACTCTGGGCAGCATTGAACAGAGTAAATCTGTTCAATTGGGTCCAAAGGTGAAATGACAAATCTCAATCTGCGATGATTGTCCCTTTGAGGGCAACATAACAGAGTAAAGACTACCTATCTTGGTAGATGAATTGGGACTAAGGGTGGGTAATCATCCCAGGGGGTGGAGTCCTCTTTGGCAAGGATACACATGGGAAGAAAGCGATAGCCACGAGGCTGCTGAAAAATTCTTATTAATAAATCTGTTTTGTGCTTACTTATGGAGTCTCTCTGAAAGTACATCTTGCTCAATCCCGGTGCAGATACAGCAAGATTCAATAATTCATTCAACAGCTGATTAAAAACAAAGACTTGCACTTATTTCACACCTTCCATGAATTTAGGGTGAATTGCTCCTTAGTGTTCTAAGATGTGTAGATTAGGAATTATGAGGATTGCCAGGTGTGGTGTTGGCATTGTGGGTTTGTGTAAAATTCTGAGTTGGTGCACATTCGATGGGCCAAATGGCCTCCTTCTGCACTGTAGGAATTATAAGGCCGGAATGTAACTGCTGTTCACGCCGGTGGAATTTTCCTATCCCGCTGCACTGAATGAAGGCTGGGTGCCAAATTCTCTGATGTCACTACAGCAGGAGCGTGGCGAGAATAGTTGGTAAGACCATGCCCCTTGTTTCTATGATTCTATGATATTCCTCAGCACTTGTAGTCAATTAAATACGTTTGACATAGTCACATAACAAAAATTTGCCCACAGCAAGCTCTTGCAAACAGCAATGTGATAATGAGCAGATGATTGTTTGGTGATTGTGGTTAAGAGGTAGATATTGGCCAGGACATTAGGGAGGGACACTTTCTTGAACAGTGTTGTAGCATCTTTTTCATTTACCTGAGATGGGCCCTAGCTCCCATGGCATTGCATTGGAGAGCCAATCTTGATTGTGTGATCAAATCCCTGTGGTGAGATCTGAACTCATAATCCATTGACTCAGAGGTGAGAAAGCTGCCAATTGAGTCAGAACTGGAAACTGAGATATCAAATGGGGAACACTAGCCTGCAATTGTGAACGTGGAAATATTGTAACTTGGAGTATTATGTTTAATAAGAATTGTAAACCCACAGCAAAAGTAAATTCCTGTGGCAGTCTCAAGTACGCGAATCAGCCAACCAAACTTCAGACATTAACACTTACACATTAATGATCTGTGTGAAAGATAGCACAAGTTAAATCCCAGTCAGAATCTGCAAGATTGAAATGAGGGCAAGAGGAGTTGAATAATATTTCTGATGGAATTGAAAGCTAATTAATGTAGTGTGTGATTGGAAGATTAA
This sequence comes from Sphyrna mokarran, assembly GCA_024679065.1. Classification (NCBI taxonomy): domain Eukaryota; kingdom Metazoa; phylum Chordata; class Chondrichthyes; order Carcharhiniformes; family Carcharhinidae; genus Sphyrna; species Sphyrna mokarran. The sequence continues at coordinate 3,721,356 of JAGIQG010000026.1, forward strand.
TTAACTATTCATTAGGGATCAGACAGCCAGCTCCAGTCTTGGTACATTTACTTGTCAAGCCCAAAGAAGGAGATTTGGAATGAAGCCAGAAGCGTTAGTCATCATGTTCTTTGGAAGTGGGACTGGAGGTTGCAAGGCCCCTGTTTAAAAAGAAAAATGATAATCC